>JAWZYU010000006.1:96022590-97222590 GCA_038380435.1 Ryuthela nishihirai
TTTATAAGGGATTCTTTTATCTCGGGTTGTTTTATCTCTAAGTGGCACTTTTTTGTACACAATGGGTTAAATGCCCAGGTCACAAGGACTCCAATGGCTCAGAGAAGGTTGGGGGAAGGGACCTACTGGACAGCTGTTGGGAGACACGGTAAACCCCATCAAAGCCATTCAGTGTGTTCTTTAACGTGCACAGGGTATGGCTCTCCCATGGGGCCACGGCTTAACACCCCATCTGATGGACAGCAGCCTTTCCAAGCCCATCGTTGTCCCCTACTGACTGTGGGCAGGGAGGGAAGTTTTGTGAAGATAAATCTCAACACTGATCTAGATGGGACTTAAACATGGGAACTGCAGATTACGAGCCTAGCGGCTACTGACTGAGTCACCCACCACCACTTTCATCACAGGATACTAATGTCATAATGTTAACTCTATGGAGCTCTGAGTAGTGCATCAGTAAGGATATGAAACAACGGCATTATTGTGGCATATGAATAGAATTTTGTGGTAGATAGGAGTGAGTTGTTAGATTGTTTTACCTCTGAGCGGCACTTTTTTGCACACCATGGGCTAAATGGCCAGATCACATGGATCCCGAAGGTTCAGAGAAGGTTGGGGGAGGGGACCCACTAGAACAGCTGTTGGGAGACAGATGGTAGCCTCCCGTCAAGGCCATCCAGCGTGTTCTTTAACGTGCACAGGGTATGTCTCTCCCGCACATGGGGCCACGGCTTAATGTCCCATCCGACGGACAGCGGTCTTTCCAAGCCCATCGGTGTCCCCTACTGACTGTGGACAGGGCGGGGAATTTTGCGGAGATAAATCTCAACGCTGACCCAGCTGGGACTCAAACCTGGGAACTACAGATTACGAGCCTGGCGCGCTACCGACTGAGCCACCCCCGCCCCTATAGGAGTGAGTGGGTGTGCTAATGTTGTGAATAAGTGTAATTCCAATATGTGGTGGAATTTTATTCATTCAAAAGATATTGTGGGAAATTTAACACAATCTTTTTTTTTTTACGGTTTTTTTGGAGTATGCTGGTTGTTGCTGTACTAATGGAGAAAATGTAGGCGAGTTTTAAAATTTTATTGTACTATTGTGATGGTCCACCCATTCACTTTTACTTTTCCTTAACCAGCTTTGTTTTATTTATGTTATATTTATCATTTTGGACATCACAGCTCTCGTTTCCAAGAGCATGGAGTTGTGCATCCGCAACTCCGATCTTTCGATCAACAACCACTAAAGCACGTGCAGGACACGACTCCTCTCACGTCATAGCTTGCGCAATCTTGTTGCAAATATTATTTTTTTATTGTTTATATTTTTTATTATATTTATATATTTTTATTTTTTATTTTTATACAAATTATCATTCATGCAAATGTCTTTCCCAGCATGCAATAGCCACGTGCCAGAGTTGTACGCTTGTTATAACTAGGTGATGTCACATTGTCAGATAGTTGATTCAGATTGTCGAGATAGATAGAGACTGTCAGTGAGATTGTCAGATGGAGTCAGTATTGTTAGAGTGGTGACGATGGGTCATGGAGTGGAAATCTAGTAGCAGAGTTATTGTGAATCAGTGTAGACAGAGTTTTTGTCCGACATGACGTTACTTTAGATAGATGCGAGTTGCTGATGTATTCGACCATAGAGTCTGGTGAATTGAATTTTTGGAAATAAACTTTGCTTTAGAAACTTTTGAATCTTTGCTATTTTTTCTCTTGAGCAACGTAAATTTATTTTTTTTATTGTATTTAACTTTAATTAAACTCAACAATCATTTTTTTAAATTCTTACTCGATAAGTAACACTTAATAAATACATTTACGAACCCTATTTCAACTTGATTTGGCAAGTTATTATTGCCTGATGCCCGATACAACTATCCAGAATTTGAATAAATTTGGATCAGACAAAAAGTCCAACTTAACGTTAATAATCTTTGGAGCGTTACACTATATGTTAATGTTGAGTGGATTACAAATATTGGGAAGAGTTGTTAGTATTCAGAAAAGGAAATATGGTTTGGTCACGAATAGTGTTAGATTATGTCAAGAGTTTTAGGTTAGATACATGGTTTTTGGTGCCTTTTTTATGCATTGGGCTACTTAACCCCTGAGGCTTTTTTCGAGTGCAGAATGGCAGTTTATTGTTTAAGATTTTGGGTGTTTTTTCACTTGTTTAGCCCACTGGGTAATTTAACCCCTTTGGGTTTTTAGAGGGCAGAATGGCAGTTCATTGATTGGGCGTTTTTGTGCTTGTTTTGGACTGTTGGGTTACTTAACCCCTGAGCAGTTCGTTGTTTACAATTTTAGTTTCATAGGTATGGAATAAATTGCATTACTTTGAGGATTACTTTCGGAGAAAAAAGTAAAATGATGGCATCAGTACTGCTTTGTAAACAATTACCAAAGGTTTCACTGTTTAGCAATATGAGTTGTTAATGAAATCAACTTTTGATGAGGTTTTTTAGGGGAGTTTTTTTATGTTCAAAACAAGGGTTATTCCTTAGCAATAAGCATTATTAATGAAATACACTTCTGATGGTATTGTTTATTTTTGGAGCTTTTTTAAGCATGGAACAAGGTTTTATTGTTTAGTAATGAGTTATTAATGAAACCTACTTTTGATGAGATTTTCTGGGGACTTTTTTAAATGCAAAACGAGAGTTAATTCCTCAACAATAAGCATTGTTAACGAAATCTTCTTTGAATCATATTATTTTCAGTCTTTTTTTAGGTGCAGATACATGATTTTCCTCTGTACATACATAGTCTTATCAGAATAATATGACCATCTACCATAGTATATGTATGGTAGGTGGTCATATTATTCTGATACGACTGTGTATATTTTTATACATATCTTCTAAACACTACTCAAGGTAGATGCAAAACAGATTACAGTCAGTATAATGTTCAGTCCTCAGCCAACAGATGGCACTGCTAAAGAAATGTATGAGGTAGAATGTAACTGTGGGTTGTTGGTGGCTTATAAAATAAAAAATAAATACCTCCTCAAGCAGCTGCTTGCCACAGAGGTCTAACAGGAGCCTGTCACTTTATATGGTTTTATAATTTGTTTCTTTTGGGTAAGTAATGTGAAGTCACATCATGTGATATGACGTAAATGTGATGTTATGTTTGCTTTTTTTTGTCATTCTTGCTGGATAACTCCTTGGGATAACATGCCGATGCAGCCACAGGTAAGTGGATATGTATAAGACATATTTAATGAGGGATTGAAATTAATTAATATTAGTTGTTGTTGTTGAAAGTGTTAGTCAACTGTTTTGTAATGATATGGCCACGTCCTTTGGAAGTGGGAGTTGGCAGCTTTTTATGGCTGTGTGTGTGTGTTTGGGGGGGGGGGGTGTCAGTTTTTTGGAGGGGCATTTGAAGTTGGTTGTTTTACCTCTGAGCGGCACTTTTTTGCACACCATGGGCTAAATGACCAGGTCACATGGACCCCGAAGGCTCAGAGAAGGTTGGGGGAGGGGACCCACTGGAACAGCTGCTGGGAGACAGATGGTAGCCTCCCGTCAAGGCCATCCAGCGTGTTCTTTAACATGCACAGGGTATGGCTCTCTCCCGCACACGGGGCCACAGCTTAATGTCACATCCGAAGGACGGCGGCCTTTCCAAGCCCATCGGTGTCCCCTACTGACTGTGGGCAGGGCGGGGAATTTTGTGGAGATAAATCTCAACACTGACCCAGCTGGGACTCGAACCTGGGAACTACAGATTATGAGCCTGGCATGCTACCGACTGAGTCACCCCCACCCAGGGAAAGGGAGGAGTGGTTAGAACCAGTTAGAACTATTTTAAATATTTTTTTTTCTGTTTAGTATGATGTAGTATGTGTTTTGTTGCGAGAGTGGAAGAAAATGGTAAAAGTTTATGTAGAGAAATTAATGTAAAAATGAGAAAGTTTTTGGTGAAACATGTACAGTGGGTTTTCAGGGGATTCTAATGTAGTGTGTGTGTGTGGGGGGGAGGGGTGTAATGATATTATTTGGTTTTTGGTAAGTGCTGTCTCCGATGAGATTATTTTTAGGGCTTTTTTTATAATTCAAATCGGTGGTGTAATGTTTCCAATTTTCTGTTTTTCAATGTGTGCTGTCTTCGAAGACATTATTTAGTTTCGGGGGCTTTTCAAAATTCGGATCAGTAGTGTACTGTTTCCAATTTTAATGTTTTTTGGTATGTGTTGTCTCCGATGATGTTTAGTTTCGGGGGCTTTTTTATAATGCCAATCGACAGTCCATTGTTAGAAATTTTCTGGTTTTAAGATTTGTGTTCAATTTATTTAATTCTGGTGATTTATTTCGGTTATTTTTTTTTATGTGCAACTTGATTAGTTTCGTTTGTGAAAATATATTTATGGAGTGTCTTAGCTACTGGGAAAAAGGAGGGGGAGGGGGGTGAGATTACAAAATTTGTACTATGTGGGAACGTAAGTGTTGAGCTGTGTAAAGTATCATTACCATGGTAACTGCACCTTGCATTTGATGTAAACTCGAGTTATTATTACCATGATAACAAAAAAAAAAACCTTTTTTCTAAAAATCCCTGTTTGGGTTAAGGTTTAGGGAGAGGGAGAATCATAGATAAGGATTGTTTTATGTTGCATAAAAAAATGATGGCCAAATACCATGATGTGTACTGCTGCACACTATTACTTTTATCATGCCAACGTTTTTTTTTACTGCAAAACTTTTTTCCTACCTATGCTAGAATAATTATCATTAATTAATTTAAAATAACTGTTATTCTACCTAATTGCTTTGGCTAGTTTCCTTGCTCATTACTTTTTGAACAATGAAATGTGGGATATATATGTTTGTGTTAACAAGTTTATATTAAAATTTTATGAGTATTTAATCAAATAGCCATAAATTTTCGCTTATATAAATCTGTCGGCTGCAGTATGAAAGAAAAACGCGAAAAATAATTTTAAAAAGTCACACAGGGAGTGAATCAGTAAAGTGTAGAATAAAAAATGCTCATAATCTCATTATTGCACATTTTAGGAAAATCGCCGAAATAGATCAAATGGGTGTCTGTGGAACTTAACAGCCATCCTATAAGCACCAAGGATTTTTCAGACACATTTCCATTCCAGGTAGCGATTACTTGTAGCATTTTGCAACTCTCCTCCTCTTACTCTTGAATCGCAACTTAAATCTCATATGAAATACGGAGCAGTGAACTCGTAATTTTGCTACTAAGTTAAAAAAAGTACATATATTTGATTTTCACTTATTTACTGAACAAGATTAGGGTTAATAGTATGTTACAAAGATAACAATGCAAATCATTCTGTTCATGGAAAACCTCAATTACTGAAAAGAAAGGTAATAATATTTACCTGTTTCTTTTGTGCAACCATTGTGATAGTATAAAGGATGGAAAAGTGATTAAATTTTAATTCAAAATATCTCTAAATTACTTGCACTCGTCGAAAATTACTTTAATCCTTGCACCACGTTGTGCGCCAATACTATGATGCCATATGAAGAACAATAAGTATTTGGCGGTTAGAACTATTAACAATTTTCTGAGGTGGCAAACTATATAAAAAAAATTTAATATTTTTCTGTTAGAATGGTGTGAAAATAAATTTAATATTTAATAGGGTAAGAAAGGGATATTTTGGCTTTGTAAATTGTTTTTTTTAAAGTGTCTGAGAACGCGAGGAAAACTTTCGAGCTTCAAATCCGATTGAATAATTTACACTCTGAATAAAGTCAGCAGATGTTCCGATCCTGTGTAACGATGAAGTTGATTCCTCCGGCAATAGAATCTTATTCCTACAATATATTGAAATCTGATGGTTATCTGCATACGTCAAAGTGATAACTTGTTCCCGGTACCAGTTGTGAGTCGTATGTTCTTTGATATATGCAACGAAGTAAGGTTGCATGATGAGAGATGAAAATTTTTTCCTGGAAGACAAATTAATTTCCGGGAAGGGCAAAATGTTTCCAGCGGGAAACTAAAAAGACACACCAATGTTTGAAACATTGACCTTATCGAATTTTTTAATATTTATGTCGAGTCTTCATCAATGAGTGTATGTGCAAATAAAGAATAATCCATACATCATTCCATTATACAACTAAGAATGCCCTAAAACGAAACAGAAAAAAGGAAAATTATTATTGAAAATGCAAGGGAAAATGTTTAAATTTTCTTCATAATAATAAATAAAAATAAATGAAATGATTTTAATTTAAAAGAAACATAAAAAAATCCAAGTTTCAGGTTTCTTTAAAGAAAACAAGACAAAACATTTTTGATTCAACAGATATTGTTTCACATAAATTAATTTGTTTGGTCAATATTTTCCCGGGGTGGGGAAGGAAACAGAAGCTTTGACCCTTTTCTCCTGTAGACGCTCGTCAAACGTCGTTTACCATCAACCTTCACAACAGTGTATATTATTTTGCAGTTTTACATCACGCAACATGCGCTCAATCATCCATTTTCCTCTACAATTTTTTCAACAGATCTGCAACTTCCTCCCAACACCAACTCTTACCCAAATAGTGTGGACTGGTTAGTTGACTCCGAGTCCCCACACGAATCTTGTGTGACACCTACTGTTGAGGCAACAGTTTGAATATATGAATCACAGAATAATATAAAGACACAAGAATGCATCTATGAATTATCTCGAAGAAAACATGTGTATGAATATTACGCAATTAGAAGACTGCTTTAAATGATTACATATATCCACTGTAACTATATACTGTTCTTATGTAAAGATTACATTGAAACTTATGAGTGAAGAACACGTCATTCATTACAACATAAGATGATATACGAGTTTTAGAGGAAAATTCTTCCCGAGATAAGGATTTTCGAGATAGGCTTCATTTACAAGAATGCATCTATCATTCTTCTCCAAAGAAACATGAGTATGAATATTGTGTAATTGCAAGACTTTGTTTTTGAATGATTGCATATGGCAGCAAACTAAAGAATCTGAATAAACAAATAATAAAATGCAAATAAGCAAACAAATAATTAAACCTGGAGATGGGAAATGTGGAGACTCCATTAAGTTTTGCTACGAAAGTGGGGACTTTGAAAACGATTCAAACTTAAGAATTAAACAAATCTGTTTTCTTATTGATAAACGCAATTCAATTTATAGCAAATTTTTGCAAACGATACCTTCATATTTATTAAATTTGTAATCCAAGAATGTCAAACTGTCATAAATGTGCGGCTATTTAGCCATGACAAAAATGACTATGACTTCGTGGAGAAAATAATAGCTGAAGCCTAAGTAAGTTCTTCCTTACATGAAAGAAAATCCTAGAATAATTATATTACCCCACAACAGCTTCTTGCCACATAGGGTTGGCAGGAGGATGTCAGAGGTCTATTACGAAGACGAGACCTGAGTAAAAAGACGATGCAAGAAAAGTTTCATGGCTTATGTGGGGCACAGATAAGAGAGTCCCTTTGATCTGTAACAAAGAACGCCAACAACGCGGTCACTGCAACAAAATGTTGGATTTTACTTAGCATCATAAAATTTCAAAATGAAAGAATGCTCAATAATTAAAAGGGTAAAAATGACTTTACGTTCAAACTGCTTTCATCTCTTTAGTTGGCAAAAATGATTTTTTCAGAAAAGTTTTTTAATTTTTTATTGAAACTGTACATTGGCAAGCAAATATGTATGTTTAGAAAAAATAAACAATTTTTTTCTGAAGAAACTACTTGCCACACAAATTTGTAAGTGTAATGTGCTATAGAGAAAATTTAAGAGGAATATGAAATCTCAGCTGAAAGAAAACATATGAAGTCTATGCCTGCCCCTATGGTTTGCCCATTGAGGTAATGGGTTTGCCCAAATGACTCGAAAACATGTTCCTGTAATTTGCAGCTGTGCATGCTAACCAGTTGGCCACACTGGCTTATTACTTTGAATAAAACTGTGGTCAAGTGGTTAACGCACTTGACAACTGATTCAAGGGACGTGGGTTCGAGCGCGGATAAGGCATTGATGTTTGTGTTGTTTTTCAGCTGAGGTTCCGCCATCCTCACAGACCATCTACTGAGGCGTACAAAGACAGGCTCCTGTCAGACCTCTGTGGAAAACAGCTGCTTGAGGGGGTATTTATTTTTATTTATTATTATATGCAAGAAATTGTTTTTTATGTACCTCTGTGATAACAAACAGATTCGGGATTGAATCAAGGCCGTCAGCCTGAATTCAATTTTATGTAAAGGAAGTAAAAATTATAAACCTTAGGCAGTGTTTGGTCGGAAACAAACAGGTATACATGTAGTCAAAAACTGAATTATTCTGTTTTATATACACTAAAAAAATTTCCTTTTTAAATTCAATAGAGGTGCTTTGAACACTATCCTCCTACTGCTAATTGAATGTGTAAATAATTTTGTATTCCATCTAGGGTTCTATGACAGGTTCAGGCTTGAATCCTTAATGCTGAAGAATTTACATGACTGGGAGGAAGTTCAAAAAGTATTAAATTCAAATTCGATGCAACAAATTAAAAACTCTTAATTTATCTCCATCTCTTTCATTTAGTAAAGAAACCTTGCGAATCAATTTGTTTCGCAAATCCCTCCCCCCCAAAAAAAAACTGAACTAGAAAGCAATAGAAAATCATTTAAAATGAAAGTGGGAAACACTTCTCTTGCTCCAGTATTATCCACATTTATTCGCAATGAGATATATTTCATTTTAATGCCAATTCAATAATATTTAAACTAGTTCAGTAAAAAAGCAATTTTTCTGCCACCGAAATGGCAGCCACTAGCCAGGTACACTCGGATCACTAAAAAAAATACCTCTTCAAGCAGCTGCTTGCCACAGAGTTCTGACAGGAGCCTGTCTGTTTAATACGCCATAGTAGAAGGATCTGTTAGGATGGCGGATTACTATTTTGTTGCAAATGCACTATCTAGTTTCACTTTACTATATATCTTTAACGACGTTGCGTATAGTTGTATAATTTTATTCAAATATTCGTCTTTTTTCTTATCAAAACACCATTCACTTTAGTACAGCCAGACTAAATTAAAAAAAGTATATTTTCCAAAAACAGGCGAACCAGATAAAATTATTAAATGGGCCGAAGTGGCCGGCAGGCCACAGTTTGTGCACTCATGATCTATTGTCATAACTGCCAAATGCTACCTCATCATACATGTTGCCTCAAAAAATGCACTGAAGACAGAGGCATAAGCTCACCAATAAATAATTAATTCTATTGATTTTACTAGATATATTTTAAGAAATGTTCGTACACAGTGAACAGTAAAAATTTCACGAAGCATCTTTGACTACTCGCTTTCAGAACATGGAAAATTCAACAATTTTTCCAATACTATTATGCTGGAGGTCAACGTGGGCATGGAGGAAAGTTGTCTTGAACATGGTGGGGGCTGAATCCACGACCTGCTGGTGATATGTCAGGTGTTCTGACTGATGAAATGCCGGCTGATGATACGTCAGGTGCTCTGAATTATGAGATGCCGGCTGCCGATCAATTGCCCTCTATTGGTGGATGTTAACTCTGCCATTTTAGAATCTGCGGCTGGTGGTTGCCTTATAACTGCAAATGAAGGATCGTTTTATTGCAGATATCCCAGGCTCGGTTTGGCTTGTTTAACCTCTGAGTGGGGACTTTTTTTTCGCATAAAATGGGCTAAAAATGTCCAGACACAAGGACCCCAAAGACAGAGAATATTGAGGGAGGAGGCCCACTGAACGACTGTTGGGAGACAGATGTAGCCTCCCGTCAAGGTCATCCAATATTAAATCCCCTTTAACGTGCACATGGCATGGCTTTCTCAAACAGGGAGCCATGACTTAACCTCCAATACGGCGGGCGTCGGCCTTTCCAAGCCCATCAGCGTCCCCTACTGACCAGAGAAGGGCGGGAATTCCCAGGCTTGGCCAATGACAAGCCACTCTCCATGAGAAAATTGAATTGTATTTATTTCTATGAGTTACCCTCAATTCTCATGCACAGTTCTTAGGTATCTCTAATACATAAAACTGGCCAGATACTATTATACTATAGGTGAAAAGCCGGTCTAATGATTATAGGAGGGTGGGATCTGGTAAGAGAAACACCAGTCAATTGTACCATTGAAATTGGCTTGTCATGTGTTTGAGATTTGAGATATCTGCAATAAAAGATCCTTCACTTGCAGTTATAAGGCATCCACCAACTGCTGAATTTACAATCCACAATTGAGGACGATTGATCTGCGGGTTGGTAGCTCAGCGATCAGAGTACTTGAGATGTCATCAGGAGATCGTGGGTTCAGATCCCATCCTGATCAAGACATTATTTCTCTGTGCCCACGTTGATCTACAAGATAATAATATTCAAAATGTTGTTACTATGAAATGCTGTGATTTAAAATGTTATTAATTTAATAGATAATGCATATAAATCTGAAAATTCAATTTTATAAGGTGTGAGAGCAGTCAAAGGTCTTTCAGCATATTTTGCACCCCCTAATCTTTCTATTGCATCTCGGAATTTACGATGTCATTCTAACACGGTAGTACGAGACCGGAATTTTCTCCATAAACCTAGCGCATGATTACAAATGGAGTTTTGGCAAAATACTACGTTTACACATGCTAAATTTTGACATTTTTCACCCGCTGGAACAAATCATACATGAAATGTACCCAGGGACGTAACACTTATTGAATGATTAACAAGCTTCTTTGCGTTTATTAAATGCAGCCCTGCATTCTAGTCCTGGAATTTCGACTGCATTCCGTAAAAAAATTTGAAATTGTTAAATGAAAGTTCTCGCCTGATACTGAAAATTATATATTTATTTAAACGTAAAAACTGCTTTTCAATTTTTCTTTGTAAATACAAATCTAAGTAACCGTTAGGCCAAGATATTATTCATCCTAGTGTCATCCTTTAAATGTGCATTTTAAATTGGGTTTGGCAATACTGTGATTCTAAAAGTGTTTCACAAGATTAACACATAAGATTATATCACTGCTGTACTAACCTTGGGTCATAGGTTGACTCGCAGAGTATAAAACTCTGTGGGTTGCAACATATGAACAAGTTTTCTGTTTACATAACCAATAGGTAAGAGATCATAAATACAGTTTCTGTTCGTTCTGTTTGAATGTATAAAAATGTAGTGTTTATTTTCGTAATTTACATTTATTTTTCTAAGATTTTACGAAATATTGGAACTGTTATAAATAACAAATATACATCTATTTTAGCAAATATATATCTGTAAGTTTCGAGGCTAATCTAGTTGTACTCGTAACCTTTCTACAGTTACAGCTGCAATGCTGTGTATACGTTATTGATATAACTAGTTATGCATAAAATAGCTTTCTAAGTGATTGATTATGTGCAAAGTATGATTTTCAATAGCAAAACTTATGTTGGTTCGAATACTTATTAGACATTTTTAATATTTTTTCGTGGTTAAATTAGTTACTTAATAGCATTTTACAGACTACCAGTTTTTTACTGAAATACCTGTATGTCAGAATAATAGTTTCAGAATTTTACTTAAAAGAATTATAAAAATAATAAATACCCCCTCAAGCAGCACCTTTGCCACATAGGTCTGACAGGAGCCTGTCAGTTTAATATGCCATAGTAGAAGATCTGTGAGGATGGCAGGACCTCATCAGAAAAACACACATGTCCATGCCTTACCCCAGGCTTAAACCCAGGTCCCTTAGATCAGTAGCCTAGCATGCTAAAGGGTCTATTAACAAAAGGGGTACAATTTGTGTGTTGTGTGGGGGGGGGGGGATTAGGTACTTATGCTGCATTGCCTGGTTGAGAGAAGGTAATAAGAATAAAATACAATCTGCATCAGTGGCATATTAAGTAGGTATGTTTTGTATTTAAAGCTCTCCCCTTTTGCCAACCCTAGTCTTAATAAAGAGTAAAAAATGGGAGTTTGATAAACCATTTAGTACTATGTATCCCAGCTTTGAATTATACTAGGTAATTATATCACTTATTAATTCATAATACTTTCACTAACCTTAATTTTTTTATGTATTTTGAGCATATTTCTTCGTGAATGCCTATACAGTTGAGATTGCTATCTCAAATTATCCTTGCATTGAAAAACTTATGAATTAGCTGATTTAATGATAAAATGGTCTATTTGTAGTTTGGGCACTTACAAATATGGCATAACTCCTATTTGTTATGAGGGTTGGCTCACTTGGTAGTGTGCCAGGCTTATAATCTATAATTCCCAGGTTCAAATCCCAACTGAGATAGTAAATTTGAGAAGGTTTACATTTGTCAAATGGGTTGGGTTGTTTTACATCTGAGTGACGCTTTTTTGCACACCAGGGAACCCACTGGAACAGCTGTTGGAAGACAGATGGTATCCTCCCATCGAGGCCATCCAGCATGTTTTTTAACATCCGCAGGGTGTGGCTCTCCTGCACACGGGGCCACAGCTTAACATCCCATTTGACTGAAGTTGGCCTTTCCAAGCCAATCGGTGTCCCCTACCGACTGTGGGCAGGGAGGGGAGTTTTGAAGAGATAAATCTCAATGCTGACCCAGCTGGGACTCGAACCTGGGATCTGCACATTACGAGCATGGCACGTTACTGATTAAGCCATTTGTCAGATAGGTGTGGCAGCCCTTGCCATTATGTGAAATTCAATGTCCTTAACTGGATGTGCTAGTGCATTTAGTCTGCCAGATTTCTCTTAGCATGAAAATGTTAGAAATTTTATACAATCCCTGGGATATTTCAAAAGTGCTAAGAGATTTGTAGAGAGGAAGGAAATGGGCTGGGTTGTCTCTCAGCAGCACTTTTTTGTACACAGTGGACAGTGGTCTAAATGGCTAGGTCACAAGGGCTCTGAGAAGGTTGAGAGGAATGGGACTCACTGGATAGCTGTAAAGAAGTAGATGTCTCTTATCAAAGCCATCCATTGTATTCTTTAAAGTGCATGAGGTATGGCTTTCTTGCTCACAGGGCCCGTGGCTTTATGTCACATCAAATGGTCTTTTCAAGCTCATCGGTGACCCCTTTCTCACCAAGGGCACAGGTAGGATTTGAACCTGGGAACTGCAGATTATGAGCCTGACGTGAGCCAACCCTTGCCCCAAAGGGATGAGATGTATGTGTGAAAAGTTTCTAAAAGGAGAAATTTTTACTTTCCATGTTGGCACTTTCTAGAAAGTTTAGTGGAAATTAAAGAAATAGTGGGAACAAATCAGTTTTCAAGGAAAATTCATGTGTGGATAAATCTAATTTAAACCAAATCCTGGATGAGGTGACTTTGTCAGAGGGGTGGAGAATTTCAGGAGATATTACATCTTCCAGCCTGGATTCAGATTTAAAATTTGGGCAGTATATTATTAAGTTTCTAAATTTGATGCAATGTAGCAGTTTGAGAATATCTCATATAGGTAGACTTAACATACATTTCTGTCTTGAGCAATTGTTCTGGTACACCAGCTGGTTCGTAAACTTGTCCAGGTTTGCAATTCTTTCCCTTTTGCGTAAGACTTACTTGGTAAAATCTCTTTAACCTTGTTATGCTTATATCATTATGAAATTGCATATTTCATGATTTGCAGACAGTTTGGGAAACAAGTGGAAATGATTAGAATTATGTAACCTGTGGAATTTTATAAAAAGTTTAAGAATTATAAAAAAATCTGAAAAAGAAATAATTTCTGTTGAAAAATTATGAAAGGATTAAAAATATGAATAACCTTTTTTTATTGTACAAATGATTGTTTTGATTTGCTTGCTCATACTCCCATATTTTTTATACTGCCCAAAATATGTATGCAACCTTCATTTTCAACTTTTTTCTTAAATGCCCTGGTTTGCTTGTATGATTTTCCTGAAATGTCCCGGTTTGGCTGTATGAAACTATGTCAAGCTTACACATAGGACATAAAGCTATGGCCCCATGTGTAGAAGAGCTATTCTCTCTATAACATGTTGTGTAGCTTAGCAGGGAAGAATTCTTCTGTTTAATAGCTGTCTGATGAATCCCTTTCAGCCTAGCTTTTGGTCCATGGGATTCTTGTGACTTGTTTCTATAGCCATTGTGTGCAAGTGCTATAACAAAAAAAAACTCTCTCAAGCAGCTGCATGCCATGAAGGTGTGACAGGAGCCTGTCAGTTTATACACCATAATTGATCTGTCACAACCATGCTTTACCCAGGAGGGCGGGGGTGGCTCAGTCAGTAGTGCGCCAGGCTCGTAATCTGTAGTTCCCAGGTTCAAGTCCCAGCTGGGTCAGCGTTGAGATTTATCTCCGCAAAATTCCCCGCCCTGCCCACGGTCAGTAGGGGACACCGATGGGCTTGGAAAGGCCACCGTCCGTCGGATGGGACGTTAAGTCATGGCCCAGTGTGCGGGAGAGTCATACCCTGTGCACGTTAAAGAACACGCTGGATGGCCTTGATGGGGGGGGGCTGCTATCATCTGTCTCTCAACAGCTGTTCCAGTGGGTCCCTTCTCCCAACCTTCTCTGAGCCTTCGGGGTCCATGTGACCTGGCCATTTAGCCCATGGTGTGTAAAAAAGTGCCACTCAGAGGTAAAACAACCCAACTTTAAAGAACACGCTGGATGGCCTTGACGGGAGGCTACCGTCTGTCTCTCAACAGCTGTTCCAGTGGGTCCCCTCCCCCAACCTTCTCTGAACCTTCGAGGTCCATGTGACCTGGCCATTTAGCCCATGGTGTGCAAAAAAGTGCCGCTCAAAGGTAAAACATCCCAACTTACCCAGAACTTGAACTACTCAGCCATGGGACAACAATTCTTAAATACCTAGAGCAAGTGAAAAGTTAGCTGAAATATTGAGTTTTCCAGGAATTGGACCTGAACCCACAATCTCCTCATAACAAGTCTACTGATCTACCTACATGACATGACAGAACACATTCTTTTTCTCACAAAGCAATCAACACTTAACCCTTAAAGTGCCAGATTTTCAAAATTAAACTCAATGGTGACCAAGTTAATTTTGAAGGATTTCACCATGAAAAAAAAAAGACCCCTTTATATAACCATGCATTAAAGTAACCCAAGAATTAAAACCTGTTATATAGCAAAAGTAATTTGAAAATTTTTTGGGTTAAAAGTTTTTAAAGTCCAAAAGATTGGTATTTATTCTGTGATCCAAGGTCTTTCAGCATGTTAAGGGTTAGTGAAAAGTTTCTTAATGCATTTCTCATCAAGTGAATTTTTAACTTGTTTCAGCAGAGTTTGCGTTGCTCATTTTGTGATACCACACTGTTTCAGTGGGAATGTAGTATTACACATTGGTTTATAATGGCACAGCAACTATAGGATCTGAGTTCAAGTCCTGGAATGGGTTGCATTGTCTTACCTAAGAGGACCCACTGGACAGCTGTTGGGAAAGATGGAAATCTCCCATCAAGACCATCCAGCATGTTGTTTAATGTGCACAGGATAAGGTTGACTTTGACAGGTTTCCATCTGTCTTCTAATAGGTATTCCAACCTTCTTTGACCCCTTGAGGTCCTTGTGAACTGGCCATTTAGCCCATTGCATGCAAAACGGTGCTGCTCAGAGGTAAAATAACCTAACAACTTCATACGTTAAAAAGTGCATGGGTAAATTTTGCAAAGGATTAAAATTATATGTGGTTAGTTGATATTCTAGAACATAGTATATTGCCAAAGTTTGGTGTTCTGTATTATTCTTATTAAATTTTTCAAGTTGAATGTATAAATGTTCTCTTTCGTTCTCATTACTAGACCTTTTTCCTTCGTGCAATGGAGTCAGCAGATATCCTTATGCCATCATGTATGGTAACTCCATTATCAGATCCAGTTGAACATCTCTGTCCTCCCCCCATTCAACCACAGCCTGTTACCATGACAAAAAAACTTTGTCCTTGGGCCAAGGTCACTTCAGCAGAACCAGTTTCTTTGAATGATGTGATGAGTGAAGAATTGGCAAAATCTCTGCAGCAAGAAGATGAAGGTTTGGTAAAGTCAGACAAGTAAGTGTAATTCAAATAATCAATGGCAGATTAATGTTATCATAAAAGCAAATTCTGCATCTTTCTCATCTTAAAATTTCATTTTATTTGAAAATTTTTAGTAATTGTTGAAGTATGACAGTTTGGCAAGATGAAGTTAGCTTTAAGTATATTTGTATTTATTTTCTACAACACTGTAATTTTCATCATTTTTATATTTCATAAAATACGAAGAGGTCCCTTTTTTTTTCACCCTTCTTTGACCTATTGGGATCCTCATGATATGGTCATTTAGACCATTGTGTGCACAAAAGTGCCACTCAGATAAAACAGCCCAACTCTTAAATTCAAGGGTATTTTAATATTAATGAACTTTAAAAGATCTAATATCACTGGGCAACAAATTTTCACAAAAGTGTAGCCTCTCGGATAAAAGTAGCCATTTCTTAAAGATTTCAAGGTGCTGAATGTGAATATGACAATGAAAATGCGAAATTGGCTACGATTTCTGAGAAATCTACAATAGTTTCTTATATAATAGAGTAATACATACATATGACATGTATCGGTAAAACTTTGTTTCTACTTCTGACGTCACTTTGCCTGTCACTTGTACAGCTGCTCAGGATCATCTCTGGTGAACATTTGACAGTAGTCAACCAACATTGAAGTAGACCAGTTTCCCTGGTATCGTTTCTCCATCGTTGCAGTGTCCTGGTGAAAATGTTCACCGTGCTCATTACTAACCATGTCGCAGTTGTCGGGGAAGAAATCTAAGTGGGAATGGAGAAAGTGGATCTTTAAGGACGTATTGCAGCCAAGTTTGTGATACAGAGACATGTTCTTAACCAATTTCTTGTAGTTGTCTGCCCTGACATTCCCAAGGAATTTAGTTGACACCAGACAAAATGCATCCTAAACCTTTTTCTCGTTACCCTGAAGCAGGTTGTCGAACATCTGGTCTCTGAACAGCTCGTGGAACTGAGGACCCACAAAAATTCCCTTATTAATTTTCACTTTACTGAGTTGAGGGAATTTATCAGCCAAGTACTTGAAAGCTGATTCAGTCAGGTCCATGGCTTTTACGAAATTTTTCATCACACCGAGTTTGATGTGTAGGGACAGTAGCAGGATTTTGTACATTTCTGCCAGTGCTGGGTGTTCCACATTCTTCTCTCTGACCTTCAGAGATTTCTTCTGAGGCCAGTTTCTCTTCATATAGTGCAAAGTTTTTGCTCAGCTGCCCCATTCACATAAGAAACAGCAGTACTTCATATATCCCAGCTGCAGATGCATCAACATAGCCACTACCTTCAAGTCACAACAGAGATGCCAGCCATACTTACTGTATTGAAGACAGTTCAACAGCTTCTTTTAGGTATTGTAGATTTCTTTCATGTAGACAGCATGTCCAACCAGAATGGATGGAAGTTTATTTCCATTATGCAGCAACACCACTTTGAGATTCGATTTCGAAGAGTCTATGAATAGTCACCATTCTTGAGGATCATGTTTGATTCTGAGGGCATTCATCAGGCCATCTACATCAGAGCAGAACACAAGATCATCGTCCTTTCTGAAGAAAGGCACAAACTGCTCATAACGAGTTCAAAACGAAGTCACTCGGACATTTTCCTTGAGAATATTCCATTGTTTAAGTCTTTATCCAAGTAACTCTGCTTTGGCCTTCGACAGCTCCAGATCACGAACAAGATCGTTCATTTCTTCTTTGGTGAGAATATGTGGTGCAGATAACGCACTGTGGCAGACATATGGACCATCATTAGACACCGAAGGCTGCGGAGAACCCGACCACATTTGCTTCCCTTCTCATCGTCTGAATCAATGGAAAATTCTTTTGGGAGGTTCGGGAACTGGAAAGCCTTTGCGATGCAGAACTAGTCGGAGAGCAGATTGTATATTCGGGTATGCTATTGTCCACTTCTTTTTCCTTGTGATTTCTCCAGAAACAGGTGGAACCATGCAGAAGTAGCAGTCATTTGCGTGATTGCTTGGCTCTCTCCAAACCATAGGAACATCAAACGGCATCACCACTTTTTTGCCTTTCAGCCACTTTGGAAGATTTCTTGCACACATACTGCAGCATGTGTGTGGGGAACAGGCCTTGTTGTCCTGGTCCCCGATCTTGCATCCAAAACTCGCACACCACTTTCACCATTGGAGTTATGGCCTTTTTCTGTCTTGCAAATGTCACTTCCCCACAAATGTACAAAAAGTATCTGCACTATTAACACCGTTACGAGGTATCACTACTGCTGGATTAATAAAACTGCAAGGATCACTTGTGTAGGGGAAATGGGGGTCACTCAAAAGACTTGCACACCCTATGAGATGTCACTTACAGTTAACAATTGCGTCATCTTTTGTCCGCGATCTTAAAGCCACGATGTCAATACTCAACTACATTGCATCAGACAATGATGCAATACCTTCGAGGGTTGTGTGTATGGCAGGCTGATGCAATGCAATATGTTGCAATTTGAAGTTTAAAATACAGCGTTGCAAAATGGTTACCTATGTACTCGATGCGGACTGAGTCGTTTACACATGACCATCTCTGTATCTCCTAAACGAGCCAATCAACAATTGCTCATCACAGTATATCATCAAATATTGTCATTTTCGTCATCAAATATTGTCATTTTCGTGTTTAACACCTCAAAATTAGTAAATATTGGCTATTTTCATTTCAAAGCCTTTTTGTGTGTTGCCCAGTGTATTTAGAGTCAACTATAAAATGCATAAGCAAAAAAAAAATATCTTTCAGTTCATGTTTTTTTACTATTTTATTAACCCATTATGTTATTTCTACTCTTTTTTAGTAGCTTTGTTGAAGATTCAAGTGGGTTTCCAGTAGCAGAAGATCCTGATTGCAAAAACGATTTATTGCTTGCACAGATGCTGCAGTTAGAGTTTGATAAGGAGCATGATAATGTTTTGAAACTTGAAGAAAAGAAATATAATGGCACTAGCAAAGGTAATTGCAAATCAAAATCTTATGTATACATCATAAAATTTTCTTTTAATGTTTCATTCCCTATCATACAATTTGCAACTTTCCAAATAGACTGAAATATCCAGAAAATATTAATGTAATGCAAAATTTAATCAGTTTTTTTCATTGTTCAACATGAAGCATTTAAACAGTAAATAACATTCGGAGTTACCTGTTAACTCTAGCATCTATAAATCAATAAATATTTTTGTGGAAAAAAGCTTTGCTGACATGCAGGATTTGAACCCTACTCTCTCCAGAAACATGCCAGGGTATTCTACGACATAGGGAAAAGACATCTGGCATTAGCTCAGTGGTAGAATACTCTGGCATGTTTCTGGAGAGAGTAGGGTTCAAATCCCACAAGTCGGCAAAATGTTTTTCCACAAAAATGTTTATTGAAGCATTTAGTTTTGTACTGGTATTTGTGCCAGTTTTTGTTCCCCATTGGATTTTGTGTCAGTTATTTATAAATTGCAACTTCAAAATGACAAAGACAGTAACTGGTTAACTACATCTGAATAGCATTGTTCTTTTCAAACAAAATGAGAATTTAATTATGAATACAATATATACTCGGCGACCACTTTATTAGGTAAGTCACTCAGGTACACAGAACTCTAACTTAAATATACTTTGAAGAAATGTGACTGAAGATGATTTAAAGAGCTCAATGAAATCTGTCTCATTTTTTTAACAACGTTTGTGTGGTATTTAAATAGATGAAAGCTGAAACATTTAGCAAGTTAGCTCATTATGCAAAAAAAATTCAAAAGTGATGAAAATTAGCACAATTATTACTCAAACTGCTAAAAAAATGCTTGTTTGTCTGTAAAGTTTAGAATAATGAAAAACGTTTTAGAGCAGATATTTAAACTGGCAGTGTTAAATCCAAAGTTCTGTAACTCTCAAAATACCAAACAAATACTGTTGGAAAATGAGATTGAAATAGATATATCAACAGCATCTTAATGGGAAATTTTAAAATAATATATAAACTTATATAACTGTATATGAAATAATAGTTTTGTTGGTAAAAGAATCTAACATGTAATAGTTGAAAGAGACAAGAAAACAACAAATCTCTGTTAATAGTAGGAGTGGTTTAAACCTTTTCAATGTGTTAACATCCATCTATGGAGATTCTATTATCTGGGTGCTTCCTCACCATGTAATGGTGTAGGGATTGCTGGTAGTCAGTAGTATACTAGACTTGTAATTTGTAGTTCCCTGGTTTAAGCACCTATGAGCTTGGAAAGGCTGCCGTCCATCAGAGCTGTGGCCCCCATGTGCGGGAGAGCCATACCCTGTGCACATTAAAGAACACCCTTGATGGGGAGGCTATCATCTGTGTCCTAACAGCTGTCCAGTGGGCTCCTCTCTCCAACCTTCTCTGACCCCGGGTCCTTGTGACATGGCCATTTAGCCCATTGTGGGTAAAAAAAAAGTGCCACTCAGAGATAACACAACTGTGGTTCAAGTCAAAACTGTGCCATTGTTTTGATTTATCTCCTCTAAACTCCAATCCTGCCCTCAGACACTTTTGTGCTCCAAAAGGCCACTGTCCATTAGACAGAGTATAAAGTTATGGCCCCATATGTAAGAGAGCTGCCCTGTGCATGCTAAAGAAAATGGTACTTTTCAGTTATCTCCGGTCACATTTTCTTGGCAACTTTTTTTTTTTTGGAAAAAATGGCAGTTTTTGATTGAGTCAGGAAGGTTAATGAGTAATTTAGGGGTGGGTTATTTGAGCTATAAGATTTTTTTTGTTGTTGTTGTCTCTGATGAGATTATTTAGTTTCGGGGGCTTTTTTATAATATGGTCGGTAGTATACTTTCCAACTTTCATGTTTTTCGGTTTGTGTTGTCTGCGAGGACATTTAGTTTTGTGGGCTTTTTTATAATTTGGTTGGCAGTGCACTGTTTCTGATTTTCATGCTTTTTGATTTGTGTTGTCTCCAATAAGATTATTTAGTTTTGGGGGCTTTCTTTGGCTATTTCCGATCACATTTTCTTGGCAACGAAAAATAAACACCAAAGTAAACCAAGAACATCATCGACAATGCATCGCCGACCGGCATTATAAAAAAGCCCCCAAAACTAAATCTCATTGGAGACAACACATACCAAAAAGCATGAAAATCAAAAACAGTGCACTGCCGATCAAATTATAAAAAAGTTCCCAAAACTAAATGTCCTCGCAAATAACACAAACCGAAAACATAAAAATCGGAAAGTGTACTGCCGACCAAATTATAAAAAAAAAAAACGAAACTAAATAATCTCATCAGAGACAACAACAAAAAAACTTATAGCTCAAATAACCCACCCCTAAATTACTCATTAACCTTCCTGACTCCATCAAAAACTGCCATTTTTTCCAAAAAAAAGTCGCCAAGAAAATGTGACCGGAGATAACCGAAAAGTACCAAGAAAACATTGGATGGCTTTGATAGCAGGTTTTATGTCTCCTAATAGCTGCCTAGTGGGTCCCCCTACTCAACTCTGAGCCTGTGGGGTTCTTGTGACCTTGTCATTTTCCCCATTGTGTTAAAAAAAAGTACTATTTAGAGTCAGAACAGCCCAACAACTCTACAGAAAATTCCAAATATGAGTGTCGTCTCCCTGTAGTACATGCTTCAATTAGCTTTTCATGCTCGTTTTTAGACAAATTTCATGCTTCCAGGATATTATTTGTGATAACTGAAGCTGTTAAAAAAAGGCATAGTTGGGACTCAAATCTGGGAACTTCAGATTATGAGCTTTCCATGCTACTGTGTATTATTTGGGATAATGCCCAGAATAATTTAGTAAGAGAAATTTTGCCCAGATGAAACTTTATTAGTCTTACTGTGATGGCAAAAATATGGAATCTGGTGAAGAAAAAGCTGCGACTATTTGTGCTATTTCAGTCCCATACATGTTACTGCTCTGTAGTTCGTTTTTAAGTCTCATTGTCTAAATGGTTTCACTGCGATAAGTTAGCATATTGCCCGCAGAGCAAAAGGATTCATGTTTGAATCACAGAGGAAGGTGTGAATCTGTTGATGAGTGGATAACTTTTAATTCTAAATAATTTTGAAATTGGAAATTATTACATAATGAACTATCTAAAAACTGTGTATAGTGTTAAATTTTTTTGTCTAACATGGAAGCTAAAAGATATTTTCTTTCTCTATTCATGTTAGTGTCTGTATCCTTTGACAAATATCTGCGATTGCCCGATTCCCATTTTTCTGATGACGACGATGATGATGATATGCTTGAAGAGATAAACACAAAAAGACATTGGGACAATTTTGAGCAAGCTCAGAAAGCTTTTAATTCTGTTGGGAAAAGCGGAATATCTCGGCAAGGTAATACCATCACTACAAAGCATGATCCTACTCTCTGCGGAAGACGAAATGCTTGCAAAGTAATGGAAGTAAGTGATTTTAATTTCAAATCAAATATAAATCATTAGCATGTAAATTATTATATTGCAATATTTTTCTTTACACTTCATAGTTTCACGGCATTATTTTTGTGTAATTTGATCAAAAAGTCATTACTAAGTTATTTTTATTTAAATAGTAAAATATGCACTGCTTAGCCATTAGAAACTATGCTCTATATAACACTGTAATAGAAAGCACCAATAAAGAAGGTCAAATGTGTGATGCCTGAGCTGTCTTAATTACATGCAGCACATCCACTGGCACAACCACTGGCCACTCCATCACAACATGTGATAGATGTGATTGTCTTCCAAAGAAGCTGTTATTATTGGTGCTCAACAGGCTGGTTGCAACTTAAACTATGGAAATCACAAGACAACTAATCATTTCTAAAGTATGCAAGATGGTTAGCAGATGGGACCCTTCACATCTGGCAGGTGATTGTTGCTACACTGGAGGAACTATAGAGTAATTCAGAAGCAAGATTGCTCTGATCTGGATTATCCTTCAGCTATTATAAGGCATTGTGTGCATATGTTTGCTTGGGGCTGGCAACCCTCAAACAAATGAAAAACACCACGGTAAATTTTCATTCAGCTGAGGTCCACCAATGCAGCAGTTGCAGGATCCACAATCATGTTCAAAGCCATTAGGTGGTCCTTTGAGTTTACTTTGTCATCACTAAGATCATGTGAAGTTGATTACTTCCCAGTAGGATAGAAAATATAAAAAGTGGTAATAAGGTGGCTAGATCAATAGGCCAAATTAGTGTGGTAGCCATCCCTTTCTGTTTTCCAAAAGAGAATACCTTCTTTGAAAATTTTTGATTACCTGCACCATGAGAAGGTGAAGTTGAACTTTAGGTGCTAAGGTATTATGCCTGACTGGTTCATCATTGCAATGATGCACAGAAGCTCTCCCTTCCAATGTATGTTTTGCTACCATTTGCTGCAGGCCATTAAAGTTTGTGAACAAAGCAATTCTATTAGATTTCAGATTAATATAAAAGCAATATTTAATGTATGAACAAAGGGCAAGTATAGGCATGCAACTATACAGGGTAAATCTGAAAAAGTGGGCAAAACTTTACGGGGTGGTAGAACGCAGCTATAGGAGCAATATTCGTCATAGAATGTATGGTCGGAACGCAAGCGGTGAGAAGTTAAAAGGTAGTTTTCCACTGTCACATTTAAAGAATGAACACAAGAAGGAGAGGAGATACTTCAGAAAACATTTTATTAACAGGAATGTAATTGAGGTACATGCTCAAAGAAATTGCTCAAAGAGCTGCCACCAACTGTAATGCAGGCTTCACACCTGCGGGATAGGACCGTTGAGTGCCGTTGGGTGCGAGGACCGACCCTTTTATACCATTTCCAACGCCACCTAGCGGCTCGTCGTTTGCGTTCCGACCATACATTCTATGACGAATATTGCTCGTATAGCTGCGTTCTACCACCCCGTAAAGTTTTGCCCACTTTTTCAGATTCACCCTGTATAGTTAATAATTCAATAGGTGAAATTGAAAACAAGGCAATCAACAGTGCTATTCATTAATTTTCACTTATTTCTTTTTATCAATTTGTGATAAGTCCACAAAGCTGCTAGCCTTTTTACTGATTATGACAGAACATACACCCATGCATACCAAGCCTTGAATCTGAACTCGAGAAGTTACAGTGGGATTTGAACCAATGGATTGGGTCAGTCTGCAGTGGTATACTGCACATCGAGGTGAAATTTCTTCAAGAATGTTTTTATAAAAATGCATAATTTAACATGGTCAGTATAAATGAGAGTTTTAGTTTATTATAAATAGTTCATGAAAGTATATTTTGTTGTGGCATATGGACAATTAGTCCCCCTCCCCCTTCCATTGATGAATCTAAGGCTCATGCTTCCACTCTCGAGTGCATGGTTTTAATTATGATTAAAAATACTTTTTTGATGCATACAACATTTGATGCTATGCCAGTATTTGAAACTTTTTGTCTTTAAATGTGATAAGCTTTTGAGGAGGCCTCCCACTGGTATGTTCATCAAGTTGCCATCACTGCGATCCAAAAAAAAAGTGTTCTGATAAATGAGTGTGATGTCATGACCCTTCTTATCAAGATGAACTGCCTCAACTGCTATACATCATGATAAATAATTGCTGAGCAGTGTGTAAGATTGTTATGCAAGGAATTATTTCATTGCTAAATTGAATTAACAACATAGAGACAATGGGCACAGACCATATTTTAAGCTTGAAATGACATATTAATTTTAGTGCTTTAATTTTTTTTAATAGAACTCGTGCACTATTTATACCAATAAGAACCAAGCTTGGTAGAGCAACTGGTGACATAACCAGGAGATCCTGAGTTCAAGTCTGGGAGGCAGATGAGTGAATTTTTTCACACTTGCATAATTGCAAATGAAGTGTACTCTAGTGAGCTTCATTCCTTCTTAATATGTGAATGTTTATCGAATAGAAGCTGTGTTAACTATTTTATGAAATATATATATAGTGTTGTAAAGAAATTTGGGGCTCTGATGGAATCAAACCCCAGAGAAATCAGCGAGAGACTCCTAACATGTACAACTATGCAAAAATACTGAAAAAACCTGGAAAGGTCTCTAAGTGCAATATTTAGCTTTGCACCACTTTTAAATAATTGATTTATGCTATAACTATACAGGGTGATTCAAAACTTATCATTCAAATTTCATGGGGAGGTAGGGAATACGTCAGGAAACCGATTTCACATAGGAAATAATGTCCGCAAATGTACGCATGCATATGTAGAGGGCGCTGTGTGTACCCAACCAGTGTACAGCTTGCCCGACCACTCCCGCTGTCATCAGTGTACGAGCTGACTTACTAGTGATAAGATGAATCGTTTTACACATCAAGAGCTAGCGGATATGCATCTCGCATATGGGGCAGCTGGCGAAAGCGGCCGCCGAGCTAGGCAAGTTTACGAAGACTGATACCCCAACAGAAGAATACCGCAGCATCAAATGTTTGCACGTGTGCATCGCAATCTGCACGAACGTGATTCATTGCACAGCAACATGCAGGATATGGGGAGAAGATGACGCGGACTGTCAACGTCGCAGAACAAGTCCTACAGTCCATCGAAGATAATCTGAATACCAGCACACGAGCTTTACCTCAGCAGCTTGGGGTCTCTCAGTAAGCAGTGTGGCGGATACTGCACGAGGAACGTGTGCATCCTTACCATCTGCAAAGGGTGCAGTTACTGCATCCTGACTATTATCCGAAGCGTGTGGAATTTGCACAATGGTTCATGCAGAAAGGTGCCTTGGACCCCAGTTTTCCAGCTTCTGTCCTTTTTACAGATGAAGCTTCATTCACTCGTGAAGGTGTGTTCAATACACACAATTCACATGTGTGGGCTTACGACAATCCGCATGGTATGAGAAGTCACGCTGCGCAACATCGTTTTGCCGTAAATGTGTGGGCTGGAATCATTGGTGACTGTTGGGACCTTACTTGCTACCGCCCTGATTGGACGACCGGAAATACCTAATATTTCTCGAGACAGTGTTACCGACTTTTCTGGGCGCTGTTCCTGCGCATATCCGCCGAGATATGTGGTATCAACATGACGGGGCTCCAGCCCATAGCACAATTGTTGCGCGTGATTACCTGAACCGAACATTCGGAGCTCGATGGATCGGTAGAGGTGGACCGATCGCTTGGCCACCCAGGTCACCTGATTTATCGCCCATGGATTTCTTTTTGTGGGGGGCCATGAAATACCATGTGTACGAGACCCCCGTCGACAGTGAAATGGACCTTGTTGCACGAATAGTGGCCGCCGCAGGCATTGTCCGTGATATACCAGGCGTTTTTGAAAATGTTCGGCGGTCAATGCAACGGCGCTGTGAATCCTGTGTCCGTGTAAATGGTCGCAATTTTGAACACCTACTGTGAATCTGTACTTTACCTTGTTGGAATAAAAGTCACATTCGTTACCACTTAACTGTACTGTTTCCTTGTGTTCACTTGTCCATTTTGTTCATGTAGATGACATTTGCGGACATACTTTCCTATGTGAAATTGGTTTCCTGACGTATTCCCTACCTCCCCACGAAATTTGAACGATAAGTTTTGAATCACCCTGTATATCTTTGTTGCAAATACACAGGGCTGCCCGAACAGAACAAACATTTCAAATAGTAGCTTGTAGCAGTAAAATTTTTAAGGACAGCCTACTAATAATTGGACAGGCTTATTCTAATCTCAACTCATGGCCAAAAATAAGAGGGTACTAAATTTCAAATTAAAAATATATATATTTTGCAGAAAGTGAAAAAAGTTAATGACAAAATAGTCTTATTATAGTTATCTAGTTGATGATTTATAGTTTTTCAGAGTTGAAATCCAAAGTGAATGCACAGTATTCCCTGTTAAGAAACAATAATTAATAGATTCTGAAAAAAATTCATCGCCGCCACGGCGGGAATCGAACCCGCATCTCTCCAGATTCATGCCAGAGCACGCTAACCATTGCACCACGCGTCAGACAATGAATATTTTCAGAATATGACCTTTTAAGTTTTTCTTCTTGAGACGTGACTGAGACAGCGCCATCTATACTCAAGGAGATGCAACATTTACAGTCGTTGCATTTGATTATCAGATGTTAATGAGAAGGTCGCTAACGCTACCGCGTTAAATATATAATTGAAATCCAAAGGTCATATTCTGAAAATATTCGTTGTCCGACGCATGGTGCAATGGTTAGCGCGCTCTGGCATGAATCTGGAGAGATGCGGGTTCGATTCCCGCCGTGGCGGCGATGAATTTTTTTCAGAATCTATTAGTTTTTCATTAGGTTTCACAACTGCAAATTAGTTCTGTTTTTGCAAACTGACCAGTCTGGAAAACCAAATATCTATGGAAACGGCCAAGGCAGTCATCAGAGGTTCTACAGCCAAATCAAAATAGATGTATGTAGGGCAGATCTAGAAATAGGGAAGGGGTTGGAAGGCATGTCCCCCCTTTGAGAATGCAAGTAAGAGTAATGGAGGCAAAAATGATTAAACTTGTGCATATTTTATACATTTTAAAGATTTTTTTTTTAAACATCTAAAACAAATTGGAAAATGTTATACTGCAATGGAAATCCAGTCTCTTGCCACCTCCCTCATCTTTTTCCAGCTTGATTGCATCACTTGCTCCCCCCTGCCTCCCATAATTTTTTTCTAGATCTGGCATGTCTCCAAATGACTATACTCATGAAAAGTTATTCCATCAGTGGCTAATCTTTTCTTCAGCTAATGCGACTTATTTTTCAGCTAATTTTTTCATGAGTCCCATGTCTACAGGTCCCGTGATACTTAACTACTGACTGTTTATACTTTAGGAAGGTAATGCATTCTGGTGGAATAGGAATAGTGTGATTTTAATTGATATTATTGAATCAGAATGAGATTTACATCAGAGCTCTATTGTGAACAGTTGCATTATTTTTATCAGGTTTTAACTGAAAAAAAAAGACTTAAACTGGAATCTGCTGCATGAAATCATTTGTCCTCATATTGCAAGAATAATGCTATGATAAATCAGCAATTAAAAAGACAAATCCTGCTGCATCCTCAATTCCTACTAGACTTGGTGGCAACTGATTTTCATTAATTGAAATCTGTATGATACTTTTTGGTTGGAAAATGCAGTCATAAGTCAAAAATTGATTAATTTTCATATGGTAGGTGCCTTAATTATATAACATAAATATGTAATTTTAAAAATGTTTGTTTTTATTTATATTCATTGTTATTTCAGCTACCACCAGGAATTTCAACAGGTGATGGTGGTGGATTTGATATGAAACTGTCAAATAATGTTTATAACCAGTTAAAATTACACTCCATTGCTGAAGATAAACGGGCCCATAGACTACATGATAAGAAAGAAAAATCAACTGCTGTAAGTTGTGAAATATATTTGTACTTGAATTCTAGTTCTTGGAAGAACTGATAATTATATAAATTTTGAACATATGCCTGATATAAAATGTAAATTACAGTTTTTTTTTGCAATGATTGACAGGGCTGGATAGTCTTTAGTCCAGAGGCACACAGTTGAAACATGAAAGTAAACGAGAATTAACCTTAAACAGAGCTAAGATTGCTCTATTTTTTTGTTTTTGTGCACAGAATGTTGGATGGGGGTTGGCTTGATAGTTTGCCAGGCTCATAATCTGTAGTTCCCAGGTTCGAATCCCACCTGGGGAGATTGATCTCTGCTAAACCCCCACCTTGCCCTTGATCCAAAAGGGAACACCGACAGGCTTTTAAAGGTTGTTATAAAGCTGTGGCCTCTTGTGTAAAAGAGCCATATCCTATGCACATTAAAGGGGGCCGGGGTGGCTCAGTCGGTAGCGCGCCAGGCTCGTAATCTGTAGTTCCCAGGTTCAAGTCCCAGCTGGGTCAGCGTTGAGATTTATCTCCACAAAATTCCCCGCCCTGCCCACGGTCAGTAGGGGACACTGATGGGCTTGGAAAGGCCGCCGTCCGTCGGATGGGACGTTAAGCCGTGGGCCCGTGTATGGGAGAGCCATACCCTGTGCACGTTAAAGAACACGCTGGATGGCCTTGACAGGAGGCTACCATCTGTCTCCCAACAGCTGTTCCAGTGGGTCCCCTCTCCCAACCTTCTCTGAGCCTTCGGGGTCCATGTGACCTGGCCATTTAGCCCATGGTGTTCAAAAAAAGTGCCGCTCAGAGGTAAAACAACCCAACCTATGCACATTAAAGAACACCCTGGATCACCTTCACAGAAAGCTTCCTTCTGTCTCCTAACAGCTGTCCAGTGGATCCCTTCTTTGAGCCCTTGGGATCCTTGTGACCTAGCCATTTAGTCTACTGTGTGCAAAAAAAAAAGTACCACTCAGAGGTAACACAACCCAAGCCTTGTAGTATTTAAAGCAACTTTAGGTGTTTGAAAAGTAGGCTGTTTTGTATATTTTAATTTGTTATTGTTTGGAATTAAACACTTTTTTGTTCATATATTTTTCATATTCTGTTTTAAAATGATTTTATTTAAAAAAAATGTTACTTTTAATTTTCCATTTTGGCTTAATACATTATTTGTCCCCACAGGAAAAAGCAGTGGATACCACAACTAGACTGATTTTATACAAATTAGTTAATAATCAAACATTAGAATCTGTGAATGGATGCATTAGCACAGGAAAAGAGGCATGCGTGTTTCATGCTTGGAGTGGTCAGTAAGTAATTTTTTTTATTCAACAAGTTCAACAATTTAAGTTCTACAAGGATCTATTTTATTTTTAATTTATATAAGCGATTTTTTTTTTATCAAAATTTAAAAGGAAAATCAGTTTCGTATACTGATGATACAGTGCTTGTTTACAGAAAAGGAAATCAATATGATTTATTTCTTGATATTTTTAATGATTTAAATATTATTCCAAGCTGGTTTAACAAAAATGGATTAAAAATTAGCTCTGATAAAACATGCTTTAAGTATTTTTTTACTCACCCCAACAACTTTTTTTTTTAATAAATTGCACTTTCATAGTATGCACTGTGTTAACAAAATTTCTTGTGATTGCCCAGGAATCAAACAAATTAAAACTGCAAAATATTTGGGAGTTTTAATAGACAGAAATATGAAATGGAAATCACATGTTAATATGATAATAAATAAAGTACAATTTTACTTAGGCAGATTGTACCATTTAAGAAAAATTATATCTGGCAGATTTTTAATTATTCTTTATTTTGCTTGGATACAACTTTTAAAATATGGTGCAACTAGCTGGGGTGGGGGAGGGGTACTTATATGAATATTATTGAATGTGTTACTAAAGTACAGCATAAATTCTTAAAAGTTATGACATTCATAATAAAATCTATATGAATAAAGTTATTTGTGATTATAAAATTCTTAGTTTGAGATCACTATATATATTATTACAGTTTTTATTTTTTAAAATCCAACACTTTTACAGGTTAAATATAAAGAGTATCTGCTCGGCAATCTGGATTGAAATTAGAAATGAATGCTCATATAGTGTTTTTTAAATTGAAAGTGAAAAATGAATGTTACTGTTACTGCTTCAAATATTGATGATTACTTTAAAGTTGTACAATAATTTTTTGTTTTTAACATAATGAGACACTTTTTTTGCCACTAAAGACATCCATCTGATTGTAATAATTCATTTGACATCTTAAATGAGCAAATTGCTCAAAGGTGTAACTTTTTTAAATGTAACTTTTTAGTTTTATTTTGTTTATATTTTTTTTCTGACTTGTGCTAATATTGTTTTCTGCCTGTATATGCAAGTCTTTGTATTGTATTGTTATTTTGTTCTTATTAAATTATATTAATTAATTCTAATTAATTTATTTGTTATAACAATTGGACTCCATTAGACATTAATTAAAGAACTTATTTTTACATGCACTTTTATCACAAAGTTAAAAGTAGTAGTAGCTAAAAATAACATACTATTGTGCTTGTAATGAATACATAATATGAATTCCACTTCAGCCGTCCCCGCCCTGCCACGGTCATTAGGGGACACCGTGGTCTTGGAAAGGCCGTCGTCCGTCGGATGGGACGTTAAGCCGTGGCCCCGTGTGCGGGAGAGAGCCATACCCTGTGCACATTAAAGAACATGCTGGATGGCCTTGACGGGAGGCTACCATCTGTCTCCCAACAGCTGTTCCAGTGGGTCCCCTCCCCCAACCTTCTCTGAGCCTTCGGGGTCCATGTGACCTGGCCATTTATCCCATGGTGTGCAAAAAAGTGCCGCTCAGATGTAAAACAACCCAACCACTTCAGCAGTAACTGTGATATTAAGAGTACCTTGTGTAATGATGACAAAAACTACCCAAATGGAGTGTGTTAAACTCGTAACCCAATGTTTGCAGATTTTGTTTCATACCATGCCAGTGGGAAGTTTTTCCGTTTTTGCTCTCATTGAATCAGCATGCCACCATATAGAGTATAAGAGCTAAGGACCACCATGCCTTGTGCTTGCTAGAGATGATATTATCTACTTGACAGGCATGTGTTATATATGGGTTACATCTGGCCCCAGATCTTGTTTTATGAAGCTCTGAGGAGTTGAATTTAATTTTATTGAATCTAGTGTTTTAAAACTTTTTATTCATTGAAGCATTAAACTTTTATTATCTTAATATAACTTTGTATTTTCAACTGCTACAGTAGTTGTACTTTTTTTATATTAATGTTTTTTTTTGGCTAAGAAAATATCAGTATTTTAAAATTTTGCATTTACATCATATGCTAGGGCCCAAGGCTGATCTATTAGTGAGAAAGGTGACAATAAATAATTCGGCCAATTCTTTATTGCTTGGGAATTTATTAAATGACTTTTTCTTTCAAGTATAAGAGACATTTGGTGGACACCACCAAAGACTGCTTGAGTCATGCTTATGGCATCTGGACAGATTCATATTGTTAGAAGTGGGGAGATGTCATTTACAAGCACTTTGAAATGATGTGATTCATGCGATTAGTGCAAAGTAGTCAAGACAGATGGATATTGTCCATTCTGTTAATGTGCAAAGCATTATCAGTAGATTGGAAAAGATACAGAGACAGGGAACATGTAGGAAGGCATATAATGTCATCTCTCAAGTATGACATGTTGCATTTTTTTTTATATGCACTTAACACAATATCCTTAGACATTTCTGTTTCAATTTAGCCTTCTATTCCACAGGCTACATTTAGTATTTTATTCATATTTTAAGGTACTTTCTTTACACCTTGTTACTTTACCATATACCTTGGGGGTATGAGAAGATATTGTCAGGGGGGTATGGGGAATAATCAGTAAATAACTATATTATCCTTTTGAAATATCTTCAAGTGTTTTTAACAGACACACCTTGCTTTGTTGCAAATTTGATGTCTCAGTATTTAGGTGACATGTTAATAATCATGAGTAAGGGGCGGGGGTGGCTCAGTCGGTAGTGCACCAGGCTCGTAATCTGTAGTTCCCAGGTTCGAGTTCCAACTGGGTCAGCGTTGAGATTTATCTTCGCAAAATTCCCTGCCCTTCCCATGGTCAGTAGGGGACACCGATGGGCTTGGAAAGGCCGCCGTCTGTCGGATGGGATGTTAAGCTGTGGCCCTGTGTGCGGGAGAGCCATACCCTGTGCACGTTAAAGAACACGCTGGATGGCCTTGACGGGAGGCTACCATCTGTCTCCCAACAGCTGTTCCAGTGGGTCCCCTCCCCCAACCTTCTCTGAGCCTTCGGGGTCCATGTGACCTGGCCATTTAGCTCATGGTGTGCAAAAAAGTGCCGTTCAGAGGTAAAACAACCCAAAAATAATCACGAGTAAAGTTTCATTAGAGCCAAGTGTTATAATCAGTTTTGCTTAGCAGTAATAAGCCAATCTTTGTACCTCTGTATTGGCATTCATACATCAAGTTCAGACTTTAACATGTCAGCTAACACAACATTTCCAAGCTATTGCATGGTGATGCTGCCTGTTAGCAAAATCAACTTATATTTTGGCTTTCTTTTCAAACAGGGATGTCAAATAAGCATATATCATGCATGCGCGTATGCATGGTAAACTCTAGAATTTATTTCCTTTCGTATTGAATATGGCATACAGAAAGAGTTTACTAAAAGGCAAGGAGGTATGAGGACTGAAAAAGGTTGGGCCATATACCAAATAGCTCAGACATAAATTGATAGTATTTCTCTTACTGATCTTTTATTTGCCTGAACAATATTTTATATTCATAATTATTTTTTTTATTATTAAAATGTATTAGCATTCAATTAAACATTAAGACAATGTTGTTGTTTTTTCTAAAATACCTTGAGTAATTTTCCTTTATGCATTTTTAATTTACAATGTGACATTAATGTTATGTGTTGAGTTAAAAAATAGTATATGTTTAAAATAATATAAGCCTTTCGTAATAAACTTGTAATATTACAGATCTGAAAATGATGTTTCTGTTGAATATGCAATAAAGGTATTCAAGACTACTCTAAATGAATTTCAAAATAGAGATCAGTATATTAAAGATGATCATCGTTTTCGTGACCGCTTTAGTAAATTAAATCCTCGAAAAGTAATCCACATGTGGGCTGAAAAGGAAATGCGCAACCTGAGCAGGTATGTTTCTAAATATAGTTCATTCTTGTATGAATGTAATGAGCTGAATCTAGATTTCCACCCCAAATGCATATATCCTGTTTAGCTGACAAATGCATTAGTCCTATATAAAATAGCTCAAATTTGAGGATGCTTCTTTTGCTTCCCCAAGGATGTCTGCAATATTACAGTTAGAGAGGTCAACATCCTTTAGGATGAAAAGCTTGAGATATTTAAATCAGTTTTCTTTACAATGATGATTCACAGAGTCGTGAACCTTTTTTTTTGAGCTACCACAAAGGGGGCAGGGTGGCTTAGTCGGTAGCGCACCAGGCTCATAATCTGCAGTTCCCAGGTTCAAGTCCCAGCTGGGTCAACATTGAGATTTATCTCCGTAAAATTTCCCACCCTGCCCACAGTCAGCAGGGGGCACTGATGGGCTTGTAAACCCCGCCGTCTGTCGGATGGGATATTAAACCGTGGCCCCATGTGCAGGAGAGCCACGCCCTGTGCACATTAAAGAACACGGATGGCTTGATGGGAGGCTACTATCTGTTTCCCAACAGCTGTTCTAGTGTGTCCCCTGCCACCAACCTTCTCTTAGCCTTCGGGGTCCTTGTGACCCAGCCATTTAGCCCATTGCTTGCAAAAAAAGTCCCGCTCAGAGGTAAAACAACCAACGCTACCACAAAGGCTTCACCTGAATTTAGTATTATATATGAACTATAATGCTTATGCAAGAACATGCAATGTCATTGTTTGAAGCTGCAGTATAAAATTTTGAGTAATATTAATGGGTTGGGAAGGCTCAAATATTTGTATTTAAGGGCTATGAGTTAAAAAGGATTGAAAACCACTTCTTTACCAGATATAAAAACAGCAGCAGTTACAGCCTTCACTGGTTTCTTAGTTAAAAGAATGCAATGTTATGTTTTTGTTTTGTCAACACTTATCTAACATAGATGATGAACATGTCACCTGTGTTAGGGCTAAGGACCCAAAATAGATGAGTTATTTATCCACAGCAATAATTGCTTTTCTTTTCCATCAATTTAAAATCAACCACAAATTACTTTGTTGCAATTATTTCCTAAGAATAACATTAACTCTATTCGGCATATTTTTGCTATAGCCTTAGATGCTAATGTGCCATAAAACACTAAACAACCAACTAACCAGCATATTTTTGCTTAATAACATAAATGAAATAAAATAAATACCCCCTCAAGCAGCTGCTTGCCACAGAGGTCTGACAGGAGCCTGTCAGTTTATATGCCATAGTAGGAGATTTGAGAGGATGGCAGGACCTCAGCAGAAAAACGACACACACATCCATGCCTAATCCGGGGCTCGAACCCAGGTCCCTTAGATCAGTAGCCAAGCATGCTAACCACTCGGCCACAGGATGGCTTGCTTAATAACATAATTAAAAAAAATTCCAATGTACAAATACATAAGCATGCCCAAGCAAGAAAACCTAGATAGATCATGTGCTTTAAAGAAGTTTTTTGCATCTCAAATTTTTGCTGCAATAAAACTCATAAAGGTAAGAATCAAATGCTATCAAGTTAGCAGAAAAACCACTTTCAAAAATGTTTCTATAGATGTGTTAAGTTATGTAAACTCATCGTTCCTGAAACTGATGCATTGAATTTTATGAAAATTCTAGTGCATGGCATGAAGGCAAAATCAATTCATGTTACAGGGCTCTGTCACAAAACTTTTGTAGTTGTACCACCAGAATATGATATGTAAAAATATTAAGATAAGTCAGTTAATTTCAAACTTTGTGTAAGATCTAATTTAACACTTTTTCAGCAGATAATGTTCTGCAATCATCTGCAACATTGCTATTGCTTTTGTGATTATTTACATACTGAGGAATCTTCCAGTTGAGATCAGTATCACATACTCATCATTATGTCTAGGTATCAGTGGACTTTTGCATTTGCTAGGAGATATTCATTTGCAGCTCAACCTGGAAACCATTATTTGTATAATAAACCATATAAAATAGGATTTTGTTTATGTTAATATGCATTTTCTTGTGTACAATGAATGGAATTATAGCATTAGAATAATCATTATTTTATTCATGTATTATATGTAGCCATAATAATAAGCTATTAATTTTCTTTGAAGAATAACTAAAGCCAAAATTCCCTGCCCTGAGGTCATTTCCCTGAGAAAGCATGTCCTTGTGATGTCATTTATTGGAAAAGACATGAATCCTGCTCCAAAGTTAAAAGATGTCAAATTGCCTCTCCAAGATATGTCATTGATATATGAACAGACATTAGATGTTAGTAGGTTTTGTGAATTTTCTTAATAGTTTTATGTCCATTTGCAGATTACACTTACACTGAAGCATAACAAGTATAGCAATAAACAGTTAAGAATTAGTTCAATGAAATTGAACTGATTCTTAGAATGTAGAAGTAAAAAATTATTACTAAGGAAAGCAAAATGGTGGTGTAATGGTTACCACATTGATTCGTGGTGACACTGCAACTGCTGGGGTCCAGGTTTGAGTCCTGGGATGGCATGGTTGGTTGTTCTGTGATAATCTGCCGATAGGCTAGTAGCTTTACAGATCAAATCACAAATTTAAAAAAAAATAGATAAAGCCCTGAGTGGTGTAGTTCTTAGCATACCTAACTACTAAGCATATCATCACGTAACTGTTGGCGTGTTTGATAAACCAGAACAAGCTTAGATAAAAATTGTAAATTGTCCCTGACCTTTTGTGTTGGGAAGACCATGAAAATTTTAGAATTTTTGAATAAATCAGTTTAATGAGTCAAATCTTTTTCGGTAATGATTGGTAAAACCTTTTATTTTTATTTGGTTTCAGCCTTTGCATATAGCAGAAACTTTTAAAAGACCTTGTGTAGGTCTGATGTTCAAACAAGTCATAATGCAAAATATAATTATATGCATTTAAAATGCACCAATGTCTGATATCCCAAAACAATTTCTTCAGTGTTCTATTGAGATTTTATATTATAGTTAGCTATATTATGGAAGGTTTAAAATATTTACCATTTGTGTTTTTAATAAGTCTGATGTTGAGTGCTACTAAAAATCAAATTCATATTCACATAAAATTTGCTTTTTACTTTTGTTAAAACGTCGTCTATTTTGTAATGTGTGACTTTCCAAAAGGGGAATGTTTTGTCTCACTCTAATATTGATAAACCATCATTCTTAAATGAAATATTTTTGAATAGCAATTCAGTTATTGGTACAGACTAAATATTGTGCATTTTAATTTATATTGCTCATAGGATACAATGAAATAATATAATGAATCATAGTTAATGATATGTAATGTTTCTTTGAAATTAGTCCATTTTCTAAATTAGTATTAGGGATCTGATGAAGTGTCTGTAAGTTCATAATTAACAGTGGTATACGAAAAGATATCTTCTTGATTTCTGAACCCAGTTTCTGAGTGATGCAACAGAGAAAGCACTGATGCTTAATTTATTCATGACGTGAATCCACTTCAAGTTTTCACTGGATAGCTGAATTAAGATGTGATAGAGACGGATGTTGTTTTTGATACAGATAGGCTTATGGAAAACACTAATAATGTAGTTATGATGTGTTAGTGTGTTGAGGAAAAGTATTTTAACTGTCGTACGAGATAAAGGTTCTAGAAAAGGAATTAGAGAAGCTCACATGTAACTACTGATTGTGCAATTCAAATTACATGAGACAAAATTTTGTATTATTGAAACACTTGTTTATTCTGGTATTAATGCTTGATGGTAAAAGTAAAATTGAAATGTATCAATTCAGTAGAAATGCATAATTATCATTGTTACTATAGACCCTAATCTGCCACAAGGTTTGAAAACTCCTCAGTTTGGCCATGGACAGGCACTGCAGTCTGTGTTTAGCTTATTCTCACTGCACTTGCTCTGTTATATCCAAAAGATGGAAGCAATAATGAATACAAATCGCCTTTCATCACCTCTTAAATGCATAGAAGTGACGAAGACAGTGGAGAAATTCAAATCAATCTCATTGATTCAAACAGTGCTGGAACTCCCAACACGTTCATTTTCAAAAGTAAAGCCACGAGAGGGAATGTCAGTTCATTAAGGTTGGGTTTATCTTTAATAACAGTGGAATGAGGAGGAATGCAGTGCTTGTGTGGAGCCCTTAACATCATTAGCACACACACACTGCTTAATTGTTATGAATACTCTGCCATTGCAAAGGGACGGGGGTGGCTCAGTCGGTAGCGTGCCAGGCTCGTAATTTGATGTTCCCAGGTTCGAGTCCCAGCTGGGTCAGCGTTGATATTTATCTCCGCAAAATTCCCCGCCCTGCCCACGGTCAGTAGGGGACACCGATGGGCTTGGAAAGGCCGCCGTCCGTCGGATGGGACGTTAAGCCGTGACACCGTGTGCGGGAGAGCCATACCCTGTGCACGTTAAAGAACACGCTGGATGGCCTTGACAGGAGGCTACCATCTGTCTCCCGACAGCTGTTCCAGTGGGTCCCCTCCCCCAACCTTCTCTGAGCCTTCGGGGTCCATGTGACCTGGCCATTTAGCCCATGGTGTGCAAAAAAGTGCCACTCAGAGGTAAAACAACCCAACTGCCATTGCAAGAGTAAACACTGGTAACTTTTTTCAATTACTATTTATTATTGTTTTCATAGAAAAACTGGTTCAGGAATAACATTTGTCCATCCATATCTTCCTATCTATGAACAAAAGAAATTATTTTCAGTGTGGTGTTAGGTATTTAGTAGTACAATAAATAATCCCCATTAATTATGTGACTAATTGTGCATTACTTATTGCCTGTCCTTTGTCTATATAAATGTATTCTTCTATCTCTGCATTGCCTTTATAAATAACATAGATTTGTGCAATATTTATAGCTTTTCTTAAATTATTATCACATTGTGTTATCAAACACCAACAATAACATGAGGCACTCATCATTCTAGTTTCAACTCAAAAGGGTTATTTAGGGCATTCTGTAATAATTAGGTAGATCAATGTATTTTGTTATATTATTATAATTAATATACTGTGTTTTGTAACAATATTAATTTGACCTACTTTATGTGAAGTATTTCTTATATTTTGTCACTTCTTTAAATTTACAGATTATGAGAAAAATGTATAAAGAATGTCATCTTGTTCATGCTGACTTTAGTGAATATAATTTATTGTGGTACAATGATCTTGTCTGGGTTATAGATGTGAGTCAGTCAGTAGAAATTACGCATCCTCTTGCTCTAGAGTTCCTATTACGAGACTGTAATAACATATTAAGTGTAAGTATATGAATTCCTTTCAGTTTAATGGATAAAGAATAGGATTAAATCCTCAGCATATATTAAAAATGCAAAAATCAGCCCAATACTTTTTAGTGCCAATTGCCATATTTAAGTAGTTAACATTGAACACATTATGCTGTATGCTAACTAGAAAGCATTAAGCATTTTATCTATTCATCAGCATAAAGTGTATTGATGTGATTTTAACTTTTTCAATGTATTGCTTCATATTATTTTACTACTATTGATTTTTTTTTAAAGTGAAAATTGATAAGTTAGTAGTTTTATTTGTCATTTTTTAGGTAGCATATTTTTTACAAGTCTTTGGCACTTGCCATTGTTTTAATTTTTTTTTTAAATCTTGAGTTTATTTTTTTGACCAATTAAAGTGAGAAAAGTATTGGTCAGGATAAATCAGCAGTACTCTGTATTATTGTTAGACATCAGTTGAGAAATAAAGTAGGTAAAGTTGTACTATAAATGGTGAATATGCCAAAAGTGAGATTGGCAGTAGTTGTTTGAAGAGTTTTAATATTGCAAAAACAATTATTAAATGGCACATCATGATTGTAATGTAGTTATATTTTAATATGTAAATTTTGAGATGCATTTTGCTTCAACATTCATGGTGCTGAAAGCAAATTTTTTCTCTTTGCATAGGGGCAGGGGTGGCTCAGTTGGTAGCGCGCCAGGCTCGTAATCTGTACTTCCCAGGTTTGAGTCCCAGCTGGGTCAGCGTTGAGATTTATCTCCGCAAAATTCCCCGCCCTGCCCACGGTCAGTAGGGGACACCGATGGGCTTGGAAAGGCCGCCATCCGTCGGATGGGATGTTAAGCCGTGGACCCGTGTGGGGGAGAGCCATAACCTGTGCACGTTAAAGAACACGCTGGATGGCCTTGACGGGAGGCTGCCATATGTTTCCCAACAGCTGTTCCAGTGGGTCCCCTCCCCCAACCTTCTCTGAGCCTATGGGGTCCATGTGACCTGGCCATTTAGTCCATGGTGTGCAAAAAAGTGCCGCTCAGAGGTAAAACAACCCAACCCTTTCTCTTTGCATCAGTGAAAAATAGACTTTGACTGTAAGTGATCTACAGATTTTAAAATATCAGATTTATTGTCTTCGTGGCAAATAGTGTTCAGGAGATGAACAGCTTTAGTTAGAGCTATCAGTGAGGTTGTAACAGAAATCCTTCATTAGCTAATTCGGATAAAGTTCCAAATTTTTTCCTTGTTCTTGGAAATTCATCCAACTAGCAAGCAGAGTTCATTGTTAAAAACTTAGCGTTTTAAAGTTTGTGGCTGTTTTATAAAAGTGGTATAGCCTAGGATCTCTAAGAGAGACTAGAAGAATGCATATCACCTCTGGCACATACAAGAATCTCATTTTCAAAGAGAATGAAGTTTTTCCTTTACCTGCTCTTTCCTTAGAAGTTTAATTTGATGTAGCAATGTCTACAGACAGACAAGGTGAAACTATCTCGTTTTCTTTGAAAATGATATGGGAAAGGGGCATGACTCTTCCCCTCCCTAGATCTGGCCCTGGTCTTGTTTAATGTGATATTAAGATTTCAAGGATATGTTTGTTCTGTAGTTGAAAGCACTCTCATTTCTCTGAAATAATTTTTACCTTTGTTTTAAAGCACTACAATAAAATTCAAAATGACAGGTGGTTTAGGATTGGTGCGAAATTTTTGAATACTCTTTACTAAGTTATACAGTGGAAAAGTGTTGAAGCAATTTCAAATTATAACTCATGGGAATTTTTTTTTCCTCCCAAATATTTACTGTTATTTGTTTTTCAGTTTTTCCGGAAACAGGGTTTAAAGAATATTCCAAAACCTCAGGAACTGTTTACTGATATTTGTGGCCTTCAACTATCTCAGGAACAACTAGAAGCTTTGGCCTAGGTTTGTTGTATTTCAAAATTTATTTATTCTCTGTATCTATGTACATAACTCTAGGGTATTGATGAAAAAAATAAAAAAAACCCCAGAAGATATTTAAAACAATAAGCAGTTTCCAAAAAAAATTTGTGAAAGTTGGGGGGGGGGGGAGCAAATGAAAGAAGTAATTTAAAGCTACAGACATGAATACAGTCACACTCCATTGTAATAATTAAGTATCTTTTTACTAATTCATTTTACTGTAGTAAATAATTAGTCTGTACAAGATAATTTATTAGTCACATAAAATCAGTTACGATACTATATAGTAATCATTACATAACATGATAAAATTGCTGTTCATTTTGTTTGATGAAATTGACCCAAGAGCAATAGCCATCTTCACACAAAAACCATGTCTGTTTATCAACATAAACGAAATATAACTTGCAGCATTAGTTGTTGAACTAGATCATCTAAACGATGGCATATATTTCATCATTTTCTGCTGACTTGCACTTTGCTAACAAGAATATAGGACAAATAATATGATAGTGTAGCAAAACATGTGGATGGTCCATGCTGTTGTATCTGTACGGAATCATTGACATCACAAGGTCAAATTGTTTGTTTTTAATCTTGTAATGACGATTTTCGATAATATAAAATTTTGACCTTTCCGTAGGGATGATTATGTATGAAGAGGTGTTATTCCCGCAAGAATTCAAAGACAAGTCATTATATAAGTAGTGATTGCTATTCGAAAATTTAAAATAACCAGCACTGAAGTAGTGTGTGTAACTGTTTTGGCGAAACTGATCTGCAAAAAAGATATATTGGCACTTAACAGAACTCCAGTTACAATACTGTTGACACTATTTCAGTTGGTTATGTCTATCTAAAAGTGAGAGGTATATAAAGCATAAAGTTATCTGAGCATAATAGGAAAAAATTCTTTCCTCATAGGGGCGGGGGTGGCTCAGTCGGTAGCGTGCCAGGCTCGTAATCTGTAGTTCCCAGGTTCGAGTCCCAGCTGGGTCAGCATTGAGATTTATCTCCGCAAAATTCCCCGCCCTGCCCACGGTCAGTAGGGGACACTGATGGGCTTGGAAAGGCCGACGTCCGTCGGATGGGATGTTAAGCCGTGGACCCGTGTGGGGGAGAGCCATACCCTGTGCACTTTAAAGAACACGCTGGATGGCCTTGACGGGAGGCTGCCATCTGTCTCCCAACAGCTGTTCCAGTGGGTCTCCTCCCCCAACCTTCTCTGAGCCTTCGGGGTCCATGTGACCTGGCCATTTAGCCCATGATGTGCAAAAAAGTGCCGCTCAGAGGTAAAACAACCCAACCCTTTCCTCATAGTCATGAGTCTTAGTAACCTGGCCAAATTCATGGCCAATCCTATGACTGAGTCATTAGCATGCTTGGCTACTGATCAAAACAAAAGTGGATTCTAGCCCCAGATAAGACGTGGAGAATTATTTTTCTTTGTGTTGTCGTTCTGCTGAGGTCTCTTCCTCGTAGATTTTATGGTATATTAAACCTTGGCCAACAATGATAGACCACAGGCCTACCCAAATTAAAAAAAATGTAGCTTTATGCATAATTATCTACAATATAAAATCTTGTTAGATGGCGCTGCAAACTTTGCCCAAAGTTTTCTCTTCACTCCTTTTTAGTAAATAAAACGACTGAAAATAACTGAATTCATATTAAAAATGGTTAAAATTTAAAAAGTTGTGCTTTAGAAATCAGAAATATTAAAGTTATCGTTTTCCAAATTTCAAACAGGAAGAGCACAAGATGCAAATTTACACAACGTTTTCGATTAGCTGGTTTGTGCAGTGCTCTTTTGCAGCTTTTTTGTATAAGTGCGTCTTGAAAAAGTGAGGTTATGGACCTGTCCAATTCATTGTTGAACAAGATTAAACTGACAAGCTCCTGTCAGATCTCTCTTGCAAGCAGCTACTTTAAAGGGTGTTTTATTATTTACCAAATGCTTGGTGGGGATTTCTCACATAGTCACCAACAATTAGAAGTGGGTACTTGACCCTTTCACGACTAAGGGAAACATTTTTCCCCATCTTAAAATTGGTGATTGTCGTATTTAATTATAACCTTATCTGCATTTTTTTATACAGAATGTCAAAATAGAACGTATGCCGAACGCAATTACGTAAACGGGAACGTTTAGTCCATGTCCATCTTTGCAATAATGTTGCATCTGTGCAATGTCCATCTTTGCTTCACAACCAAAAGAAATTGCTTTGCAGAATATCATAATTAGCACATCATTTTGTATAGTAATTTTATTTCATAATTTTGTATTATTTTAGTTAACATTTTGTTATAATCAACCAATAAATAAAAGACATTGCATAATAAGCCTAACTATAATTTGTGTTACCTTTATAGTCCATTGGGAAAAATATTTCCCATAAAATTCCAAAAAAACTACACATCGTTATGTATTTTTCTTATGATTTTTATTTATTTTACGTCTAAACAAACTAAAATAAACAGTTACATACTAATATTTACTCTTAGAAACCTTATGGTCCTAAAAGGGTTAATAGTTATGTGCGACTTTTGGATCACCCTATACTTTGAAGTGAACTCCTTTCTAAAATTAGTTGATAGAGGTAATTTCATTATATGAACTAATATGAAAATTTGTTGCAACGTGTACTCTAATGAATGGTATGAATATTAGAAATCTGTATGCTATAGTATAGTCATATAATGCAACCCTATTTCTCTGAATGTTAAGTACTTTTTAGTCCATAGCAAAGGAATATTTCAAGTTGGTGGAAGCAACAAATATGCAATCAGCAATCTATTTTTTGCCTTGTAATATAGATTTTTATTGAATTTTGGTGTAATGTACATAGATTTTCATTATTGTTTCAGATCCAGGACTTTTTAAAGTGAGAAATGGTTCGATTATCTGTTGGCGAAAAAAAAATATTGAAGGATGGGTCTGTTGTATTGCTTTTAACTCTTTCGTATCTCGAAAAGGGGCAATTTTGTCTAATCAAAAACAATAGAGTATTTGCTTTTTATATGGAGGTAACACAGTGACAATTATTTACATGGTGGATTTTGTAGCCAGTGTTTTTTTTAGTACATTTTTCTGTGAATGTTACGAAGCAGAACGAACTTTGTAAGCAAATCAGCCATCGCAAATGAAAATAAAATTTTACAAATTGGTGTCCTTTCACTTGGCTACCAAAAATATAAAAAAAAAGTATGTTTATATATTGCGAATAGAACAATCATACCGAATATAGCTGATAACTGGGAATAATGCAACAGAAATTGAAAAAAATATGTAAAAAATGCTTCATATTAATAAGCAATTTGACGGTTAAAAGTCATGCTGCCAGATATGAGATTGATTAAATCTCCCATTCTGTAAATTCTTTGACAAAAACCATAGGAAAAGAAATGATAGGCTTAATTTCGAACGAATGGACACGTTTCTTGTACACATCGGCAGTGTGACGTCATAAGTGGCGGAATTTTTTGGTTCTTAACGCCCACGAGAATATATTTTGGTTTTTATCTCTGAGCTGCACTTTTTTTCTAACATTGGGCTAAATGACCTGGTACGAGAACTCTGAGAAAGTTTGAGAAGGGGATTACCTAGACACAGTTTAGGAGTCAGATGGTAATCTCGGGTAAATTGCCATGTGCCACTTCTTTAACATGCACAGGCAGGAGCGTAGCCATGGGGGGGAGTAGCTCGCCCCCCAAAGTAACTCGGAGTTGGCAAAATTCGAAGCGACTTCGTAAAATTTAGGGGAGTTGTGAAAATTTGCAATCGAGGCAACTTGGCAAATCTAAGGCAGTTGGAAAAATGGAGAGACGGCAAAATTCGAGGCCACTTAATAAAATACAGGTGAGTTGGCAAAATCTTAGGGAGTTGCCAAAATTCCGAGTGAGTTGGTAAAATCTTAGGGAGTTGGCAAAATTCAGGTGAGATGTGAAAATTGCAATCTATTTTCTGTAAAATTATGGCAAGTTGGCAAAATTCGGAGTGACTTGATAAAATCTTGGGGGAGTTGGCAAAATCGTGGGGAGTTTGCAATTTTCACATCTCACCTGAATTTTGGCATCTTTTTACTGTAAAACTTAGGGAGTTGGCAAAATTCGCAGTGACTTGGTAAAATCTTGGGGAGTTGACAGAATTCAGGTGAAATGTAAAAATTTCAATCTTTTTTTCTGTAAAATTATGGCGTGTTGGCAAAATCGAGGCAGCTTTGCAATATCTAGGAGAGTTAGAAAATCTTGGGGGAGTTGGCAAAATTCAGAGTGGCTTTACAAAAAAAAACAGGTGTGATGTAAATTGGGATTTTTTTCTGTAAAATTATGGCGAGATGGCAAAATTCGAATCCACTTGGTAAAATACGGGCGATTTGTGAAAATTGGGATTGTTTTGTAAAATTGAGAGTTGATAAAATCGAGAAAACTTTGCAAAATCTAGGGAAGTTGGCAAAACTTGAAACCACTTGGTTGAAAGTACAAGTGAGTTGTAAAAATTGGGATTGGTTTTACAAAATTAAGGTGAGTTGGAAAAACCAAGAATTCTTGGCAAAATTCGAAGCCACTTGGTAAAATACAGGGAAATTGTGCCTTGTGCAATTAAGGAGAGTTGATAAAATTCGAAGTGACTTGGCAAATTCAGGGAAGATGAAAAAATTTCGATTTTTTTTTTCTGTAAAATTGCGGCGAGTTGGCAAAATCTAGAGTACACTGCTCACAAAAATTAGGGGATATTTCAAAATGAATATGAAGCGATAAAAAAAAGCATTTGTTTTTATTAAACAAGAACATCAGAAAAGCAAGTCAAAGAAAGTTGTTCGATTATGCAAATGAGATGCAAACTCAATTGTGATTGAGTAGCAAGCGACTTATTGGTGGGGGTGAACAGAAGCATGTCAAACTGGTCGAGAGTGACACACATTGACTGTTCAGTAGGGTGTATGGTCATCCAAGACTACCAAAACACACTGACAGCGATGGAGCATGGACAGGATCAGAATGTCCAGCAGTTCTTTTTGGATCCTCTGCCACTCTTGCTCCAGGGCAACTTCCAGCTCAAGAAGTGTTGTGGGAGGCATTGGACGGTTTGCCAGACGTCTTCCCAGTGCATCCCAAGCATGTTCAACGGGATTCAGCTCTGGAGAACATGAAGGCCAGTCCATGCGTTCGATTCCTGCTTCCTGAAGCATGTTGACGAAATGCGCACGGTGGGGGAGCCAATTATCGTCCATGAAAAGAAAGTTGTTTCCAACTGCTCCAGCATATGGTACCACTGTAGGGTGCAGGACCTCATCTCGATATCTGACAGCAGTCGGCGATCCGTTTCTGATGACGTGGAGGTCGGTACGACCACCAATGCTGATGCCAGCCCACACCACGATTCCACCACCACCGAAGGAGTCCCTGTCTCGCATGAAACGTGGATTTTCCGTGTTCCTCGTTCACGCCAGATCAGGACACGATTGTCAGGCTGCAGACTGAACCGTGACTCATCGGAGGACAGTTGACCACTCACAGGTCCAATGACGATGCTCATCGGCCCACGTTCTACGGTGTTCAGCAGATAACGGAATGCATACCATTGGTCGCCGAGCATGCAGTCCAACACGATGGAGCCGATTTCTTATGGTCTGGGTGCATATCCGTCGTCTAGTGGCAGCATGATCGTTGATCCCCCTCCTGATAAAAATGTTCGTCCACTTTTACGAAGTCAAAACTATATATAACGGCACTCCACACTCTGGAAGCTTTCGTGTGACATAAAGCTCGTTAAGATCATTCATACTGATATAAATTTTTCTTTAACCATCCTCACCCAACGTACTACTCATATTGCAAAATGGTATAATCTGAAATCTAAAAATTCTACAAAAAGGGAGTAGTGCCACATTTAACAAAGCCAAGTTGGGGTCTCGTAAAAATTGCTTTTCTGCCAAGGTGCGAGGCATACGTACCCTGTGAAGCAGGAGTTAGTGACCCCTACTTTGTAATTTTATATACACAATTTTAACTCTCCACCAGCGTCATTCTGAAAAAGGGAACACAGGGAAATTAAACCATGGTTCTGTGTGCACGAGAGCCATACCTTTTGCATATTAATCACCCTCCATTTCCTAATATGGCCTGTAGAGCCTCTTCCTCAAACTAGGCTGCCATCCATTGGACGAGACGTTAGGCCATGGCCCAATGTGCAAAAAAAAGCCATAACGCACACTAAAGCTGATCTTAAATGGCGGTAACAACCTTCTGTTGTAGGGTGGGGGAGAGGGTCACGAAGTACTCCCCTGGAGAAAATTTCGTACTCCGTCTGAACACTACAAGAGAATGGAGGTATCAGCTGTTCAGGGGGTCTCTTTCCCCAACCTCCGAGCCTTTGTGATTGGCTGTTTTACCCACTGTGAATAAAGTGCTGAGCAGCCACACGCCCAAAAATCTCCAGTGTGGCGGGGAGGGCTGCGTTGCCCAATATCACAGACTTACTCAGAAAATGTGTTATTCAAGCCCTCAACGTGGATTATATCATCTACAACAGAAGGCTGTAAACCAAGTTTAAGAACGCCAGCGTAGGTAGTCCTATGAGACAATTTTTATTATCACTGGTGTATTTTTTACACTAAAGAAAAAGGAAACTCCTACTAAATAATTCGATATGTTGGTTAAGTTTCAGAGTCCAGACGTTCAACACACAGCTCGCTTACACTTAGTGATAAAGAAAATTAAAGTGGACCCGTTCACCAAACTGGCTTAAATGTAGTAAAATTAAGTACTTCGAACTACTAGTAAATAACTGACTATTAGTCACAAATGAGTTTTTATTTTTCAATAAATTACATTCAACATAGTTTAAAATTCGTGCTGCCAGATACATTAATACACAAAATTTACAGAATGGTAAATCTTTTTACAAAAAATCATAATAGAAAAAAAGATGCTAGCGGAAACGAATCGTATATATACATAGGTCTTTATTTCCATAATACATGTGAATAATTCTTTGTCAAAAATTACCAAATGGACCAGGAAAATAATCACCCCTGACAATCACAATTTTTTTAGTCATTTAGATGTAATCCTACGACATTAACTTTATAACGAATTTAAAATTATAAATCACGTCGGTGTAATTAATTCCGGCTGATTAAAGATTAAATCCTCCATTACTAATATACAATAAACACGTGTTGCATTTTTTGCAAACTTCGCATTGTGCAAATAACTTATTCAGAAAAGATTTATAAATCTTCCCAAACTTGTTGCCCATGGCACCATCTGTGATCAGGGAAGGCAACTTCATGGTGACTTTATATCTTATTGAGAGCAACACTGGGAAATGAAGCTGCCTTCCACAATCAGAGATGGCATTATGAGCAACAAGTTCCAGATTATGTCACATTAGTGGATAAATGGTAGGTTGGGTTGTTTTACCTCTGAGTGGAACTCTTTTGCACATAATGGGCTAAATGGCCAAGTCACAAGGGCCCTGAGGGCTAAGAAAATTTGGGTTGGGTCGTTTTACCTCTGAGCGTCACTTTTTTGCACACCATGGGCTAAATGGCCCGGTCACATGGACCCCAAAGGCTCAGAGAAGGTTGGGGTGAGGGGACCCACTGGAACAGCTGTTGGGAGACAGATGGTAGCCTCCCGTCAAGGCCATCCAGCATGTTCGTTAACATGCACAGGGTATGGCTCTCCCGTACACGGGGTCACGGCTTAACGTCCCATCCGACGGACGGCGGCCTTTCCAAGCCCATCGGTGTCCCCTACTGACCGTGGACAGGGCGGGGAATTTTGCGGAGATAAATCTCAACGTTGACCCAGCTGGGACTCGAACCTGGGAACTAGATTACTAGCCTGGCGCGCTACCGACTGAGCCACCCCTGCCCCCTAGAGAAAGCTTGGGAGGGAACCACTGGATAACAATTAGGACAGATGGTAGCCTCTCAGCTTGTTCTTTACAGTGCATAGGGTATGGCTCTCCCTCACAAAGAGCCATGGCTTAATGTCCCATCCAACGAACATTGGTCTTTCCAAGCCCATCATTGTCCTCTACTGACTGAGGTCAAGGTGGAGAGTTTTGGGGAGATAAATCTCAATTCTGACATAGGTCGGACTCGAACCTGGGAACTGCAGATTACAAGTTTGGTGAGCTACCAACTGAGCCACCTCTGCCCCTATAGAAAATGGAACTGGTGCTAGTCTGGTGTTTAGAACATTCTGGCATGACTCTGGAGAGATGTGGGTTTGAGTCCCATGCATTGGCAAAGATAAATTTTTTATGTTATTTTTTTTACACATAAACATACAATTTTTTTTTCTCTATTGTCTGTTAAATGTTCTGGTTTGTAACTTATTCTAAGTGGTTTAATTTGCTGCTATTCCAGTGCTAATGGTCTAATAATTACATTTGCAATTAAAGACAAAACTACAAGCACAATGCATAAGCTCTCATTGGAGGAGACTATTATATTTCAATTAATATACCAGAACGGAAATAAATTATTACAGAAAGCCAAATTATACCCTTCATTTTTCAATTTTATATAACAGTGATCACTATATACACAATTCACAAATTTAGAAAAAAAATGGTTACAAACTAGCTTAACAAATAAAACTAAACTATATTGCAATACAGGTGTAAAAAAAATGTTGGGTATTGCACATTACAGAACAATACAAATGCTTTTCATATAGGTTTTTTGTCATTCACCCTCTTTCGAAAGACTTCAGCAAAGTCTTCAGTATTCAATTCATGGTGACACAATACCATGAAAACACAACTCCTGCTTATTTTTACAGGGCTAGAAGTTCAAGTGAAGTCATTTACAGTGAATTTATGGTTAAAAAAAATCCATTCTCCTTAATTTTGTGGGAAAACAAAATACTCTATTTACAGGTAATAGGGGCAGTCAATCAAAACAAGGGATATTTACATTTTAATAAGGGATATCGCAGATATATTGTGAAATGTCGATGTTTTACAAATAAAATTAATGGTGAAAAATTCTGCTCCAATGTCACAGCCTGATGCATCAGACTCCAGTTCAGCACCTATCATGCATCCATTCTGCACTTATCATGATAATAGTCTTTATATTGAGTGCAATTTCATCCCCAGATACCATTAAGAGGCTTTATAATGTCAAGCAATATAAAGTAAGCATTATGTAGCTGAGAATGCAAATTCTATAGAAAGCATATATCCTTTATCAGAAACAAGCAATATCTACTGATACTTGGTTTTGTTAATTCTTTTAATATTTCTTAGTGAATTTATAAGCACAATAATATAAAAAAAATACCCCCTCAAGCAGCTGCTTGCCACAGAGGTCTGACAGGAGCCTGTCAGTTTATATGCCACAGTAGAAGGTTTGAGAGGATGGCAGGACCTCAGCAGAAAAACGACCCAAACAGCCATGCCTTATCCGAGACTCGAACCCAGGTCCCGTAGATCAGTAGCCAAGCACACTAATCTTTAAAAATAAAATCCCTTCAACTTCATTATTTGCTTTTCTCTGAGCAAACAATTTTTTTTCTCCTCTGAATAACCATTCATTGAAAAGCAGATCTAATTATATTGGAAACAATTTTAATATGGAAGCAGTTGCCATGAAGTATTAGCAGAAACATATTCTGTAACTCTGGATACTTTATCTTGGTAAAATTCTATTTTCTGTGAAGATAGGACCACATATATTCGTATTTAAAGCTAGGCTAAAATACCATTATGACAAATGAAAAAAAAAATTCAAAAATTTATACTTATACTACTAAAATGCTAACTTTTATGAAAAAAAGAAATGGATTCATTGAACACTTGAAATAATTTTTTTCAGTAAATTATTTCGATTGTTTCTTGTCAACAGGGCATTTCTTGTGATACTAATCATACTTACTGGATATCTATTGAAATTTCTAAAATAAATAAAAATATAAATAGTTCTAACAAAATATTAATTTTTCTGTAACAACTTTGTTGAACTTTAAAATATTATTGGATAGGTAAGTTGAAGTTTGTAATTGCCATTCATGGTACATAGAAGTATGATTTGCTACCATGTCTGGACTGATCGTTGTATTGACTTTTATGTTTTAATTATGAACATACAAAAATGACAATAAGTTAAAATTTTCAAAGCTACTAAATCTGAATTTATTATCGAAAACATTCTTTCTCAAAATTATGCACCATGATTAATATCTGCTAGAAATAGAAATATGAAATACTAAAAGTTTATATAAAAAATTTGCAATTAATACTTCCCATTTTTTTTTTTTATCTCTGGAAAAAAAATTATGATTACCTATTTTTTGGAATTTACATTTGGCAGTTCTGCACATAATTAATAAATCATTATATATGCATGTAATATGCATACTACCTATCTGTTGTACATTTTTTCATATTATAATCTAAACTGGAGTGTAGTAGAATGTTGAGAATGAAGACAGAAAGGACCACTTGCCATTTTCTGTCGAGGTTCCTCCCAATCTTCAATGCCTATTTGTTACTGGAAATATACATTTTCTAATGGAGTAAACATTATAAGCAAATTAAGGAAAGCACTCTCACACACTAGAACAGTCACCAAGTGACTGTTGTACCTTTACATAGAACAAACTGTGTTCTCTTGGTCACGAAAGAGGGGGGGGGGGCAAGAGTCAGATAACCATTTGAGGCTTCAGAGCCTGGAAGAGGTTCAGTTATTTTACCTCTGAGCGGCACTTTTTTGCACACCTTGGGCTAAATGGCCAGGTCACAAGGGTCCCGAAGCTCAGAGAAGGTTGTGGGAGGGGACCCACTGGAATAGCTGTTGGGAGACAGATGGCAGCCTCCCGTCAAGGCCATCCAGTGTGTTCTTTAACATGCACAGGGCATGGCTCTCCTGCACACAGGGCCACAGTTTTATGTCCCATCTGATGGACGGCAGCCTTTCCAAGCCCATCTGGAAGAGGCCACATTAATTTTTGAAATTTTTTCCTCGTGTTGAGAACAGAATACCTATTTAAATTTTTTGTTTTTGTGTTTGTACATCACAACAAGGGAGTGGTAAACACTGATCATTCATAAATAAATTTTAACTAGCCAATGCTATGTGGGACACCAGCTATAGATATTGAAGGCAAATACTTTTTCACAGGCCAATGCCCAAGTTTATTTCAAATATAATTCCATTACATTGAAAAGTGTTTATCACGCTGTACTGTTTGTATATATTGTAAATATAGTTGTTAAGCACAAGTTATCATTCCTTTTCTACCCACCACTCTGATATTAGTAACCATGACCATGACATAGCTCCCCACACAGGAATAAGTACTAGTCACCAACTCTGCCTAGCAGGATCAAGGGTATGCACCAATGGATAGCAGACTTGTTGGAAGCGCCATTAGTGACAATTTTTTTACATTTGTGTGAATAAATAGGTATCATACAGATGGTAGCACATCTGGAAGGCTGTTGGGTTGTTGGGTTGTTTTACCTCTGAGCGGCACTTTTTTGCACACCATGGGCTAAATGGCCAGGTCACAAGGACCCCGAAGGCTCAGAGAAGGTTGGGGGAGGGGACCCACTGGAACAGCTGTTGGGAGACAGATGGTAGCCTCCCGTCAAGGCCATCCAGCGTGTTCTTTAAAGTTGGGTTGTTTTACCTCTGAGCGGCACTTTTTTGCACACCATGGGCTAAATGGCCAGGTCACATGGACCCCGAAGGCTCAGAGAAGGTTGGGGGAGGAGACCCACTGGAACAGCTGTTGGGAGACAGATGGTAGCCTCCCGTCAAGGCCATCCAGCGTGTTCTTTAAAGTTGGGTTGTTTTACCTCTGAGCAGCACTTTTTTGCACACCATGGGCTAAATGGCCAGGTCACATGGACCCCGAAGGCTCAGAGAAGGTTGGGGGAGGGGACCCACTGGAACAGCTGTTGGGAGACAGATGGTAGCCTCCCGTCAAGGCCATCCAGCGTGTTCTTTAAAGTTGGGTTGTTTTACCTCTGAGCAGCACTTTTTTGCACACCATGGGCTAAATGGCCAGGTCACAAGGACCCCGAAGGCTCAGAGAAGGTTGGGGGAGGGGACCCACTGGAACAGCTGTTGGGAGACAGATGGTAGCCTTCCGTCAAGGCCATCCAGCGTGTTCTTTAACGTGCACAGGGTATGGCTCTCCCGCACACGGGGCCACGGCTTAATGTCCCATCCGACGGACGGCGGCCTTTTCAAGCCCATCGGTGTCCCCTACTGACTGTGGGCAGGGTGGGGAAATTTTGTGGAGATAAATCTCAACGCTGACCCAGCTGGGACTCGAACCTGGGAACTACAGATTATGAGCCTGGCGCGCTACCCACTGAGCCACCCCCTGGAAGGCTGTACAACAGCAATAGTCAGCAACAGAACTAGTGTACCAATCCCAAAAGGTAAACTATAAAAAATTAAATAATTTTAAAAAACGTGAATGAATTGGTACTGAAAGGATTAAAGTCACAATTTTGTGCTTTTGTGACAAGCATTTTGTTCTTATACTGAAGAATATGTCCTTTGGATACTTGGCAACATGATAATGTACAATAATTTTATGAAATAATAAAATCTATAGTTTCAGGTGTATTCTACATCTGACCAGACAGCTTCCACTTCACTTTCTTCCAGTTCAGCCTGAGAAAGAAAATAAAAAACATCATGAGACAAGGATAAAGAAAAACAACATTGATGTATCATTTTAAAATTTAACAATATCAAACCTATTATGTGTATAAGTGAGATATTTCAAACAAAAGTGTTAACTAATCAGTATGGAGGCACACGTAAAACCAGATGAAAGTGCTAAGTTCAATAGTGGCAATCAGGCCTGGATCAAGAAAAAACATAAAGGGCAATTGGCCAAAGTGACTCAATCGAGCCAATGTACACTACGTTGAAAAATGTCCAGACACTTGCATGTTATGTGAATGGAAAGCCACTTTCAAAGCTTCCTAACATTGAAAATAAACCTTTTATGCAAAAAACTGTTATTGGCGATAAACTGTAAATGTCACTCAAATCTCTCTAAATATATTTCCCACAATATTCGTTTAATATTTAAAGAATGAATGGAAGCTGAAGCATTTATCCCAACTTTTCACACTTGTGAAAAAACACTTCAATAGATAAAACACATCTCTTGTAACAATTTGTTCACTAACATAAATATCCGAAGTTTGTAAGACGATTTTTTAAGATTTCATCAATTTGGAGCAGTCCCATGGCCAAGTGGTTAGCACGCTTGGCTACTGATTAAAGGGACCTGGGTTTGAGCCCCGGGTAAGGCATGGATGTATGTGTTGTTTTTCTGCTGAGGTTCTGCCATCCTCTCAGACCTTCTACTGTGGCATATGGACTGACAGGCAGCTGCTTGAGGGGGTATTTAGTTTTTTTTATTTTTCATCAATTTGGAGGCAATGTGACAGTGTCGTCTGCTGTTAAATGTTCCCGCTTCAATGACTCTTAAATATTGATCAGAGATTGTTGAAAATTGACACTTTCACATTGCCTCCAAATTGATGAAATTTAAAAAAAAAAACGTCATACAAACTTCAGATATTTATGTTAGTGAACAAATTGTTACAAGAGATGTGTTTTATCTATTGAAGTGTTTTTTCACAAGTGTCAAAAGTTGAAGATGAATGCTTCAGCTTCATTCATTCCTTAAATATTAAATGAATATTACGAGAAATATATTTAGAGAGATTTGAGTGACATCTACAATTTATCGCCAATAACGGTTTTTGCGTAAAAGGTTTATTTTCAATGTTAGGTAGCTTTGAAAGTGGCTTTCCATTCACATAACATGGACGTGTCTGGACACTTTTTTTTCAACATAGTGTACATTGTATACACTGCAGTGTAACATTTTCCCCTTCATTTTAAAGGTTTTAAAAATTTTCATAAAAAATGCATGGAATAAGCAGAAGTTTAATGATTTTTGGCCCCCATTACCTTTACTAGCAGTGTCAGGGGGGAGCATGCCCCCCTCCCCTAGATCCAATCCTGGTGGCAGTAATTAAACTTTAGGATAGCAAACAGCCAGGCTAAGGTGTAGAAAAAGATTTAGGGGAGGGAATAAGTGATTGAATTAATTTATCAGAATACTGAAATAATAGGCCAGAACACCATTCAGGTATATTTTATACCCTTCAGTTCTAATGGTATTTCAAATATACATATATATATTACTAGCAGTAATCAGATATTATAATGGAAAATTCTTGACACTATCGTAAGAAAAAGCCACTGGAATCGGTGTTTCAAAAATGCTAATTTCCATTATTAATGGTGTGAATGAGAAATTAGGTGACTACTTGTCCTGGTGTCCTGTAAGATTTTAAGAAATGTTTCAATTGTACCAGTTTTAAAAATTTCTGCATTAAAAATTCAGATATAATTTCAATCGTGCAGTGCAACACAATTTTAGTGGGAAATGAGAGTTCAATGTTATTTCTAACAATGGGCAGTTAAATGTGTAAGATGCTTGTTTATGTGTCCAGAATGTCCATTTACATAAGGTTTGCATGGATGATGTACCTACAAAACTTCATTTAATTGATATACCGTATATTTCCGCATATAAGATGACCTTCAGATAAGACGAAGTATAAATTTTCATCAAAGTTTTATAGTTTTAGCATATATCTGTCCTATAAGACGACCCCAAACTATCAACGGCCTATGAATTTAGTTTCATCTGGATAATAATACTGTATAGCGTATACGGAATTATGTCCTATTCGCAAACATTCGCACTGATTCGGGCATTCGGGTAATGACCTTGACTATTCACAAAAGCGTCGTATGGGCTATTCTATTTTGTGGACATACCCTACTCTGTACTAGTAAATAATTACGGTTTGTCCGTTTTTCCTCAGTAGCTCAATAAACATAACTTTTAATATTTATTTTGTTTTAGTATTGTTTTACTATTACAATGTAATGTATTATCATATAGCGTATTTAAATAATATGATAGATTTTTCGATAAGTTGTAGTAATAATGGTTTCAATTTATATAAATTTCAATCTAATTTTTTTTTGTATCTGTCCTATAAGACGACCCGGATTTTGGGGGCCTTTTTTTATGATTCAACTATCGTCTTATCTGCGGAAATATACAGTATATTGTTTTGTGAAATAAACATGGTAAGAAATACATATATTTATAATAACTAGTGATTTTAGTATTCACAGTGTAATTTTATAACTGAATCATTTGATTGTTCAAAATCTGATTCTATTTTAGGTAGTTACTTGAATTTATAACACATCAAGGGAGTATAGAAGAGTACTCTGAGAAAAAAATACTCCACTTCCAAAACATGAAAAACCAATTACAGTCAACTACATTTACAATGACTATTCTATAACACTTAAAGCCACTAATAAAGGATGATTGTTCGGTGACCGGTAGCTCAGTGGTCAGAGCACCTGACGTTATCAGGAGGTTGTTGGTTCAGATCTGACCTGGCTAATGACAATTCTTCCTCTACATTTATCTGAAAAACCTATATTTAAGAAAATGTCCTGGTTTTTACCTATAGAAAACTGATCACCTTAACAAAGAAGAAAAATGCTTGAGCTAGAGTGCTCTAACAAAAGTTGCTTTTTAACTGGATGTGCTCTAATTATCTTCATATACAAACATAGTGCTAAGTGAAAAAAATGGCTGATATTGAACATGCTGCTCTCTGATTATCAGAGGGGATACTAGCCCTGTTAAACTCAGATGACTATATTTAGAAGATTAAAAAATATATTTCTCCAGCAGCCTCTTGTTACAAATATCTGGTGAGAATCTGCCAATGTAAATTTTCATAAAGAAAACCCATCAGGGAAGCAAAAGCTTAGCTGGAAATCAATGCAAAATATAATTAGTTATCAAGCTAACAAGGATTCAAAACCCGATCTCATCCAGCAGTCAAGCATGCTTATAAAACATAGACCAGTTTTTATGCATGTGAGATGTTACATTGTTAATGCACTACTAATTTCAAACAAATTACATTTTAATTTGTTATTTATGAAGAATGAACTACTTGCTATTAGACACAATTACAGAATCAGACATGCACACAATTTAAACAAACAAGATCAAGTAGTAAAGAAATAGGTGACAGAATCTCACTTCATTTTCGGAATCAGCAATATCTTCTACTTCCACATCATAATTTTCAAGTGATTCTGGATTCTGTTCTGCTCTCTGAGTACCTTCAATTGCTCTGTTGTTTGTTGGATCCATGCTACATTAAACAAAAAGCATATACTTCACAGAGGGGAAAAATGTCAAAATTAACTAATACACCTATCCCTCGATTTACACTGACGATAGGTTCTGCACAAAATAATATCTTCAGTGTAAATCAATATCTTCAATCAATATCTTCAATAATCTATAAATATAATAATTCAATAAATCAATAATTTACACAATAATCAGTGTAAATCAATATCTTCAATCAATATTTTTCAATCAATATCTTCAGTGTAAATCGAGGGATAGGTGTACTGTTAAAATAAAAAATAATATATATTTGTTAGCTATTTCAGGATGAGATTCACTTCAAGGTGAGATCAAGATTTATTTTTGCTATAGTCATCAAAATCAACTTGCCCACCAGAGGAAGCTACATTTTAAAAATCCACCACCTTAAGGCAGCATTTCTCAAACTGTGGGTCATGACCCCATGGGTTAGAGGAGGTTGCAGCTGGATACAGTTAACTATGTAATGTATATATAAAAAAATACTTTCATTTTAAAAATAAGAATTAAAGTTCAATTTGTTTTTAAAGCTTGTTTCAGTCCCAAATCACAAGATACACCCCCTCTTTGCACTCTTCCAGAAGAGTAAGTTCCATAATTCAACTCTTCTGATGACAGATATAGTGACAATAACACCTACACTAAGTGACACGAAAATGCTAGCCTCAAGCCCTCCTCTACTCCCCTCCCCCTGCTGTGTTACCAGCTAACTCTAATCCACAAGCACATCTCTCTCCCTCCATTCTTAATTGGCCACTCCAGGCTCCTTAGCTTACCAGAACTTCTTGGTGCTGTAACCTATGCTGTTGGGAGAATATTCTCATCTCAATTCAAGTTGATTTCATCAATGGTAAAGGAATGTTGAGTTGGGTTGTTTTACCTCTGAGTGGCACTTTTTTGCACACCATGGGCTAAATGGCCAGGTCACAAGGACCCCCCAAAAGCTCAGAGAAGGTTGGGGGAGGGGACCCACTGGAACAGCTGTTGGGAGACAGATGGTAGCCTCCCGTCAAGGCCATCCAGCGTGTTCTTTAACGTTGGGTTGTTTTACCTCTGAGTGGCACTTTTTTGCACCCCATGGGCTAAATGGCCAGGTCACAAGGACCCCGAAGGCTCAGAGAAGGTGGGGAAGGAGACCCACTGGAACAGCTGTTGGGAGACAGATGGTAGCCTCCCGTCAAGGCCATCCAGCGTGTTCTTAACGTGCACAGGGTATGGCTCTCCTGCACACAGGGCCACGGCTTAACGTCCCATCCGACGGACGGCGGCCTTTCCAAGCCCATCGGTGTCCCCTACTGACCGTGGGCAGGGCGGGGAATTTTGCGGAGATAAATCTCAACGCTGACCAAGCTGGGACTCGAACCTGGGAACTACAGATTACGAGCCTGGCGCGCTACCGACTGACCACCCCCGCCCCAAAATAAAAGGGGAATGTGAATAATTCCATCAATGGTAGGGGGGAGAGGTTAAAAATTTCTGCCAATGGTAAAGGGAGTTGCAATTGGAAAAAGTTTGAGAACCCCTGCACTAAGGGTTAGAAGCACAAGTTTATTGCAATCAAAATTCATTGTAATAGAGTTATATAGTAACACCTATTGAAAATAGGTAACTACTTACTTCAATGCTATACTGAAATGATGTAAAGCTTTTTCATGTTCATTTGTACGAGCCAGGAAATCTCCTAACATTTGATGAAGTCGACATGTACTTTGCTGTTCCATTTGCTTCTTTAACCTGCAAAAGAAATAACTGAATATGGACTTTACTGCACACAAACAGTTTAGGTGTATTTTAATGGGTGATAAATTGAGAATTAAAGAAATGGGAAAAAAAAGAATAACTTGTTTTCAAGCAAAAATAAAAATATAAAAATATCATAATGGAAGCAATGAAACAGATTCAAAATTACAATATGCTCACTAGCCTAATCAGTATTAGAAAGGTAATTATTATTATTTTAATGAAAATCATTCATGCTCAATTCATGATAAATAAAAATTGCATGTCAACAAATCAAACATAAGATCTTACAGAAGAACATGAGAGTTTGCCCAATGTATCAGAAATTGCACAACTTGAAATTACACAAAATGGTAATTTCTTTTCTTTGGAGAAATGGCTTTCTTTTCTTCAAGCACTTAGAACTATTCTTTATACCACTTTTGCAAGGAGATATTTTATTTTAGACACACTGAAAAGAATAAGCCCTTTTCATCACTTCTACTCTGGTTTGAGTCCCAGCTGGGCCAGGCATTGATTTATCTCCACAAAATTCCCTGCCCTCAGTCAGTAGGCAACACCGATGGGCTTGGTAAGGCTGCTGTTCATCAGATTGGACGGCAAGCTGTGGTCCAGTACGCAGGAGAGCCATACCCTGTGTATGCTAAAGAACACACTGGATGGCTACCATCTGTCTCCCAACAGCTGAGTCCTAGTGACCTGGCCATTTAGCCCACTGCATGCAAAAAAAGTGTCACTCAGAGGTAAAACAACTCATCACTTCTAGTCATTTAACTTTCATCACTGAGCACAATTATGGCTTCTATGATAGCAACAATAATTAACTTTTAAGTATTTTTAGCAACATGGCAATGTCTTCTATGAAGGTTTCTTAAGGTCTCCAGTTCATAGTCCCCAAACAGCTGTTTCAACAACTCTCTTTATTACAAACTCACTCAGGAACTAATTACAAAGTTGCTAAATTTGGGTTGGGTTGTTTTACCTCTGAGCGGCACTTTTTTGCACACCATGGGCTAAATGGCCAGGTCACATTGAACTCCGAAGGCTCAGAGAAGGTTGGGGGAGGGGATCCACTGGAACAGCTGTTGGGAGACAGATGGTAGCCTCCCGTCAAGGCCATCCAGCATGTTCTTTAACGTGCACAAGGTATGGCTCTCCCGCACAAGGGGTCATGCCTTAACGTCCCATCCGACGGACGGCGGCCTTTCCAAGCCCATCGGTGTCCCCTACTGACCGTGGGCAGGGCGGGGAATTTTTGCGGAGATAAATCTCAACGCTGACCCAGCTGGGACTCGTACCTGGGAACTACAGATTATGAGCCTGGAGCACTACCGACTGAGCCACCCCCGCCCCTAAAGTTGCTAAAATACAACCTTTTTAGGGGAAGAACCTTACCATATTTTAGTTCAAACTTTTAACCAGTTACTCCAGATTTTACTCCCTTTCAGGAAGACATAACTGTTACCATAGTAATTATAGTAAACTTTAAGTATAAGTTTATCCATATTTACATATGTCAACATAACTTTTTTTATGAATGTCCACATTACTAGCAAAATATCATTCATACTAAGAATTTCTTAAAACATCTTGGTTCTAATCAATTCAAACTCAATTAATCTTAACTACAATATTCACTTCAACAAAAGCACTACAACAACAAAAGTTTAATTCTGTTACATATGAAAATAAAGAAAATTTTATATAGAACATATTAAAGACTTAAGCAACTAAAATTCTCACAGTAACTGTAAAACAATCCATAGAAACAAGAGAATTTATGCTTCTGGAAAAAATTACAAGACACAATTTATTGATTGGAGAAATGTTCAAAGTGAATTATTTTATTGAATGGTGCATTTAACTTGTAAGGAATTGTTACTGATTAAATTGTTAATTTAACAGATAACTGGAGAAACTAAGCAAGTTTTAAAAATAGCACTTACAACTCAATTCCCTTTTCATACATTCTTTCTTGTTCATAGATGGCAGCTAGCTGATAAACTGCATTCAGATATGTAGCATCTTGTTTAAGTGCCTTTTCTAGTAAAGCTTTGGCCTGAAGATATAAAAAAAAATTAATAAAATATTACAGCCCACACATATAAAGATGAAATATGAAACAGATTATCGCTTCTTAGTCATACTTATTAAAAGTTAGGTTGGTCTCTTCAGACATTTCATATATAAGGAATTCACATGACCAGGCTATTTAGCCCATTGTGTGCACAAAAGTACAACTCAGAGCTAAAACAACTGAACCTCATCTCAAATTGATTGGGTTGGGTTGTTTTACCTCTGAGCGGCACTTTTTTGCACACCATGGACTAAATGGCCAGGTCACATGGACCCCGAAGGCTCAGAGAAGGTTTGGGGAGGGGACCCACTGGAACAGCTGTTGGGAGACAGATGGTAGTCCCCCGTCAAGGCCATCTAGTGTGTTCTTTAACGTGCACAGGGTATGGCTCTCTCGCACACGGGGCCACTGCTTAACGTCCCATCCGACGGACGGCGGCCTTTCCATGCCCATCGGTGTCCCCTACTGACCGTGGGCAGGGCGGGGAATTTTGCGGAGATAAATCTCAACACTGACCCAGCTGGGACTCGAACCTGGGAACTACAGATTACGAGCCTGGCACGCTACCGACTGAGCCACCCCCGCCCCATCAAAATGATAGAGTGCATTCCAATAACAAAATGCAGATACAAGTCTAATGTACATTTTATACTAGATTTTACATTCTGCATATCAAAGGAACTTAGAGCTGATGTTAATCATTTTAAGAATATTTATTCGTAAAATGGCTATTTTGCTAAAATTCTGATAGCAAATTTTATGACTATCACAGAGGGAGATTTTTTCAAACCCATTTAATAAACATGATAAATTTAATAAAATTGCAAAACATTTCTCTACAAAGAAATTTAGTTAATAGATTTACAACTTATTCAGTTAATAAATTTAATAAATATGCATTACCTTATCTGCTGATAAAGGATCTTTGATTAATACTGATGCATACAGCTGAAACAAAAAAAAGACATTAAATATTTTATACTTTTTTCACAAGGTTGTAAATATAAATGTAAATCATTTAATCAATGATGAATGAAATTTTCAATCAGGCAAGTGCTTCTTTTACCTGCATTATAAGCAAAACTTACGGAAGAAGTTTTCTGAATATATGAGTGAGCATTTATATATATATATTTTACAGCCCTATTATTTCCCCAGAAATATACAAAATAAAATTTAAAAGAAAAATATTACTATTAAGTTAAAAAGTGCAAAACAAAGAATTTAAAAACTGCACAATGTAAAATATTAGCTCTTCATATCTATTATAAAATAAACATCTATAGCAGTAGTTGAGATACTACGTGCCAACTAATACTAAAAGATTCAAATGAATATACTTCTTCAACATACTTGAAATTGAAATTTTGGGTTGGGGGTGGCTCAGTCGGTAGCGCGCCAGGCTTGTAATCTGTAGTTCCCAGGTTCGAGTCCCAGCTGGGTCAGCGTTGAGATTTATCTCCGCAAAATTCCCCACCCTGCCCACAGTCAGTAGGGGACACCGATGGGCTTGGAAAGGCCGCCGTCCGTCGGATGGGACGTTAAGCCATGGCTCCATATGCGGGAGAGCCACACCCTGTGCACGTTAAAGAACACGCTGGATGGCCTTGACGGGAGGCTACCATCTGTTTCCTAACAGCTGTTCCAGTGGGTCCCCTCCCCCAACCTTCTCTGAGCCTTTGGGGTCCATGTGACCTGGCCATTTAGCCCATGGTGTGCAAAAAAGTGCCGCTCAGAGGTAAAACAACCCGACATTAAACAACACGTTGGATGGCCTTGACGGGAGGCTACCATCTGTCTCCCAACACCTGTTCCAGTGGGTCCCCTCCCCCAACCTTCTCTGAGCCTTTGGGGTCCATGTGACCTGGCCATTTAGCCCATGGTGTGCAAAAAAGTGCCGCTCAGAGGTAAAACAATCCAACGTTAAAGAACACGCTGGATGGCCTTGACGGGAGGCTACCATCTGTCTCCCAAGAGCTGTTCCAGTGGGTCCCCTCCCCCAACCTTCTCTGAGCCTTCGGGGTCCTTGTGACCTGGCCATTTAGCCCATGGTGTGCAAAAAAGTGCGCTCAGAGGTAAAACAATCCAACGTTAAAGAACACGCTGGATGGCCTTGGCGGGAGGCTACCATCTGTCTCCCAAGAGCTGTTCCAGTGGGTCCCCTCCCCCAACTTCTCTGAGCCTTCGGGGTCCATGTGACCTGGCCATTTAGCCCATGGTGTGCAAAAAAGTGCCGCTCAGAGGTAAAACAATCCAACGTTAAAGAACACGCTGGATGGCCTTGGCGGGAGGCTACCATCTGTCTCCCAAGAGCTGTTCCAGTGGGTCCCCTCCCCCAACCTTCTCTGAGCCTTCGGGGTCCATGTGACCTGGCTATTTAGCCCATGGTGTGCAAAAAAGTGCCGCTCAGAGGTAAAACAATCCAACGTTAAAGAACACGCTGGATGGCCTTGGCGGGAGGCTACCATCTGTCTCCCAAGAGCTGTTCCAGTGGGTCCCCTCCCCCAACCTTCTCTGAGCCTTCGGGGTCTATGTGACCTGGCTATTTAGCCCATGGTGTGCAAAAAAGTGCCGCTCAGAGGTAAAACAATCCAACGTTAAAGAACACGCTGGATGGCCTTGACGGGAGGCTACCATCTGTCTCCCAAGAGCTGTTCCAGTGGGTCCCCTCCCCCAACCTTCTCTGAGCCTTCGGGGTCCATGTGACCTGGCCATTTAGCCCATGGTGTGCAAAAAAAGTGCCGCTCAGAGGTAAAACAATCCAACGTTAAAGAACACGCTGGATGGCCTTGGCGGGAGGCTACCATCTGTCTCCCAAGAGCTGTTCCAGTGGGTCCCCTCCCCCAACCTTCTCTGAGCCTTCGGGGTCTATGTGACCTGGCTATTTAGCCCATGGTGTGCAAAAAAGTGCCGCTCAGAGGTAAAACAACCCGACGTTAAAGAACACGCTGGATGCCCTTGACGGGAGGCTCCAATCTGTCTCCCAACACCTGTTCCAGTGGGTCCCCTCCCCCAACCTTCTCTGAGCCTTTGGGGTCCATGTGACCTGGCCATTTAGCCCATGGTGTGCAAAAAAGTGCCGCTCAGAGGTAAAACAATCCAACGTTAAAGAACACGCTGGATGGCCTTGGCGGGAGGCTACCATCTGTCTCCCAAGAGCTGTTCCAGTGGGTCCCCTCCCCCAACCTTCTCTGAGCCTTTGGGGTCCATGTGACCTGGCCATTTAGCCCATGGTGTGCAAAAAAGTGCCGCTCAGAGGTAAAACAACCCGACGTTAAAGAACACGCTGGATGCCCTTGACGGGAGGCTCCAATCTGTCTCCCAACACCTGTTCCAGTGGGTCCCCTCCCCCAACCTTCTCTGAGCCTTTGGGGTCCATGTGACCTGGCCAATTAGCCCATGGTGTGCAAAAAAGTGCCGCTCAGAGGTAAAACAATCCAACGTTAAAGAACACGCTGGATGGCCTTGGCGGGAGGCTACCATCTGTCTCCCAAGAGCTGTTCCAGTGGGTCCCCTCCCCCAACCTTCTCTGAGCCTTCGGGGTCTATGTGACCTGGCTATTTAGCCCATGGTGTGCAAAAAAGTGCCGCTCAGAGGTAAAACAACCCGACGTTAAAGAACACGCTGGATGCCCTTGACGGGAGGCTCCAATCTGTCTCCCAACACCTGTTCCAGTGGGTCCCCTCCCCCAACCTTCTCTGAGCCTTTGGGGTCCATGTGACCTGGCCATTTAGCCCATGGTGTGCAAAAAAGTGCCGCTCAGAGGTAAAACAATCCAACGTTAAAGAACACGCTGGATGGCCTTGACGGGAGGCTACCATCTGTCTCCCAAGAGCTGTTCCAGTGGGTCCCCTCCCCCAACCTTCTCTGAGCCTTCGGGGTCCATGTGACCTGGCCATTTAGCCCATGGTGTGCAAAAAAGTGCCGCTCAGAGGTAAAACAATCCAACGTTAAAGAACACGCTGGATGGCCTTGGCGGGAGGCTACCATCTGTCTCCCAAGAGCTGTTCCAGTGGGTCCCCTCCCCCAACCTTCTCTGAGCCTTCGGGGTCCATGTGACCTGGCCATTTAGCCCATGGTGTGCAAAAAAGTGCCGCTCAGAGGTAAAACAATCCAACGTTAAAGAACACGCTGGATGGCCTTGGCTGGAGGCTACCATCTGTCTCCCAAGAGCTGTTCCAGTGGGTCCCCTCCCCCAACCTTCTCTGAGCCTTCGGGGTCCATGTGACCTGGCTATTTAGCCCATGGTGTGCAAAAAAGTGCCGCTCAGAGGTAAAACAATCCAACGTTAAAGAACACGCTGGATGGCCTTGGCGGAAGGCTACCATCTGTCTCCCAAGAGCTGTTCCAGTGGGTCCCCTCCCCCAACCTTCTCTGAGCCTTCGGGGTCTATGTGACCTGGCTATTTAGCCCATGGTGTGCAAAAAAGTGCCGCTCAGAGGTAAAACAATCCAACGTTAAAGAACACGCTGGATGGCCTTGACGGGAGGCTACCATCTGTCTCCCAAGAGCTGTTCCAGTGGGTCCCCTCCCCCAACCTTCTCTGAGCCTTCGGGGTCCATGTGACCTGGCCATTTAGCCCATGGTGTGCAAAAAAGTGCCGCTCAGAGGTAAAACAAACAACCCAACTGCTTTCTTTCATGCTGTGCTTAACTTTTTGTGGTTTTGACACCATATTTTTACCACTTTAGGAAGTTTATTAGACAATAAACTGCATTACACACTGAATGACTGAAAGCAAAGTATAGTAAAGTGATTTAAGTAATCCTTGCTTTTTCTTCTTTATAATCTATTTGCAGTTAAACTATCATTTTTTTTTTTGTATTAATTGATTTGAAAATGTACAATTGCTGGAGACACTGCTCTCTGAGAAAGATGTTCACTATTTAAATATTAATGAATTCTGAAGTACAGGCTTACCCCAGTCATACGACACATTAGTTTCCAGACCAGAGTAGTATAATGAATCATTGCATTTTTTTTAATTGTAGATGACATTTTTAAGCAATCATATATGTGCATAACTAATGCAAATAAAGCATTTACAATTCAAATGAGCACTGTACTTTACTTACCCTCAATCTATTGTTCTTTCATTTATAGGGACTGATGAATATAAACTTAAGAAACGAAAAATTATTGAAGGAGGGATGACAGTATGGCACAACTTCTGGATCACATGGGTCTTCATCAAATGCTAAATTCTCTCTTGCTGGAGATTTAGACGAGCTTCTTATAGTAGTTGATGATGGAGGGGCTTTGAGTGGATGTTTGAGGTTGGGATAGGATTTGAGATGATGGTGGCCTTTTATGGAAGTATGTATCTAGCGAAGTTTGAATGATAGATCGATTTTTCTTTCCTGTGTATATTTCTCTACAATAGGATATTGGTCTAAAATGCCAGAATTTACTTTGGAGTTTCTTTCAAAAATTGGGATCCACATTTTCAGAAATGGATATGGCAATGTATAAATGACTGAAAGTTTCTGAAAGTTCTTTGCCAGTTATTTCTTTAGCACAGGACTCAATATATCTTCAGGATTGCAGTCCTTTTCAACCTTCCTATGCTCTTCAAGTTTAAGAAGATCTTTGTTAATTAGGGGCTGGGAATATGACATTCAAGCATGTCAGTAACATCTTTAGGCTCCACTTCTATGCTGAAGTGCCATTGAATTAGGGATAGCAACCTAGTAACGTGTTGGACCCCTTCTGGCCCTGATAACGGCTGCCACACAATGAAGCAAGGACTCCACAAGCTTGCATAAATGTTCCACAGGCATGGCGACCCATGCATCCTCCAGAGCTGTTCACAATTCTCTCAAGGTCATCGCTGATGGGACATGGGCCCGAACACTGCTCGATGGTATCCCAAAGATATTCGATGGGATTTAGATCTGGGCTTCTAGGTGGCCAATTTATTATTTCAGTCAGCAGAATGCTCCAGCAACCATGCAGTAGTCAACCTGTACCTGTGAGATAAGCTGTTGCCTTTCTGGTAGATGCCATTTCCATTGGGATGCATGATGGCCATAAATGGGTGTAAATGGTGTCACGAGTTCTACGTACTGAGATGCACTGAGATTCATCGGTACATGTACCAAAGGTCCCACAGACATCCAATTGAAGATACCCCAGGCCATCACTGAGCCACCACCAGCTTGTACTTTATATGATTATTAAACTCTTTTTAATGCTTTCTATTAGGATTAGTACATTATATACTACTAGTATATAGGACTAATATAGTAAACACTGATTAAGGACATTCCTGCAGTTATTTCTTTCTGAAATAAGCTCAAGTGCTTTATCACTCAAATAATTTTGCCTCCTCTGCTCCCTTTTACTTAAAAGAGTGTTGTTAGTTTCAAGAAAAGCATGTTTAAAATGGCCCCATTCTTCCTCAACTTCAGTATTAAACAAACCATGACTGTCATAATGACTAAAGTAACCTATCATGGTATGCTTTAGCTATAACTGGGTCTTTCAGAGCTTCAGAATTAAAGATAAAATTTTTAATCTTAACAACACACTTCTTCAGTTTAAGTTGCAAGACACTTTTAGCAAGGTAATGGTCAGATCCAATCACTGAGAAAATTCCAATAATCTTAGCATACTTGGGCAAGATGCTCAAAAGGTTAAATTCTTAAATAACCTTTTGAGACATTTTCATTAAAAATATATATGTACTTATTTTGGAAATCTGTGCTTTTAAAGAAATGGAATACATTTTATCAGTTGGCAAAATAAATAACAATAAAGAATAACTCTATGGAGTTAAGCATTTCCATTTCAGTAAGAACACTAAATAAAAACTCTTAAGTGTTTTTATTACATTATTTTAGATCTTATTTTTAAAACAAATTCACTGTTTACAAATGAATTTTTGAATATTATACTTTATCTTTTATGATGCTACAGATTTTACTCACTGTAAGTGCCCGGGCTGTTTGTCCCAGCTGTTTACAGGCATTGCTTGCAATCGCAATAGCTTCTCGTGTTCTGTGCAATGCTAAATAGCAGTCAACCAAACCTAGAAATATTGGTTTAAGAAATATTAAAAATATGTTCTTAATAATTAAGTAATAACTCTTATTACATTTAAAAAATAAACTTTTCTGTAGTCTTAAAAATTGTAGGAAGATGTACACCAATGCATAATAATCATAACTGTAATATCTGCATATATTTAATAATGATTTCACTCCATGGTATGCATATCAATGCAAAGGGTTTAGAAAAACTTCCGAAGTTTTATAACCCATCATTTCACACAAATTCCAAAATTTTCTCCTTGATCTCATAACTATCATGAAAAATTTGGTTACATTTTAAGAAATATTGAAATGCCAATCAAAAAGACAAAAAAAACCTTCCAAAACACATAAGATTGGAGATCTACCACAAAGAGATGTTAAGAATGGGAAAAAAAAACTTTGAAATACCTTTGTGTGCTTCATATCTGTATGGTGCAATATTGTATGCCTCTCCAAAATGTGTTATAGCATCTTGTACTTTTTTCAATTCCAATAGTATTGAACCTTTTAAAAGGAGAGCTTCAATGTGCCGTGGATTAATCATACAGGCCTGAAAATTAAAGAAAAACACTTTTAATTGACCATTAACATTTGATCATGTGAATGGTGTACAAAATATTAACATTCACAAAGCAATAGAATTCCCAGAAAAAGTTAAAAATAAAAAAATAAATACCCTCTCAAGCACAAAATTATTTCCCTTGAAAGTTTTTGCAGGTTACTGGGTCTGAAAAATGACAAATTTTTATTTGTTTACTGGACAGCCATTAGGAGACAGATGAAAGCCTCCCATCAAGGCCACACAGCGTGTTCTGTAATGGTCACAGGGACTATGGCTTCCTGCACACAGGACCACAATTTCGCATTTCCTGAATATTAACACTACATAAAATTATCAATCATTTTCATCATCATCCTGAAGCAGCCATGGGCTACGGAGGTCCAACCAGACCGTGCAATTTAGTTCTCCAAGCAAGTCTATCCTGAGCTACATCTACTGCATCTGGCCACTGCACACCAATTCTAACAAGGTCCTGTTTGACATTGTCTGCCCACCGCATCCTAGGTCTCCCCTTCTTTCTGAGGCCTTTAGGCACACTGTTCATAACCCTATTCGCCAATCTATAATTATTCATACGGGCAACATGGCCAAACCAACGGAGTCTCTCTCTGCACAATATGCTGCTTAAAGGAGGTTGCAAACTCCTTTGCCTAACCTCATCATTAGTTACAAAGTTGAACCACCTAATGCCCAAGATACTGCGTAAGCATCTGGAATCAAAAGCATCTAGTTTCCTCCCTGAAAAGAGAAATTTAAGATTATTTTTAAGAATCTGACCTTTATCTGTCCATCTGGTCTCTTGCAAGCCGAGAATATCTAAATTATAATGGTGGAATTCTTGTGTGATGACATCAAGAGAACAAGCCCTGTGGAAAGTCCTCACATTCCAACCACCTATGGAGAGAAAATGGTTAGTGGGATATTTAAACAGCCCCCTATGGAGAGAAAATGGCCCCCTATGGACAGAAACAGCCCCCTATGGAGAGAAAATGGTTAGTGGGATATTTAAAGAAACTAAGTTTTTTTGAGAGAGGGAATGCCAACAATATCAAACAGCCCCCTATTCGCAGACATGGTGCAATGACCAGTTCCCACACCACTAAAGGCTGAAGCCATCTACATTGGAAGACTTCCTCCAATGTAGAATTTGATGATGCCAATAGAAGCAAAGAGTTCAGGTGCCTGCGATAACTTCTGCTCAGGATTATCCACCAGCTGATAAACATATCCTGTGAATCTATTCACTTGGGGCTGTCAACCCACAAACAAACAGAAAACACAGTGGAAGATTTTCCCTCTACAGAAGCCCACCAGTGCAGCAAAATCAGGATCCATAATCAAGCTCAGAGCCATATATCTGTCCAGTCCAGTAGGTTTATATGGTCAGCACCAGGAGCCTGTGTGGTTGACCACTCCTCAGCAGGGTAGAAAAAAAGAAAAGTAGCCATAGTTGTCCAGATCAGTAGGCCACACTAATCTGGCAGCCCTCCCCTTCCGTTCACTTCCACAAGAGAGTATCTCTTTTGAAAGGTAATAACCATCTGCACCATGAGAAGGCGGGGTCGGACATTAGGTGCCAGGCCTGGCCGGTTCTATGCATCATCACAGGGGATTGGTGCATAGCTCGCCTTCCAGTGACTACCTAGCTGCCATTTACAATTATCAAACACATGCAAAATTTCTACAATTGCAATATTCAGATTACTTTCATTAACTATATGTATATAATGACTTGTAGATTTTAATGATTTTTGGATATAACCATGTTTCTAAACAGGATAAAAAAAAAAACTAAATATTTTATGTATTTAAATCATGACCCCCCCCCCCTCAGTTTGCATACCATATAGTATATAAATAGATAAATAAAAATAAAAATAAATACCCCCTCAAGCAGCTGCTTGCCACAGAGGTCTGACAGGAGCCTGTCAGTTTATATGCCACAGTAGGAGATCTGAGAGGATGGCAGGACCTCAGCAGAAAAACGACACACACATCCATGCCTAATCCGGGGCTCGAACCCAGGTCCCTTAGATCAGTAGCCAAGCGTGCTAGATATACCTATATAAATAGTGTAATCTGAGGAAATGCATTTATGGACTCACAAACATATAAATGCAACTATAAACCATTTCTATCTGTTTTCTCATAACACAGTAACATTTAGTGACTTCTTTTATTATAGATTAATATTTAAATATAGCAGAATTTTTATATAAAGACTATATGAAATACAGTAATGTTTTAAGTTTGTTCATTTGCACAAGCGTACAAGTATGATAGAGTGGGTGTGAGTAATAAAACTGGGATTTAGTATAAATCTGTTGTTTTCGTTATTACAAAAGCATATGTGTTGGATGCCCTTAATCTGGAGTATGCTTATATAAATTGTTTCAATTTATTTAATATTTGGGCTTACCTTTTGAGCAAAATTAACAGCTCTTGTCCCTTTCTTTGCAACATAACAATAATATGCCATAGCTATCCAAGGTTCAGGCATACTATCACTTATAGATATCAGTTGGGATGACAAACTAAGGAAAAATTATGGCAAACACTTAATTTTGATCTTTCACTTTAGTATTTTTTTTCACTAAAATATTTAAAGGGAAAAAAGAGAACAGTAGTAAAACTATATTAATTTGAACCAGTGGTGAACAACCTTAGGGCCCACTATTACTTTTCGTGCTACTGCTTATGTTGATGTCAAAAATTTAAATGATATTAATGTTATTTTTATTGTTGTTACAAATTTGTAAATAATACACTCCAATTACAGTAAACTCTCAATTATTCAGTATTCAAGCATCCAGAATTCTCATGCACCTGGCATAAATTTCAAACTGAACATTTTTGAACTTTTCATGTCAGATTTCAATGCACATGGTAGCTCTCCTGGATGCCACTGGGGCTTGTGTCTTCTTTTGTGCTACGCAGGCTAGTTCCATTACAGCCATTAAGGCAGCAGGTAATTCAATTTGTGATCATGTTGATCTGTTTATCGGAAATCTTTCACCACTCAATTTGCAAGGCTGTCAGAGAAGAATACTACATAAGTATTAAAAATACGCATAAAAAAATTACATTTTAGATATTTATATTTTTATTAAGGGCATTATATTTCATTTTTATTATCAATGTTTTTAACTGCATTTTCATTTCAACTAAGCCTTGATTAAAAGATTGTACCTACTGTATTTGGTTTCTATAAAAATATTTCTCGTGCAACCAACAGATCCATCTAACCAGCAACCCCCATAAATGCCAGATAACTGGAAGTTTACTGTATTTCCATAATTTTTAGTAAGTATTGTATTTATGTGTAAATTTATCCCTTCAGTGTGATCTGCATGTTGAAATTTTGTTACTGTGGCCTGCGGGCTCAGAAAATATATTGTAAACAGAAAAGGTTGTGCACCCTGATTTAAACCCTAAATTGCTTTCACAACTTCAACAATTTATAAAATATCTCAAGTATTGCATTCAGAACAAATAAAACTCCTCCATTCAAAGTGAGTGAAGCTAGAAATATCAAAAGCTGAGACACTGAATAATAGCAGCTTATAAAACTCATTTGAAAACAACTTCAACAAAAACTTGCTTTTAATGACAATAATTGGTCTGAAATAAAATTTAAATAAAAACTTTTAGATTTCTTGCATATTTTTAAACATAATGAGTTACCAGATTTATCATGACTAATAACCATTTATGATGCAACACAGATGGCAGAATTTTTGCACTGTGTAATTTAAATTTTTTACTTTAATTGATCCAAGTTAAAGAGAATTTTTTTTAAAAGGTACAAATATAATCTACACTAACTTAATATCCCATGCCTTTAACATCTGATAGAAAATTTAAAATATCAAATATTATATGATAAAAAAAATTCCCCTTCAAGCAGCTGCTTGCCACAAAGGTTTTGTGACAGGAGCCTGGCAGTTTAACAGAGATCTATGAAGAAGATGAGAACTTCAGAAGAAAAAAAAACAAACATCCATGCCTCACCTGGGGCTCAAATCCAGGCTCCTTGAGATCAGTAGCAAGTGCACTAATCACCCCCACCACCACCACCACGACATTTTTATTTTTTGAAGGGGAATTTAAATATATTATATGATAGTTAATAATATTAAATATATGCCCATTTACATATTTTATATAATACCTTTCTAATTCCTTTACTTTCTTCTCTTTTGCTAGTAATGCAGCATAAACATCCATTCCTTTCAACAGCAATGGATCTAAACTGTGTGCCTAAACAAATACAAAAATATTGGTTAAGATTATAGTATTATAAATATAATTACATCACAAATACCTTAAGGTATATAATAACTTTATCAATATAATATGATACAAAAACCTAGTACAGAACTGTTAGCTTATTGTGAAAATAATTCAAGTCTGATAAATTGCACATCACACCACTGTCTGTATCATTATGCTTAATCATAAGACAGTCTGAGATACCTGGAATACTGCATGCAAAACTTAATTTCTATGGATTAAATTATATAATCATGTAGTTTTTTTGTTTTTTTTCATTATCTATGTGGCATAAAGAAGTCAAATTATCGCTTTGTTTAACATTCCAGGTAATATTTTCCATTTTCTTTATATTGCTTGAAAAAGAATCCTGGGTAAATAAAGCAGTAAAAGTCGAGACTGACATTCACATCTTTTATAGACATCAGACAGTGGTTATTTCCATTTTAAACACTTAATTCTCTCTAGAAGCATTGCCATACATAAAAAGGGTACATTTGAGATAAACCATCCAAAGTCCATTACCATCCAAGCACCATTACCCATTTTTTGTATCCATACTGAGAGCATGTTCAATATAATTTTTTCCTAATGATCTGTCCCCATTAAAAATATAACACTTTTTATACATTTTTTTTAAAGAAAATTTGTTATATGTGTCACTTCAGATCAACATAAAAAAGTAAACATAAAGAAGCAAAACAAACAGAAAATGGATCATTCATCATCAGGCTGTTTAAATTTTATGTAATACAGCTTTTATCGTGGATTAAATGTATACTTAAACTAGCTGTGTTTTAATTAATTAATGATTAATTAATTAATGGATCATTCATTTTGGAATTTTTCTTTTTCATATAGTATATTTCTTGTAGTGACATGCTGTTTCTTCCCATAATAATTAAAGCTAAAATGGTAATTTGCACTTGATTAAGTAGCTTGTGAAATAAAATCAATGAATTTTGAAAATTGATTACTGTGTGAAATCCAACCTCAAAATAAGCATAAAAAGCAAAATTAATGATTATATGTGTTAAGAAAGTTGTGAAAACAAAATCATACGAATTATTATTTAATTGAAGAGAAATAGCCACGTGTTTATTGTTCCAATAACAATATTAGAAAAATCAAATGGGTAAAACAAGAGCGTAGTGAAATCAAAACTTGAAATTTGGTGAACATTATATGATGCAAAATTAGTACAATGAGAAATTTTGTTAGAAAAAAGGTGATCGATTCCATTTTGCATGACACCTTCACTGATTAGATAATGCTGATCGCTCTACATAACTCAGAAGGGAATGACTTTTTGGGTAAATACACTTGGGACACAGAGAGTAGAGTAAAATATTTCATTATAAATATATAAAAAAAAAGTAATTTTTTATTTATTTTCTAGAACAAAATTACAAAATTAAATCATTTTATGAAAATCTGAGGCCTGAAAAGGTCACATAAAAGGACATATTGAAAAGTACAGTATGAAACGATTCTAATCATCCTCTTGCTTTTGTGTGGTTTCCTCACACTGAAAAAATTATCTGATTATCCTTAGAATTTGGGAAAGGTCTAAACCAGGGGTGGCCAACCCAAATGATCTTGCGGGCCACTTTGGAAATGCATCATAACTCCGCGGGCCGCATATAAAATTATATATCCCCACATTAGATTTAGACCCACTATAGACATTTTTTTGGAGTGAAAAATTGAAACATAATGAGTTATTATTATTGTGTTTACTATTATTCTTACATGTAAACATAGATAATATAATAATAATAATACTAAACACACATTGTAAAGAAATATATAACACTAAAAATGAAATATAAAAAATATATAAATATAAATGAAATAAAAAAAAATGAAATCATTAAAAAATATTTATTTTACTAGTGCGATATTTGTTTCTCCACTCTTTCACTTAGCTTGGCCATTATAAAATAAATATATTTTGCAAAAGTGTGATGAACCTCGCGGGCCAGAAAAATGTTCAAGGCAGGACGCGGGTTGGCCACCCCTGGTCTAAACTAAACAATACAAAAGAAAACTAAGCAGCATATTTTTGTTTTCAATTTCATTCTGTTTACAGCCTTATTTTAAAAACTGGAGGCATTATTACCTAATGACAGAAAGTCATTACAATGAGAAAAACCTAAAAACAGATCTCCGTAGCCCATGGCTGCTTGATAACGATGATGATAAATTTGCACTTTAAAGTAAAATATGCATTTTAAAACGTGTTTACAACATAAATTAAAATATTTTTTTACTAATTACATTACCCTTTCAAGAACAGCTAAGGCATTTTGAAAATCACCGTTGTAATAATATGCTTCTCCAAGAGATACAAGAACATCCACATTATCTCTAAGTAAAGTCTGCAAAATACAAGGAAAAAAAAAAAGATCAATGAAATTAATAACAGACAAAACTTCAATTTAAAATAACGCACTAGAAAATATATCATTTTAAAAATTTGGAACTTTAGCATGACAAAACTTTAAAATGAGAGATTTTTACAAATCTTAGATACTTGCCTACTGAAAGCCAACATTCCACATAAACCACAATAGCAGTTAAAATCAATTAAAATAATGAAGGCTACTTCCTTATGCATAACATTTGGAACAATGATTCACTGCAAGAGTAAAAGATTTTACTTTAACAAAGGGTTTCAAATACGTTTAAACCTATGTCACACTTGTTTGGCTAGCAAACACTTAGGACACTGATAGGGAAACTACGGTCCATAAGACATTTTATCTGCCTCTAAGATTTTCATTAGAATAGCTTCTGAACTACAGTCATATTTTATTTTTTTAGAATTTTTACAAACAGCAAATCATGCTGTGATTGCCATTAGTTGTGAGTAGTCAACTCTGCTGTAAGTTCAAACTTGGTACTGTTTTATTGGCATTTCTTGTCGTGACTGACAGATGGCAGCATTTGCATCTATCACACAGAATTTCAGAGTTTGCCTAAAGTGTGCCCTAAGTTTCCTCACCACTGATTTAGGGCAATACTGTGAAAAAAAAAAACCTTCTGCGCACTCACCATATAAAAATACTTCTTCCCTTTATACACCCATCATGTACATACTGAAACTAATTATGCCTCCTTTCGGATATCCACAACTCCAACATAACAATTCTATTTTTTCCATTTTTCAGATCGGTTCTGCATTCCAATTCGTTGGTTAAATAATTCTTATGCAGAAGCATACATGAGCATTCATGACACATTTATCATAAATTCACTGCAGTAAGTTCATCTGTTGTAATAATATATATCTGTTAGTTACCATAAGTTAAAGTTCTAAAGCTCAGTTATTTTTCTACTAAAAACAGATAATAATTATATTTGCCACAATTGCATGCATTGCGAAAAACCTGACAGTTTAAGGACTAATAAGAGGTAAAGACCAATGGTGAAATGCATCAAGTAATAATTTATTAACCACATAATACACACAAACTTTATGCTGCTTATATATCTATATCTATAACTACTCCCAAACCATCCCATGTTTGAGTGGTTAGTGAGCTTGGTTTCTGATCAAAGGGACCTGGGTTCAAGTCCCAGGTAAAGACATGGATGTTTGTGTTGTTTCTGCTTGAGGGTTGTTTGGGTTGTTTTACCTCTGAGCGGCACTTTTTTGCACACCATGGGCTAAATGGCCAGGTCACATGGACCCTGAAGGCTCAGAAAAGGTTGGGGGAGGGGACCCACTGGAACAGCTGTTGGGAGACAGATGGTAGTCTCCCGTCAAGGCCATCCAGCGTGTTCTTTAACGTGCACAGGGTATGTCTCTCCCGCACACGGGGCCACGGCTTAACGTCCCATCCGACGGACCACAGCCTTTCCAAGCCCATCGGTGTCCCCTACTGACCGTGGGCAGGGCGGGGAATTTTGCAGAGATAAATCTCAACGCTGACCAAGCTGGGACTCGAACCTGGGAACTACAGATTACGAGCCTGGCACGCTACCAACTGAGCCACCCCCGCCCCACCTCTGCTTGAGGGGGTACAGTATTACAATATAATTACTTGCTAACTTATTTCAATATTTACCTTTGATTCCAGCTGCTTGAAAGTTGAGATCGACTGATTTAGTTCCCTAGCGTGCAAATGAGCATGTGCCTTTATCCAAGTAGATAACCTATGATATTACAAATAAAGTTTTTTCTTTCAGAAAACCTTAAAGAATACTAAAGATGAATATGATGCAAAACAAGAAGGTAGAAAAAAAAATTTACTTCTAAATATACTAGATAGAAATTTATTTCTATCTGCAAGAGTAAATTTCTTCATATGAGTCTTATATTCAATTGTTGTGTGCTATTAAAACACATTTATAGCATTAAAATATAAATTTTAGATATCATTGTAATTTTAAACTACTCTCCATAATGATGCATATACATAAGAATGCAAAGAAAAAAAGAAAATCACGTAAAATTTTATAAATATATACATTACCATTCCATATTTGGAATGCTGACAGTTCCATTTAACATAAGGGATGCTACTTCAGCTCCTTTAATTCCAAGAACTAAGAGTCCTAAAGCAGCTTCAATTGCAAGTGGGCATTCTCTGTTGAAAAATTTAAATAGAATTTGTTTTTGAACAATAATTACAGTTTTATACTTACTTAAAAATATTATATGTGTATATTATATTAAACTGTCATATATAAATAAATAAAAAATAAATACCCACTCAAGCAGCTGCTGCTTGCCACAGAGGTCTGACAGGAGCCTGTCAGTTTATATGCCAAAGTAGAAGATCTGAGAGGATGGCAGGACCTCAGCAGAAAAACAACACATACAACCATGCCTTACCCGGGGCTCGAACCCAGGTCCCGTAGATCAGTAGCCAAGCATGCTAACCACTCAGCCATGGATATAATCTTTTATACACTGAGAATTAGGTGAATATGAAGATCAACCCTCTTATATTCCATACGAATAGTTATTACTCATTTGCTGAATACTGTTGATTCTTGTATACCATTTCAAATAGGGTAGCAACATGTTCAATGAAAAAAAAAGAAACAATTCCCAATAAAGGAATTACTTTTCAAGAAAACAAGAGTGTATTATGGGGCAAGAGAGTAGTTCCAAGGATCTTCTCTGAACAGTAAAAACTGAATCACAAAGCAAATTCATTTGCTATATCCATTCATATGGTCAGCCTAAAAAAGGAGATATGTTCAATAAACTTTTATATGTTGAGTAAATATCTCATTTTACATATATTAAGCTAATAAATATTGAGTTTAGAGTTAAGCCATATAAACTCATACGGAATTATGAATTTATACCACAAAGGAACTCAAAACTACAATATTTTTAAAAATTTAAGAATTAGTTGTATCTTTATTGTTCAATTACTAATACAAAATAATCACTAGGAAGTCCAGTGAGTAGTGTCCAAACTTGTAACCTTTGCAGCTAAGATTAACATAAGAATTAGGATTTTTCTACTTCACTCAGAAAATGGTGAGGGCAAATGGACATCAAAAAACACCATTTGCCCTTATCAGTGTTAAGCCATGGTTCTGTGTAAGTATACCATGAATACGTTAAAAACATTCTCAATGATCTTGAAGAGAAGAGTCCCCAATCCTTTATAACTCTCCAGTGGCCTTTCAGCAAACCTTCCATTGCAATCCTTATCATTTAGTTTAGGAGGGGGAGGGCAACCAGTTAGTCACAATCAACTGGTTGATCCTGAAGTAATTTTAAATCAATCTCTAGATAAATTCATTCAAAAAATATATTTTAAAAATTATTTCAATCAAATTCAGTTTCCTACAGTCAACAGCATTTGTCATTTTGTATGTGTTTATTTGTATATATCAAATGCATTTGACTGGCAACCGGCTTGATAGCTATCTGCATTTAGCTCTTAGTAGTTATGAACTGGAGATTCACAATACCAGATTTCTCACTAATTTAATAAATATCTACCTATATAATTGAACATTTAAGTTTTTTTTTACTTTTCCCTTTGAAGGTAGAGCTGTCCCGTGGCCGAGTGGTTAGCATGCTTGGTTACTGATCTAAGGGACCTGGGTTCGAGCCCCGGATAAGGCATGGATGTGTGTGCTGTTTTTCTGCTGAGGTCATGCCATCCTCACAGACCTTCTACTATGGCATATAAACTGACAGGCTCCTGTCAGACCTCTGTGGCAAGCAGCTGCTTGAGGGGGTATTTTTTTGTCCGTCCCATGGCCGAGTGGTTAGCGCGATTGGCTACCTCCCTAAGGGACCTGGGTTCGAGCCCCGGGTAAGGCATGGATGTATGTGTCGTTTTTCTGCTAAGGTCCTGCCATCCTCTCAGATCTTCTACTGTGGCATATAAACTGACAGGCTCCTGTCAGACCTCTGTGGCAAGCAGCTGCTTGAGGCAGGATTTATTTATTTATTTATTTGAAAGTACATTTATCAAAAGATAAATTTTTAAGCAAAAACAAAAAACTTTTTTTTTGGATGGGACTAAAATATTTTTCAGTGTGTGTATGTTTGTGAGAAAGAGAGAGGTCAATTGCACTGGAAGTAAAAAATGTCAATCTCAAGCTTATATAGGTCACTCTTGCTCTAAAACAGGCAACTCAAGCAACTATTACAACAAATATAAAAGTAAACAAATAAAGAAATAAATCCTTGTATAAACATAAATAAGTTTTTGCACTGACTATATTTTTAGAGCAATGGAAACTTTTACTGCTTTAAAAACTTGTTTAATTACCCCAAAATATCCTGAAAATAATTAATAAAAATCCATTACTGGAAACAGACAATTTTACCAAAGAACTTAATTATTCTAAAAAAAGGCTTAATACTTGCATTTTTTAACTTTCAACTTTTTAGTCATATGTCAAAGATTTGATAAAACATTTAAGATAAGAAAAAAAAAACTAGTTATCTCAGAAATCCTTCAACCTTATTATTTCTCACCAATTATACCTTAAAAATTTTACACTTACTTTAGAATTTCTTTATATCCTGTTATAGCGGACCTTTCCATTCCACTTTGATGATAAAGTTTTGCCAAAGCCATGTTCACCCGTGGTGTACGTTGTTTCCCTGGAATGCTTTCCAGCTAAAAAAACATGAAAATATCAGGAAAAGTCTGACAACAGTAGCCTTAAAACTTTGCATATACCAAAAGTTACAGTTGGCCTTTAGGATGGGTGAACCAGGTGGCTGCTTACGGTATCAAAAGTATGGGGCAAAAGGTGCAACCCATATATTCCATTATTCTCTCTCTTCAAATGCACTGATTATACATTAGGAACATTTCAATGATCACATACTAATAAAAATCAAACACCAAAACTGCCTTACCTGGCCTCCAAATTTCCTTAAGGCTAGCACTGTTTTGATTTATGCTCTTTACCAAAATGATATTAGTCTCATTAGTGTAATTAATTAAAATACAAAACTACCTGAGTCAATACATAAAAAAACTTTAAATAGTTTGATTAAAAAATTAATAATAATATGATGGTAAAACTAAAGCCACCAATCATTATACTATAATAATAAAAGAAGGTGTGTGTGTGTGTCTGTGGTAGCCATAACTCACTGGGAAATCACGGTAGAAGCTACAAATGTTTACAGAATGTTTCTGGTTGTCATCCAGTTGCAGTGTCAAATTTCAAATCAAAATTCCAAAAGGAGGGCTTGCTATAATTCCTATTGGAAACAGTAATGCTATCAAATTTATTTTTGCAATTTACTGCTCCCTAACTGTGAACTTAAGTCATAACAACATTTAAATCTGTTGACATTGCCAGGTTCTCTGCATTTCCAAAGGAATAATTATTTTAAGACATCCCATTGCAGCTGGGAACCTGATTTTTTAACCCAACATAGGATCACACAGGGGGAACCTGCATACAAAATTTGGGAATGTTCAGCCAAATAGATTGGGAACCACATAGTATCAAAATCTGTTGAAATAAGGAAATGAAAATCTCTATAGTTTGTGATGAAGCCACAGAACTCACAAACTACTTGAGTGCAGTGAAAAACAGAACATAGAGATCAAAAGTGAGCCCAGGGCAGCACCAGGTGCCATTCAGCATGGTAAAGCATATTTGAGAGAAGGAGTTAAAAAATTGACATCACCATATAAACTGGAATGCATTATTTATTTAAAAATACTGACTATTTCATATAAAACTTGTGTAGTAATATTCACATTAAACTCTTGTTGTAATTACTGTAGATGCAAAATTATATTTTTTCATTTCAGTTAAGAAATATGACAACCACGTATAAGAAAACTGCTGTATCTTATTGTTACATATTTCTATTTAGCTATTACATATTTATCTAACAGTGCAACATTTCTTAATATTCATTTATCACAATAAGTACCAATCAAAGCAAAGCTCATTTCAAATAACTATATTCACATTTGCATGTGAAAATAAACATTCATGGCAATCCAGTTGGAAATCAGGATTAAATATTTCACTAAAATTATAATGCAAAGCTTATCTTTGAAAATAATATTTATTATTTCTAACTTGTATTGTTATTTGAATGCTTTTGCAACTAAAAAGTGCACGATACTACTTTACTACATAAATACATGGTGTCATGTGTCACCTTGGGTTGTTTTACCTCCGAATGGCACTTTTTTGCAAACAACCAGGTCACAAGGACCCTGAAGGCTCAAAAAAGGTTGGGGGAAGCGGACTCACTGGAATAGCTGTTGGGAGACATATGGTAGCCTCCCATTGAGGCCATCCAGCATGTTCTTAACATACACAGGGTATGCTCTCTTGCACATGGGGCCATGGCGTAACATCCCATCTGATGGACGGTGGCCTTTCCAAGCTCATCGGTGCAGGAGTTTTGCAGAGATAAATCTTTTGCAGAGATAAATCTTCAAGCTGGGACTTGAACCTGGGAAATGCAGATTATGAGCCTGGAATGCTACTGACTGAGCCACCCCAACCTCATTTGTATCACTAGTGAGATTAACAAACCCATGGGAAAAATAAGAGCTGTGAAATGTTTCTTCCTTTTTCAATAGAGACTGAAAGTTTCATCAAACCTAATAAAATGCAATGTTTGGAAGATTTATATGTTAAGCATGAAATGCCTTGATCTCTCTGCAACCCCTTATACATTTTCATAGGTCTTTGTTATCCTTCCACAATCCTGAACTAAGAGTCTCAACCTGTTAATCCCCTCCAACATAATCATGAGAACAATCATCATACTAAGTTTTGTTTTCATTTAAAACATTAATTTATACTGTATTATCTTAAAAACATTATTTTCAGGTGTTTTTAGTGTAGAGTAGGCTGAAGCATACAGTGCAACAAACATTTCTCTTGTGTTGTAAGTGTGTAGAGTTGTTGGTCACTAACCTCACTTTTCCCATAAGCATTCAGACATATTTGTCTTTACAACAATCATTAGGAACATATTTTTACAATGAGCAAGGTAAGACTATACTATATATTCTATACTGAAATTTACATTTAAATCATTAAAGGCATTTTTGAGAAATTTTAACTTTTGTGTTTATTTCTTAACTATTCGATGTGTGTGTATAAAGTTCATTATTTGAAAAGTATATTTCTAAAATACTATTAAATACTCACAACTCCAATGGCTTGAGTAAACTGTTTCAAATATACATGACAAAGATGAATTTGATATTTCACATCAACTTCTGATGTTACCTCCTATTTAAAATGAAACAACATATTAAAATCATATGCTGCAAATTTTACTATTGCAAGAATATGTACATCATTTGAGGCATTATGTTGGGTAACTTTTAATTCATAGGCAGAGATATGAGCTTTAAAACTAGATTATTATTAATATACAAAAACCCCACCCATTCATATGTGAACTACAGACAAAAGTCCAGTTACAGTAGACACTAAAATTACTACAATAAAAAATCACGAAAAATAGAAAGAGAAAAAAACATCGAAGTAAGAACACCAATGGCAAACTCTAGTCATACATCTACATTCAATAATTGATTATTAATCAGTGTGTCATTCATTACTTTAACATTTTAACAACTGAGCTGCAGATAATATTAAATGCACGCTTGAAATTGTGAGCCAGTGATATTCTAAGAAGATTACTGTATATATCCACAATTGATATCATAGTCTCTGTAAATATTATCAGCCTTAATCTGGCACTAGCATTTTACTATTATAGTGTTAGTGTGATAAAATTATACTTTGATAGGTTTAGTGGTCTTCTACGAGTTTAACTAGTAATTTTGTCAAATTGTTACTTTTAACATTATATAAAAATATAATGTTCGAAAAAATGAAAGGCTTGTTTAAATACTATTTTAAGTCTTGGTGAAAGATCTCAGTTTAACAAATTCTAATAAAAATTATGCATACACTAAGGAATTACCCTTTTTAAGTTGTTTGGGTTGGGTTGTTTTACCTCTGAATGGCACTTTTTTGCACACCGTGGGCTAAATGGCCAGGTCACATGGACCCCGAAGGCTCAGAGAAGGTTGGGGGAAGGGACTCACTGGAACAGCTGTTGGGAGACAGATGGTAGCCTCCCATCAAGGCCATCCAGCGTGTTCTTTAACGTGCACAGGGTATGGCTCTCTCCCACACACGGGGCCACGGCTTAACATCCCATCCGACGGACGGCGGCCTTTCCAAGCCCATCGGTGTCCCCTACTGACCGTGGGCAGGGCGGGGAAATTTTGCGGAGACAAATCTCAATGCTGACCCAGCTGGGATTCGAACCTGGGAACTACAGATTACGAGCCTGGCGCACTACCGACTGAGCCACCCCCGCCCCGCCCTTTTTAAGTTGATTCAAAGTTTTAGAGGTAAAATTGTCTTGAGCCAGGTGGGATACAAACCCACAACCTCCTAATAACATGTCAGGTGCTCTGGATCACTGAGCTACCAGCTGCTGATCCAGATCTCCACTAATTGAGTTATGAATACTTTCTACCTACAGTACATATTCCATTATATCACATGTAGGTGCTGTTCAGGCAATCTAGCCGCAAGCAGCAGACAAATGCCATACAGATGGAAAGTATATCTTACAAGTATACAAATGATTAAATATTGAATAAACTCGACTTATTTGGTATACACTAAGGAATTACCACTTTTTAAGTCGTTTCATATTTTTAGAGGAAAAATTATCTTGAGCTGGGTGGGATAAGAACCCACGACCTCCTGATAACGTGTCAGGTGCTCTGCATCGGCAGCCGGTAGCTCAGTGGTTCAAAGCACCTGACGTTATTGGGAGGTCATGGGTTCGTATCCCACCTGGCTCAAGACAATTTTTCCTCTAAAACTTTGAATTGACTTAAAAAGTGGTAATTCCTTAGTGTATACCAAATAAGTCAAATTTTATTCAATATTTAAAAATGATGCTTTTTCTTTTGTTTCATAATATGATCTATTTTTTTTATTGTTGGTTACTCTGAAATAAGGTTGCATAATTTATTTTTTTGCTGAAAATACTTTAAGTTAATCTGACCACCAAGCAAATTTCAGTGTTAGGAAATTGGGACATTAAGGATTAAAGGTAAGCTAGCTTTTAGTATGCTGATGGCTTTCACAATTACAAATTTTTTCTTACACTTACTCCTTGTCCAAATGGTTGAGCTTTACCCTTTGTTTTTGCTAAAGACTTCTTTAACTGTAAGGCCTTTTTGTACATTGTCTACAAAAGGAGATACAATAATTAAGTTTACTAACATTCAAAATAGCACACATTTATAAATTAGCTTAATATACAGTATTAAATAAAATCCAATTTATTTAATTGCTTATTAAGAATAATTTAATATAAAGCTATAATCAAATTAATAGTTAATGGAGATAGTCGATGTTTTGATGTTAACTGATAAATTTTATTAACGAATGGTGAATAAATCTGGAAATATATGCATAAAACTATTATTGTAAATTATGATTGGTGAACAACCTAAAATATTTATTTCTTTGTTTCTACAGTAACTTGGTACTCACTTCCAGTTGTTTTGACAAGTGTACATATATACAAATCTTACTGATTGTACTCAGGAGTTAATCCAAGAAACTTAGTATTCACAGAAATATTGAATGGAGTTTGAACCACAAGCAAAGAAAACACCAGTCATTAAAATTAAATGACTAAGCCAATCAGTCTTTCCTGAGCATTAATGAGCTATGTACTAATTTCAATGTAGTTTGCAAATCTGCCAATAGATAGTATCATGCAAATGTCTGATAGCTATCTAATCAACAAACAAAAATTCCTGATAATATTTTAACAAATCTTATTCATTCATAAAAAGAGAGAAGGTTCAAAGTTGAAGATGTTGTAAGATCATAGGTGAATTTGTGGCTTTACTATTTATTGATTAATATTACTATTTAGCTTCCATATCTGTAAATGATCTTTCTTACAATATTCTTTTTATCATTTTGATTAAATCCAGAAGCAGTATTGGTATAAAAAGTGACTAAATATTTGGCAAAATTTCCAGTTGAAACAGAAATAGGAACATACTAATCAATACTAAATTAAACTTTTAATATACAATTAAAAAGACCTTCTTGCTCAAAAATTAATTTAAAATAATTTAAAATTCTCTGTCATTTAGCAATAAAATTTTTAGAGTTTATCCTTCAAACTATTTGGATGTTGAAAGTTCTTAGGAGAAAACTCTCGGAAGCTTTTCGGAGCAAAGACAGCGCTCCGTCTTCAGTGAAGTGATGTTATGTACTGACGTTGGGTCCGTTTAGACAAAGAGCTTCTTTCCAGACGTCGTGTAGGGTGATTCCAGTGTCTCGGTTGCAGGTGGAAAGAAGCTCTTTGTCTAAACGGACCCAACATCAGTACATAGCATCACTTCACTGAAGACGGAGCGCTGTCTTTGCTCCGAAAAGCTTCTGAGAGTTTTCTCCTAAGAACTTTCAACATCCAAATAGTTTGAAGGATAAACTCTAAAAATTTTATTGCTCAATGACAGAGAATTTTAAATTATTTTAAACTTTTAATATTAGATAACTTAATTATTTCATAATGAGCAAAAATATTTTAGCAAACATCTTACTTCTGCTTTTCTGTAATCCTTTGAATGAAAGAGGGAATCAGCATAGTAAACTAATGTCTGGTACTTTGCAGCTGAACTTAATAGGTCAGGACTATGATCACTCACTGACAATATCATGCTTCCCTGTAAAATCAAACAAAAATAGAGGAATATTTTAATTACAATATTTTGGAATAAATATTTATTTATTTAGATTTGCAATATGTATAATGTATACAAAAGCCGTCCCATGGCCGAGTGGTTAGCGCGCTTGGATACTGATCTAAGGGACCTGGGTTCGAGCCCTGGGTAAAGCATGGCTGTTTGTGTCGTTATTCTGCTGAGGTCCTGCCATCCTCTCAGACCTTCTATGGCATATAAACTGACAGGTTCCTGTCAGACCTCTGTGGCAAGCAGCTGCTTGAGGGGGTATTTATTTTTATTTATAATGTATATATATATATAATTTTAGTTTGAAGAGGCCTTCTCATACCATGACATGCCCCATTAACCCTTTAACACCCATAACGGCAGACATTTTGAAATGGACTTGTCCAAATAGTGCTATTTCTTTGTCTTTAATACCCTCTACCCTTTTCTGAAATTTCCTGGGTGTTAAAAAGGTTGATTGAAGTCATTGCTGACCAATGAGTAAGGGACATTTGAAGGGGAAGGGAGAAGTGGTTAGAACCAGAGAGAATTATTTTAAAAAAATTTGTGTTTAGTATGATGTAGTAGGATGTGTTTTGTGGTGAGTGTAGAAGAAAATGGTAAAAGTTTATAGGGTAATTTAGTTTTAAAAATGAAGTTTTTATGTGGTGTTAGGGTTTTAGGAGAAAAGTTTGTGGTGAAACATATAAAGTGAGTTTTTAGAGGATTCTAATGTAGTTTGTGGGGGGAGGGGGAAACTTTGGGAAAGAATGTTGGAAGTTTTTCCATGTGGGACTGAACATGGCAGTAGTAACGAACACATGTATTTCATTAAAGTGGTTTGGGATGAATTGAGTAATTATTAGTAGTTACGTGTAGTATAATAATTTTTAATATATTATAGTGATTTATTAATTTTGTTAGATATTTAGGAGTCTTTTAAAGTTACTTATAGGATTTATTGTTAATATGTGAAAGCGTTTTGTGGCTTTTTGATGTAGAAATTTTGGGTATCACAGAATTTTGGTGTGGAAAAATGACAATTTTTGATAGTCAGGAAGGTTAATGAGTAATTTAGGGGAGGGTTATTTGAAATCCAAAGTGAATGCACAGTATTCCCTGTTAAGAAACAATAATTAATAGATTCTGAAAAAAATTCATCGCCGCCACGGCGGGAATCGAACCCGCATCTCTCCAGATTCATGCCAGAGCGCGCTACCATTGCACCACGCGTCGGACAACGAATATTTTCAGAATATGACCTTTTTAAGTTTTTCTTCTTGAGATGTGACTGAGACAGCGCCATCTATACTCAAGGAGATGCAACGTTTACAGTTGTTGCATTTGATTATCAGATGTTAATGAGAAGGTCGCTAACGCTAACGCGTTAAATATATAATTGAAATCCAAAGTGAATGCACAGTATTCCCTGTTAAGAAACAATAATTAATAGATTCTGAAAAAAATTCATCGCCGCCACGGCGGGAATCGAACCCGCATCTCTCTAGATTCATGCCAGAGCGCGCTAACCATTGCACCACGCGTCGGACAACGAATATTTTCAGAATATGTGAATAATGTTTCTTAACAGGGAATACTGTGCATTCACTTTGGATTGATTTTAATAATATATTTAACACAGTAGCGTTAGCGACCTTCTCATTAACATCTGATAATCAAATGCAACGACTGAAAAAGTTGCATCTCCTTGAGTATAGATGGCGCTGTCTCAGTCACGTCTCAAGAAGAAAAACTTAAAAAGGTCATATTCTGAAAATATTCGTTGTCCGACGTGTGGTGCAATGGTTAGCGCGCTCTGGCATGAATCTGGAGAGATGCGGGTTCGATTCCCGCCGTGGCGGCGATGAATTTTTTTCAGAATCTATTAATTATTGTTTCTTAACAGGGAATACTGTGCATTCACTTTGGATTTCAATTATATATTTAACACGGTAGCGTTAGCAACCTTCTCATTAACATCTGATAATCAAATGCAACGACTGTAAAACGCTGCATCTCCTTGAGTATAGATGGCGCTGTCTCAGTCACATCTCAAGAAGAAAAACTTAAAAAGGTCATATTCTGAAAATATTCGTTGTCCGACGCGTGGTGCAATGGTAGCACGCTCTAGCATGAATCTGGAGAGATGCGGGTTCGATTCCCGCCATGGCGGCGATGAATTTTTTTCAGAATCTATTAAATAGAGGGTTATTTGAGCTATAAGATTTTGTTGTTGTTGTTGTTGTTGTTGTCTCTGATGAGATTATTTTGTTTCGGGGGCTTTTTTATAATTCAGTTGGCGGTGTACGGTTTCCGATTTTCATGTTTTTCGGTTTATGTTGTCTGCAAGGACATTATTTAGTTTCAGGGGCTTTTATACAGTTCGATATCATTACCATGGTAAAGAAAAAAACAATCTTTTTTCTAGAAACCCCTGTTTGGGTTAGGGTCTGAGGGGTTGTGAGAATAAAGGAAAAGGACCGTTTTGTTGTGTTGTGTCAAAAAAAATGGCGGCCGAGGACTGCCATTAATTATATACAATTCTTCTAAAATCCAAATGGACTGGAGAATTTTTTTACTAGAATCAATAAAAGTATTTGCAAAATATTCTAAATTCAAATTTTTAAGCCACAAGTTAAAATACTTAAAAATATTTTCACAAAATTTTATCAACAGATTCCACCTACAGAGGTACACAACACCAAATTAAATCTTTAATACAAAAAAGTTCATACAGCTATACTAATTTTGGGAGTTATTTTACCTCTGAGTGGCACTATTTTGCACACAAGGAGCTAAATGGCCAGGTCACAAGGACCCCCCAAGGGCTCAGAGAAAGTTGGGGGGAAGAGGACCCAATGGACAACTGTTAGGTTTCCATCAAGGTATGGCAGGACCACAGCTTTACATCATATCTGACAGCTGGCAGTCTTTCCAAGCTAATCAATGTCCTCTACTAATCAGTGGCAGGGTATGGGTTTAACAGAAATGAATCTGAAAGATGGCAGAAGTGGGACTCACACCTGGGAACTGCAAATTATGAGCTTGCTTCACTACTGACTGAGCCAACTCCTGACCCACACACATAATGCCCATGGCACATTTCATTGTGCTATTCGAGAACTTATGTTGGCTGTTTCTGGTGCATGTAGTTAGAGGTTAAATTATACTGTTCTCATTTTTTTTTAACATGTAAAGTATACATTAATTTTTAACATACAAGGTTTTAGATAAGTTTTTATTGGTTTTGTGTGGTGCAACTAAAGTGTATTCTAGAATAATAGAACCTTGGATTAGTAAGATAGTGATGGATATCAATAGTAAGGAAGGTTTTAGATAAGTTTTTATTGGTTTTGTGTGGTGCAACTAAAGTGTATTCTAGAATAATAGAACCTTGGATTAGTAAGATAGTGATGGATATCAATAGTAAGGAAGACTGGGTAGTTAATTTGTATGTTTAAAAAGTAATGCCGACTACGAAATGTCAACTGTTTTTATTTATTGCCATTTTAATATTTCAAAAATTTAAAGAAATAAAAGTTAATTAATTTTACGTGTAAATGAATGAATGGGGATGTATTTTTATAAAATAAGAGCACAGAATGTTTAAAAGTGTGTTTTTTTTTTTTGGGGGGGGGGGGATGATTTGCAATTTCAGGTATAATTTTTAAATCATGTTAAATATTTATTAAATTATAACGTTAACCTGTTTTAAAAATACTACAATGTGTTTGTATAAAACACATTGTAGGAATGCATTGCATGATCTTCAGGAATGCATTGTGTTATAATAGAATTGACTGTACCTAAAATATATAGAGAGATTACTTACCAGCATAGTAACATTACCAAAGAGTCCTTGATCATAGAGCAATTTTAATTGTTCAAATAAAGCCATGCTAGATTCCCGATAATTTATTAAAACTAAATAAACACGCTAAATTCTCAGAAATACTACAAAGCTATTGGATTAACAGTTACGGTTTATATTTATATTAACTACTTGAAGCTGAATGACGAGCATGGTCGAAGCATCGCAGCCTCCGAATTCACAATTCTCACAAGAAATGTGCGGCCTGTGGTGGGCCAAAGATTTGAATAGTTATTTCCAGTGTTCAGGAGAGCCATACTCTGGGCGTTAAAGAATATGGGGAATAACTTTGGTGGAAAATCTATCTAGTGCAGTGGTATACCTAGAAACTTTCACAGGGAGGAGCGGGAGTCAAAAATGCCTAGGGATAAAGTCAGATTTAGGAGGAAACCAAGTGGCTTAAAAAACTTTCCTTTTCGGTTTCAAAATGTTTTAAATTATAATTTTTTTTATTTGTGATATAAGTGCTAATAAAATAAATTTACGTTACTTTTTTTAAACTAATTACCCATTTTTTTAAATAGACTTTTCTCTCAGCAAGCCGTCCCATGGCCGAGTGGTTAGCGCGCTTGCTACTGATCTAAGGGACCTGGGTTCGAGCCCCGGGTAAGGCATGGCTGTTTGTGTCGTTTTTCTGCTGAGGGCCTGCCATCCTCTCAGACCTTCTACTGTGGCATATAAACTGACAGGCTCCTGTCAGACCTCTGTGGCGAGCAGCTGCTTGAGGGGGTATTTATTTATTTTTTTCATATCTCATATTAACACGTTGTGAACTGGCGATCTGAATATATGTTTTTCAGTGACCATCAGGCTTGCAGTCGAAATAATGATTTTTGCCTTCATAAACAATGGAAAGCTGCCGGCCGAAACTGAAATGTTTACTTTTCGTAACATTCCGCCCATTTACAATGTGTTCAAATACCAAGTAAATTTAGTTTTTGACCATACCATGAATATTTACTTTTTGACATACAAAGTTAATTTATGTTTTTTCCAAAGCATGCGCATTAAAGAGGCAATTTTGGCCTCTCGTAGCCTTTTAAATATATAAAAAAATTTTAAATTACTTGCAGTGTTGAACATTTATCACTTTTTAGAAGAAAAAAACTCCGGATTTGTAATCATCACTACAGTGTTGTTTTATTCCCAAACTCTACCTCCGGAGAAAATTTCCCGTTTCGATTTTTTTTGCGTAGCTGTTTTTATTTTCCAAATATTTTATGTAGAAAGAGCAATAATTTTCTTCTTCTTTTACAACGAGTCCGTCGCTCACTTTAATTTTTGAAATTTCCCTTTAGATATTTTCATTGAATTTATTTCACTTATAGAAATATTGAATTTTAAATTGTACAGAAGATTGTTGACTTAATTAGCATAGTGGTTGGGATCTGCTTACTGCTGCAGCACGCAAACTTTGCGCGTTGTGTTAACGCTAATTGAGGTAGTGGTCAGTAATACCACTTTGAAACTGGTCCTAAGACTTATATTTAGGTGGGAATTAATTTTAAATCTTTAACTGAATCGAAATCTGTTTTGCAATTCATCCATAGTAAACAAGTATTTCTTCATATCCAACTTGACATAATGGTATTATTATTAAACAAAATGTAATTTATTTTAGCAGAATCTAAATGGAGACACTTCATTTTCAATAAATATATTGAATTGCTATTAATAAAGAATTAGCCGGCCACTAATCTAACGAGACGTTTTTGCAATGTAAAACATAGCCCTATTCGTGGACAGAATAAAGTAATTTTAGAAATGAATAGCGTATTATGCTTAAAGAAGCCGTCCCGTGGCGGAGTGGTTAGCACGCTTGGCTACTGATCTAAGGGACCTGGGTTCGAGCCCTGGATTAGGCATGGATGTGTGTGTCGTTTTTCTGCTGAGGTCCTGCCATCCTCTCACATCTTCTACTATGGCATATAAACTGACAGGCTCCTGTCAGACCTCTGTGGCAAGCAGCTGCTTGAGGGGGTATTTATTTTTTTATTTTATTATGCTTAATAAGATTATGTTTTAAATGAAAATAAAAATAAATTACCCCTTAAGCAACTGTTTGTTACAGAGGTCTCACAGGAGCCTGTCAGTTTAATGAGTTAATATGAGAAAGTGACCTAGAGAGGATCTTTGAGGAAGTTCCTCTCTAGAGGAACACTCTAGAGAGGAACTTCCTCTCTAGAGTGTTCTCAGCAAAAAGACAATACAGAAAAGCTATTTGAAACATATTACTAAGGGACCTGGGTTCGAGCCCCTGGTAAGGCATGAATGTTGTGTTGTTTTTCTGCTGAGGTCCTGCCATCCTCACAGACCTTCTAATATGGCATATAAACTGACAGGCTCCTGTCAGACCTCTCTGGCAAGCAGCTGCTTGAGGGGGTAACATTGAACATGCTGTATGTTACATAATTGTCTTTTTTGCAAAAATTTTGGATTTTAATATTATGTTTTAAATTTTGTTGATAGGTAGTGACGTAGCCAAGGGTGTTAAAAGGAATCATCTACATATGTAACATACATACATACAAAATCCTCATGCAGCCATGGGAACATAAGTCCCATCAGATTGTGTAATTTCCCTCTCTACACGAGTCTGTTCTGTTACAGCTGCTGCATCTGGCCACTCTAGCAAGGTCCTGTTTGACATTGTCTGTCCATCGTATCCTAGATCACCCTCTTTTTCTGAAACCCTGAGGCACACTGTTCATAATCCTGTTTACTAATCTGCAGCTATGCATACGAACAACATGGCAAAACCAATGCAGTGTCTCTCTGCACAATATGCTGCTCAAACGAGATTGATGACTCCTTCTAATTTCATCATTACTTACAAAGTCAAACCATCTAATGCCCAAGATATTGCGTAAGCATCTAGAATCAAAGGCATCATGTTATCCTGCTTACAAAGAGTCCATGTTTCGCTACCATAACTAACTTTAGAAAGAATCAAACTAATGTATAACTTTATTTTAGCCTTTAAGTGTATACGCCTATTTTTCCACACTCTACAGTTTCTTAAGAGTCACATACGTTACGATTTAATTAATACTAGAGGAATTTTTTATTATAGCTTAAAAATTTGTTGTATTAGTTACATATGGCAATAATGTACAAGCCCACCTAAATACGTAGAATATTGGAGTTCACCTACAATGGTCAGGTAGTGAAACATATGGTATGCTTTCGGGATATTTTAAGTTTATTAACATACATTTCAAAACATTATTGTGAGATCGCTGATTAAATTTTGAAACACATTAAACAGATTACTAATAGTTTCCGAAATGCAGCCACATTTGACTATACGAGTGTGCTGTATATGTGGTGCACAAAAAATTAAAATTGCATTCTAACGGTGGGAGTATGGTTGGATTGTTTTTCCTGTAAGCAGCACTTTTTTGTGCACAATGGGCTAAATCGCCAGGTCACAAGGACCCTGAGGGCTCAGAGAAAGTGACCTGAAATTTAACCCTCCTATCAATGCCATCCAGCATAATATTGAACGTACACAGGGTATGTCTATCCCACACATGGAGCCATGGCTTAACATCCTATCTGAGGGATGGTTCCCTTTCCAAGCCCAGCTGTGTCCCCTACTAACTGAGGTTGGTTGGTTGTTTGGGGTTTTATGGCACATTGACAGCTGAGGCCATAATGTGCCAGACGAGATACTGAGGGCAAGCATTTCTTAGGAGATAAATCGCAAAGATGCCCCAGGTGGGATTTGAACCTTGGAACCACAGATTTCGAGCCTGGACCACCACCCCACCCCCGGTGGGAGTGTGGAGTCTATTGCTTGGTTTAGTGTGATTGCATTTGGCAACTTTCAGCAGATTTTGGAAGTAACTTCCTAGAAATTCGATCATCCCAATTGGAGTTATAACCCCAACACCTTGGTTACACCACTGCTCCTTAATTCCAAATGCTTAATTCCTCAGTCAGAAATTTCTACTACAGGTCTTCCATGCGTTACTTCCTGTTGTTGTGTTAAAACATTTTTTCACCGACTGTAATAGAAATCAATTTCTTCTCTTTCCAGAGGCGATTGTGCTAAGTGTTTGTATGGTTCTCCTCCACCCCCCCCCATACATACACACAAATATAAACTTTCAATTTTTTTCTGCATTTCTATGTTTTTGAAATATTGAGCTACCCACATCTCCTGTCACTTCACTACTGAATATGACACAGAGTCTGCCAGATAAGGTATCCCACCTTCCTGATAGACCTTTATATTGCAATGGAATTTCTTTTGTGGAACCCTTATTTCCAGTTCAAAGAGCCTGGTTCCACAGATTAACTGGGTTGTTGTTGCTTTACTTGAAAGTTGCAATTTTTTTGCACACACGATTCTTAATGTCCAGGTCACAAAGACCCTGAGAGCTCAAAGAAGGTTGGAGGGAGGGGACCCACTGGACAGCTGTTAGGACCCATCCAGTGCATTCTTTAATGTGCGCAGGGTATGGCTCCCACACAACGGAGCCATGGCTTAACATTCCATCCAATGGATGATAGCCTTTCAAAGCCATTAGTGTCCCCTACCGATAGAATGCAAGGCAGAGATTTTTGCAGATTAATTTCAACACTGGCTCAGGCTGGACTCAATGCTGGAAAACGCAAATTACGATAAATAATGGAATAAACTCGACATATTCAATATCTGCTAATAAATCTGCAATTTGAAGTCGATTCAAATTTTAGAGGAAAAATTGCGTTATATATATATATAGAAATGTTCATAGCGTTAGTTGGAGATCTTGAGTTAGAGGAGCTCAGTGGTCTAGAGCACCTGACATGTTATTAGGAGGTCGTGGGTTCGTATCCCACCCGGCTGAAAACGATTTTTCCTCTAAAATTTGAATCGACTTCAAAGTGCCGATTTATTAGTAGATATGCAAATTACGATTTTGTCGTGCACTAATCGTATGATCTGAAACTTTCCATAAATTGATAAAAATTTACCGTGTCAGAAGTTTCTTATGATTCTTCATATGAATCAGGAATATTGAAACTAACTTTTGCACAGTTGTTCTCTTCCAACCCAATGAATGACCGGTTTCTTATAGTATCTGCAGCTCAATGTTTATCACCTTTGCACGCCCTGTAGAGAATAACCATTAGATGGAGGTAATAAAATGTATTGCTGTTTGGAAAAGTTTATTCATAATTAAAAAAATATTTACTCACTTCAACAGCTTAGAAATTACTTTGCAATTCATGAATATATCTAAATACATAAACATATTGTAGAATGATACATATGATCAAGCCCAGATCTAGAAAAAAAGTAACTGGATTGTCATTCCAGTATAAACTTATCTCTACAGGGTGATTCAGAATTCATCATCAATATTTAGTGGGGAGGAAGGGAATAAGAAAAGAAAGAGATTTCACATAGGAAAGTATGGGGGCAGACGAACTCATGGTGGTGTAGAGGGCGCTGTGTGTACACACCTCTCATACAGAAGCACAACTGTTTGACGCGTGCAGTCAGTTGTCATTCGACAAGGTGAATTTGCAGAAGTAACATGAACCGGTATACGTGGAATGAATGTGCAGATATGCATGTAACTTACGGTGCGGCAGGAGAAAGATGCCTTCGAGCCAGGCAATTGTATGCAGCGCGCTTCCCAAACCGCCGTGTGCCACAGCATCAAATGTTTTCACGTATTCATCGCCAACTGCGTGAAACAGGATCGTTTGGTGCTAGTAATGTTAATCGAGGGAGGCGCAGATCGGCACGGACAGTAGCAGTAGAGGAAGCTGTCCTACAGGAAATCGAGGAACAACCTGGTGCTAGCACACGAGGTATGGCTAGGCAATTTGGAATTTCGCAAGCAACAGCGTGGCGGATATTACACGATGAAGGGTTACATCCGTTTCATCTGCAAAGAGTGCAATTATTGGCAGCAGACGACCATCCCAAGCGTGTTATTTTTTGTCAGTGGTTCATGCAGAGAACAGCCGTTGATCCCAATTTCCCAACGTATGTTCTTTTCACCGATGAGGCGTTGTTCACTCGAGAGGGTGTCTTCAACACACACAATTGGCATGTGTGGGCTCATCAGAACCCACACGGTACAAGACCTGGAGCTGCGCAACAACGTTTTGCTGTCAATGTGTGGACTGGGATTGTCGGTGACTGTTTGTTGGGCCCGTATTTACTACCATCCCGTTTGGACGGTGCCAAGTACCTAACATTTCTTCAGACTGTGTTACCGGATCTTCTGAACGAGGTTCCTGATGGTAGTCTCCGGCGAATGTGGTTCCAGCATGACGGCGCTCCTGCACATTTCGCAAATGCTGTGCGTGCTTACCTACGCAGACAGTTTGGTGGTCAATGGATTGGCCGCGGTGGACCGGTTTCTTGGCCACCACGTTCACCGGATTTATCTCCAATCGATTTCTTTGTATGGGGTGCTATGAAAAACATGGTGTACGAGACCCCTGTTGATAGTGCTATGGATCTTGTAGCACGCATATCAGTTGCTGCCTCAAACATCCGGGAAATGCCAGGCATCTTCCACAGGGTCCGGCTGTCCATGCAACGCCATTGTGAGTCATGCATTCTAGCACATGGTCGGCAGTTCGAGCACCTCTTGTAAGTCTGTACAACCAATGCAAAGAAATGTTACATGTAAGATAATAAATGTTTTTTCCTTACCACTTCCTTCTTATGTGTTCTTTCCATCATTGAACTGGGGTCATTTTGCCCTACTACATGGCATATGCGCCCATGCTTTCCTATGTGAAATCTCCTTCGTTTCTTATTACCTACCTCCCCACCAAATATTGATGATGAATTCTGAATCACCCTGTACGTCTTTGAAAATTTCTCAAAAAAAAAAAACATGCAATATACATATATTTAATACATCTTCACCTCCATTCTGGTGCTAGCATTATTAGAAAAAAAATGGGGGCCCATGTCCCTTCCTCCAGATCTGGACATATATATATGTATAACTGCTTATTTTTTAAAAAAGAAACAAATATCTATGTAATACAAATATAAAAATATTTTATTTTTTTTTCTGGTACAAAGTGAATTTTGCAATCGTACGAATTAATCTATTAATAATATTACCTTAAAATAACAGGATACAAAAACATGAGAAAAACAACTAACTTAATGCTAGTTTAAAAGTATCTTAAATTATTTGCATTCACAATCAAATATTTGGTTACTACATTAACTCAGCCAATGTCATATAAATAACAATCTCTCAAAGACAAAAAAATACAGAATATGTTTCAGTAAAAAAGACAGTAGCAAAATATAATCTTATGTTGTACTAAGCTGTTCTACAGGAATATGTCCACAGTCACCAATGGTATAAACTACAACTCTCCCATTAGGTCTAAGAGAAATCCATGTAAGACTGCAGTTATGGAGAGAAAATCTAAGCCAAGCTTCTGGTGGGAACTGCAATGCTCTATAAAAGATAAAAATTAGTTAAGCATTTAAAATATAGCTTGCCAATAAAATGACTTCTATAGTGAACATCATTTGTTGAATATAGACAACTTTTGGAATCAGAATTTTAATAACAGAAACCAGTAATACAATTCTCCTTAAAAAAAGAAACACGACTATAATAAAAATTTCATTTATTTTAAGGATTATATTTAAATTGTGTAGAATTGTTCAAATTTGAGTTTTATACTCTACTGTTTCTCCTAGGTGCACATCATTGCCCATTTGATCAGTTACAACAGCCCCTTTGGTACCTCTATTTTCTGAACAGCCTAGTTTTTTTTATCTAGATGTTTTGATAGAGCATTTTTAATTAACTTAAATAGAAAAATTAAATTGAAAGAATAAGAAAATTTTGAACATGACTTTTAACTGCAAATGTTGGCTTCGAATTATTAGCTTGGTGGATACCTTTTGTAGTAGCTTCTTTTGATGACTGTTTTCAGAATTTAGAATTAAAAAATACTGAAATTTGACAACAGAACTTTGACAATTTTGGAAAAAAGTTGGTTGCTCTTTTCACTAATTTTAATTGAGACACAAATTTAGTAAACCATGTACAAAAAGCATACTGTATATTCTCTAGCAAAGCATGGGGTGATGCTGCAGAAAATAGAGGAAATGTTTTTAGTTCTAGATTATGACCCCAAAATATATTTTTAAATGTAATATTTCATAATTTTTTAATCATTATTAATAATTGTTAAACATTTCATCATTGACAAGCAGCTAGAAAATACAATCCAATGAAGCCAATGGTTGGTTTGATGTTTTATGTCATAATAGGAACTAAGAATATAGTACACCAAATATAAAAGGAAAAAGTTGCTTTTAAATAATGTCAAAAGAGAAATATCACAAGTATCACTATAAATAAGGTATAAGGAAAGCATCTTCAGTATGGCTATAGATGTAGTTATTCCAGTCAATATTGTGCTAGGTTTGCAACAAAATATTTACAAATTACCAGTTATATTTTCTCCAGTTGTTTACATCTGGTACTCTTTGAAGATACCTTAATGTGTAATAAATATTAATGTTCATCATTTACTCTAGTTACACTTGAATTTTGAAATAACATACAGTTTCTAACGACTTACCTACAAATAAAATAACGTATAACATTCGCATGACAAACAAGAAGTTCATAGCTATCCGAATCTTGGCTTGCATCTGCTCTATGAAAATATTTTCTAAAAGCTGCTTCTATCCTGGCCCCATCTTCAAAAAACTGCTATAGAAAAAAAATTACACATATTTCTTTTTTTAATAGTATATATATATTTTTTCCTATTAGGATAGAATGGCATATAATGGAGGGAAAAAAACATACAAAAAAATTCATCAACCGAGCTGTTTTAAATTAGCAGTCATTCAACTAAATTTGATTGAATCATTTATTTGCATATTTTTTTTAACCTTTTATCTGAAACTAAACTGCCCTCCCCTTCTAAAGAAAGAAAAAAAATCCTTTTATATTTATTATAATTAATTATTTCCCCAGAGGAGGCAGTTTCTATTATTAATTATTGAGCATAGAACTTGAGCTATTTTTAATTATACAAGTCATGAATTCTTGGATAAAAAGACTTGCTGTTCTTCCAATAACAACATGTCATTTTTTTTTTCTCTCCATTTCTATATTTGTCCGAGATAAATATGCTGTTTCAGATAAATTTGTGGTTCAAAGCTAAAGTAAAAAATGGATACTTTTTTTTGCAGGATATTCTTTTTAGTACAGAACCGACTTTCTGTGGAACTCCTGTTGGAGAACACTCCTTAGATCATTGGCTATCTCCATGGTAATCTTTCACACTTACTATTTTCAGCATTTAACCTATTTTTTGGTTTTCAGTTCTATTGCTCACAATCTGTCCCTTAACTTTAATACTATCATATTTAATATTTAACACTTTAAACCAGACCCATCCAACCCCCAGTTCACAAAACAAATAATCAATATACTGAATCTAATTAATTTCTTCCAATTTTTTTGAACACACATTTTTAGGTGCATAACTAAACAATTTTCCCAATTCATAGTACTCATTAAAAAATGCACCTCTGTGTTTTTTTTTTAATCAAGATATTTTCTTGATTCCTTAAAAATATTTATTTTTCTAATTCATTACTCATTAAAAATGCACATTTTCATTTTAAGTATAGAATTTTTTTCTGTGGCTCTTTAAGAATATAGTATTTTTCGTAGTGGCTCTTAAGAATATAGTATTTTTCCTAGTAGCTCTTTGCTAAGGTTGGATTGAATATGCATATTTTACAGCATCATTTCACTTCTCACTATGAAATCTGATACGTAGTACATTTTAAATCCTTTAATTATTGGTTCCATAGTTATTCATTTTTACAATGTCATGATCAATAATAGCAACTATGGCAGAGTGGTGGTGGTGTATGAATATCAAAAACCATTTTGGAATAGTAATTAAATGGTGGAGTAGCGCATATTGAAAGGATGTACTACAGTTCCATTGGACTGTCTTTTGTAAAAACTGTGACCCAATGAGTAACATATCATTAATATGCAAATTTAAGCAGATCTTTGTTTTAAATGATGAAATTCAAAAACCTTTTTTAGAATTGGGCAAATATTTTATATAATTTGATCCATGTTCCTGATAATAGATTACTCACTTATTTAACTAGATAATTTTATTTTTACTTAACCCCGATGATGTACTACTCTTTCATTTATAAATCCAGTTCTCTAATAAATATTGCCATCTGGACAGGACTGTGCAGGGTGGCATTGGACAACAAATAGTGACTTAAAATTAGGATTGAAAGGGCTAATCGAGGTTTCAGACGAGCTTTTAAAGGATTCACCAAACAATGTTATTTCTCCCTATTCATTTTATCTTTTTCAAGACTTAAGGGTTAATTCAAAATTTCTAAGAATTTTACATCTATAATTACAATGGCAAAAAATGCAATTATTCAATTATTTTATAGCTAATATACAATTACATCTTTGTTAATATATGTATATTGGTGAAAGTAATAGTGATGGTTAATAATTAACACCATTATTTAGAGCAAAGATGAAATTACTTCAAATTTTTATACCACTCTGAGTTACCTTAGCTTCTGGTTTCCAATGTCCAACCGGAGGCTCTGGGGGAATTGGAGCACCTTCACGCAACAATTCATCACTATTTAGAGGAAGGTGTGGCAAATGTTTATGTATTACAGATGCAGTTTCCATAGCTCGAGTCATAGTTGATTGCACAATTCTTGTAAATTTGTAGTTTAGCTCTTTGAGCCGACGACCTGTGAGCTCTGCTTGTTCACGTCCTATAAAAATGCAATTTTATTTACTATTCTGCTTATCTGTAAACAGTAGTGCTATTTCACCATGATTAAATGTCTATTAGTGACCAACAAATTTTAAACAAATTTAATGCTTTTACTTAGATCTTAAAAAATTTGTTGTTAAGTTGCTGCAGTATTTTAATATATTTTATAATTACTTTAATAATATTAATATTTTACATACCATATCATATATAATTATTGACACTTATTAAACCAGCTTCTAAATATGGACATTTTATAATTATGGGTAGAATAAAATAATGCAAAATTATATATATGTATAAACTCAGTTTAATATTTCATTATCATTGTCCCAAGCAACCATGGGCTACGGAGGTCCAATCAGACGGTGCAATTTAGTTCTCCAAGCATATCTGTCTTGAGCTACATCTGCTGCATCTGGCCACTGCACACCAATCCTAACAAGGTCCTATTTCACATTACACATTTCTAATATATCTTAATTAGGGTTGGATTGTTTTACCCCTAAGCAGCACTGTTTTGCACACAATAGGCTAAATGGTCAGGTCACAAGGATCTCATGGGCTTTGATAAGGTTGGGGAGAGGACCCACTGAACAGATATTAGGAAAGAATTAATAGACTCATGTCAATGCATCCAATATGTTCTTAAACATGCACAGAACGTGGCTCTCCTGCACACATGGCCATTAATGTTCCATCCAATAGATGGCACCTTTTACAAGATAATGATGTCCCTTACTGACCAAGGGCAGAGTTTTATGGAGATAAATCTCAATGCCCCAGATGAAACTTGAACCTGGGAACCGCAGATTATGAGTCTGGTGTGCTACTGACTTTGCTACCCCTGCCAGTCTTAAGTAAATGAATGAATATAAATAGAAACAAAAGTTATTAGCCCTTTTAGTCTGAAGTCTGTATGTGTGTGTGTGTGTTTGATTGTATGGGGTTTTATGGCACATGAGCAATGATGGCTAATTGTGCCAAACAAGGTAAAAAAAGAAGGTAAAAGACAAAAATAACCCACATCCAAAGTTAAAACCAAACATAGAAAACTGAACAAAGACAAAACCACATATGTGAAAAGACAGAAAAAAAAAACACAAAAACCGGAGAAAACAATAAATACATATAGACAAAAATAAGATTCATCAGCTTGAATATCAGACTCAGGTCAGACAAAAGAAATGGAACAACTCAGGTCAGACAAAAGAAATGGAACAAAGTAATAAAATTATAATGTGATCAAAATGAATCATCAGATAAAAAGTGTCTGAGTGTAATGAGCTCGTGTGTGAGTAAGGTTTCAACAATAAATGAATTTGATAATGTAATATAAAGTAGATTATATTCAACCTGGGAGGAGGAGATTAATGATGTCCATATATTTGCAGACTGAAAAAAAAAAAAAAAAATTGGGAATCACTCCAGGGGCTGTGCATACTACTGAACCACAATATTTTGAATTATTTTCAGACATTTACCTAGACAAAAGTACAACAAAGAGCAAGGTTGTCAACAACTTCTTAACGAAACTCAAAGAGTGCACTGACAATGGAGGAAGTGATGGAAGCAGAAGCACACAATTATTTTGGGAAAGAGTATGCTATGGTAATCCAGAGCAAATTAACTTTTGCTCCTGCTTCGATTAAGGGCAGAGAAAACTTGAAGTTCTTTGGAGCCAACATATGCTTTTCATACAAAATCATGATATAAACATTCATTCCAATATGAGATTTGGATCCGGAATTTTCCTACTTCAGTGCTAAACAACACTATACCACTGCCTCATCTCAAAAGAGCTGGTCTCATTGATTGAGGAAATAAAGTCGGTGAATTTGATATTTTAACTCATAATTTTTGCTGCATCTGTATAAAATGAAAATACAGTAGCTTCAATGTGACATTGAGAAAACAATACCTGTGTATGAAATTATAATTTAAGATAATAGTGTTTTTGGCAGAAATCTGAAAACCGAAAATAATATCCATATGGAAACTTTTGTTTGCAACTGTTTAACATTGATATTAAACTAAAATTTGCCCTTATAAAACTTTTTTTTCGTCGACTTGAAAACTTTCATTTAATCTTATAACGAAAATTAAGTAATATTGTTTTTAATACTTTACCATTATAATCTTAGTTATGTGATCATGAATAAATTATTTTTACAATATTACAGGATGCTTAGTATTCTACTTAACATTGGGTAGTAATACCCATTAATTAAATTTTATTTACTATATGTTACTTTATTAGATTTAGTTAGACAGCACAACAGCAGAGAGCTGTACCAGATAGTTAATGTTTTGTGTGATAGAAAACGGACAGGTATACAGGGATTGAAGGATAAACAAGGTAACGTTATAGAAGGTGAGGATTCTGTCATGGCTAGGTGGGCTGAGCATTTCAGTGATGTTCTAAACAATGTGGTTAGTTCTATTCCCATTGTTTGCAATGATGATAGATGCATTGGTGGCTTTAATGTTGGCCCTATAACACAGTCTGAAGTTATTTTGGCTGTTTCTAAACTTAAACTTCATAAATCCCCAGGGGTAGATGAAATTACTACTGAAATGCTTAGAGCTGGGAATGTTTCAGTTACCACTTGGATGACTGAAATTCTGAATATCTTTTATGATAAAGGCATGGTTCCTAAGGATTTTACCAGAGCTATTGTTATCCCTATTTTCAAAAAAGGTGATCGCAGTTCTTGTGATAACTATAGGGGTATCAGCCTACTCTCTGTTCCAGGTAAAGTTCTTTCCATGATTGTGCTTAATAGAATTAAGAATCTGGTTGACAGTCAATTGTGGGATGAGCAATGTGGATTCAGAAGTGGTAGGGGATGTGTGGATCAGATATTTTCACTTAGGCAGATTCTTGAGAAATGTTTAGAATTTCAGAAACCTTTGGTTGCTAGCTTTGTTGATTTCAAAAAGGCTTTCGACTCTGTTGATCGTCATAATTTGTGGTTGATTGTGAAATCATATGGTATACCAGACAAGTTAGTTAACATAATGAAAGCTCTGTATAATAACACTGAGTCATGTGTGAGAGTTGGAAGGCTTGTAGCAAATGGTTTAGCATTACTTCTGGTGTTCGACAAGGGTGCATTTTGTCTCCTTTTCTCTTTAGCTTGGTTATTGATTATGTTATGCGAAATTCACTTCGAGGGAAAGATTTTGGCCTTAAATGGACTGGAGATACGAAAATTTCTGATTTAGATTACGCTGATGATTTAGCCCTTTTGGCAAATGATGTTGATGAGATGAATTCTTTCATTCGAGCTGTTGATGAGACTGGTAGTAGAGTAGGTTTGGTTATAAACAGAGAGAAAACTAAAGTGATGAAAATTGGTCAGGCAGGCTGTGATTCAGTTAATCTGAATCGTTGCAGTCTTGAGCAGGTGTCACAGTTTAATTATCTTGGGAGCTATGTAACAGATAATGGTGATGTGCGGCATGAGATTAACAGACGAATAGGGATTGCTGCCGGGACTTTTAAGAATCTATGGGGAGTGTGGAGAAATAGGCGTATACACTTAAAGACTAAAATTAGACTGTATAATAGTTTGGTTTTTTCTAGGGTTAGTTATGGTAGTGAAACATGGACACTTTGTAAACAGGATAACAGGAAACTAGATGCTTTTGATTCCAGATGCTTACGCAGTATCTTGGGCATTAGGTGGTTCAACTTTGTAACTAATGATGAGGTTAGGCAAAGGAGTTTGCAACCTCCTTTAAGCAGCATATTGTGCAGAGAGAGACTCCGTTGGTTTGGCCATGTTGCCCGTATGGATAATTATAGATTGGCGAATAGGGTTATGAACAGTGTGCCTAAAGGCCTCAGAAGGAGGGGGAGACCTAGGATGCGGTGGGCAGACAATGTCAAACAGGACCTTGTTAGAATTTGTGTTCAGTGGCCTGATGCAGTAGATGTAGCTCAGGATAGACTTGCTTGGAGAACCAAATTGCACGGTCTGGTAGGACCTCCGTAGCCCATGGCTGCTTGAGGCTGATGATGATGATGATGACTTTATTAATAAATGTACATTTTATCAATTCGATATTTTTAATTATATTTATAGTTTTCTATGACTTTAAAGTAAACCTGTATTGTAAAAGGTTAAATTTAATTTTACACGGAATGCTTCATTCTTTAATGCAAGTGAATTCTGTAGATATTTAAAATAAATTTACAAAAAAAAAGAAAAGAAAAGGGCTAATGTAATATCAAATAGATTATAGTAAACACTAAAAAAGAAATATGGGAGAATGTGATACTATTAAAGGTTAGAAAATATTCAAATCCCTGAATGTGTTCTAGGATATGCAGAGATAGCCAAATATAATTTGGCCCTTACTGAAGTCAATGCATATTGAAGGGTTGTGTTGCATGACTACTGGTACATCCTATGAAAAACAGTGAGAAAAACATACATATAAATACAAAATAATTCATATTTGATGACTGAAATCTCCATATTAACTAGATGGTCTACGAGTCTCTTCTGCACTTATTAAAAAATTTACACATCACTTTTTCTCTTTAATTTTTCTGCATTCTTATTTTTTTATAAGCAACATATCTGTTGCATTTCTTTTCCATTAATTACTAATTAGTAGTGTCTCATGAGTTTTATCAGCAGAAGTTCCAACATTAATACTGTTCAGGAGCTTAGACAAGCCACTGAACAGTATTTATTTGTATGCCATTTAGAATAAATAGCTTAACTTAGCTAAAATGATTTAAAGAAGTTTTAACTAAATTATACAATCATTGTTGATTCTTTTTTTTTGATAGTTTATAGATATGACATCCAATATATATATATATCTCAATCAGATTATACACCAATCAGCCAATACATTTAAACCACCTCTGCATTATGCAAAGAAGTGTGCGTGCAGCCAAGGTTGCAAATGATACATATACCTGGGTGGAGATCTTGTAGGCAGTATTTCGTTTCATCTCAACATGGGAAAAGCAAAGGATTTATCTGATTTTGACAAAGGCCAGATCATTATGGCAAGACGCCTTGGTAAGAGCATATCTGAAACAGCGATGCTGGTAGGCTGCTCATGCTATGCAGTAGTTAGTACTTATCAAAGATGGTCCGCAACAGGTGACACTTTGAGCTGTCGACAAGTCGTGGACCGGCCATGCTTCAACGATGCCAGAGGTCAGTGCAGGCTATCTTGTCTTGTCCACAGCAACTGACATTACCCATAATTTCAATTGTGGTAAAAGGCCCAGTGTGTCCAAACACACAGTTGACTGTAAGCTCTTGGATATGGGTCTCTGCAGTTGCAGACCCATTTGTGTGCCTATGCTTACAGCTGTTCACTGTCATCAATGCTTGAAGTGGACATGTAATCATCAACATTGGACCATAGAAGACTGGAAGAGGGTCACATAGTCAGAGGAATCCCATTTTCTGTTACACCATATGGATGGATGAGCTCATGTGTGACATTTACCTATGGACGCCTCTTCACTTGGATGCACTGTGGGATGGATCCAGGTGGCTGGAGGGAGTTTGATGGTCTGGGCAACATTTTCTTGGGAACACTTGGACCAATTATCCCTGTAGAGCAAACTCTGACAGCTGTCACTACATGAACATCGTGGCTGACCAAGTACCCTTTATGGCAACTGTATTCCCTGGCGGAGATGGCGTCTTTCAACAAGATAATGCCCTATGTCACACTGTGAAGAAGGTTCAGGAATGGTTCCTAGAACATGATGAGGAATTCCATTTATTGCCATGACCCCCAAATCCACCGGATATGAATCCTATTGAGCATTTGTGGTTTAAGTTGGAGAAACGGGTACAAGCAGCATCATCCCAACCACATAATTTATGGGAACTGTGAGTTCTTCTGTTGCAGTCATGATATCAAATATCAAGCAACACCTACCAACATCTCGTTGAATCTATGCCTCATCGAGTGAGAGCTCTTTTGGCGGTGAGAGGAGGACCTACATCATACCAGGTAGGTGGTTATAATGTTTTGGCTGATCAGTGTATAAATATAATTGCAAAACGCATACAGTATTTTATATATAGCCACTCACCATCCACTGATTTATTTTCAAAAATTTAGATCACTGTGCAGCATGAAAATATTCATGCTGCCACACTATAATGCACCCATCAGCATGAAACAACATCAAGGGAATAAATCATGGGAATAGCAGTAAAGTAGAACTAGTATGCTGTACTCATAACCGATGCATTGGACATCAACCACAGAATGATACTTCAGTAGCCTACAAACCCAACATTCATTTTGGAGTAGTTGTTAATTCAACATGGCTAGACATTGTGAGTTGTTTGACTTTGAATGTGGAATGATTGTCGGTGCCAGAAGGATGAGTCATGCAATATCGGAGATTGTGCAGGAATTCGGTCTACGACCCAGGTCTACGGTGTCTACATTGTCAGTATTCTATTGATGGCATTTCCACACATGTAAACCAGTGAATAGGACAGCCACGTGCAATTGATGAACGGAACTCGCATTGGCTGTCACGAATGGTAACGACCAACAGATGGGCTACAGTGCATGAAATCACTGCCATTTGAATGCAGGCCAAAGACCCACTCGTGTCCCATTGCTTACATGTCGTCATAGAGCTAAACGACTGGAATGGACCCAAAGACATTGAAATTAGACAGTAGTGTCAGATAGCATGGTTCGATCAAGGTTCCAGTTGTTTCACGCTGACGGGCGCATTAGAGTGTGGCGTAGGCCCCGTGAAGTCATGGACCCTTCTTGTCTGCAAGGTACTGTTCATGCTGGAAGTGACTCTGTGATGGTGTGGGGCATGTTCACGTGGTCTACATTGGGCTCTCTCGCCCGTTTGGAGCACAGGTACGAGATATGTGGACATTCTCACAGATCACCTGCACACCCTTAATGACTCTCAAACACCCTGATGGTGAAGGGGTATTCCAACAAGATGTGTCACCAGTCTTTGGTTGCTGGGAGGTGGATCGAGGAACACTCCAGACTTTACCACCATGAATTGGTCCCCCACAGTCCCCCAATATGAACCCCTTGTAGCATCTGTGGGACACAATGGAAACAAGCTTACGATCCATGAATCCACCATCATCCAATGCAACATAATTATGGTCTACACTACAGGATGTGTGGGCTGCCATTCCCGCAGAACAGTACCAGCAACTTGTTAACTCATTGCCTCGACGTGTAAACAGTAAAAATTATGTCTACAGTAATTTCAAAATTAAATAGTTCAAATTATACATTTACATATGTAACTATAGTGGACCAATAATACTAAGGCTCATTTTGCTTATTTCGGAGAAATTTATTATATTTCATTCTCTATTATTTAAATCAAAGAATAAGTCACATTTGAATTTCAAATGATTGAAATGGATTCAGTTATTTTAACCGTGATTAGTACCTTGGTCCACCTAATAAGCTACATGGCCAGGTCACAAGGGTTGGGTTGTTTTAACTCTGAGCGGCACTTTTTTTTGCACATAATGAGCTAAATGACCAGGTCACAAGGACCCCCAAGAAGGTTGGGAGAAGAGACCCACTGGACAGCTGTTGGGAGACAGATGGTAGCCTCCAGTCAAGGTCGCCCAGCATGTTCTTTAGCGTGCACAGGGTATGACTCTCCGGCACACAAAGCCATGGCTTAACAACCCATTAGATGAATGGTGGCCTTTCCAAGCCTATCAGTGTCCCCTACTGACTGTGAGTAGGACAAGGAGTTCTGCAGAGATAAATCTCAATACTGACTCAGGCAGGACTTGAACCTGGGAACTGCACATCAAGAGTCTGGAGAGCTACTGAGAAGCAAATGAGTGCGACTTATATTTAATGTTCAGAGTCAATCATTGCTCACTGCCTAGAGTGTGAGGTTTTACCATATTCCACCTCTATATAAATAGAGGAGTAAAATCACATTTTATTCCTCTATTTCTCATTTTTAGATTTCACAATTACCCAACAATTTGTCTGAAAGAAATCTGGTAGAAAAAATATCACTTTGGATATGAAAATTAATGTGTAGGTTTTCATATTCTGCCATTGGACCAGCCTTTAAATTTAATTATACATCAAGCCTGGCCCATTTTCTGTCTTTGACAGCTGTTCTCATGCATCAGTATGTACCCATGACCATATTTCATTGTTAAATTTATTTTAACATTTTACATATTGTGTTTCCTTATCTAATTGATTAATGTTCTGATTTACTGTTTAATAAATTCTACCCTGGGTTACTAATACTTCAAAACTTTCATTTCATTTACAAGAAATAATATTATCAGTAATCATCATCTCTATACATACAATTGTATAATGACCCCTTACAACATTGTTCACAGATCATTCTCTTTTACAGGAACTCCAAGTGCAGTTTTGCCATATAAGCTACTGTGAAATTCTATTATTTTTCCATAATTGCAAAATAATCATTCATAATCAACATTTTATCTTGTTTTAATGTTTATAACTTTTGTATCAATTAAGCTTAACATATGCTTAAATTTTTGAGTTATTGTACATTCCCATTTTTAGTTCATTAGTAAGAAATATAGTATTTACAGTTAAGCAACAATACTTAAGGAATTTATTCCAAAGGTTTTACAGCATTTTTGCTTCAATGAAATATGATACATAAATAACACCTCAGCAACTATTCAAAAGTATTTCACTCTCATTATCACAAGAAAAATATTCTCAATACTTATACCTAAAGCAGTCAATTGCCTCTCACAGTCTTTGGTTCCATTCATATTATATTGACCATGTCGTATAAGAATAAGATGTCTTGTAGAGTTGGCTTTTACTTTTTCTACACTTTCATTGTATTTGTTTTCTTCTGCTGGATCTCCGACATTCCTGACAGGCCTCACTAAAGTGGATGCATCTCTTCTGAAAAAATGTTGATTTGAAATTGATCAACATCAAATTCAGATTCCTTAATATTCATCAAATAAGTTGAAAAAAATCTCTTCATTTTAAAAAATGTTAGTTGACTTCTACAACTAATGTTAAATACTAAAAAATTATCAAATTCTTTTCTGCAATCAGGATCAATTAAACATTGGTATGGCAATTTAAATCTACACTTTGTAGAACACTGTTAATGTTAATAATTATGTTACACTCTAATGTACACCCACACACATATCAACAACATACATTATACACTATCAAAACCTGCAAACCCATGTCCTTCTGATAGCCTGTTAGGTACTCTGAGCTATCCCAGACAAATTCAAGTTCCTAGCTAAAAATGATAATAGAGATGTCCATGTGATGGTCCACTCATTCACTTTTTCTTTTCCTTAATCAGTTTTGCTTTATTTACTTTATATTTATAATTTTGGGGATTATTTCATTTTTTTGGGGCTGATCTCAATTCTCGTTTCCGAGCGTAGGAGTGGCACATGCGCAACTCCAACCTTTTGATTGTCAATCTCTAAAGCGCATGTAGGACACGACCCCTCTTGTGTCATTGCTAGTGCGGTCGTCATATTATGCAAATGTCTTTCCCGGCGTGCAATAGACATGTGCCGGACTTGTACACGTTATAACTAAGTGATGTTAGATCACAGTCAGAGAGAGAGTTAGAGTGAAGTTGTGAGATGTAGGAGTCAGAAGTATGTGTTGTGTAGATAGAAGTTGTTAATACTCCAACTTTTGTATTCTTCTATTGAATTGGGTGAGTCTTAGAATTTTTTTGGAAATGAACTTTGTTTGTTTTAGAAACTTTTGAATTTTTTCTATTTTTCTCTTGAGCAATGTAAATTGATTTTTTGATTAGATTTAAACTTACAATCCTTTTTGAATTCTTATTCGATAAGTAATGCTAAACAAATATATAATGAACCCTATTTCAATTTTATTTGGCAAGTTATTATTGCCTGGTGTTCGATACAGCTATCCGGAATTTGAATAAAATTTGGATCAGACGAAAGGTCCACTTTAAAAGTTAATAATTTTTGGGCATTACATACATCCATACATTAAAATTAAACAATTCCAAGGCAAAATTTTCTAAAATCAACATCAGTACATATGACTTGTTGTCTGACTCAGTCGACTATAGTCAGTTGGGTTGGGTTGTTGGGTTGTTTTACCTCTGAGAGGCACTTTTTTGCACACCATGGGCTAAATGGCCAGGTCACATGGACCCCGAAGGCTCAGAGAAGGTTGGGGGAGGGGACCCACTGGAACAGCTGTTGGGAGACAGATGGTAGCCTCCTGTCAAGGCCATCCAATGTGTTCTTTAATGTGCACAGGGTATGGCTCTCCCACACATGGGGCCACTGCTTAACGTCCCATCCGATGGACGGCGGCCTTTCCAAGCCCATTGGTGTCCCCTACTGACCATGGGCAGGGCGGGGAATTTTTGCGGAGATAAATCTCAACACTGATCCAGCTGGGACTCGAACCTGGGAACTACAGATTACGAGCCTGGCGCGCTACCGACTGAGCAACCCCCGCCTCACTGTAGTCAGTAACTTAGTAACTATTTTGAAAGCACTTCCACTAGAGAGAGTTCAGGGCCCAAGTGGGCCTAGGTTCAAAATAGTACAGAGGATTCAGGCTTGGGTTTTTCTAATTTAAATTTACTTTTTTTTTGAAATTGTAAAAAAAAAATCTCTTGGTTATAATTCTAATTTTTTAGTCTTTAATAATTATAAACGAGTATCATTCAGGCTTTGATCACTTTTTTTTAGGTATTCTCTCTCCCTTTTATTAATGAAGCACTCTTAACATTTTTAATAATGTTACTCATAGAGAATTTTCAGTTCTTGTGAATTTTTTCTACTATAGTTTTCAATTTGGTCTTGAAGCAATTATATTAAAGTTTGTATTAGCCTATAACACAAATTAGAAAATGGTTTAGTAGCATAAATTTCTGTATGTATGTTTTACAATATTTCAAACATTTTTTCCCATTTGAGCTTGGGCACAATAATTATCAAAATAGTTCAGGTTGGATTGTTTTACCACCGACCAGCACTATTTAGCGTACAAAGGGATAAATAGCCAGGTCACAAGGATTCCAAGGGCTCAGAGAAGGTTGGGTGGAGGGGGACCCACGAGACAGTTGTTAGGAGACAGATGGTAGCTTCCCATCAAGGCCATTCAGCATGTTCTTTAACAAGCACAATGTATGGCTTTCCCGCACATGGGGCCATAGCTTTATATCTCATCCAACAGTCTTTAAATCCATCGTTATCCGCTACTGAATGAGGGCAGGGGGAGGTTTTGCAGATATAAATCTCAACACTGGTCCAAGTGGGGCTTGAAACTTGGAATTGCAGATTACAAGTCTGGTGACCTACCGAGCCAACTCTACTCCAAATAATTCAAGCCCAGGCTCAAGCTGGAATTCATCTGTAGCTTCCACTTACAAAACATTAAAAAAATACTCAAAGAAAATAATGGTTAGTAATGCAGTCAGATTGAAAATAGAGTACAGGATTCATTAACAAGTAATGATAAAATTACCTATCCCAATTACTGTCCCATTTGGTAGAAGGGGTGAAATTTGTTGTCCATGACGTATAAGCATTCTTCTTTCCTTCTTGTAGGTAACCTATCAAAAGTCCAACAGCAACTCCACCTCCAGCGAGTCCATACCAAATTTTATGACTTTGTCGTAAGACCATTTCACTTGCCAAACGGTTTTCTTCTCGGATAACTGTAAAATGTATATTTGATTAACTTTTATCATACACTTTAACATTTAAATCACATTAAACAGAAACATTTTTACTTGAAATTATCAATTGAAAAAAAAAATTGATTGTCCTTAGTGGGATTCAAATTGACATCTCCCAGAAGCATGCCAGGAGTCATAACTCCTAGACCACCAGAAGCAAACCATTTTTCAACAAAGTGACATATAAGCATTCCCACAATTTTTCTGATTTGCCACTGGCGCCATCTATTACCTAGAATTAGGCAACCAAGTTGCCAGATATGATGGTAGTAATTTATATGTCACACTGTTGAAGAAAACGATTGTCTCTGGTAGTATAGCAGTTATGATGCCAGGTATGCTTCCAGGAGACATGAGTTCAAATCCCACTCAGGACAACTAATTTTTATTTTCCAACTAATTATTTCAAGTGTTTCTAGTCTACAGGTCATTTTCCTGTGGTGCTTTATTACTAAAATTTTTTACTCCAAATTTTGGTAGATAATTCCCTTTTTCTCAAAATGCATTGCTTAATAAAATTGTGGTGGCATTGTTTTACCTTTGAGTCAGGGGCAGGGCTCAATCAGTGTATTGTTCAGGGTCCTCAGCCAACAGATGGTACTGCTCAAGAAGTATATGATGCTGAAGTGTAAAGTACGACATAGAAACATAACCATTGGTTGTTGGTGGCTATGGTTCTATGATTTGTTTCTTTGGGTATGCGACATGAAGTCGCATGTCATGTGTGTGATTTGATGTGAATGTGACATTATGTTGCTTTTTTATTGCTGGATTACTCCTTGGGATAATACGGTTAGAGGTAAGTGCATATGTATAATATATGAGGGATTTTTAATGATAGGCAGAATATGGGTAATTGATATGTTCCCATTGTTTTTTTTTTTCAAATTTGGTTAAAACATGGTAAATAATAAGTTATTTAAGATATTTTGGAATTGAAATTATTTAATATTAGGAAGGTTGTTGTTGAAAGTGTTAGTCAAATGTTTTGTAATGTTATGGCCATGTCCTTTGGAAATGGGAGTTCAGTATCTTTTTGTGATTATGTGTATGGGGGAATGTTTTTTTGCAAGTTCTTTGAGGGACATTTGAAGGGGAAGGGAGGAGTAGTTAGAACCAGTTAGAATTATTTTAAATCCTTTTCGTGTGTTTAGTATGATGTAGTATGTGTTTTGTTGTGAGTGTCGAAGAAAATGGCAAAAGTTTATAATGTTGGAAAATTAAGTTTTAAAAATGAGAGTTTTTATGGGGTGTTATGGTTTTAGGAGAACAATTTTGATGAAACATATAAAGTGAGTTTTCAGAAGATTCTAATCTAGTGGTGGGGGAGTACGTTTGGGGGAAAGAGTGTTGGAAGATTTTCCGTGTGGGACTGAACATGGCTGAAATAAGGAACGTGTATTTCATTATAATGGTTTGGGATGAATTGAGTGATTATTAGTAGTTACGTGTAGTATGGTAATTATTAGTGTATTGTAGTGATTTATTAATTTTGTTAGATATTTAGGAGTCTTTTAAAGTTACTAATATGATTTATTGTCAATATGTGGAAGCTTTTGGCGGCGTTTCGATATAGAAATTTTGGGTATTGTAGAATTGTTGATGTGGAAAAATGGCAGTTTTTGATGGAATCAAGAAGATTAATGAGTCATTTAGGGGAGGGTTCTTTCAGCCATAAGATGGGGAAGGGATATATTGTTTTTTGTCTCTGATGCGATTATTTGGTTTCCGGGGCTTTTTTAGAATTTGGTTGGTGGTGCATTGTTTCCAATTTTCATGTTTTTTGGTTTGTGTTGTCTATGAGGACATTATTTAGTTTTGGGGGCTTTTTTATAATTTGGTCGGCGGTGCACTGTTTCCAATTTTCCTGCTTTTCAGTTTGCGTTGTCTGAGAGGTCATTATTTAGTTTCGGGGACTTTTTTATAATTCAGTAGGCGGTGCACTGTTTTAAATTTCCATGCTTTTTGGTATGTGTCATCTCCAATATTATTTTGTTTTGGAGTCTTTTTTTATAATGCCAGTACATTGTTCACTATGTTCTTGGATTTGAGATCTGTGCTCGATTTGATAATTCTGGTGTAAACATAGGTGACAATCACAGTGATTTAATTTAATTATTGTATGTGTGACTTGATTTATTAGTTTAGTTTGTGGAAATATAGTTGTGGAGTGTTTTAACTATTGGGGAAAAGAGGGGGGGGGGAGATTACAGGAATTTGTAGTGTATGGGAAGGCAAAGGTATTGTTTTAGTTTCTTTTTGTTGTTGCTTTTTGATAATTTTATTTTTTTTTAGGAATTCGTGGTCGTGAGGGATTTTTTAGTGGAATTCCATTTTTTTGTTATATTGTGCTTGTTTATGACACAAATTACCATTACCATGGTAACAATAGTTTGCATTTGATGTAAACTTGAGTTATCATGACCATGATAAAGAAAAAAAAAACAATTTTTTTTTCTTTCTAGAAACCCCTTGTTTGGGTTAATTATGGGGGTTGTGGGAATCATCGAAAAGGATTGTTTCATTATGTTGGGTAAAAACAAAAATTGTGGCCAAGGACTGTGATATGCACTACTGCACAGGACTCTTCTTCGGGGCTCCAAAAAATTTCAATTGCAGTAATTTTATATACCAATAGTGTGAAGAGACTTTATTATTTCAATCTTACTCAGCGCAATATAAAAAGAAGTAGCTTCAACCCGCTGATCATAGAGGGTGTTGAAAATCATAAGTGAAAAAGTTTAAAGTCTTAAATTTGTGGAAAAATGGTGAGCCAGCATTAGTTCAATCAGTAAGAATACTCTGGCATGTTTCTGGAGAGATGCAAGTTCAAGTCCTGTATGTCGGAGAAATTTTTTCCACACAATATTTATTGATATATTAACATTAACATGTCACCCAGGTAACACTGTGATTGTCACCATGTCAGCTATATTTTTCCAAAAAAAAAAAAGTCAAATTTTTTATTTATCTAAAGCCAATATTGGTTTAACTATAAGCATGTATTATGATGTGATAATATCTCATGTGATAATATCTCTTCAGTCAAAACACAATTACTGAAGACTGAACTTTAAGTAAAATATTATACTGAGAATATGACATGAGTTAGAAATTAGATATCGTACATGTATGATTTTAAGTATTTAATGGTATAAAACAAGTTACTTTTTAATGAGGATCACTGAATGTCAAAAGTCCTCAATAACACTCTTGTTGATTTTCTACCAACTTTCTTGATATGATCCTTAAAATCAGAAATACATTAATACATTCAAAAACAATGCAAAAAATAAAATGAACAATGATGTTGTCTGCTATTTAACTGAAAGAATACAGTAGAAGGAAGAATATGGGGAACAGAGGTGATGACTCAAGAAATTATAACAATTTTTAGGAGTTATTAATTTTGTTTTCTTAATTACAAAGGGGCCTAGATAGCAAATATTAGGAATACACCTTTTTTTATCTTTAACAACTTCGAATCCATTTTGATTTACATTCATCTAGGGCAGTGGTTCTCAACCTTTTATGCTTCATATACTTTTATACTTCACAGTGCAGTAATTAAAATCGAATTAATATCTTGAATACTATATGATGCTGTTAAATGTCTTAAAAGCACTTTAATAAGGTAGCATAGAATTTTTTTGAATACTTTAAAACATTTCGACCTTTTATGCTTCACGTAACCCCTGGAAATGTGTATGGAACTGGCGTACCCCTTGTATAGATAGATAAAACTATAGTTATAGTATAACAATGGGAATAAAATAAAACACTGACTTTGTTACTAGATCTAGCGACTTTTGAGCTCTCACAGCGTACCCCAAAAAATTTTACAGTGTATCTCACGTTGAGAACCCCTGATCTAGGGAATTCACTCGAGAGCTGTTATGAGACAAAAGAATCGTATTGATGCCATTCAGTGTGTTCTTTTATGTACACAGGGTATGGCTCTGCTGAACATGGAGTCACAGATTAATGCTCCACTCAATGGACATTTGCAGCCTTTCCAAAAAACCATTGGCATCCTCTTCTCACTGAGAGAAGAGTTACTTAACAAAATTATGGTAAAAATTATATTAATACCACTTTAATATATGAAAATCAGTGGTAAGCTGCCAAAAATGTTTAAAACCAGTTCTCTAAAGAATTTTTACTTTAGTTTTAATTAAAACTAATTTATTTGAAGCATTGTATTCTACTAACACTGGGTATAGAGGAAAAACTTTCATCCTGGGTGGTATCAGACCAGTTGAATTGCCTTGCTGCACTGGAACAGCTCTAACGAATGGAGGCTTTATCTGCAATCATAATATCTACTTGAAATTAGGGTATGAGAGACTTAACACCAAATGGGGAAACCTTGATTAGTGGTTGGTAGCTCAGCAGTCAGAATATCGGGAGTGTTATCAGGAGGTGGTTTCGGATCCCACCTGGCATGAGACAAATTTTCCTCTATACCCAGTGTTAGCAGAATACAACAGCGAAGACAGTCACTTCAAATAAACCTGATGATCGTTGGGAATGCAAACGAATAAGTAATTGTTTATTAAATTCTATGATCTTCATGGTTTGTGCAACAATTAATCATGACTTGAAATCTGGGTAATTTGATGATTTACACATATTTCAATTTTGACAATTTAATGATACAAAGAAACATCAACTGCATTTATTTATTTTCATCAAAACCAATTGATATGCACTCATTATTCTTAGAATTGCTTCAAGGTTGAGGTGGGTTGTTTTACCTCTAAAAAGCACTTTTTATGTACACACTGGGCTAAATTACAAAAAACTCGAAGAGTGGGGGGAAGGGGATCCACTAGACAGTTGTTAGGATACAAATGGAAGCCTCTCTCCATACAGTGTTCTTTAACATACACATGGTATGGCTCTCCTGCACATTGGCCAATGGCTTAACATCCGATCCAACAGATTCTTCACACTCAATGATGACCTCTTTCTCAACAGTGGCAGGAAAAAAGTTAACAGAAAATTCTTAATACAAGCACAGTTCGGATTTGAACCTGGGAATTACAGGCCTGACATACTACTGACTGAGACAACCTCTATCCCCAGAATTAAGTACAGTTGTTGAAATTAATATTAGTTTTCATTTGTTTAACAGCATTTTTCATTTTTTATTTCAACTTATGAAATTTACACCAAACTCCTTATAAAAAATATTTACATAGTGTGATACGAGTGATATTTACCTTGATTCACCTCCTTATAACATATATTATATATATACCAACGTGTTTGTCGTCCGAAATATTTGCGTGATAAAACTATTTTATATACTTGATATCCTAAGAACCACAACACCCAAATTAGAATATTGCAAAATATGTTGAAAATCATATATCAGAAAATTAATAAATCACTTGAAACCTTAATACACGAAAACACTACCGCAAAATACCTATTGCTTTTTTTATTACTTTTTTTCTAGGAGAACCGAGATATTTCATAACTAACTAAACCCTACTTCCACAATCTTTGACTACAATGCCAAAATTGGTACGGTCCCGGTCATAATATTTTCTCGAGTACGAAATAAACACCTTGGAAGTGCATGATAAACGCATGCCCATTTCTGTAGTCCGGACGAATGGTTAGCGTGCTTGATTACTGGTTCAAGGTACAGACTCCCTACACCAGGAACACTCTGCACATTAGCTTCTTTTTAACTTCATTAAGATCTTTGCAATATGTTAATTGAAATGGAAGAAAAAAATCGTATTTAATAATTTATTTCCGTTAAAAAATAACATCTAAAAAGTCGGAAATTGCGTCTCGTTTGTTTGAATGCTTTGTTTCCATTGTTTACCGGAAAATCCGATGTATTTTTTAATGCAAAAATAATGCTGAAATATTTTTACACTTACAGAAAGCATTATTCTGAATCAAGCAGGATCTAGAATCGCGGAAAAAGCACTGTTAAGTAACTACATTCAAACGGAATGGCATTCATGTACAAAAATTTTCTCTCTGTCTTAGTTGTTTTTGAAACTTCTTAAATTCTGTTTATCCTCCATTCTGTTTAGTGACATTCTCAAGGGGATTTTAAGAGGGAATTCATTCAGAAATGGAGAACACTTTTTTTGCATATCATTCTTTAATCAAAACATTATTAACAAAAGTCCACCAAACTTTAATTTTTGAATTATGCAAATTTATGAATGTGCATTAAAAGAACACCAAGTTTAACTTAGGTTTGACACACTAAGCCTCAGTTACTAATGCGCCATAAAACTCCAAACAACCAACCGACCAAATTTAAATTTAGTGTAATTTTTAATAAAGACAGAATAAATAAATAAATAAATAAATAAATGAATAAATAAATAAATAAATAAATAAACTAATGCAGAATATGATTTAAATTCCGGAATCGTTACAAAGTATAATCTAAGATAAACTACCTCAATGACGATAAACGTAATTAACCATTTAACCGCTTAACTGTTACCGGAAACAAAAAGTTGTAAAAAACATTAACTTCTTTTTAGGCCGCATATGGTGCAACTGAGAGATCAACTTCCTCTTGATGAAATTTAATAATTTGGATTGGGTCATTATAATCAGCACTTTCTTTTGCACTCAATGGGCTAAATGACCACATCACAAGAGCACCAAGGGCTTAAGGAAGATTGGGGAGAGAAAGATTACCCACCAGACTTTCCAAGCCCATCGGTGTCCACTGTTGACTGAAGGCTGAAGGGGGAGGGGTGAATAAAATGCAATGGAAAATGTGCAAGAATAAATCTCAATTCTTGTATAGGAGGTATTCGAACCTGAGAACTGCAGATTAGAAACCTGGTATTCTACAAGTGAGTCAAACCCCATCCATTTTAATAACTAAAACCGTGGTGAAAAGGCATTTCAGAGTGTTTAAAAAAAAGCATTTTGCGAAAATGAAAATTTGCAATTTTCTTTGGACATAATTATATAGATGGGAAGTTGATGCCCTCCCATGAAAAAATTCATTCTCAAATTAATTTATGATGAATAATGCAGGCGTAGAAAAAAGAAATGCTAATTTTTCCCTTAAGTATATGCATTTTGAATTTGCTTTTACATTTTTCCTTTTGTTGGAAATATACCATTTATTTTAATTTATTATGCGAAAAAGTATTTTTTTCGTGTATTTTTAAATAATACGTTTCTCTTTTTTCTTTTCGTTTTGGACATCCCTAGTTGTGTTATGGTAAGATATATGCATGATATTTCCATGATTGCTACGTACCCAAAATAGCTTGTAATTTTGCATTCCTGGGACTGCATCGCAGAAATCAATGGTTTTCGACCAAGGGATATCTTTGCTTCGCCCATGGAAGGGACGGCAGACCTAAACTTCCCTCTATCTTGCTGTTTTATCTATCTATGATAAATTTTAAACTGTAATTTTAGATGGTAGTGAAGTGATAGTGTGGTTGATTCGTTAATCTTGGTAAACTCGAGCTAGGCTCGCGCTGTTTATTGCAGCAACTAATAGAGTACCTATGCATTTTTTTTTGAAAAAAAAAAGGATCTTTTGACAAGTAATTTGACAGTACAGCTTTATAGAATCTGAACCGTAACTGCTGAGCTAGAATCTCGTTTTGTTGTTAAATTTAAATGTATTTATTGAAATAGTTTAAATTATTCACATAGCAGCTTCTTCTGTTCCATGAAGTTGGAAAATAAATGTACGTATATTAATGTCTTTATCAGAAACAAGCAGAGAAATAAAGATGTCTGCAAATTCTGGAGAACCAATACTACTGAGTGGAACATTCCAAAATATTATTGATAATGATGCAGTTTATTCAGAAGAAATAAATCAACCTATGGAACCTATCATTTATAAACTCGTAGGATGGTTTAGTTATGGTAAAATGAGAAAAAAGGAATCTCAGAGTCGCTCTTCGGGTGTGAAATCTGAATTAAATGAAGATATAGACTCGGCTTTAAGCCATAATGGTGAATTAATAATTACGAGTAAGGAAAGAAATAACCGAGGTAAAGGTATTTAAATGTTAGTTTAGTGCAGAAATCCCCCCCCCCCTCACGTTATAGTTGGTTCATTGTCAATGCAGAACATTTTATGAAATTTCAAAGAGATGGAAGTTGGGTTATGTTGGAAATATTACTAATTTTATGATAATGAGTATTTTAAATTTCCATATTTCCTCTGTGGAAAATTTGGTGGCTTGCTAACTCCAGAATGATTTTCCAACTATAATATATAGTAAGGCATGGTTGTTTGTGTTGTTTTTCTGCTGATGCCTGACAGACCTGCTATGGCTTATAAACTGACAGGCTCTTGTCAGACCTTATCTCTGCAAAATTCCCCGCCCTGCCCACGGTCAGTAGGGGAACCGATGGGCTTGGAAAGCCGCTGTCCGTCAGATGAGACGTTAAGCCGTGGCCCCGTGTGCGGGAGAGTCATACCCTGTGCACGTTAAAGAACACGCTGGATGGCCTTGACGGGAGGCTACCATCTGTCTCCCAACAGCTGTTCCAATGGGTCCCTTCCCCCAACTTTCTCTGAGCCTTCGGAGTCCATGTGACCTGGCCATTTTAGCCCATGGTGTGCAAAAAAGTGCCGCTCAGAAGTAAAAGGGTTGGGTTGGGTTGTTTTACCTCTGAGCGCCACTTTTTTGCACACCATGGGCTAAATGGCCAGGTCATATGGACCCCGAAGGTTGGGGGAGGGGACCCACTGGAACAGCTGTTGGGAGACAGATGGTAGCCTCCCGTCAAGGCCATCCAGCGTGTTCTTTAACGTGCACAGGGTATGGCTCTCCCGCACACGGGACCACGGGTTAACGTCCCATCCGACGGACAGCGGCCTTTTCAAGCCCATCAGTGTCCCCTACTGACCGTGGGCAGGGCAGGGAATTTTGCGGAGATAAATCTCAACGCTGACCCAGCTGGGACTCGAACCTGGGAACTACAGATTACGAGTCTGGCGCGCTACCGACTGAGCCACCCCCGCCCCACTCAGAGGTAAAACAACCCAACCCAAAAATCTTGTCAGACCTCTGTGGCAAGTAGCTGCTTGAAGGGGTATTTTATTTTTTGTGAGAAACATGTTTGGCAATGAGGTTATGAGCAATTTTTTGATTCCACACTTCACTGATTCACTCCCTCTGTGACCTCATATTCTTTGGAGACTTTTTTTTTATGTAATGCAGCCAATGGATTCATATAAAATGAGAATTCTTGGCTATAAAATTTAATTTTTTTAAATTTAATGTAAACTTATATCCTCTACATATTTTACCACACCATTGTTTGAAAAATAACTTAAAATTGGCAACCTTTGCTTGCCAGCATGAGTAACAGAATAATGAATTTTTATAATAAGCCTGCAATTATGAATTTTTTGTTTCGTATGACTCAGCTGGCCACATTAAAAAAAAGTCCCCTAAATATATAAGGTCACAGACCTTTTATGATTAAATTTATGTCAACTTTCTTTAGAGAAGTATCACTTATGTCAATCCAATTTTTTTAGAGGAAATATTGTCTTGAGCTGGGTGGGATATGAATCCATGACCTCCTGATAACATATCAAGTACTCTGGACTACTGAGCTACCAGCCACCAATTAAGATCTCCTCTAATTAATATTATGAATATTTCTACCTACAGTACACAATCAGTGTGTCACATGAAGGCACTGCTCCAGCAGGGGCGGGGGTGGCTCAGTCAGTAGCATGCCAGGCTTGTAATCTGCAGTTCCCAGGTTAGAGTCCCAGCTGGGTCAGCATTGAGACTTATCTCCGCAAAACTCCCAACCCTGCCCACGGTCAGTAGGGGACACTGATGGACTGAAAGGCCATGTCCGTCGAATGGGGCATTAAGCCGTGGCCCCATGTACAGGAGAACCATACCCTGTGCACATTAAAGAACACACTGGATGGCCTTGATGGGAGGCTATCATCTGTCTCCCACAGCTGTTCCAGTGAGTCCCCTCCCCCAACCGTCTCTGAGCCTTTGGGGTCCTTGTGACCTGGCCATTTAACCCATGGTGTGCAAAAAAGTGCCACTCAGAGGTAAAACAACCCAACTCGACTTGTTCCAGCAATCAGGCCTCAAGCGACAAACAACAGGAATGTCATGAAGATGGAAAGTATATTCACGAGTATACAATTGATTAAATTTGAATATTCTCAACTTCTCTGGTTCGCAGATTAGAGAAATATCACTCTTATGTCGAACCAGTTTTTTAGAGGAAAAATTGTCTTGAGCCGGGTGGAATACAAAATCACCAGTCTGCAGTAAACAGCGCGTCAAAACCACAAAAATTTAATCAATTGTATACTCGCGAATATATTTTCCTCTTCATGGCATTCTTATTGTCTGCCGCTTGAGGCTTGATTGCTGGAACAGTGCCTTCATGTGACACATTGATTGTGTATTGTAGGTAGAAATATTCGTATTATCAATTACAGGAGATCTTGATTGGTGGCCGGTAGCTCAGTGGTCCAGAGCACCTGACATGTTATCAGGAGGTTGTGGGTTCGTATTCCATTTGGCTCAAGACCTTTTATGTTTATGTGAATCAGTAAAGTGTGGAATCAAGGAAAAATATTGCTATAATCTCATCACTGTGTATTTTTAGAAAATCATCTGCCAGGCTCCTAATTTGAAGTTTTGAGCCCCACCTGTGCCAGCATTGAAATCTATCTCTGCCAAACTCCCTGCTGTCAGTCAGTACGAAACACCAATGGGCGTGGAAAAGTCCCATTTGTTGGATGGGATGTTAAGCTGTGGCCCCATGTGCAGAAGAGCTAGACATTGTGCACATTAAAGAACACACTAGATGGGAAGTTACCATCTGTCTCCTAACAGCTGCCCAGTGGGTCTTCTTCATCCAGGGCCAGACTTATGCATAAGCTATAGCTTAGGGCCTTACAATTGTGAAGGGCTTCAAAAATTTCTGTTTACTGTGTCATGAAATTTTACACTCAAATTAATCATTGTTCATGTGAGCTTTAAACAATCGTTATTGTAAACCAGTGCTTGTATAATGTTTTCAACACATCAAATTCATATTTATTTTTTAATGTTCCCTTCAATCAGGATAATAAATATTTAACTTAATTTCGACTTCCAAAATTTTGGGGTCTCTTAAACTTACTGTAACTTAGGGCCTCTTAAGCTTGTCATAGTTTAGGGCCTTAGAAGTTCAAAGTCCGACCCTGCCTTCCCCCAGCCCTAGAGGTCTTTATGATCTGGCTATTTAGCACATTGTTGCAAAAACTGCTGCTCAGAGGTAAAACAACCCAACATGGAAAAATCACCAGAATTGATGCGAGTCAACATAGCAGTTTTGTTTAACGAATTGGAAATTTTTCCTAGTGAGCTGTTTTTCAATAGTGGGAGCAATATGAAGACCACTTTTCAGTAAGAAAGTCAATTGACATGCCAGAATGTTAATGCATTATACTGATTAAGAAGTATAAAAATATTTAAAATAACAGCATAATCTATTTTTATGCAATTATTTTGGAATATATGCAAAGCCTCTTTTATCTTGAATGTTCTGATTTCTAGTTTGTAAGCCCTACCATAACAATCACAATAACAGACTAATCTAGTTTATATTTGTTTTTAAAGATTGATTAACAATCAATCAATCGTCATCAATTAATCTTTAAGAACTGTTATTGTGATTGTTATGGTATGGCCCCTAACACCATGATATTTCATTTAGTATTTAGAATATTCTCCAGTGGAATTCTAAAATGATTTGTGTAAGAATAACTCTGTCACAAGCCAGGGTGGTGGTGGATCAGTCAGTAGCGTCAGATTCATAATCTGTAGTTCCCATATTCAAGTTCTGCCTAGTACAATGTTAAGATTTATCCCCTGAAAACCACACACTGCCCTCAGATGGGCTTGTAAAGGCTGTTGTCTATTGGATAGAATGTTAAGCTGTGGCCCTGTTTGTGGGAGAGTCATACCCTGTGCGTGTTAAAGAACATATTGAATGGCCTTGATGGGAAGTTACCATCTGTCGCCCAACATCTGTCTAGTGGGACCACTACTCCAAACCCTCTCTTGGGGTCGCATGATACCAGGCCAAATGACACATTACTTGTGACCTTGCCATTTGTCCTGTTATATGCAAAAATGGGGGTTGCACAGAGCTAAAACAACCCAACTTGTTATAAGCCAGTTTAGGTTTTAAAAAAATAAAAATTTGGCCTAGTAGCCTTCATTTCAAAGTTGTATTGTTCAGAATTAAAGGGTAATTCAGTGTCAATCAATAATAAATTCACAGATTACCTGTTGACATTTAATTCAAGAAATAATTTTGTGGTTTTTCCACAAAATTATTTCTCATATTCAGTAGTTTAGCCAAGTAAGAAGGGAGAGGGCATTTTAACCTCTCACTTTCACTTGAGGACTTAATAATATATAATTTTCTAATGAACTGCCTGAAAATCAGAGAGAGACTCGGGATGTCATCCTTTCCCCACTTTACACTCAAAAATGTCAACCCCTTTCCATTGGAGGTTTCCGGGTTGCTTTACCCCTGAACAACAGTTTTTTTGCACAGAATGTGCTAAATGGCCAGGTTACAAAGACTTCCCATCAAGACCATCCAGTGTGTTTTTTAATTTGCATAGGGTGTGGCTTTCCTTCAAATGGGGCCATGGATTTTTATCCCCATTTGACAGAAGGTAGCCTTTCTATGCCCATCAGTGTCTCCTTTTTGACTGAGGGCAAGGTTGGGGTTTAATGGGACCTGAACCTGGGAATTGCACATTACGAGCCTTGCATGCTATCAACTGAATCAACCTCCACCCAAGTTTCTGGAGGTACCACTGCTTACATTTTCTGATGATGTGAACTAAGTACTGATGTTAATTATTATAGGATGAGGTTTTAAAGTTATTTGTCCAGTGAAAAGAGTTATAAATTATTTTGCTACAAATAATAATGTGGAAAATCTGACAGTTTAAGGGTTAAAATATCAAGTTGCCCATTTGCACAATATGTAAGTAATAAAATGACATGCTTATTGGATTTGAGAGGGGGGGGGGGTTGGCTTAGTCGGTAGCGCACCACGCTTGTAATCTGTATTTCCCAGGTTCGAGTCCCAGCTGGGTCAGCGTTGATATTTATCTCCGCAAAACTCCCCGCTCTGCCCATGATCAGTAGGGGACACTGATGGGCTTGGAAAGGTCACCGTCCGTCGGATGGGACATTAAGCCATGGCTCAGTGTGTGGGAGAGCCATACCCTGTGCACATTAAAGAACACACTGGATGGCCTTCACAGGAGGCTCCATCTGTCTCCCAACAGCTGTTCCAGTGGGTCCCCTCCCCCAACCTCCTCTGAGCCTTCGGGGTCCTTGTGATTTGGCCATTTAGCCCATTGTGTGCAAAAAAGTGCTAATCATAGGTAAAACAACCCAACTTATTGGATTTGAGTGTTTCCATTATTACATTTTGATACTATTCTTGCAGTAGGTTTATATCGTGGAAGTCAAAATTGCCTTCTTTGCATTGGAGTTTAGTTTGAGCTTGGACTCAAAGTACCATAGATGATTTAGGGTAATGTTTCCAATAATCAATAAATTCAAATGCTGGATAGCTTAGGAATTCAAGTGTAGGCAATAACCTACTTGGCAAGAATTAGGGTTCAGTATTTTGTTTGAGTGTAAATAGTGATAAATTTCGGTTAAAGTAAAAGTGTACTAAAATATTTATCTTAATCACAAACTAAATTTTGAAAACTCTTAACTCTGCTCAAGAAGAAAAAAATTGTATCAAATCAATAAAATAAACTATTTATTCAAATCAGATTCACCAAAATATGTGTCAAGAAATGCTGACACAAATCAACCTAGAGAAACACACTAATATAGAAACATTATTGAGCTCACACACAGAACTTGCCTGCATTCCTCTTAATGGCTCTCTTCTTCTACTAGCTGCTTCTTAAGAATACGGGCTGACACACATCTAGAATTAAAGGCATCAAGTTTCTTGTAAAAAAAAGATTTAAAGGCATCAAGTTTCTTGTTATCCTGCTTACAAAGGGTCCATGTTTTACTACCATAACTAACTCTAGAAAGAACCAAACTATTACACAGTCTAATTTTAGTCTTTAGGTGTATACGCCTATTTCTCCACACTCTCCATAGATTCTTAAAAGTCCCGGCAACAATCCCTATTCATCTGTTAATCTCATGCCGCACATCACCAGTATCTGTTACATAGCTCCCAAGATAATTAAACTGTGACACCTGCTCAAGACTGCAACCATTCAGATTAACTGAATCACAGCCTGCCTGACCAATTTTCATCACTTTAGTTTTCTCTCTGTTTATAACCAAACCTACTCTACTACCAGTCTCATCAACAGCTCGAATGAAAGAGTTCATTTCATCAACATCATTTGCCAAAAGTGCTAAATCATCAGCATAATCTAAATCAGAAATTTTCGTATCTCCAGTCCATTTAAGGCCAAAATCTTTCCCTTGAAGTGAATTTCGCATAACATAATCAATAACCAAGCTAAAGAGAAAAGGAGACAAAATGCACCCTTGTCGAACACCAGAAGTAATGCTGAACCAATTGCTACAAGCCTTACCAACTCTCACACATGACTCAGTGTTATTATAGAGAGCTTTCATTATGTTAACTAACTTGTCTGGTATACCATATGATCTCACAATCAACCACAAATTATGATGATCAACAGAGTCGAAAGCCTTTTTGAAATCAACAAAGCTAGCAACCAAAGGTTTCTGAAACTCTAAACATTTCTCAAGAATCTGCCTAAGTGAAAATATCTGATCTACACATCCCCTACCACTTCTGAATCCACATTGCTCATCACGCAATGGATTGTCAACTAGATTCTTAATTCTATTAAGCACAATCATGGAAAGAACTTTACCTGGAACAGAGAGTAGGCTGATACCCCTATAGTTATCACAAGAACTGCGATCACCTTTTTTGAAAATAGGGATAACAATAGCTCTGGTAAAATCCTTAGGAACCATGCCTTTATCATAAAAGATATTCAGAATTTCAGTCATCCAAGTGGTAACCGAAACATTCCCAGCTCTAAGCATTTCTGTAGTAATTTCATCTACCCCTGGGGATTTATGAAGTTTAAGTTTAGAAACAGCCAAAATAACTTCAGATTGTGTTATAGGGCCAACATTAAAGCCACCAATGCATCTATCATCATTGCAAACAATAAGAACAAACCACATTGTTTAGAACATCACTGAAATGCTCAGCTCACCTAGTCATGACAAAATCCTCACTTCTATAATCTTACTGTGTTTATCCTTCAATCCCTGTATACCTGTCAGTTTTCACCACACGAAACATTAACTATCTGGTACAGCTCTCTGCTGTTGTGCTGTCTAACTGCTTCCTCGGCTTTGTCAGCCAAGCCATCAAGTCAAAGATTCTTATCAGCAGCTAACTGATCCTTTACACGTTTATTAAGCTCTCTATAATGCTTTATATTAGGACTAGTAGGGTATTGATTAAGGACATTACTGCAGTTCTTTCTTTCTAAAATAAGTTCAAGTGCCTTATCACTCAAATAGTTCTGCCTCCTTTGCTTCTTTTTTCTTTAAAGGGTACTGTTAGTTTCCAAAAAAAAGCCTGTTTAAAATGGTTCCATTCTTCCTCAACTTCAGCAGTAAGCAAACCATGACTGTCATAATGACTAAGTAACCTATCATGGTAAGCTTTAGCTATAACTGGGTCTTTCACAGCTTCAGTATTAAAGGTTAAATTTTTAACCCTAGCACAAGCACTTTTTAAGTTTAAGTTGCAAGAGACTTTTAACAAGGTAATGGTCAGATCCAATTTCAGCTCCCCTATATGACCTGGTATTCCTAACAGAACTAGCTCATTTGCTGTTAATTAATATATAATCAATCATATTCTTATGCAGCCCATCAGGTGAAACTCATGTGTACTTATGTATGTCGCAGTGTTTGTAGTAAGTGTTAGTTATTCTGAAACCATTGAGTTTACTTACCTGTAGGAGACATTGCATATTGCCATTGCAGCTGCCAATACCAAAAGGGCCTATCACCCCTACCCAAAGGTCAGAGTCAGTACCAACTTTGGCATTGAAGTCACCTAGAACAAGGGTAATATCTCCTTTCTTGACAGAATTCAAAATATCCTGAAGTTGTCGGTAAAACCCATCCTTCTCATCCTCATCAGCATCCTAAGTGGGGGCATAACAGGAGATAACATTCAAGTCTTTAACGCTTGTCTGAAATTTTGCTGTAAGAAACCTTTCATTAATGCACTCGTATCCTAGAAGAGCATCACTAGCATGTCTGCTGAGAAGCAGACCCACGCCTTGGTGATGCTTATTGTCGTCCCTCCATGAAAAGAGAAATTAAGATTAGTTTTAAGAATCTGTCTGTCTGGTCTCTTGCAAGCCAAGAATATCTAAATTATAATGGTGGAATTCTTGTGTGAGGACATCAAGAGAATAATCTCTATGTAATGTCCTCACATTCCACATTCCTGCAGAGAGAAAATGATTAGTAGGATTTTTAAAGAAATTAGGTTTATTGAGATTGGTAGGGCCAACAATATCAAACAGCCCCCAGATTGCAGGCGTGGGGCAAGGACCTGTTCCTTCTCCGCTTAAGGCTGAAGTCACAGATGCTGGTAGGAATTTCAGGCACCACCTTTTCAAGTGGACTTTTTCAAGAGCCATATGGCCTGCCTGAGACACATTACTCCAGTTTAGGCTTGACAATGCCCAACTAGCTAAGTAAGGTTCAGATACCTGAGATGGCCTCTGATTAGGATTATCCGCCAGCTGATATGTGGTATCCCATGCCTCTGTTCACTTAGGGCTGTCAACCCAGAAGCAAACAGAAACCACAGCAGCAGATTCTCCCTCAACAGAGGCCCACCAGTGCAGCAAGTCCAGGATCCATAATCAAGCTCAAATCCATAAACAAGTCCAGTCTAGCAGGTATAAATGGTCAGCACCAGGACCCTGTGAAGTTGACCACTCCTCAGCAGGGTTGAAAAAAAGAAAAAAGTGGCCATAGATGACCAGATCAATAGGCCATACTGAACTGGCGCCCTCCCTTTCTTCATATCTTTGTTTTCGTAGTAATCTGTTTAAGAACTTTATATACTGATTTTTGTTTAATATTATATGATGTTTTCTAAATATTTTAGTGTTATTTATTTTTGTATTTCTCTTTTTTTTTCAGCTGAAGGATGTGAAATGGAACATAGTCCAACATCAGAATCTGATTATGTTAAAAAGATCGATGGCAAAAACATATTGCTTGATAACATTTATTCTGCTCCTGCTCATGAGGGAAATAAAGGTACTCTTAAAAAGATAACTTTACATGATGTAGAAAATTATTGTCTTAAATGTCCTCAGTGTGAGCAAAAGTGTACAAATACTAGACATTTAAGAAACCATCAACTTATTCATACAGGAGAACGAGACCACTCTTGCGACTTGTGTGGTAGGTGTTTTATTAGACATTCGGATCTTCAAAGACATATAAAAATACATTCAGGAGACTGTCCCTATTCCTGTGATGAATGTGGAAAAAAATTCAATTTTGTAAGTGTTTTAAATGATCATATGGTAAAACACAGTTCAGAGTTACCACACAAATGTAATATGTGCTGTAAAAGTTTCAAGCGATTGCGCAGTCTCAGACAACACAAAATTGTGCATAAAGGTAATTCATTTCAATGTGGTTTGTGTAAAAAGGGCTTTAAGCATTTAGATCTTTTGAACAAACATCTTTGTGCTCAGAAGATAGAAAACAAACCTACTTGTGAAGTATGTAGCAAAAGTTTTAAAACATTTGCTGATTTAAAACATCACTTGTTGATGCATGTTGAAGATCATCCTCATATTTGTAGTGTTTGTGGTAAGAATTCTGTTAGTGCAGATGAAGCAAGGAAACATTTTGCAGTTCATATAAATAACCACCCTTGTAACTGTAAGCAGTGTGGCAAAACATTTGTTGCTTTAAGTAACCTTAAAAGTCATTTAATAAGTCACAAAGAAGATCGACCACACATGTGTGATAAGTGTGGGAAAAGCTTTGTTGTAGTAAGTAGGTTGAAAAGGCATTTAAAAATACATTCAGGTGAACAGCCATTTAAATGTAAAGCTTGTGGTAAAATATTCAATGAGAAATGTAATTTAAATAGACATTACAATACACACGGTGTTGGCTTTTTGTACACTTGTGAAATATGCAGTAAAACATTTAATGAGCAGGGAAATCTCAAGCGCCATTTCATTACCCACACAGGGGAAAGACCATACAGTTGTGACTATTGTGATAAAAGTTTTACATCATCTTGTGAATTAAAAAGACACATGTGCTTTCACTCAGGTAATCGGCCATACAGTTGTAAGGATTGTGAAAAAACATTCATAGCAGCCAAAGATTTAAGAAAACATAAGCAGTTTCATTCAGGTGAAGAAAATCATGCATGCAACTTGTGCAGAAAAAGTTTCAAGTCTATAAAGACCTTAGCTAAACATATTGAATTACATACAAAAAGGGATGTAATGGGTCTTTTCTAATATGCAGAAATTATTTGAAAAGTCATAATGCTCAATTGTTAGTTTTTATTTTACATTAAACTAATATTTGGCTGTATTCTTTCCACAAGTTTAAATTTAATACATTTTTATTTTAAATAAAATTCCCCTTTTCAGCTATGGCCAAAGGTAAATTTTTGTATAGAAGTATTTCATTCAAGGTTCAAGGAGTTGTAAGATCATGGTGATATTAGCCTCCAATGAGGCTTGTATCTTGTATCATCCTCCACATATTGAAATCAGTCCACATTAGTAAAGTTGATACTAATGTGATATGGAAAAACAATCTCAAAAATTTGTATTTTTATTATTGCAAAAGAATAGTTGAATTATATTGATTTACTTTAGTATTAAACTCAGTAATGAATGACAAAAATCCTTGGTTATGGACATAAAATATGTCTCTTTGATTCAATTAAAAGATTTCCTTACTGAATTATGCATCATATATATATATATAGAATTTTGCTGTAATTTGCCGAGTAACAAACTAATGATAAATATCATTAATAATTAAGCTTTTAATAATTTAATTTTGTGGATAATTTCAAAACATTTGTTATTTAACCCTTAAAGTGTCAGCTGATTAGTTAGTTTTCAAAAACCACAACAAATGAGCTTGCAACATTGTTTTTTTTTTTCTGCTTATAGTTTTTTCCTTTTAATTTTTATATTTTTGTTCAGAATTAAAAGCTCATTCTTTTAGCATGTAAATTCTTTTATTCATTAGTTGTTTTATAATAAGGCCGAGAAGTTGAGTTCATTTTTAGAAAAAACAACAACAACAACAACAACAATGTAAAGTTTAATATGAACTGTAACTCCAGCACAAGTTGCTCTTACTGTTAGTCCATATAAGCAATGGTAGAACTGGAGTTTTGCTGCCCTTGGCACAATTCTCTTTTCCCCATTGTACAGCTTTTTACTACTTTTGCAGCACTTTGGAATTAATAATCTAAAGCTGATACACTCTAAATATGAAGAATAATAATTAAATCCCTCTGTTGTCCATGTAGAGAATTGGAATTGACTTAGGATGCAGCTTGCTCTCTGCAACCTGGTAGTTATTCCACTGAACAATATCTACTTTTGTGTGGGCATTTTTTAGATTCTTTTTCCTTCATGGTTCCTTTTCACTCTGCCTTTTTTTTTAAAATCTGTTGACCCATAAATTATTGCACTCTGGCCATGTACCCCAAAATTGGGGGGTGGGGGGGGGGGGGGTGGAGTACACACAATAAAAGTACAAGCAGTTAAAAAAGTCAACATAAGATGGATGTTACTCTTCTTTTATTACTTTATGTTACTTTTAGTTGCTAATGTTAAAATTTGTGGAATTTTGTCTTTACAGATGAATGTATATTTAGTTTGTAGTTATGAGCAGTAGATTTTCAGTTATTTCATATTTAGTCATTATCTGTAAATTAATTGTGTTTTATTAACTGATTATCTTATTCAACCATCTTCTCTTATATTACTGGGCTCTGAGAGGCAGTTATTTTCAGGCTGACTTAAATTCTTGCCAAAAATGATTGAACCATTGGTTTATAAATCAAAAGATATTTGTAGCTGATTATAAATATTTTAATGTAGAAATAAACCAGTTTTAAAATAATATTTTGGCTATTGAATATTGGTTCATTAAATTTTGACTTTTTTTTTTGTATTGCTTAATCACATTTTGAAATAAAAAGGTCTCAAATAGCCTACATGCACTACCATTTAATTGGTGCCAGGCTCATAATCTGCAGTTCCCAGTTTCAAATCCCACTTTTGCCAGTGTTGAGATTTATCTCCACAAAATTCCTCACTCTACCTTGATCACAAAGGGATACAGATGAGCTTGGAAAGGCTGCTGTGCATTGTATGAGACATTAAGCTATGGCCCTCTGTTTACAGAACATGTTGGAGGCCTTGACAGGGGCTATTATCTATGTCTCTACCAGTGGGCCTCCTTTCCCCAAACTTCTCTGAGCTCAGAGTCCTTGTGACTTGGCCATTTAGTTTATTGTGTGCAAAAAGAAAAATACTGCTCAGAGGTAAAACAACTGAACTCTACCATTTAATAGCATTTCTGGGTTAATCTTTGGATATGAGCCATCTCTCAAGCGTAGTTTTGTTTAATAAAAAGTTTTGAATTAATTGTACGTAATAAATTTATGCTTCTATGAAGTATAGAAATGCTGGCTGTAGCAGAGAGTAACCCAAATAACAATTGCAGTAAATCTTTCTTTAATCCATTTGAAGTTTGTTCATTGAATAGCAAGGTAAATTCTGAGTTTATATATTTATCAGGAATATTTAATTTTCATGAACATGACCAGTATCTACAGGTACAGAATGTTAATTAATACCATGTCATCTTTCCGAGCTGCAATTTATTAACACTGATATAATTTCAGTGCTAGGTTATATCATATTAATACTAAACTAGGTTGATATATAATTTTTTTGCAACACAAATGTTTCAATTAAGAAAAATTAATTGCATCCTGTGGAGAGATGTTTCACTAGTCTCATCTTGCAATATGCTTTGTGTTTGATGTAATGATATCAGAGTGTTAGCTGGACGGACATCTAACTTTGGTTTTAACTGATTGTGTTCTCAATATATTCACTCTGGAAGTATAAAAATATATTTGGTTACAGAGAATACCAAAGAGGGTATTGTATATCATAAACTTATGTATTGTAAATTTATATTTTACTTATTTAAGCTGTGTTTACAGAACATGTTGGATGTATATGATAATGTAATTATTGTATTACATTATTAATTATTTGTTATTCTATTGCAATGTTGTTGATAATGCTGAAAAAGAAAGGGGGAAAAAAAGAAAAATGGAAAATATTAAAAGCATGCAAATTCACATTGGTGACCATTTCTAATCAAGTCATAGTTTATACAACACTGTTCTGTTGTACACAGACAATAAAAGTGTCACATTTCATGCTCCTAACAATTGACTACTGTTAATAATCGCACTTGATATCTAAATCCTGCAAATGTTAGCTAATGAGATGTAAGATATATAAATTTGGCATTTATGGTTTCTCGAGGACGTTTTAAATGTAAAGAAATGTTCTCCATAAACATTTGAGACTTTGTGTTGAAAATGTAATTTTCAGCAGTTCTAGATAAAGCTGCAAATATTTTTGTTATTGATACATCTTATTTCACTGTTCCTAACTTTTCTCAACTAGTGTGACGTGTAAATATTACAATCAAGTTTCTTTTTTTATAGTGATGTGAAATAAGTTTTGTTACTAGTTGTAGCAACATATTGTTTTTTTTTTTCAAGAAACGCTTTCACAATTTCAAATGATGTATAACTTTCATTTTATCAGGTTTAGTTTAAGTATTATTTGAAAGCAGTTTTTTGCAGTTTGATGACAATTCTTGTCCTTTTGCAATTTAAGCTCTGTCAGAGGGGAATATTATTTCAGAGATATAAAAAACACTTAAGATAGTGTTTTTATTTTTAAAGTATGAAATTTCAGGCAGCAATGTCTAAAAAATAATTTTGGTTTTACATATATTATGAAACCATTTCCTTTTGGAAGCCAACTACATTTCTTGGGTGATTATTAATTTGATTGTTTAAAACTCTGAACAGTTTTTCATCTACTACCTCTATTCTCACAATAACATAATTTTCTTCATTTCTTTCATGTAATTAGCAGTCAGTGATTTAAATGGCTGTAAAATTATGCTTTCTTTTAATTACATACATTGAATTTTCGTGTAAAAATAGAGACAATCAACCTATTGATATTTAGTTGGATTAAATCATTATTGAAGAATTATTTATCATTGTTTAATGGGTAATAGCACCTGATGTGTGTATTAGAAGGCTCTGACTTCATACCCACTCGAGCAAAAAACTTTTCTGTTTGATAGAAATGATATTTCAATAACAAATTGCCAAGTTGATTGTCAGCCATGTCAATGTGGATAATGGTGTACACTATGACCTTTATTCATAAGATTTTAAATTCTGCAAAAATGCTCTTTTTCTGCATTAGCGGAAGAGTATTAATTATCTCAGGTGGCTTCAGGCATTTGTAACCAGTGTACTAAGCTAGTAGCTGCATTTTACTGGGAAAAAAACAACAAACAAACAGAAATTATAAGCAATGTTAATGAACACAATCATAGTACACTCTTATGAGCTTAGAGGTTCTACATTGTGTCCTCTATTTTCAAATTTAATAAAAGCATTTATGTTGAGCATATATGATGGTTTATAGAACACAAATGGTCAGCATTAGGTAAAGCAAGCATGTCCAACCTGCGGCCCTGGACAGCTAGCAATGTGGCCCACAAAATCGCAAAGTTTATGTGTTTACGACATAAACTTTCAACATGATTATGTGATTTTCAGCGAGTTTTTGATATCCCACTAGTTTTATGTTGCCATTTTTTTAATTTTATAATAAAAGACAAGAAAATAAATGAAGTTTTATTATTCATATACATTAACTATATTATATATTTTATGTGCGGCCCAAAACAATTCATCTTCACTCAATGTGGCCCAGGGAAGTCAAAAGGTTGCACACGTCTGAGGTAAAGCCTTAGAGCAGCTTTCAATTGTCTGATGTGTTGTAGCATCCAGGGCCCTTAGTGTCATGAGCTCCTGGGACCTAACAGGCTTTTTTTAAGGAGTGGGATTTTTAAGAATAATAATTATTATTTTACAGAGACTACACAGAATTGGGGAAAAACCTATTTTAAGCTTCACATACAAACTCGGAGAAGAATAAGTATTGAAATACTTGAAAAAGAAATAAATTTTTTTATTGCAACCTGCCCCCCTTCACCCTGCTACAGTTGTTTTTAGCTTGGCATTCAGTATAACTGGTCGCCACTTTTTTTTGCATTTTTTGAGGCAGCATTCACTTGATTAATTACTCTACATTTGCTGACAGTAACATTATTTGAATTGTCACAAATTATTCGAGGAAGAACTGCTTGTTGTAATGGGATGGTAAAAATTTTAAACAAACAAGTGTTGCTTGAATTAAGGCACGATATCATACCCAGCATTACAAGAAGCCAGTGGTGACAGGTTACCTTGACACATGTTACCTTGTGACAGGTCACAAACACACAAGATCTTGTGTGTGTTTCTCAAACAACTGCTGAGGTCTCTCTTTCCTTACATTTTCCCTATTGTGTATTAAACTTAAGGCTCCTGTCAGACTTCTGTAGCAAGCAGTTGCTTGAGGAGTAATTTTTTTTTATCTCTTCTAGAATTAAAAGTAGAATTTTTTTATATAAATAAACTCTTAGTTATACAGAGAAATATATTTAAAAAGTAATAATCCATTGCAAACTAATTTTATACTATTATATTTTTATAATGTTATATGAAATAAATATTTTGTGGAAAAAATTTATTGATATATTGACGTTAAAATGTTACCCAGATAACGCTGTGATTGTCACCTATGTTATATGAAAAATGTTATTGTGATAAATAAGGATGTTTGATAAATTGAAAGATATTAAATTTATTTTTATACATTGTGGCTTACAATGAAATTATTATATGTATAATTCATAAAACATCTTTGACCTTTTGTCAACTTTATAAATGAACATTTATTAGAAGAAACTTTTGTTAAAAAATGGTTAACATGTTGTGACATGCAAATATTGTTATTACTTATGGAAAAGTTTATAGAGCTTTTATTTACAAATGACATGACTAACAGTGAAAAATTTATATATATTATATGTATATTGGATCCATAATCAAGCTCAAATCCATAAACCAGTCCAGTCTAGTTAGGTATAAATGGTCAGCACCAGGACCCTCTGAAGTTGACCATTCCTCAACAGAGTTTAAAAAAAAAAGAAAAAAGTGGCCATAGATGACTAAATCAGTAGGCTACACTGAACTGGCATCTCTCCCCTTCCATTTCCTTCCAAAAGAAAATATCTCTTTTGAAAGGTACTAATGGCCTGCACCACGAGAAAGCGGGGTTGGGCATTAGGTGCTAGACTTGGCCAGTTCTGTGCATCATCACTGGGGATTGGTACACAGCTCTCCTTCTAGTTTATGCCTATCTACCATTTATAGACCCCTACTGTGTATTGATCAAATATTTTCACTTAGGCAGATTCTTGAGAAATGTTTAGAGTTTCAGAAACCTGTGGTTACTAGCTTTATAGATTTCAAAAAGGCTTGATTCTGTTGATCGACATAATTTGTGGTTGATTGTTAGATCATATGGAATACCTGATAAGTTAGTTAGTGTAATGAAAGCTCTATATAATAACACTGAGTTGTGTGTGAGAGTTGGTATGTCTTGCGGCAATTGGTTTAGCATTGCTGGTGGAGTTGGACAAGGGTGCATTTTGTCTTCTTTTCTCTTTAGTTTGGCTATTGATTATGTTATGCGAAATTCTTTGCAAGGGAAAGATTTTGGCCTTAATGGTCTAGAGATTTCAAAATTTCTGATTTAGATTATGCAGATGATTTGGCCCTATTGGCTAAATGATGTTGATGAGATGAATTCGTTCATTGGGGCTGTTGATGAGACTGGTAATAGGATAGGTTTGGTGATAAACAGAGAAAATCTAAAGTGATGGAAATTGGTCAGGCAAGCTGTGATTCAGTTAATCTGAATGGTTACAGTCTTGAGCAGGTGTCACAGTTTAATTATCTTGGGAGTTATGTAACGGATACTGGTGATGTGCTGTAAGAGATAAATAGAAGAATAGGGATTGCTGCTGGGACTTTTAAGAATCTATGAAGAGCGTGGAGAAACAGGTGTATACACCTAATTAACACCTAAACAGTGTATATACCTAAAGACTAAGATTAGGCTGTATAATAGGGTTCTTTCTGAGGTTAGTTATGGTAGCGAAACATGGACCCTTTTTAAGCAGGATAACAAGAAACTTGATGCCTTTGATTCTAGATGCTTATGCAGTATCTTTGCATTGGGTGGTTTGATTTTGTAAGTAATGATGAGGTTAGAAGAAAGAGTCATCAACCTCCTTTGAGCAGCATATTGTGCAGAGAGAGACTGCATTGGTTTGGCAATGTTGCCCGTATGCATAGCTGCAGATTGGCAAACAGGATTATGAACAGTGTGCCTAAGGGTTTTAGAAAAAGGGGGAGACCTAGGATGCAATTGGCAGACAACGTCAAACAGGAACTTACTAGAATTGGCCTTAGCTCAGAGTTTCCAGACGTGTCAAAAGAGACACGTCTGGAGAGAAAAATTACACAGTCTGGTTGGGCTCCATAGCCCATGGCTGCATGAGGATTTTGTGTGTGTGTGTGTGTGTGTGTATGTATGTATGTATGTCGGTTGGGTTCGTCCGTCCGTCCGTGTTTGACTTTTTGTCAACTTCATAAATGAATATTTATTTTCATGGAAGAAACTTTTGTTAATAAAAAATAGGTAAGAGGTTATGAAGTGCAACTATTGTTATTACTTACAGAAAAGTTTGTAAAAGGTGTACTTTAATTCTTGTACGTATCTGACAAATTTTCCAAGTCGCATTATTGACTAAAGTTTCTCTGGAAAAAATCTTTTTGCAGGAGAGCCATACCTTGTGCACATTAAAGAACATGCTGGATGGCCTTGACAGGAGGTATCTATCTGTCTCTTAACAGTATTACCCCCTTCTCTAGGCTCTCAAGGAGGGGTCCTTGTGAACATAGCCATTTAGCCCATTGTGTGCAAAAAATGCCACTCAAAGGTTCTTTTTTAACGATTAAATGAAAACAAAAAAAAAACACTAAATGAAGAAAATGCCTATAAAAGCAAGAGGTTTGAAACTAAAGCACGTCATCAGAAAAATGTTTCATTCGCCATCGTGAGGAGTGCAGAACTCGCTACTGTACGTAATAACAAGGGTGGCAGTTGAATATGTTGTTCATGTTTTCAAATTTATAGTGGTATACTTATGATAACTTATTTACCTAAGTATATCGTCATTTTTCAGTCTTGGCTGAGCAATTTAACGGCGATTTCTTTGAAGTTGTTCAATGAATTATTAAAATCTATTTTTGAAATCTGTTATGTATTCAGTCTTTTGTAGATAATAAAGTAATAAAGCAGAAATTGGAGCCTTTGTCCTATTTCAAAGAATGCATTTAGAAACCCCATTTCCTTACTTTCAGATCTTTTGTTTTCAGCAAATAATAATTATGTCTGCATGCATGATGGCCGAGTGGTTAGCACGCTTGGCTACTGATCTAAGGGACCTGGGTTCGAGCCCCGGGTAAGGCATGGATGTATGTGTTGTTTTTCTGCTGAGGTTCTGCCATCCTCTCAGACCTTCTACTCTGGCATATAAACTGACAGGCTCCTGTCAGACCTCTGTGGCAAGCCAGCTGCTTGAGGGGGTATTTATTTTATTTATTATATATCAACATGTATTTTCCTTGACATACTGATGTAATTCTTGACAGATTTCCAAAATGCTGCAGTGTTCATTTGGCTAAAATTCCTACACAAACTGTAGAAGGATTTTTATAACAGTTTTTGGATCATGGTAATTCCTAAATACTAAAACCTAGGAGTTCTTTCTTCGGGTTTGTTTTATGCCACTCCCAATTATGTTAAAAAATACTAGTTGCTGCTGCCAACAGAATATAATTTGGAATCTTGAATCGCTTCCACCCGTAACTTTTATAATTTGATAATGAAATATTTAACACATTTCAATTCCATCTGCCTTCTGCAGAGTTAATAAGATCTTCATTGCTAAACACAGTTTAGAAGCAACATTGCTTTCGCTTATGTGCAAGCAAGTTTCTGTGAATATTTTCGAATCCTGCAAGTTATTGCTTTCAAAAACTACAATCCATTCAATTTATTTCAAAATTAGAATTTTTTTTTATGTGTCATCAGACTTGCAAAGTTACCAGTTTATTTACCGGTTAGAACAAATGACAATGTTACAACCTGGGACTCTAAACCGAAGTGGCTGTATCACATAATCAAGACCCTCTCTGAAATTACTGATCTCCATTAAATTATACAAAGAGCAAATGATGTGGAATTCTTTTGAAAATTGTTGCGACAAATGAAATGTCATAAATATTTCACTTTTAATTGCTTCGTGGGATTATTGATTTGATCACTGAATGCTTCGTACACGAATTGCATTTTATTGCACCAAGGTAATCAACAGAGACAGCTTGTACTTTAAACAGTTTGATGAAAATTATTTGCAAAAGCGATGTTTTTCTAAATGTGAAAAAGATTCTCAATAGTTATAAATCATTCTCAATAAATTTTACTACTGGCATCGTTTGCTGCTTACTTTGCATGTCTGGATTATCGTTTGCAGTATGAAAAGAAGTTTCAAGCAGTGGTATATTTTGAAAATGTATTTGGAGGGTGGATCTGATTTTTCCAAATGATTCAGAAATAGGTTATATTAAAAGCCAACCAATAAGTAATATAAACCAGTAGTATAATTCAAGACTTTGTTAAAATAAGCCTAGTTTGATAAATTATACAGTTTGGTTAGACTTCTGTAGCCCATGGCCCATTAAGGATTATGTGTGTACTATATTTTGCATCGATGCTTAGGAGTTGTTAAGTGGTTCAAAAGTATAAAAATGAATGAAAATTTAAACTTATACATTTGGGAGGAGGGTGAACCCCAAACCTTCCCCTTAATTACACCCGTGGTTTAAGGTGGGGCAAGTATATGCTTTCGAAAACAAAATGCAAAAATTAAAGATTACATATTAAGGAAAATTTAATTTTTACTACACCTATAGAACAAATACTTTGAATCCGGATGAAGTAAACTGCCCCTCTCCACTACCTTCTGACGCCCATGATCAATGCACCTAAAAAAAAAATGTGCTCTACCCATGATACTTGGGTACAGATCTCTATAATTTTCTCCCAGGTTCGAGTCCCAGCTGGGTCAGCGTTGAGATTTATCTCCGCAAAATTTCCCGCCCTGCCCACGGTCAGTAGGGGACACCGATGGGCTTGGAAAGACCGCTGTCCGTCGGATGGGACGTTAAGCCGTGGCCCCGTGTGCAGGAGAGTCATACCCTGTGCACGTTAAAGAACACGCTGGATGGCCTTGACGGGAGGCTACCATCTGTCTCTCAACAGCTGTTCCAGTGGGTCCCCTCACCCAACCTTCTCTGAGCCTTCGGGGTCCATGTGACCTGGCCATTTAGCCCATGGTGTGCAAAAATGTGCCGCTCAGAGGTAAAACAACCCAAACAACTCTATAATTTCCCAAGCTTTTCATAAAAAAAAATATTGAAAATAATTTAAGGGTCTGAAATCTATTTCAATCTCGACCTTCAATGTTCGTTAGGTATTTAGAGAGTTCAGGAAATTGTAAAATTTGACAGCAACAGTGGCATTTTAAATAAGTGCTATGAAAAGTTTAAAATGAAAGCAATATGCACCGTCGAGTGGTTAGCGTGCTTGGCTACTGATCTAAGGGACCTGGGTTCGAGCCCCGGTTAAGGCATGTCTGTTTGTGTCGTTTTTCTGCTGAGGTCCTGCCATCCTCTCAGACCTTCTGTGGCATATAAACTGACAGGCTCCTGTCAGACCTCTGTGGCAAGCAGCTGCTTGAGGGGGTATTTATTTATTTTTTATTATTAAACTTCCTCCACATAGGAGAATTTTTGGCATTTCGTGAAATCGTGTTTTTCCCAATTCCGAGGTTGCTGCGTTCTGTATCCAAATCTTTTGGCATAGAGTTGCACCTAGTAAAGTGGCCATTCAGTGTATATTAATAACAATATTGAACACTAAAATAGTGCCCTTTCAGTAAAAAAAACTGTTCTAGCAATACACAAGACTGAAAATATTAAGCTGCAAATTGATTTATTCGGAAATTTTGATGAAAAATTTGTTAAATATTACTACTGGTACAAATCTGATAATTCTTAGATGTACATTTTGGTTGATTTTTTTTCTTTTCGAGAGGGGTATTCTGCTGAATAGGAAAATTTAAAATAATATTCTATATGGAATGAGTTTTATAGTTTTTTTAATCTATTAGAAATATGGGGCTAAAATTATACAAAGACTACTGTTTTGGATTTCAAAGCAGGTAGACAAATTTGAGATTTAGTGTAAGACAACAGGATTTTCGGGGGGGGGGGGGGGGAGGGGTGTCCAGACCCATACTTGCTGAGGATGTCCCCAGAAGTTAAAAGACTAAAAGCATTTTCAAGAATGAAATTTAAGAAAAGATATTATTGCTTTGTATTTTTACAAGTAAATAAAAGATTTAGCTGCATTAACCCATTCCATCATAAGTTTTTAAAATTCCAATCCTCCTAAAAAGATAATTTTTTGAGACCCTCCACGAAAATACTCGTGGATATGCAAAAAAAAATGTTTCCGTGTGCAGGAGAGCCATACCTTGTGCACATTAAAGAACACATTAGATGGCCTTGATAAAAGGAGTCATCTGTCTCGTAAGAGCAGTTCAGTGGGTTCCCTCCTCTTAACCTCTAAGTCCTTGTGTCTATGTGACCTGGCAAATAAGCCCATTGTGTGCAAAAAAAGAGTTGCTCAGAGGTAAAGAACCTTCTCTGAACCATTGGGATAATTTTGACCTGGTCATTTAACTCAATGTGTGCAAAGAAGTGCTGCTTTGAGGTAAAACAACCTAATCAATGTGTATCATGACTGGATCTAGGGAAGGGGATGGAGCCTTCCTATTATTTCCCCCCCTACCCATCCTAAAAATGCTTAGTAGGAATGGGGCAAGAAAATACTAAATACATATATTAGGCGTATTTTCCAAGTATTTTTACAAGACATTAAAACAGAGAAAAGAAATCTCATATTGCAACAGTCATCCAGTTATTAAACTACTCCCTCTCTATTTTTTCTAGCTCCAATCATTTACTGACCCTTATCTTACCCCTTATTTTTTCTAGATTGGGCCTGATATGCATAAATCAATTTTACTAAATGAAAGTTTCTGAATCTTATAACGTATTTCCGCATTTCACTCAATATCCGTTATTATTAAATTATCCAAAACTTTCGAAAAAAAAAATCACATGCGAGTAATGGAAATCATTAGAACATTTCCTCTATGCACTTGTAATAGAATGCACTGTGAAATTCCAGAACTAAATGGATATACAATGCAAATATCACGAGCTTTAATCAAGAACATGAAGCTCAGTCGGTAGTGCACCAGGCTCGTAATCTGTACTTCTCAGGTTCGAGTCCCAGCTGGGTCAGCGTTGAGATTTATCTCCGCAAAATTCTCCGCCCTGCCCACGGTCAGTAGGGGACACCGATGGGCTTGGAAAGGCCGCCGTCCATCGGATGGGACGTTAAGTCGTGGCCCTATGTGTGGGAGAGCCATACCCTGTGCACGTTAAAGAACACGCTGGATGGCCTTGACGGGAGGCTACCATCTGTCTCTCAACAGCTGTTCCAGTGGGTCCCCTCCCCCAACCTTCTCTGAGCCTTCGGGGTCCATGTGACCTGGCCATTTAGCCCATGGTGTGCAAAAAAGTGCCGCTCAGAGGTAAAACAACCCAAACAACTCTATAATTTTCCAAGCTTTTCATAAAAAAAAATATTGAAAATAATTTAAGGGTCTGAAATCTATTTCAATCTCGACCTTCAATGTTCGTTCAGTATTTAGAGAGTTGAGGAAATTGTAAAATTTGACAGCAACAGTGGCATTTTAAATAAGTGCTATGAAAAGTTTAAAATGAAAGCAATATGCACCGTCGAGTGGTTAGCGTGCTTGGCTACTGATCTAAGGGACCTGGGTTCGAGCCCCGGTTAAGGCATGTCTGTTTGTGTCGTTTTTCTGCTGAGGTCCTGCCATCCTCTCAGACCTTCTGTGGCATATAAACTGACAGGCTCCTGTCAGACCTCTGTGGCAAGCAGCTGCTTGAGGGGGTATTTATTTATTTTTTATTATTAAACTTCCTCAACATAAGAGAATTTTTGGCATTTCGTGAAATCGTGTTTTTCCCAATTCCGAGGTTGCTGCGTTCTGTATCCAAATCTTTTGGCATAGAGTTGCACCTAGTAAAGTGGCCATTCAGTGTATATTAATAACAATATTGAACACTAAAATAGTGCCCTTTCAGTAAAAAAACTGTTCTAGCAATACACAAGACTGAAAATATTAAGCTGCAAATTGATTTATTCGGAAATTTTGATGAAAAATTTGTTAAATATTACTACTGGTACAAATCTGATAATTCTTAGATGTACATTTTGGTTGATTTTTTTTCTTTTCGAGAGAGGTATTCTGCTGAATAGGAAAATTTAAAATAATATTCTATATGGAATGAGTTTTATAGTTTTTTTAATCTATTAGAAATATGGGGCTAAAATTATACAAAGACTACTGTTTTGGATTTCAAAGCAGGTAGACAAATTTGAGATTTAGTGTAAGACAACAGGATTTTCGGGGGGGGGGGGGGGGGGGAGGGGTGTCCAGACCCATACTTGCTGAGGATGTCCCCAGAAGTTAAAAGACTAAAAGCATTTTCAAGAATGAAATTTAAGAAAAGATATTATTGCTTTGTATTTTTACAAGTAAATAAAAGATTTAGCTGCATTAACCCATTCCATCATAAGTTTTTAAAATTCCAATCCTCCTAAAAAGATAATTTTTTGAGACCCTCCACGAAAATACTCGTGGATATGCAAAAAAAAATGTTTCCGTGTGCAGGAGAGCCATACCTTGTGCACATTAAAGAACACATTAGATGGCCTTGATAAAAGGAGTCATCTGTCTCGTAAGAGCAGTTCAGTGGGTTCCCTCCTCTTAACCTCTAAGTCCTTGTGTCTATGTGACCTGGCAAATAAGCCCATTGTGTGCAAAAAAAGAGTTGCTCAGAGGTAAAGAACCTTCTCTGAACCATTGGGATAATTTTGACCTGGTCATTTAACTCAATGTGTGCAAAGAAGTGCTGCTTTGAGGTAAAACAACCTAATCAATGTGTATCATGACTGGATCTAGGGAAGGGGATGGAGCCTTCCTATTATTTCCCTCCCTACCCATCCTGAAAATGCTTAGTAGGAATGGGGCAAGAAAATACTAAATACATATATTAGGCGTATTTTCCAAGTAATTTTTACAAGACATTAAAACAGAGAAAAGAAATCTCATATTGCAACAGTCATCCAGTTATTAAACTACTCCCTCTCTATTTTTTCTAGCTCCAATCATTTACTGACCCTTATCTTACCCCTTATTTTTTCTAGATTGGGCCTGATATGCATAAATCAATTTTACTAAATGAAAGTTTCTGAATCTTATAACGTATTTCCGCATTTCACTCAATATCCGTTATTATTAAATTATCCAAAACTTTCGAAAAAAAAAATCACATGCGAGTAATGGAAATCATTAGAACATTTCCTCTATGCACTTGTAATAGAATGCACTGTGAAATTCCAGAACTAAATGATATGCAATGCAAATATCACGAGCTTTAATCAAGAACATGAAGCTCAGTCGGTAGTGCACCAGGCTCGTAATCTGTACTTCCCAGGTTCGAGTCCCAGCTGGGTCAGCGTTGAGATTTATCTCCGCAAAATTCTCCGCCCTGCCCACGGTCAGTAGGGGACACCGATGGGCTTGGAAAGGCCGCCGTCCATCGGATGGGACGTTAAGTCGTGGCCCCATATGTGGGAGAGCCATACCCTGTGCACGTTAAAGAACACGCTGGATGGCCTTGATGGGAGGCTACCATCTGTCTCCCAACAGCTGTTCCAGTGGGTCCCCTTCACCAACCTTCTCTGAGCCTTCGGGGTCCATGTGACCTGACCATTTAGCCCATGGTGTGCAAAAAAGTGCCGCTCAGAGGTAAAACAACCCAACCCAACTCAAGAACATGAACAGAAATTTTAATTACAAAAAATTTAATCGAGAAACTTCTAGACATATATGGCAATCAAGGAGAGAGAGAGATTTTTATTCCGAACATCAAGTATGTCCTTCAGTTTAAAATAATAACAGCATCATATTCATTGAATTCATTAGTGTATTAAACCTAATGAAATGAAGAAATTTGCTTAAACTTCGGAAGGTTTGTAAACCGAATTAAAATTGGGATATCAAAAGTCATAAGTGCAACACAAAGCTATTTTTACCTTATATAACTTATTTATTTTTGATAAATCTGTTAGTGAAATGCAATTATAATATTGAAATGATACGATAATGATATAAGTGAAATGAATCAATTTTTTACCAAAGTTCCAAGAGAAGGCTGAAAAGTTGACAAAATATATAGTTTTTTTTCTGTAATTTTAAATTGTAACAATTACATAGTATTCAATTTTTTTCCTTAATTCTAAAAAATTTTGGATAGTATTTATCAACGACCTCGAATACATAGATTGCTTATATGGCGGCCATTGCGAGACAATTTGAACGCGGTATTGTATTTCAATTCCTTGAAATTTCTTTAACCTTCTTTGAAATGTATCTTCTAAAAGCCTAACAGTATATTTATAAGTGTTTTCTAAATCAATCACTTTTAACATTTGGAAATGTTTCAAATATTTAAACACGTAAAATTATATGGCTTATTGTTTTAAAATCTACTAAATATAAATTCTCTTTATTTATTTTTATTTATAAATAAGGTACATCGACTTAAGACACAGAAATTTAGTGGTTTGTAAAATTACACCACTACAATATTGCAAGTCAAGAGCCAGCTGATTTAAGCAAGTAGAATCTAAACCGTAACCTGTTGTCTGCCATATTAAATACCATTCTTGATGAAAGAAGCTGAGAAATATAAATACAGTATTTGTATATGTATTTGTTAAATTCTTTTGGACTTGATGTTTAAGAGATAGATAAAATAATGCGAAGATTATATTTTGCTTCAACTAAAACTTCAGTTTTATAATCAGTGTAGTTTTTTGTCTCCTTAAAATTATGAGTGTAGTTAAAAATTCTAATGCTCTGAATTCCAGCTCGAAAAAGAAAGGTGGTGGTTTGTTGAGACAAGCAAAGTCTCGAAAGGACCATCCTGCAGATATTGAACCAGTTGTAGAGGAAGAACTTCTTCAAAGAGATTTTATAACCCCAGAAGATGTATTAAGATTAACAAAAGTTACCGAAAGTAAGGGTAGTTTTCATACTTATGAAATAAGTTGAATAGTAATCGCTGAATTAGTATGTGGAGAAAACGTTTCTGTGTTTAAGGTTATCGTGATAATTCCGTTGTTAGTAAATAGCGTGATTGAATCTTTGAGTGAGAATAATTGCTGTCTTTATGCTTTTTAAAATTAATGATATATGTTTTATATGAGCTCTTGTGCAAGGATGAAAATATATCTTAAAAGCCAGTAATTGTGGACATGTTCAATAACAGAGAATATTGTGAAATTTTTTTATACTATTAAACATTAATTAGAACCAACAGTGAAACTGATATTGACTGTTATTTAAAATAATTAGCAAACAGTGTTAGGTTATGAAACACTAAATGTGAGTTAAATTATGCATCATTTACAGCAGACTTCACATTAGTAATTGCTAAGTGTATCATACAAAATGTATATAAACTGCAAATCATATGAGACAGAAATGATACCATCAAAAAATCAGTTTTCAGTGAATTTAGAAAGGTATAATTAAGACATTTCTTGTGCACACAAAAAAAGTTTGTCCATGAATTAAATTTTTAGGAAAACCAAAAATAAACATTTGATGATGAAGGCAAATATTTCTATATATATATATAATTTCTCTACAGTTCCCACATTATACACCTGCTATTTTTATAGAAATTTCTGTAGATTAACATGACAAGAATAAAGATCAGCATCTTAGTGGTGACACTAATTTTTTTGAAAATAATAACAGTTTTTGCATGTAATACCTCAGATGTGAATTACCATTTGATTTCTTTACAGTATAACAAGTGTAATAGATATTGAGAAGCCAAAATTATTTTAAAATAACTTGAAATTTTCTATTAAGCTATAAAATTTTAAAGTTTATAATATTTTGAAGTATATTTGCATATTGAAAAGTTTTTAGCAGTAAATTCAAATTTATTTTATCAGTGAGTGCTTATTTTTAGCTGCAAAGTGGTCCAAATTTCAGATAATAAAAAATACCACTGTATAGGGAAACTTTAGTTTAAGAATATCAACTGGATTTGATAGAAAAAGTAAATTGGAACTTCATATTAATGTATCCAATCTATTTCAAAACTTGTGCAGATTATGGCTGTTTTCAGAGAAAAAAAAAACATTTTAAAATGGCTCAGACATAATTTTTGCTTCTGTTTAACTCCAAAGCCTCTCAGATAATCCCTTCAGACCCCTTCTGCTTCCAGCAAAACATGGGTGGAATTCCTGTTACTGGAACTCCAATGTGCCACACTATCTGCATGTCATTCAGAGATTTTCATCATCATCATCCTCAAGCAGCCATGGGCTACGGAGGTCCAACCAGACCGTGCAATTTAGTTCTCCAAGCAAGTCTATCCTGAGCTACATCTACTGCATCTGGCCACTGCACACCAATTCTAACAAGGTCCTGTTTGACATTGTCTGCCCACTGCATCCTAGGTCTCCCCTTCTTTCTGAGGCCTTTAGGCACACTGTTCATAACCCTATTCGCCAATCTATAATTATTCATACGGGCAACATGGCCAAACCAACGGAGTCTCTCTCTACACAATATGCTGCTTAAAGGATGTTGCAGACTCCTTTGCTTAACCTCATCATTACTTACAAAGTTGAACCACCTAATGCCCAAGATACTGCGTAAGCATCTGGAATCAAAAGCATCTAGTTTCCTGTTATCTTGTTTACAAAGTGTCCAAGTTTCACTACCATAACTAACCCTACAAAGAACCAAACTATTATACAGTCTAATTTTAGTCTTTAGGTGTAGACGCCTATTTCTCCACACTCTCCATAGATTCTTAAAAGTCCCGGCAGCAATCCCTATTCGTCTGTTAATCTCATGCCGCACATCACCATTATCTGTTACATAACTCCAGGAGGTGGCTATTTCAAACCCACTGATATATCCATTTCTACTGAAAGCCAAGTACAAAGAAGTTGAGATAGTCCTTTTATTGATATAGTTGCAACTTATATATGTGAACTTCATTTTATGAGTGTGTATTATTTAGGTATATATTTGCTTTTGAATATTATAAAACTTAAAATGAAAGTTCATTGCAAACACAGGGTATAGGTTGACTCAGTTGATCAAGTTCATAATCTGATCTTCTCAGGTTCAAGTCTCAACTGTGCCAGCATTGAGATTTATCTGCTGTAATCCACCTTTCCTTTGTAAGAAATGAGACATTGTGTTTGGAAAGGTCATCCATCAGATAGGACATTAAGCCATGGCCTTGTGTGCAGGAGATCCATACCTGGTACATGCTAAAGGGCACATTAGATGACCTTGGTGAGAAACTTGCATCTCTCATCTAACAGTTGTCCAAGGCAGGGCTGGTGAGGGAGTCATCCAACACCCCCCCCCCCTTCTTTTAGAATGCTAGTAAAGATAATGGGGGCAAAAAGATTATTAAACTTGTGTGTATTTCGCACATTTTTCAAGAAATGTAAAAAAAAATCTATAAAATGGAAAGTAAAAATGTTATAAATAAAAAATAAATACCCCCTCAAACAGCTTCTTGTGACATAGGTTATACTGCAAAGTATATCCTGTCTGTTGCTCTCCCTTTCCTTTTTCCCACCTCCCATATTTTCTTCTAGACTGGGCCTGTCCAATGGATCCATTTTCCCTATCCAACACTCAGCCCTTGGGATCTGTATGCCCACTGTGTACACAAAAGTACAGCTCAGAGGTCAAACATCAATTTAAACTCAACACTAAATACACTGGTTTCCATAAATTAAGGAAAATTCCTAAGTCAATGGGAAGCTAATGTCAAAGTCTATAACTTCTAAAATAAGTTTTATTGTTTCGAAAAATGTGATTGCAGATAAAGATCTCAATCAAATAAATCAATATTTCGATTTTCAACAATATTTGTTCAGTATTGAATGAGTTATGGAAGTTTGAATATTTAACAACAGCAATACCAGTCTTAAGAAACTTATACAAAACTGAAGAATAGTGAATGAATTCTTTACACAAAATTTTTAAATGCAAACTTATTTTATTAAACACTTTGATGCAATGCTTATTACTAAGTTTTAATTAACTTCTGAAGTCAATTTTTGTTACTGACATTGTTAAATGTTCAAACTTTCATAACTCATTAAACACTGAACAAATATTGTTGAAAATCGAGATATTGATTTATTTGATTGAGATCTTTATCTGCAATCACATTTTTCAAAACAAAAAAAAAACTTATTTTAGAAGTTATAGAGCTTTGATGTTAGCTTCCCATTGACTTAAGATAGAGGTTTTCTTTAATTTAGGAAACCATTGTATATACATTGAGATGCCAATTTATTAGGTATACCTATCTAGTAGTGTGTTTTACCTCCTTTGGCCTTCAGAACAGCCTGAGTTCATTGGGGTATGGAACTTGCAAAATGCTGGTTGCATTGTGCAGGGATGTTGCCCCCATGTGAAAATGATTGTGCTGTGCAGTTGCTGCAAATTGGATAGCAGCAGAGTCTTGCTGCAAACAGCTCTTACCACCTTAACCCAAAGATGATGGTTGTGTCTGTTCACTTGCATGATTCTTGCCAGTCTCCTTTGACCCCTCTGATGCACAAGCTGGTTTCATCCACGGGATCATCAATCACTGGTAGGTTTTGCTTTTTGCAACATTTTTGGTAAACCCCTGAAATGGGTGTGCATGAAAAACCCAGTAGGATGGCCATTTGGGAGATGCTAGAAGCAGCATGCCTAGCACCGACTGTCACGCCATGTTCAAAGTCACTAAAGTTGCTCATTTTGCCCATTCTTACGCTCAATCCAAATCTAACTGGTGCTTGAAGAGCTGGTCTACCTGATTTATACCGTACGTCACTGTCATGTGACATATATGTTGGAATGAAACATTTATATGATGGGGGGTGATATTCCTAATAAACTGGCATCTCACTGTATACAATACCACAGTGTGTGCTGGAGATACTTTCTTGAGAAATTGAACAAAGTAAAATGATAGGCAGATGTGGACTTGACATTTTTCCAGGGGCACAGTATAATATGGGGCCTAAGCTGTGGGGAAAAATTGAATTTGATTTTTTTTGCAAGATTTCTTTAATTATTCTGTTGATAGTTTGGATTTACCATATATTTCCGCAGATAAGACGATAGTTGAATCATAAAAAAAGCCCCCCAAAATCTGGGTCGTCTTATAGGACAGATGCAAAAAAAATTAAATTGAAATTTATATAAATTGAAACCATTATTATTACAACTTATCAAAAAATCTATCATATTATTTAAATACGCTATATGATAATACATTACATTGTAATAGTAAAACAATACTAAAACAAAATAAATATTAAAAGTTATGTTTATTGAGCTACTGAGATAAAAACGGACAAACCGTAATTATTTACTAGTACAGAGTAGGGTATGTCCACAAAATAGAATAGCCCATACGACGCTTTTGTGAATAGTCAAGGTCATTACCCGAATGCCTGAATCAGTGCGAATGTTTGCGAATAGGACATAATTCCGTATACGCTATACAGTATTATTATCCAGATGATGATCGTCAATCTAAACTAAATTCATAGGCCGTTGATAGTTTGGGGTCGTCTTATAGGACAGATATATGCTAAAACTATAAAACTTTGACGAAAATTTATACCTCATCTTACCTGAAGGTCGTCTTATTTGCAGAAATATACGGTATCTCTTAAAATAATTTTTTTCTCTAAATCCATGGAACTTGTGTAAAACAATAATTTTTATTATTCCAAAACAAGTCTTGTTCCTGTGAGGTCCCGGGATGCGACCTGTTCTCCTTGCTGGTCTGGGCCTCTATATAGGTAATTATTATAGGATAAAGGCAAAATGCTGAATTAAAAAGGAAAGGACCAGACGACTTTCCAAGTTTACCCTTCACCTGAAAATTTTCACTAAGTAATACATTTTGAGAATAACATAAAGAAAAGAATATATGCATTGCAGAAAGTTGTTCCAATCTGATACAGTTCAATTAAATATGTGGCATCCCCCCCCCCCCAAACTTTTTTTCTTATATGCATGCCCTGCCTCCACTAGTTAGTGTACCACACCAAAAGGTTTAAGTCACGAGTCATAAGCATTCACAACATGTTAGTTTCTCATACAAGATGCAAACAGTTACAGTAGGTGCTGGTTATTGGGGTAACTGGTTATTAGAATCGCCACTTTTATAGAATAATCAAAATACACAATATTTTCATCATTTATTAGAATTATATTTTTGGCTATTAGAATCAACATTCCACTAATTCACATTTTTAAACAGGGTTGGTTTTAGTAAAATATTTTACATACATGCCATCAAAGTTTAAGAAACAAAACTATTTTCAGTAGCATTTGGTGTGTTGTGAAATAAAGGTGAATATAAGACTGACCCACTTGCCCTTCTTGCTCTCAAACCACTCCTTATGCCCATAAAAAATTGTATTTTAGATGATATCAGGCAAATGACATGAATAGTAATAGCCAAAGAATATTCATTGATCATAGCCTTGATACAGAGCAGCATGTTGTCGTTTCATCGAGGTAAAATGATATTTTTTTTATTCTCTATGTGCATATTTTGTAATCTGTAACTACCCTGTAGATGCTATTGTTACGATTTTCACTTATTAAAATCATCACTTAATTAATGCAATCAAAAAATGATTTTCTAAAGATCTACTGTACTTGAATACACAATTGTGCCATCATGAGACTGAAACCTAGGAAGCTGCAGTGTCATCATTAACCAACATGATGCTGAGGCTGCCATTCAATTTTTGCTTATATTCACTTATTTTTTTATTTATTTATTTATGGGTCTTTGAATGAATAGTGTGTTAATGCTTACATAACTCCAGAGTATATAATGTCTAAACTTTTCAAAAGGTGTTTCAAAAGAAAAAATGTAAAAAATGCTATACCACATATTAAATTTTTGAGAAAGTAAAAATATTAACACTTTAAAGACATAAAATGAGAAAATGCCTTTTGCTGTATGCAATTGCTGACATAGCAAGTAAGAAAAATGAAGAAAAGCAATAAAGGTAAAGAGAAAAGTAATCAAGAACCTTGAAAGAGTACCTTGAAAATATTTAAACATCCTTGGCTACTGATCTAAGGGACCTGGGTTCGAGCCCCGGAATTAGGCATGGATGTGTGTGTCGTTTTTCTGCTGAGGTCCTGCCATCCTCTCAGATCTCCTACTGTGGCATATAAACTGACAGGCTCCTGTCAGACCTCTGTGGCAAGCAGCTGCTTGAGGGGGTATTTATTATTTATTTTTTTTAAATTTCATTCTTCAGTGTGATTTATGTAATTTTTTTTTTAGCAGTGTTATTGAACAAGTTGATTGCAGCTTCATAGTAGCTAGCAGTAATGATTCAGCTTTTAGTTAGTGTAGTTTTGTGGTGTATAAATACCAGATGTAATATCACCATACTGCAGTTGAACATGTCTAAAAGATTCTGTACTTTTTTTTTTAGCAAGAATTGGCAATTAATGGTAGTATTATGGAGTGTGAAGAGGGTGATAATAAAACAGCCTTAATTCTTTTTAGAGGAAATATAGTATGCTTATATTTTTTGTGACATGCTTGATTTGTATCCAGTGAGAACTTAAAATTTATGTACTCTTGTCTTACATTTTTGAGCATAATTGTTGAAAACTCTGAACTGAAAATGACCAGAGTTCCAATTTTGTAGTCACTTGAATTTTTTTTGCTGGAGTTGGACAACCCTATGTAAGTAGGGTGTGCTATCAAAAACAAATAGTCCACTATTAAAAAACACTAAATTTCTTCTACTGAACTTGTTGTTAATTAATATTCAAACAATATATTGCATTGGTTTATGTGTCAATATTTGTAGACTGATCCTACTTATTCACTCAATATGTTTGAGACTTTTTCTCTGTATTTCTGCTATGTATTATAGTAAGATAGTTAATGGTTAAAAGATGCATTATATAGTTTTTCAGGAGAATTTACCCGTATGTCTTTATTCCCTACCTCCACTAGTTAGTGTACTAATATGATAGCTACTAATTTTATATTAAACAAGTATATAGGCTCAGTTTTCATTTGTATCAGTTTTGAAACATTATGCATTTTTTATGTTCTAAAGCCCTTTTTTTTGTATGTGTATGATATCTGCTTTGGGAGCCAGTCATTTAGTTGCCATGGTAACATTTAAGGAGACTAAACAAGTACCACAGTTCAGTGTTCTTTGGGAGAAAAATCAATACTCATTTCTTGGGAACAAAAGTACTTATCTTTGCTTCTTCCTTTTGTTTAGCTACAATGATGCATTTTTCAGTATGTTTGGTTTATTTTCATTAGTTGCAATTATAGTGTTTTTGAGGAGTTGTTTTGAATTTGATTAATTAAATTGACTAGTTTCATTATTAACCCCTAGGATGGCAAGGTTTTTCTTTAAATGAAACTCAGTTTCAGAATACCTTATCTAGAAGTAACTGATGAACAGAAATGGGTCATGATATTGTATACAAAAAAAATTCAACTGTGAACAATGAAATGCAGAAAATTAAAGGAAAAAAACCAAAAGTATTCAAACATAAAAGACATGTTGCAGCCCCATTTCTACAAATTTTGAAAAGCACAACTCTTTTAAACAATGAGCTTAGTAAATTTTCAATTATTTTACTTTCTGAAATAGTAGTATTTTAAAAATTTGAAGGATAAAAAGTACTTTGGGAAATAGTATTGAACACTTTCTCAGCTATCTTAAAGAATGAAAGATACTAAGTAATTGAGAAATTGGAAACATTGAGTTTCTTTACAAATGCTAAGAGAGTATTACTTCTCCCTTACATAGCAAAGAAAATTTCCATAAGAACATGCATAACATTTTTGTACATAGTTGTAAAATGAAGCTTAATAAAACCACCAGAAACACCAGATGTAATATCACCATACTGTAGTTGAACATATCTGCTCAGTTTGATGAAAGTATAATTACAGTCCAATATATATTATATATATTATTGGTAAGAAGAAAACGATTATTAATGAATGGCATACAGAAAAGGTTAAATGGCTTATTTAAAGAAAAAGATTCACAGATACTGCTGCATAACAACAATATTTTTAATAAAAGATACTACAATATTTCAATATATGAATCTGCATTAGAAAATGCTATCTTAACACAGGGTTAAAAATTTATCTAACCTCAAAGACTACCAAAATAAACTCCCAAATGTAGAAGAAATACTAATAAATCTGTTAGAGAGTTAAAAAAAGATAAATCATGCTTTAATTCTCCACATAATTTTAAACATCATTATGATCACCCCCTCAAGCAGCTGCTTGCCACAGAGATTTGATAGGAACTTATCAGTATAATGTGATATCGAAGAGGTCTGTGAGGAAGGTGAGACCTCAGGAGAAAGACAATACAAAGAAACATCCATGTCTTATTTGGGGATCAAACCCAGTTCCCTTTGACCTGGTTAGTAGCCAAGCATGCTAACTACTTGTTCATGGTATGTAGCAGGTGATAAATCTACCATTGTAGTTTTGGAAGAAACTCAATATGAAATAAAGTTACAGAAAATGATGGAAGAACTAAAAATTAAGCTTTAAAAAAAGGATCACATCCAAAATATAACTTGCTCATATCAAAAACCATGAAATTCTGCTTTGAAGAATTTTTTACAAAGCTTTGTTGCAATAAGAATATAAACCTTTACTTTGTATGAAAGCAAAACTATATAAAAGTGATATCTCACTTTGGCCTCTAGTAGACAAGTTAATTTGGAAAGAGTATCCCATAGCCGAGTGGTTAGCGCGCTTGGCTACTGATCTAAGGGACCTGGGTTCGAGCCCCGGGTAAGGCATGGCTGTTTGTATCGTTTTTCTGCTGAGGTCCTGCCATCCTCTCAGACCTTCTACTCTGGCATATAAACTGACAGGTTCCTGTCAGACCTCTGTGTCAAGCAGCTGCTTGAGGGGGTATTTATTATTTTTATTTTATGTTTAATTGGAATCAGAAAACATAAGGGATAAAATTGAGTTAAATAATAATTTAATAATAATAATTAACAAAATATAATTCAAAATCATTTAAAGTGTTTTTATTTTTTTACACTGAAAACACTGTGATGGTATGTAATAAAAAAAATCCAAAGATACATTAGCTACATTCTTATTATTTTCCAGATTAACATATAGCTCTTGTATCTTGTGGTATACCTTCATTCTTAAGAAATGAATGAAATGTTAATAGATTCTTAATAGATTCTGAAAAAAATTAATCGCCGCCACGGCGGGAATCGAACCCGCATCTCTCCAGATTCATGCCAGAGCGCGCTACCATTGCACCACGCGTCGGACAACGAATATTTTCAGAATATGCGCGTGGTGCAGTGGTAGCGCGCTCTGGCATGAATCTGGAGAGATGCGGGTTCGATTCCCGCCGTGGCGGGAATGAATTTTTTTCAGAATCTATTAATTATTGTTTCTTAACAGGGAATACTGTGCATTCACTTTGGATTTCAATGAATGAAATGGATCATAAGAAATATATTTCTTAAACATATTGAGTTATGACTATAGCCTTCATTCTTGGACTCACATTTTTATTAGTTGATGGAATAATTATTCATTGATGTGGGAATCCATTCAACTAGAAGCTCCTGAGGGCTTCTTTTTGAATTTCTTTAGTGCATCTTACATCAAACACTATCATGGATTGTACTATCAGTAGGTTCCTCTACTTTCTTCACTGAGAGTTGTTTTAATTTTTATATGTTCTCTCTTATACATATAGCATTAAAATATTATTTGTTATTACAATGAAACGGAGAAGTAAAGCACAGTCAAGAAAGTTGCAAAGCTCTGAATGGGTACATTAAAGGAAAATCACATATAATTCAGATGGGATGGAAGTCAGAAAATATCGTATCATTTATCAAGAAGTTATTTCACATTAAATGTGAAATAATATTTAAAATGCCTATCAGACTTAGAACAGCAAAGGACTTGCCCCTCCATTTGTCAAACATCTGATAACCCTACACAAAAATGTGCTATTGCTATATGCATTATCCCCTTCCCATGTAACACATTTTCAATGTGTTACATGGAACTGTAGGCCCTGACAATCACAGCAATTAAAATTTCTATATACACTATTTGCAAAGATGCAAATAACTGAAACACTGAAATTACATTTAAAAAACAACCAAAAGTGCATGTAACTTTTGGTGAAACTGTAATAGAGCTATATATCAATTATAAAGCAAAAGTCTGTCTCTTCTAGGGAAAATTCTTATTGGCAAGAGCAGGGTTTGGATCATGTGCTATACTAGGAAGCAAATAATTTGCATTGCTTTTTGGTGAGCAGCTTCTGCTTGGTTAGTAAGACTAGAGCATGTACTGTTTGATACAATGCCCAATGCAGTAATAGTTGAAGTGGATCTCTCATGCTTCTAGCTTGGTTATCTTGGGAACTAGACCTTCTGTTATCTTTATTGATATATACAATAATTATAATAGGGAAATTCAAAGATCATGTACAAATATAAAATTTGTGTTAAAATGAACTTAAGTTATGAAAATTACTTTTGTATTAAAATGTATATATCTTCCTCTCTTCATTCATAAGAATTCTAGGGAAGCATTGTATCTCTTGCTTTTATGAATGCTTTACCACTAGTCAAATAATAATAATTATTTGCAAGGTAAAAAAAATTACTCACTTGGAAACTGAGTTGTGTACATGGTAATTTTTTATCTTTTGTTTAGTAACATAATTTACAAGTGCACTGTAGTTTTAATCTCTCATGTAATTAAACATGAAAAATTATTTTCCAGATTATTTATGTTCTCCAGAAGCCAATGTATATGACATTGATTTTACTCGCTTCAAGATCAGAGATATGGAGACTGGAACTGTTTTGTTTGAAATTGCTAAACCACCACCACCAGGTAATATCTCTCTCTACAGTGTATAATAAATTATATAGCTGAACTGGATTTTTCTAAGTCACTGAAAATAAGAAAAGATATTATTAAGGATTTATTTTTTTCAACTAGCCCATTATATATATAGTCTGATACTCTGTGTGGTTGTGGTTGGCTCAGTCAGTAGCATGCCGTCTTGTAATTTGCAGATCCCAGGTTTTGAGTCCCAACTGTGTCGACATTGAGATTTATCTCCACTAACCCCCCCCCCCCCCCCCCCACCACCACCACCACCACCTTGCCCACATTCAGAAAGGGGACATCAGTGAGCTTAAAAATACTGCTTCCATTCAATGGGATGTTAAGCCATGGCCTGCATAAATGTTAAAGAATATGCTGGATGGCCTCGAAAGGAGGTTTTCATCTGTCTCCTAACAGCCATTCAGTAGGTTGCTTTCTTCCAATCTTGTCTGAACCCTTGGGGGTCCTTATGATATGGCCATTTGCAAGAAAGTACTGCTCAGAGATAAAACAATCCAACTGGTACTTTTTTTTGACATTGAGATTTATCTCCACTAACCCCCCCCCCCCCCCCCCACCTTGCCCACATTCAGAAAGGGGACATCAGTGAGCTTAAAAATACTGCTTCCATTCAATGGGATGTTAAGCCATGGCCTGCATAAATGTTAAAGAATATGCTGGATGGCCTCGAAAGGAGGTTTTCATCTGTCTCCTAACAGCCATTCAGTAGGTTGCTTTCTTCCAATCTTGTCTGAACCCTTGGGGGTCCTTATGATATGGCCATTTGCAAGAAAGTACTGCTCAGAGATAAAACAATCCAACTGGTACTTTTTGGTGCATGTATATATATCTAAAGTTTTCAAAGAACTGTCGCTTAACTTTTTTTACTTTCAGTTTGCTTAAAATGTTACATGTATTTTTGTGTAGTGGTCTTTTTTTTAGGTGGATTTTTTTTCAGGAATGTTGTATCACTAACATTATGCTATTGATGCTTTTGAGGTAATGATGATGTTATTGCTGAAATGCAAGATATGCATTTAGCAATTCAGCCTCTTCTGCTTAAGTCAAAGGATGAATAACTTCCTTGAGTGGAGTAAATTTGTAAAACAATCCATTGGAAACTTCTTTTGCTTAAGTAAGCTACTCGTGTCTCTTCAAAATGCCTTATTGTTGAAAATGAATTATGTAAATTAAAATTTATGATGTGTGATCAAGTGCTTAAATAAACATATGTCAACATAAATTAGGGATAAATGTGTTATATTAAAGTTAATGGTTATATTCATGAAAAATATAATAACCAGTACCTTCCCAATTTCCCCATGAAATGGCCAAACTTGTCAAATATGTGCATTGTAATTAGGTTTGCAGCACAGTATAGAATAGGCATACATATTTTGAAAAAGAGCTATTGTAGTGCATGATGTAAATCAAAATTTACTTTGAAAACTTTCTAAAATTTTAATATTTCAGATTTTGTATATTTTTTTCAAGTAAATAACATATATTTAATAAAAGATTCTTTCAACCCAGAGAATGTTAATATAGAATTCTGTAAAAGTTGCATTTAATTCTAGTAGCAAAACTACTTGCTGTCACTATTCATTAAAACATAAGGGCAGAGGTTGGCTCAGTTGGTGGTGTGTCTAACTCATAATATGATGTTCTCAGTTTTGAATGCTAATTGTACTTGGTTTCAGATTATCTTTGCTAACCTCTGCCCTGTTGTCAGTGAGAAAGGGGACACCAATGGGCTCTGAAAGGCTGCTTTCTTCCAATGGGGTGTTTAGTTGCCCTGTGTGCAGGAGAGCTATACCCTGTGCATGTTGGGGGCAGGGTGGCTCAGTCTGTAGTGAACATCGATGGGCTTGGAAAGGCCGCCATATATCAGATAGGATGTTAGCCATGGCCCCATGTGTGGGAGAGCCATACCATGTGCACTTTGAAGAACATGCTGGATGGCCTTGATGAGAGCCTGCCATCTATCTCCTAACAGCCATTTCACCATTCTCTGAGCCTTCAGGGTCTTGTGACCTGGCCATTTAGCCCATTGTGTGCAAGAAAAGTGCCTCTCAGAAGTAAAACAACCCAGCCTTGTGCGTGTTAAAGAACATGTTGGATGGCTTTGATGGGAGACTTCCATCTGTCTTATAATGGTTGTCTAGTGGATCCCTTATCCATTAACCCTTATCTGAGAGTAAGCAATGGCTGAATTTTTGTGATCCTTGTGTACCTGATCATTTAGTCCAGCATGTGCAGAAAAGTTCTGCTCAGAAGTAAAACAGTCCAACTCATAAAAAACACAATATATGAATTTTTGTTATTATATAAGTAACAGTTTTCCCTCTATTCTGCTTTTTATATCTATGAAGTATAAATGCAAGAGCCCTTTTATATTCTATATTAGCTCTGAGGCAGTGGTAAAAAAATTGGACTTTTCTCTCAGGAGAGAGTCTCAGTGTAGGAAGACCTTGACAACTTAGGAGTAATTTCTTTTTCTTATGTATGGTATATGACAAAGGTTAATGATTCATACTCGAGAAATATATTGAGTGCAGGATATTAAACAATAAATAGAAATATTTCATTGCAAATCTTAATATATCATAATTTCGTATCAAATCAACACATTCATATCAGACCACTTCAACCTTTGATTTAAATTAAATTTTGTATTATACAGTGTCTGTGAATAGTAGCTGTGCATACACAGGAAAATCTGTATACCAGTCCTCTATGACGATGCACAGAACTGTCTAGGCCAACACCTAAAGTCTGGCGCCACCTTCTTGTACTGCAGTCTTAGTGTCTTTCAAAGGAGATAGTTTCTTATGGAAGGGAACAGGGAGGAATCATTGGGGTCTATCGATCTGGACTTCCATGGCTACTTTTATATTTTTCTACCTGCTGAGGAGCGGTCAACTTCTCAGGATCTTGGTGTTAACCAGTTAAGCTACCTGACTAGATAATGGTTTAGAGTTTATGTATCCTGAACTTGCTGCATTGGTGGACTTCTTGTGAAGAAAAATATACCACTGTGCTTTCTGTTTATTTTGTGTGTTGGCAGCCCAGAATGAATAGGTGCACAGGATACCTTATATCAGTTGGAGGTAATCCTGATCAGAGGCCAATGAAATACCCAAACTCTTGCTTCTATGGTCATCACCAAACCTATAATGAGCGATGTCCTGCCAGCATGGATGAATTAAGCATTTAGTGTTGGTGGGGGAACAGATATTTGTCCCATGCCTGTGATTAACACTTCCAGTGTCCGCATTGATTATACACATTGACAGAACCTAAAATGAGAGTCTGAAGATGGCTATATCCATTTTTAGTACAACATATATAACACTTCATTATCTTTTGAAAATAGATATTGCTGTGTGAAAAATTTATTACATAAACTTATAAAAATACGTAATTCAAACTCGGAAAAATAATACTTTTTCCATGTAATGAATATTTTTTAATGAAAAAATAGTTTGGCCTCTGGATGTAAACCAGTTTTTCAGGCTGGACCCTGGAAGGTTTAAGGGTACTGTTTGATATTGACAGCACTATTTTTCTCAATAAACATAGTTTCCTCAAAATTCCCACTAACCATTTTCTTTCCATAGGTATGTGGAATGTGAAGACTCTGCATAGATTATTTTCTTGATGTCCTCACCCCCACTTGAGACATTACTTAATATATGAATGACTCTGAACTTGAAAAATATTAATTTAGTTGTTTTTAACTTGTCATTTCTGATTCAAAAGCAGTATTAAGAAATTATAATTTTTATGATAGAGTATTTAATAAAAAAGGAAAAAAATAGAAATGGATAAATGCAACTTCTTTCATTTTGCTGTGCCATGCAACTGTGGCCATGGTACTTTTTTGAGAACTCCTAGTCTATGAATTTCTCCAACTTTAGTATCGGATTAAGAAAATATCCTGTTACGCATTCTCAGTTACATAATTCACTAAGAAGATTGTCTACAAATGATGAAAAAAATTGCTTTTCACTAATATTGTTATTGATAATGCATTGAGTAAATATTTGGTTCATTAGAATAAATTCTATAATAAATTAACTTAATTTTAGTCTGTTCACAGTTTAAATGCCCACTGTTCTTGAGTTTTTAAAAAATTATGTGTCCTCTGTTGAGAAATGTTTCAATGCCACTGCTTTTAATTCATTTTATTTCATTGACATGGAAAATGCAAATATTCTGCAATATAATTTATAAGTCTGGATATTTATTATTGGGACATCTGTGGGGAATTCTGAATTGAACATAAATATATTATATTTTGTTGCTTAAGTATGGTAGTTGATATTGTAAACTTTATCGGTGATTACTCAATTAAATTCCTTGTTACTATCATCTTAGCTCTTCATAATATTAGAAGATTCACTGTTCATTTTTTATACTGTTATTTTGAAAAATATTTTCCAAGCAATTGGAAGTTTTTTAGACTTTGTGGTATAAAATTGCATTTCATTACAGAAGATGATGATGCAGAGGATAGAGATCAAGATCAAGAAGATACCGATCCCAATGCTGGTCGCTTTGTGCGCTATCAGTTTACACCTCAATTTCTTAAGTTGAAAACTGTTGGAGCCACGTATGTAATGTTTTGAATTACTGAACAAAACTGTAATGCAAGTTTTCTTTTTTTTATGTAATATTTAAGATAGCAAGCATGATTTAATGTAAGATGACAATTTTGTAGTGCATCCTATACTCCTTAGAAATTTGTTAGTGAATGTCTATATTATGTTAGTTGAAAGTCAAATTTGATACTTCTTAAATTATTTGAATGTTCAATTAATTATTATTAAACTCAACTCATTGAGTATCCACTAATAATTTCCACTCTGTAAATTGATTCAAATATTTAGAGGAAAAATTGTCTTGAGCCAGGTGGGATTCGAACCCACGACCTCCTGATAACATGTCAGGTGATCTGGGAATGACACTGTATAATACCTGTATCCCACCCGGCTCAAGACAATTTTTCCTCTAAATATTTGAATCAATTTACAGAGTGGAAATTATTAGTGGATATATGAATGTTTTTATGGAAAAACAAATTGAAGATAAAGATTGGATCAAATCTAGATTTTTTTCAACCATATTTGGTATTTAGAATTTTGATAGCTGCAGTATTAAACATTTAACTTTTTACAATTGTTTTATTTATTAGTTCTTTCAGAATATGATATTCTGAAAGAGTTCATTGTCCGACGCGTGGTGCAATGGTAGCGCGCTCTGGCATGAATCTGGAGAGATGTGGGTTTGATTCCTGCGGTGGCGGCGATGAATTTTTTTCAGAATCTATTAATTAATAAATGTTTTTCTTTTCCAAAGTAAATAGACAATTTTGAAAGTGTAAAATTCAAAAGTGTAAAATTTTTGAATTTTACACTTTCAAAATTGTCCTATTAAACGAATCTAATATCCTTAATTTAACGTTAATCCTTAAATTAAACGAACCTAATATCGATTCCTCCTAAACGAATCTAATATCTATCAACGAATCTAATATCTATCTCCACACACTTTCGTTTGTAGAGATAGATATTAGATTCGTTGATAGATATTAGATTCGTTTAGGAGATATTAGATTCGTTTGTGGAGATATTAGCTCGCTTGTGGAGATATTAGAGTAAGAAAACATAAAATATTGTAAACCAACAACCAACTTATTTAACACTGACATATAATAAAGTTGTTAACATTATGACCCAAAATGTGTATTTAGACACTATAATCATGAAAGGCATAAATCACTATAACAAATTTTCTACCTTTTGCTCGAGTATCCATTTCATAATTAATTTTTTAAAAAGATAAAGATTTCTTTCATTCTTTATGTTGTAAGGTAAACTGTTGAATATTTAGGAGCCAGGTATACATAATGTTTGCAAAAAGCTGTTTTTCTGGGAGTAATCACATTTAAATGTACAACTGTTGAAAGTCTGGTATTTTTATTGAAAACTTTTACATTTGAATCATCCCAATTTTTGACAATATATGTTAACAAATGGTAATTATATAATTTTCGGACTTGTAAAATTTGTAAAGAAGTATAATAATTTTGGATGCTATCAAACTTTCGTTTCTTGAGCATGCACCTCAACACATAGTTTTGAAGATTCTGAATAGGTCTCAAATTTGATTCATAAAGGCCACCCCATGAAATAATACCATATTCTAAATAAGATTTTATCCATGAATTGTAAATTATTTTTAACATGGACAAATTCAAAAAACTTCTAATAAAATATATTCTTGAAATCATGATATTCAAGCTTTTTACTGCGTTTTTTACATGCAACTTCCATGTGAGGTTACTATCTATAAATACTCCCAGATATCTAAAACCATCAACACCCTGAATAACTGGACAAGAACATGACCAATTTTGACGGTTTATATCATGATAAATTAATTTATTGTATAGTTCATCAATAGACTTATTTTTTAGTCTAAAATTTATATATTTTGATTTGTTGACATTTAAAATTAGCATATATTTCGCAAACCAGTTATTTATTTCTTTTAATAGCAATATTATTATTGTTGCCAAGTTGTTATTAGTTCATTTATTTTTATAGCAATATTATAAATGTTGCCAATGTAAACCAGTGCAATATCATCTGCAAATACAATGTTAATCCCATTCAATGGTAAATCACATAGGTCATTAAAAATAATATTGGTCCAAGGACTGAACCCTGTGGGACCCCAAAATTAACATAAGCAGAGGTACTATAACAATTTTTTATTTTTACAATTTGCTGTCTTTCAGTTAAGTAACTAGTTAGTCAAGATAGCATAAGACCTCTCATTTAAACCTTTTCTAATTTTTTCAGCAACACACTGTGAGAAACAGAATCAAATGCTTTTTTTTTTTACATCTAGAAACGAAACAGCAACTCTCAAATTATCGTTAATACCACGATGAATAATTGAGGTCAATCTCAAAATTACATCTTCAGTCCCCCTATTTTTCCAAAAACCATATTGGTTGCCTGAAAAAAATGGTATTTATCTAAAAAATTTAATAACCTCTTAACTATTTTTTCAAATATTTTGGTCAAAATTGGCGAAATAGATATAGGTCGATAATTTTCAAATTTTGTTTCATCACCCCTCTTGACTGTTGGTACAACAGTAGCAAACTTAAGGCAAGCAGGAAAAGAACCTGATAACAGAGATTTATTAAATAGAGAACACAAAATGCCTTTGAGTTCATTGTTTATTTCTTTTAAAATATATATAGAAATGTTATCAGTTCCACAAGACTTTCCAGAATTTAAATTCTTTATAACTGATTGTACTTCCCTGTCATATATTTCTTCAATAAAGAATGAATTGTATATTTCTTTAAATGAAGTATCTCAATATCATTTGATTCTGGAATAGTTTGGGTTAATTTATATATTATACCAGTGAAATAGTCGTTGAAAGCATTAGCTAAAGCTACTGGATTTTCTATTTCACTATATTTTTGATCATTATCAACAATTATTTTAGGACAATTGTATTCTTTTTTAGTTCTTCCACTCAACTCAATGACATCCCATTGTTTCTTAAAATTACTTTGCTAGAATAATAATTTATTGCTATAATAGTTTGATTTTGCTTCCCTGATAATTTTAGTTAAGGTATTACGATATTCTTGTAATTTTGAACTAAATTTGGTCCATTGATATTACTCTCACTTTGCAAGGTGATTTTCCTATTAAAATTCAACAGGTCCCATGACCCCATTCAAGTAGCATATAAATATTTATTCTATGTGGTTGGTGATGCATTTAGAATTTCAAGAAAAGTAAATTTCAAATAAATTTGAGCAGGATAATGATTGGTACAGGAAAGGTACTTTCAAGGGTTAATAATTTTAATCTCACTCAAATCTGCAGTAGGTACAAGTGTTTGATAAATGTTTTAAACAGATTTTTAATCATTTCATATTGTTAACAGTTATAAAAAAATGCATAATCTTAATCAGTTATTTCTATATGATTTTTCTTGTTTTAAATATGCTGGTCTTTCATATCCACTTTTCAAAGTATGTATTTATACTTTTATTACAGCATTTTTTTATTTTGTCTTTTTAGTGTTGAATTTACTGTAGGGGACAAGCCTGTAAACAAGTTTCGTATGATTGAACGACATTTTTTTAGGGATAAGTTGCTGAAAACATTTGATTTTGAGTTTGGATTTTGCATTCCTAACAGCAAGAACACATGTGAACATATATATGAATTTCCCACTTTGAGTTCTGATCTTTGTAAGTATTTTGTAGATATTAAAGTTAAAAATTTCATTGACAATGTTAAGCTGTAATTGGTAATGCCCAGGATACATCTGTTTGTTGGAATATACATAACAGTTCAGTCAGAAAGTACGAGTATGAGGCATATAGTGTGAGTTTTTTTCATTACAGTCATATTTATAATACTTGTAATTCAAGGGTGGGTGGACATGTGATACCATCAGTGGCAGAAATTCTCAGTTTCCCTGTGATTCTGCTGCTACTTGAGCAATTGGTCCCAAATTTGGTGGGGTAGTTCCACTTACTTCTAACTTTGTTGGGTTAATGGATAGGGTGCCTAGCTGCTGTGGGTCAGGAGTTATCCTTCAGAAAGTGTCCAAAATTTCTGGGGGTGCTGCTGTCCCTTTGTAAATAGAGTAGTATGTTATAAGTAGTACGTGTGGAAAGCTGTAAAAAAAACAGTTATCAATGGACATATTTCATGCCAAACTTTTAACATGGGTTTAACTAGACTGTAATATAAACAGTACAAGGTAATTCTGATATCATCCCATTACTTTTTGATATAATCTATGCAAAGATTCAAACACACATGTGAGATGAATTTTTCGATTCTTGTCAATAGAAGTTCATTTCTTTTTTCTCAGCAGTTGTTTCACTACTGTTTTCGTACTATCATCAGTTTGAAACCTATGGCCTCCAAGATGTTCATTCCTTCAGCAATGTACCATGCTTTTCACAGTGCCATTTAAACTATTACACTTTATATTCAGAGATTAAGAAAGGGTTTTATTGAAAAAAGATAGTAATCACTTTCTGTTGTTGCTTTAGTTGCTATGTTCAACTGACTTTTATAGACAATAAGTGGTAGATGGCAGGTGAGTTGACATTCAGTGTTGCCTAACAAATCTCTTCGACATAACGTAATAAGTTTAGGTACTTTAGTTATGAGATTGTACACTGTAACAAAAATTACAGTAGAGCTTCACAGTGCAGTAATTAAAATCGAATTAATATCTTGAATACTATATGATGCTGTTAAATGTCTTAAAAGCACTTTAATAAGGTAGCATAGAATTTTTTTGAATACTTTAAAACATTTCGACCTTTTATGCTTCACGTAACCCCTGTAAATGTGTATGTAACTGGTGTACCCCTTGTATAGATAGATAAAACTATAGTTATAGTATAACAATAGGAATAAAATGAAGCATATATATATATAACATATATCTATTGAATTTTGAGCTCTCGCGGCATACCCCAATAAATTTTACCGTGTACCTCACATTAAGAACCCCTCATGAAGTATTAAAAATATTAATTTAATACACTTTGTAACTTATTTTCTGACTGTCTCTACTAATATTTACATAGATTACATATACAAAAATTTAAACTTTAATACCAAAAACCATCACAATTGACTATTTACATAAGATTCAAAAGATTTATGAATGTAATTTTCATATTCTACACACAATAATTTTAAAACTGTGGTATAGTAATAATAATTAATAGATCACTCTGTCCCATGGCCGAGTGGCTAGTGTGCTTGACTACTGATCTATGGAACCTTGGTTCAAGCCCCGGGTAAGGCATGAATGTATGTGTCATTTTTTTTTGCTGAGGTTCCAACATCCTTTCATACCTTCTACTATGGTGTATAAACGGACAGGCTCCTGTTAGACCTCTGTGGCAAGCAGCTGCTTGAGGGGGTATTTTTTTCCTCCATAATAAATTATTTCAGTTTGTAAGTAGTTGATTTACATCTATTCCTCTGGAGCTAGTCAGGCTATTGCCTGCTCCAGAGATTCCCAGGAGCTAGTCAGGCTATTGCCAAACTAGTCAGGCTATTGCCTGACTAGTTTGTACCTAACAGCTACTGTTCTGAAGTGATTGGGGTGGAGGGGGAGGGGAGTGGCTCAATCGGTAGCACTCGAGACTCATAATCTGTAGTTCCCAAGTTCATGTCCCACCTGAGATTCATGTCTACTTGAGATTTATCTCTGCTAAACCCCTACCCTGCTCTCAGTCAGAAAGGACACCAATGGACTTGGAAAGGCTGCTGTACATTGGATGGAATGTAAAGCTGTGACCCCTTGTAGGAGAGCCATAATCTATGCATGTTAAAGAATATGCTGGATGGCCTTGATGGAATTTATTTTTTTGTCCTTCCATCCTTTGGTTGTGTCATGTGGTCAAAATTATTGGCTGATCAGATTTTTCCAAATTTCCCAATCCATGACCATTAAGCAGTAAATGTTTTGCTCAGTGAATATTGAGCATGGAGAATTTAGTTAGTATGGATCAAGCATGAGGATATCACTAATGGCAAAAGATGTTGAATATTTATATTGTGTAGCAGTAACATTTAATGTGCAAATTATATTGCATGTGAATTTAAATGATTAAAATTTTATATAATTTCAGTTGATCAAAAAATGTTACCAACAATGTTTAAAATTCTGCACCTGTATTAATGTAGCATTTGAGTACCTGTTTTGCACCATGCATTTTAAACTGTTGCACTTTGTATTCAAAGATTAAGAAAGGGTTTTAATTGATATTAATTTAATTGATGGAAAAGCTAAATCAGAAAGCAAATTTCTTATGTCTTAGATGCATTTTTTTTCCAGTTAGATGTTCACTATGAATTGTTTATTACTTCTAAGTTGAATATATAAATTAATCGAAATTGTTTTTATTTGTAGGTGAAGAGATGATAACCAATCCATTTGAGACTCGCTCAGATAGTTTCTATTTTGTGGATGATCGACTGATCATGCACAACAAGGCAGACTATGCATATAATGGGGGTCTACAGCAGTGAAATCTCCCAATTGAGTCCAGGGTCCACCTTTTGTGTGCACCTGTTTGTGCTGCTGCCACACCTGTTGCTGTTGCTACTGCTTGTAGCCATCTAGCACTGCTCAATATTCCATGGGAGCATTGCCCTTAAGAAATGGAATGACATTATTGGCTTTTGTTTTCTTTTAATACAGTCAAATCTTGTCAATTTTGAAGTATTAAGATTTTCATCTCTAAGCACATTCAAATGTATAGTATGTTGAAATGTCATGTATCATTTCTGATACATTTTATAGGGATTTGGATCTAAAGCTGTAAATAAATATGTTCTCAGTTTAGAAGTTATAAAACTTTAAGTGGTATTAATGAGTATCTTGAGTTTTGAAAATTATGTAAAATTATTGGATCATGGCTTGTGAACTATTGTAATATATCTTTGAATACACCATACTGTGATGTTAGAGAGAGAAATATGTGCTAAAAATTCGTTAATTGTTTCAAAAAGGTAATTAAAATAATTTATTATTTTATCTACATAGCATTAATCTTTGTTGATTTGGAAATAATAAAACATGCAGTTAGTTCATTTTGTCAACAAAATGAAATATTTTCTGTTCTATTATTAAGTTAACATTATTTTCCATATTTTTGACTCTTGTAAGGGAAAAAGCATGTGAAATATTTTCAGTCATAGGGGAATGCACACTGAAGTTTTCAATGAATTCAGTTTTAACTCTTGTAGCACCCTACGAGAGTTAAAAATATGATGTATATAAGGGATTATTTATAAGTGATTTTTGACTTTAGCATTTTAGGTAGGATTCCAAAGACCAGTACTCAAAATGATTATTATTATTATTCTGAATTTTTATACAATTTTGAAAAATGTAAGTGTTTAATATGTTAAAGCTTAAGATGACAAATTAATACATTCCTAAATTCTACAAGTGAGCATAAAATAGAAACAAGTCAGTATTAAATAGCATGTTTCAAGCAATTGTTTCTTAACCAATGAGCTGGTACCAAGTGTGCTGTGGTATTCATTGGAAAAAACTGAAATTATTCTAAAAAAAAACAAAGGAAAAGTTTTGAAATGTAAAAATTAAATTGGCAAGAATGATATAAGTATATGAATTAAAAATTTGGAAGATTATATATGTTATATACAGTGTGTCCGGAAAAGATTGTACCTTTTTCCAAAAATTTATTCTCATCCCAATGATGTGATATGAGGATGCTTTCTACAACAAAAGTAAGATAATCTCTCCAAGTTTTTTTAGTAATCCTTACAAAGATTCAATATGTGCATTCTTTGTGATGCGACAGATATCTAGTCGATAGTCCATTTCTTCCCATATTCGAATCAACATGTCTCCTGTAACGGCAGCAAAGGCTCCAATGATCTGCTTTCTCAGCTCCACCAGATCTCGAGGCAATGGTGGGACAAAGACTGTGCTTGATGAAGCTCCACAAGAAGAAATTGCACAATGTCATATCTGGGGGGGGGGGGGCATCTTAGTAATGCCTCATCGTCAGGACCAATGTGATCTATCCACCGTTGTGGGAGATGTTCATTGAGGTACCCTCTCACTGCTTGATGGTAGTGGGATGGAGCTCCATCTCGGAAAACAAAATCCTGTGAGGCCTCTTCAAGTTGGGGCATCATCCAATTCTCGAGCATGTCCAGATACGAGAGTCCAGTAATGGTGTTTTCTGCAAAGAAAAATGGCCCATGAAGCTTCCTTCTGGATATGGCACCAAAGATGTTCAACTTTGGAGAATCTCTCTCATGCTCAATGACTGCATGAGAATGTTCGGAATCCCAGAACTGAACGTTATGTCTGTTGCCTCTGCCGCTGATGTGGTAGGTTGCCTCATCACTGAACATGATCCTCTCCTTGAAATCATCATTCTCAAGCAATTCCTGTATGTTTACACTGAAGACCGAAATGCTTTGTCTCATTCAGTGAGTGCCTGCAGAAATTGCAGCTTGTAAGCCTTAAATTTCAAACGCTTATGCAGCACATCACATACCATAGAGTGGGGCATTTCCAACTTATGGCATGCCCTTCGAACTGACTTTATGGGACTGCGCTGGAAGGCTTGCTGAACTCTATCCACTACTTCCTTCGAACATGATGGGCAGCCTTTGCCTTTGCGCAGCCAACCTCTCTCCAGGAATTGCGTATACCAATGCTTAATGGAGTTCTTATCAGGTGGATCAACCCCAAACTGTCGCCGAAAATTGCGTTGAACTGTGATAACAGACGTTGGTTTCGCATATTCTACAACACCTTTTGTTGTTTGGTCGGTGCCATTTTGAAAAAAATAGTCCTCATGTGCATGGCAGGTATTTCAAGTGAAACTTTTGCAATCTGTGCTTGTTACATGTCTCTCCACACAGTAACTTTGAAAAAAAGAAGAAATAGATACAATATTTTCCAGACACCCTGCATATTATGGGTGTGATACTATTGTGATTAAGCTGTTGAATGTTGAAAACATTAGTTTGGAGGTTTTTAATTGATCTGAAGCAGGACACTAATGTTCTGCAAATGAGGGTGATTCAACGCTCTCAACAGCAGAGAATTTATTTATTTATTATAATGTATACTTTTGGTGTGCTGCAGTTAAGTGAATACTTTGGTGTGTTGCAGTAAGGCAGTGTCTCGCAAACTGTGTGCTGTGGCACAGTAGTGTGCCGTGGCACAGTAGTGTGCCTCGAGAGATTTTCAAATTGACACTTTTTCAAATTTTTTCATTTCAAATTCCAAAGATTTCATTTTGACTTGACTTGTGTTATCGACATGCTATAATAGAAATCTTTCAGATTTTATCAACTGGGATCTTGTAAGTATTTATCAAGCTTTTTCCAAATTTTGGTATTAATTTTTGTTTATTTCAAGCCATAGAGTGGACAAATATTTAAAACAAACACCGAGTTATGAATTAAAGAACGAGAGCAAATCTTCAAGTAAAACCAGGCTGATGACTTCAACAAAGCGCAAATATAATGACGATTATATAGAGTTTGCTTTTATTCTTTTTTAGGTGTGCCGCGGAAAAAAAAATTAGATTCAGTGTGCCACAGAAAAAAAATTAGATTCAGTGTGCCGCAGAGTAAAAAAGTTTGCGAGACACTGCAGTAAGGTGAAGTGAATCCGGTACTTGTTGTAACGCAATGCAAAAAAGGTTGAGAACCACTGGCCTACTTACTCCATCTAAGAAGGAAAATTTAATTCTTAGAAATTGACAACACAAAGAAACATCAAGTGTAAAATATATGCTGACAATAGTGTAACATGTATGGAAAAAAAGTGGTGTAAATGTGTGATACACATATTGTAGGAGGGTTTTTTCCCCCCCTTTAGAGTGGGATGTGGGAGATTCTGGGAGGTACAAGGAAATATCTTTTTTTCCTAAATACAGGCACCTGATTTATTTTCACCAATTTGCAGGTTTCTAACTGCATTAAACCTACTGAACTTTTAATATTCCCATTAATTTTGAGATTTTAATAGTAATGATAGTGTGGAATGAGAATTGTTTTTAGGGACTGAACAAAAAAAAACTTTAACTGTAGGAAACATACAAGTGAAATGTTGGCAGGAGGTGGTCTGATTTACTTAAAAATTACAGAATTGTGTTTCATGTTTTTAACAGCATTCTACATTTGCATTTAGGGAATTTAATGTATATAATATCAGTAATGAAATATTTAGCAACAAAGTGTTATTGGTGACCATTGAAATTTTTTTGATTTTGAAACACCAAAATAAAAGTGACAACATGAAAAAAAGCAATGTGTAGGGGACAGAGGAAATTGTGTTTTGGTGTTTAAGAACTTGACTACTATTTTGATTCTATTTGCAGATTGTTCCATAGAAAATTTAAAGATGTTAGTTTATTACATTAAAATTATAACCATATTCTTATTAATGTCACACATCAATGAAGTCTGCAGCTCATTATTTAAGATTTATGTTTGGCTCCCAACTGATCTAACACTCAGATTTCTTGCGACATTTCTTGTGAGCCTCCGGTCTTTATGATCTGGCCAACTAGTCTTTTGCAGAGCAAAAGTATTCCTCTTGTGACTAAATTCATTCCAGGTATCCATTTAGGGAATAAATTTTCCCATTTAGATGCCAAATATAGTGAATTTCAATGCAATTCAAGTAAACATGGCTATCAGTGACATCACATGAAAGTTACATTGTGTGGCAGTAATGTTTAGTAAGTTGTGTTGCATGTGAAGCTGTTGTCAGTATTAAAATTGAGATTGAAGATAGTATTTGTTTCAGGATGGAGTGATATAGTGTTGTTCTCTGTAATGAAATAGGGGACTTTTGCATTTTAACATTATATGCATATTCAAAGCATTTTAGTATATACCTGTAAACTCTGATGTACAGTACTATATAGAAAATTGCATATTTACAATGAATAATTGTGTTGATAGTTTGAGACTAAAGCTATGGCAGTTTACTGTTGCTTAGTAAGTTCGTAATATGAGATAGAAAAAAAATTATATGTTCTGTTTTAAACTGATTTGTTGTTGTCTAACATGTGACATGTAGTTAATAAATTAGGAATTATTCCATGTTTGCAAGATATTTCTAATCAGAATGGATATCATTATTGCACAGAAAGCAATAGGCCATTTTATATGGGAATCAGTTTTTGATCCATATAGAACAAGCTGCTGTTTCATATTTAATATGCAAAAGTTTGAATATGTTGAAAGGATTGTTCATTTTTTTGCAAAATTTCAGTTTGTTTAATTTTTTTTTTAGAATTCACCCATGAATTTTCTGCTTTTATATAAAATATCCAGATTTAAAAAGTGTTTACAATTATAGCTAAATTATTTCTGCCAAATAACTAATAAGAAGCCTAATTTGGTAGCATGATTTTTTCAGTGACATGTTTTTCATGTATATGCAACTTATTTTTTTTAAATTCTTGTGAATATTCTGATTTAATTATGGACAAATGCATATATATCAAATATATTGTTTTGAAGCTTATCAAGTATACTTTCATGTGGTTGATAAAAATGATAGTTGTCAAAAGTAAATTGCAGATTTTATTTAGAATTGCTATCTGTTTGCTGATTCTAGACATTGGAAAATGTCAATATGCATTTCTTATCTCACTAGCTCTAAATTTGTTCCAAAGATTTTAATCTCTTTTTACATTGTTGATTCGCAGTCATTTTTATATGTAGATTATAGTTGAAGTAAAAGTGATTCTGAACTTGCAAACTGCAAATCAACAATGTCATATGACAGCTTGAATTAAAATTACATATGTGGAGGTGTTGAAACAAGAATAGCTTGTTATTTTTGTTCACAGAGTCGAGTAATAATCATAGTTGGTGAGTTTGTAATACAGCTGGGTTTTATTAGATAAAAAGACTGTGAAAAAAGCATTGTGATTACATAAACTACCTGTCAACATAATATAAATATGTGATTTCATTAAGAGTCAGTTTCATAAGAGCAATCAGTTCCTTAATAGTTTTTATGTAGCTCTTACCTCAGAAGAAAAAAAATATACTGCATTTTTAAATTATTCAATTAAGGAATTTAGCTTCAAGATTTGATTAAAGTTCAAACATTTCAAGTGCCAATAAAAAATTTTCTTATGAGTAGAGAGAAAGGATAACATCTGAAAATCAGTTGACTCCTCTGATCTTGGGCTTGTGACACAAATTAAAATAACAAAATTGGTTATTTGGAATGATAGAAGTATTAGGCCTTACTGTTGACCAGTAGACTGCTTCACAACTAGCATAAGCATTTTGCTTGAGATACATTGCACTATCTTAAATATGCATATTATTAGAATAGTTTACTATTTTTTACCAGTTCTAGTTTATTAATTTAGTAATAGAAGCCTGTGAAAGCAATGGATTAATATCTTAATCATGTCTGTTTAAATATGCAAAGGAGGTCAGTCTAGACAAGTTGTTAAATATAACAATTTGTAAATTTCATATGGGAATGCATCTTTGTTCTTAAAAGTAAAACCTTAGCTATAGTAAAAATATTCAATTTAAAGATGTCTGTTTTAAGTTATATTTTGTACAATTGATCCAAAGTATACTTTACTGATTGTGATTTATAAAGTTAAAAGAATAGTAATGAGTAGCATAAGTTTTAATGTAGATGCCGAGCAGGTGTGAAATATTTATATAATTTGATTCTTTATTTCAGGCATATAAGGTTTAAAAAAACATATGGATTCCATATCCACTGTCTTTTATTTTGTATGCATGTATTTTTTTCTTTATTCAAATTTATACTGTGATATAATTCATGGTATTAAGTTTTACAAATGTTAGAAGTGAAAAAGCATTTAAGGGAATTATAGTTCACAAAACACCATAGTATATCTAACACATAAATGTATCTAATTGTGTCAACACCAGAGCACTGCCTTGAGATTTTTGGGTGTAAGGTGTGCAGCACAGGGCCCCTGCATATAATGTTGACAATGAAATCTAGATCTATTTTGAATAAATATGCCTTGCTACATTCAGGTAAAGCTTATGAAAACTTAATGCGTAAAGGAGAAAAAGGTTGCAGAAGCAGTTTCTCTAAAAGTTATCAAGAACTTTTAGTTGCATATAGGCCATTTGTAATCTTGCTTTGCAGTGTGCTAAAAATATAGATAATTGAAATGCTTAATTATTTTAATTTTTCACACAGTTATTACACACGTTCTATTAATTGCTTTTTTGATATAATTTTATGTTGACTATCAGTAAGTTAGATGTTATCAATGTGTAGTGTAATTGATTCAAATGTTATTCCTCTTATAAACTATATTCTGCTGTAAATATTTTCTTTCTTTTTAATTGATATAATATCATTAAGATTATGCATTTTTCTCTTGTAGTGAAGAAATTAACTGGTGAAAATTTGCAATCACTGCAGAATTCTCATTTATAATTAAACACTGCCTACTGTAAACTCAAATCCAAGTATTACATGAATTATATGTTAGCTGCTGGATACCTATTTTCTAGGCCTACAGCATACAATTATGCACAAGCATTTTATGATTCACGTTTTATTATTATTTTAAGATTTCAACATTAGATGAAACTAGTGTATGCATATTGTGACCGAAATCAGTTAGTTTGGGACATCTCAGACCATGTATTGATCAAAAGAGATATCTGAAATTAACAGATGTCACTCCAAAAATAAATGATATTTTTTTTTTGTAAAATTTATTGTTAAATGGCAGCTTTCATATATTTATGAAACATAAATTCTACCATAATAATAACAATGTTTAGTGTATCATCAAATGTCATGTGAAATTTATATTGTGTTGTGGTATTTCATTCATGTATGATTTTCATACTGTGCATCCCAAAAAAATGAGCCACAAAGAAACATTATTAGAAACGTGTGCTGATAAATCATGTAATATTTGTAATGATTTTTTAAGCAAGTGAAATTGATGAAGGATATGAAAATAATGATACATACTTCTCAATACTTATTACTGGTAAAAGGCCACGTGCAGTGCAAATTCCTTTATCAAGTGATTCTGAAGAAATCGATATAAATTTAGATTGGTCCGATTATGATGCTCTGAGAAAGAGTGATGATTTTCAGGAGTGAAAATATTTCCAAATGTGAAAGTGTTGAAGATATTGCATCTCTATTCATTGAAGATGATTTATTTGAAACCATTTGCTTCAGAATCAAATGAATATTATGCATAAAATCCCACAAATGTAAAAATTCACCTTGTGAATTAATTAATTTGGAAAATGATTCAATATAACTGTAATGGAATTGAAGTGAGTATTGGTCGACTAACTCATTAATTGAAACACCAATTTTTTGTGGAAGTAGATTCATCGAAATTTGGGCATTTTTGTATTTTACCAGTAATGAAAAGATCAGTATCTTGGGCTGAATATTTAAAATTCAAAATATAGTGACTATTTTTTTAAATAATTTTGATGCTTGCAACCATTGATAAATAGCTGTTTTGGTCTCCCTCTTACTACTTAACTTGTAACTTTTTTCTACTTCAATATGTGGCTAAGGGAACAGTGACTGGATATGGTAGGTAAAGTGTTAGCACTTATAATAAGCACTTTCAGTGTTCGTTTAAAGAAGATAATTCAAATAATTGAATACACTTGTAATGTTTGTTTTTTAGTTTATCAAATTTTAACTGTCATATTGGGTGAAGTGTAGCGAGTTTAATACAGATATTTGTTTCTTTTATTTCTTGGAGAAATGGTCAATACCATTGCAGATGCCCCGTGTAATAAGGAAACTTGTTTAAAATAGAGTTTAAAGGTTTATAAAAGCGAAATATGAAGTGGAATAAATATTTTAAAATGAGGCTTTTGATTTTTAGATAACATGGAATATAAAATGCGAAGTTTGTATCTGATTTTTTTTTGTGTGTGTTAAATGTAGAACCAAAAATAAAATGTTGCAGAATCAATAGAATCTCTAATCTTACCAAAACTGCAAAAGATTTGTGTATTTGAGTTGCATTACTTTGTAGGTATAGATAAAACGGCATTGGATCTTAATTCAAGATATTATAAATATGGAAAGATAATAATTTATATTTTGCCATTCTAAGTTTCTGAATGAACTAAACCTAAAGCATCTTGCTGTTGTGTGAACAACTGAATTCATTTTTTAACAAATGTTTAACTACAAATAGGTACATTTTGTTAATATTTTAATATTCTAGAATATTGTGAATTTTGTGTATATGGTACTTGTTATTTGGTGCTGATGTAAATGTTTGTTCATTGGTTGTGCATAATTGAATTGCTGCTTTGATGTGTACATAGTAAAGTTAATAATACCTATATGTAATAAATGTTTTTAAATGTAAAGTAATTGATATAGTAGTGTGCATTTATTAGTAGTTTTGTATTACATTACAGTAAAAGATAATAGGGACCAGTATAATTATCTCAGCTCATGTTTGTCACAATATTTGTTTATTTAAATATATTATTATGTATCGTAACCTTTCATTGAACAGCTAGTCATTGGGAAAACAAATGGCAAAGATATTGTCATTAAGGTATTTCATTAGTTTCCATAGGGGGGAAAAATAAATAGTGGTGGGGTAAAAAAGACCATGATGTAATTTGAAAAATATGCATCTATAAGGAAAAACGTAAGTGACACTGTGCGTAAAATTTTTTTTTTTATAAGTTTGATGTATGTGACATCTTTTCTGCATACAAGCAGTCTACACATTGTCCCATTCACATTGAACAATAGTGTTGATTTCTATCCATAATAAATATCGACTCATCGGGAACACCTTAATTATTTTCTAGTTTTATTGTATTGTTATTTTACTAATAAATTCATACAAGTATGGCATAAAAGCTGCTTTTTCTTAATTTTTTTTTCTGAAGCAGTTGCTACTGTTTTATGCAACATAGCTCTACTAAAGTGCTGATGTGCAGAAAGAGGGCATAACACTACACCACGCCACAAATTCCCAATTTAACGCTACTTTTCAAAATATTTTTCATGAATTTGACTAGTCGTGAGTATTTATTAATTTATTTATTTATTAGAGGTTTGTATTATGTGATGTAGATATAAGTAGATTTCATTTTATAATTAAAGCAATTCTATGAGTATGGGGTATTTTCATTCCCTACATAAGCAAGTTAAGATGCATTGAAGACAAAAGACATTAAGAGTAAAACAAGTTGAATCATTTTTGATTATAACACAACTGGTCATTATATCTGCGTAATACCGAGGTTGGTATTAACAATGTACTGGAATATTAAAAGAAAAGATATTAAGGTGTATCTCTACAGAATGAATATTTCATGTGCATTGTTAATCATGGCCATAGAAGATGCAAAGGTTTTATTCTAGTGCAGTGGTTCTCAACCTTTTATGCTTCATGTACCCCCTGGAAATGTGTATGTAAATGGCATACCTCTTATATAGATAGATAAAACTATAGTTATATAATAATGCCAACTAAGCAACTTTGTTACTAGATCTAGTGACTTTTGAGCTCGTGGCAGACCTCAAAAAATTTTACCACGTACCCTATGTTGAGAACCTCTGCTCTAGTGTAATGATCAGGTTTTGTCATCATCCAAGGGCATTTGTTCCTGATAAATGAAGATTTTGTTGTTTAATATGTATTTAAAGTTTGGTTGTTTTGAAATATACTGTGGTGTTAGATTTATAACATGTTTCTGAAGTTATTACGACCTACATTCATTTGATTGTGCTTAACTACCATGTATCAAAGCGTTTGTAATTGAATATGTAAATCATAGCTCTTTGCACAAGTAAAATTGCAATGCTGTAGAATACTGAAAAGTATTATTATAAGAATATAAAAACATAAAGGAACTATTATGTTCTATTAAAAACGTTTTCTTGAATTTGTGTTATAAGTTTGCAATTTGGGCTTATAATCATTTTACCAGTACAATTTTTAAGTAGCAATGCAAGAAAGTGAAATGATAGAATGTACGTTTATGATAGAATGTATGTTTAAATCGGATTGCCAAAGTGCCAGGTAATAGAAATGACAATGTCTGTTATTCTTTGATGATGAACGTTTAAATAGGGCCTATCATTTACTCTTAGCATCCTACTCAAGCCTGTTTTATCAAAATTCTATTATGAATGATGCTAACTAGTGACCTTTCATTCTTTCTTATTGTGGTCTACTTCAAAATTTTTTTCCCTTTGCCTATTTTTTCAGCTTGTAGTGTAATCATGGAACCAATGCTATAAGCTCTATATCTGTGCTATGACAAAACAATATATTTTCAAGGACAAGCTTACAGATTAAGTTTATTGATTCAGCAGGGGTGGGGAAACTCTGGCCTTCGTGGTGATTTTTTGTTCCCCAGTAACTAAAGAATATTACCACAATCAAAAACATGAGTTTAATTAAGTATATTCTTTAAACCTAAAATTTCTTACCATTGTTTAATAAAAATAGTATTATTTCAAGATCGATGTAATCACCTTATTATTTCCCATACTTATGTATATATGATTTCATAGGATTTTCAATATGGCCCTTTTAATGTCCAACTTTTTTTTAGTGGCCCACAGAGAAAAAAAGTTTCCTCACCCCTGGCATAGTCTTATTGTATCAGATGATCTTGTTATAATTGCAAATTTTCTTTATTAGTGGGAGTGATCTTTCACAACCACAACACATGTTTTAACAGGCTTTCATCTTTGAAGTTTCAGAGTGCAGTATTTTCTTGGCCACTATATACATATAAGTACTATTTAAACTAATTCACTATCACTAAAGTATCGATTTTCTGTATACAGGTGAAATTATCATATAACGAAAGAGTAATTGAATTCAGTATGTAAATTTCCTTTTATAAATTGCATGAATAATATATTTTGAAAGCTTCCAGAAATAAGTGAAATATGTAATAGTAAAATACATGTAATAATAAGTTTTAAGTTAAAAGTAACATTTTTTTGACTGCATTATATGGAGTAACTTGTATATTTTATCGTACCGAGCCTACAAAGTAATACCAGAAGTGAAATGAGATACATTGCTTAAACTTTTATATTTTAATGGAGCACAGCCCAAAGAGCAACAGCAAAAGTGCCAATTCATTTATTATCAATGCTTAATTCGATTTTTTTGCACTTTGGGAAATGCCTTGCATTTGCACTTTTTGTGTTTCATTTGGCTATCCGTGTTAAACTTATATAAGAGTTACTATCCCAAAAACAATTTTCTAATACCACAAATTATGCTTGCTTAAAATGTAATAAAATATGAATTCTTTTAAATAAAAAATTGCACTTTGTACATGTTATTAGAGAGGCGCTTCATCAATGCATTATTTGAAATATAGAACTATATGTGAATTTGTTTCATCTGCTTTCTGTGTTTTTTATTTAAACACAAAGGATGGAGATAACCTAGAAGCTGTAGTGGGCTTCTCCTGGTGTCTCATACAACATACAAACACATACCTGCTGGTCTAGTAGTTAGGTATGCTAACTACTAGACCAGGTATGGGTAGTCCCATACTTTGTAAATATGCTATGTTACAAAAGGTAACTGGACATTCCATGTTATGTGAATGGAAAGTCACATTCAGAGCTCCCTTACTTTGAAAATAAACCTTTTTTGAAAAAATGCCATTGGAGGTAAATTTAAGATCTCACTCAAAAAACTAAATCACTATTTTTCAATAATATTCGTTTAATATTTAAAGAATTATGTAAGCTGAAACATTTAACTGTAACTTCTGCTAGTGGGGGTCAGTCCCATAATCTGCATTTCCCAGTTTCAAGTCCCACCTGGCGAGGATCAAGATCTTTCTCTAATAGAAGACACCAATGGGCTTGGAAATGCCGCTGTCCATTGGATGGAACATTAAGCCGTGGCTCCGTCTGCGGGAGAGCCATACCCTGTGCACATAAAAGACTACACTCTATGGCTTTGATGGAAGGCTACCATCTGTCTCCTAACAGCAGTAAAGTGGTCCCCTTCCCTCAATCTTCTCTGAGCCCTGGGGTTCTTGTGACCTGGCCATTTAGCTCATTGTGTACAAAAAATGCTGCTCATAGGTAAAAACAACCCAACTTGTGCCAGTCATGAAAATTTACCTGAAAAGTTAAAACACAACCTTTTTAACAAATTGTTCTCTAACATAAATGCAATATTTGAAGTTTGTGTAATAATGTTTTAAGATTTCATCAACATTGGAGGAAAAAATGTTTAGAAAGACTGTGATAGCAATCTCTGCTGTTGAATATTACAGCATCAGTAACTCCTTATATATTAAACAAATATTCTTAAAAAATCAGGGACCTGGGTTCGAGCCCCGGGTAAGGCATGGATGTATGTGTCGTTTTTCTGCTGAGGTCCTGCCATCCTCTCAGACCTTCTACTCTGGCATATAAACTGACAGGCTCCTGTCAGACCTCTGTGGCAAGCAGCTGCTTGAGGGGGGTATTAAATAGAGAGAGATTAATCAGATTTTCAATTTTTGTCTAGAGACATTTTTCCATAAAAAGCTAATTTTTAAAGTTATATGGGGACATGTATAGGGAGGTTTGAATGTGGTTTTCCATTTGGGTAACATGGAAGACTCCAGTTACTTGTTGTAATAAAGTGTATATAAAGTTTTTTCTTGTAGAAATTGGATACATATACACTGGTTATCTGATAAGCGTGTAAATTTGAAAGTCTGAGAATAAAGTTTTAGGATTTACTACAATCTAGAGAACTTATAAAAATGTGTATCTAATGCTAGTGTGTAGCTTGAAAGTTGAGTGATGATCAGATCTAAGAGACAGAGTTCTCTATAGTTTCAAATGGATATTAAGAAGTATAAGAAGGATATTACAGCCAGTTAAAGTAGATTATTTGGAGCGGCGTTTTAGGATTTTTCGTTGCGTGATTGATAATGGTTAATAAGGACATTCATATATTTGCATTTTGTGTTGTAGCATGTTTTGCGAAAATTTCTAGTTTCTGTATAGCTTAGTATTATGGAAAATCAGTTTGAAGGATGTTGAGGTTATGCACCATCTGCAATGTATCAAATGTTGTAAAAAAAATCGTTCTTGTTACTATATTTAAGCAAAAATTTTAAATGTATGTAATTAATTGTACAAACTGTAAAAAAATGTATATTTTTCCAAATTGTTGTATTTATGATAGAAGGAAATTTGCGTTCGAAGTTTGCTGGCAGTGGAAATAGTCTCATAATCTCATCGATTTCTTTATATTTTGCATTTTGCTGAAAAATGCAGTATCACATCTTGTCAAAGAGAATAATTTATTTAACTTTTCCCTTGTTTCGATTAGAGACTATTTTATAGTAAGAAGCAGATATCGTTTTTCCTGCTGTTTTGTGTTGGACATGTTTGAACATTCAACACAATTGTACACACAAATTATATCAGTACAAGTCTTAATTAAAACTTGTATAATTAATGTTCTTTAATAATTTTGTGCAAACAGAATTCCGTTGAATCATTTACATTGCCTTACTTAACTGCACTTAATAATATCCACGGTTACCGGTTGACTTTGAGATCAATAAATCAATAAATAGTTTTGTGGGAAAAAGTTTTGCCGACGTGCAGGATTCGAACCCACTTCTCTCCAAGTGCAAGAATGACTTAGATATTGTTAAGCCACGTCAGTGGAAAAAACACGGAGCCGGCCTTAATTTAGTGGTCTTAGAACACTCTGGCATGAATCGGAAATGTGGGTTCGAATCCCTCACGTCGGCATAACTTTTTTTTTCTGCAAAACTATTGCACTTTAAAAGATTTGTTTTAAAATAAATTTTGAACTCGCTCAGTGATTGTAAATATAAATGAAAAGGGATTTATGTTGGAGATTGCTTTGGAAAATTCTAGATTTCGAATAAGTAGGCACTTTCTATTTTCTGAGTACAGTTTTTTTAATCTAAAACAATGGAAACGGGTTGCACACAAGAAATTCTACTTTTTTTTTATATGCCGTTCCATGGTCGACTGGTTAGCGCGCTTGGCTACTGATCAAAGGGACCTGGGTTCGAGCCCCGGGTAAGGCATGGATATTTGTGTTTTTCTGCTGAGGTCCTGCCATCCTCTCGGACCTTCTACTATGGCATATAAACTGACAGGCTCCTGTCAGACCTCTGTGGCAAGCAACTGCTTGAGGGGGTATTTTTTTTTCTTCCATAAGTAAATATATTTTCATATTATGTGAAATGGTACTTGCTATTCCATATTCACATATCTCATCTTGGATTAAGCACTATTTTGACATGAAGTTTTCCTACAAACCTCGTTTGTGTATTTAACAGAATTTTTGGGAACGTTATAATTAATGTACATGTAAGAAAGCGATGTGCTTATTCATTATTTATCATCTGTCTCCATGAACATCCCCGGGAGAAAACGATTAGGCTTCCTGTAATTTAAGAATAAAAATTAAAAGGTTGTGAATGACAAATCGTGAAATGTATGTATCATAATTTAAACTTACTGTTTAACGTTTCCGTCTGCCTTTCTTCATCTGAAATCAGTTCCTCCATCATCTGAAATCATTCCCAACCTTCCCTGATCACGTTTGGGTCCCTGTGATCCAGTCATTTAGCCCATTGTGTGCAAAAAATGCCACTCGGAGGCCGAGGCGGGGGTGGCTCAGTCGGTAGCGCGCCAGGCTCGTAATCTGTACTTCCCAGGTCGAGTCCCAGCTGGGTCAGCGTTGAGTATTTATCTCCGCAAAATTCCTCCGCCCTGCCCACAGTCAGTAGGGGACACCGATGGGCTTGGAAAGGCCGCCGTCCGTCGGATGGAACGTTAAGCCGTGGCCCCGTGTGCGGGAGAGACTTACCCTGTGCACTTTAAAGAACACGCTGGATGGCCTTGACGGGAGGCTACCATCTGTCTCCCAACAGCTGTTCCAGTGGGTCCCCTCCCCCAACCTTCTCTGAGCCTTCGTGGTCCATGTGACCTGGCCATTTAGCCCATAGTGTGCAAAAAAGTGCCGCTCAGAGGCAAAACAACCCAATGTTAAAGAACACGTTGGATGGCCTTGACGGGAGGCTACCATCTGTCTCCCAACAGCTGTTCCAGTGGGTCCCCTCCCCCAACCTTCTCTGAGCCTTCGGGGTCCATGTGACCTGGCCATTTAGCCCATAGTGTGCAAAAAAGTGCCGCTCAGAGGTAAAACAACCCAACCCAAAGCCACTCGGAGGCCATCCAAGTAACCTTTCGTTGAATTAAACCTTTCGTTGGCATTAAACTTTAAATTCACGTCTTTCGATAGCATCTGGAAGAGAGAATAATTTTCTCTGAAGATATTTCAGCTTCGGCATCATGTGACTTTCATTACTGACTGAAATTAGGAACACAAAGGGAATGTACATGATAAAGCTTCAGATAATTCACTGGGAACGAATTTGTTGTATCTAAATAAGTTCATTTGATTTCTGTGATATGTACATATCAGCTTGATATCAGAGATTGCTTGTTGGGCATACGCTTGAGATTACAAATCAGTCGGCACATTTCCAGAAGATACCAAATTGGAAGCAGGAGATCTTGTTATCAGAGAGAAAAATTATTTGCTTTTCTTTCGTATTTATGTCCATGAATATGTGTTAAAAAGGAAAAATAACCTGAAACAGAATTGTGCGTTGGATATGAAATTCTGTGTGTAAATGTAAAAAAAAATTGATTTCAAAATCAGTTGAGAAACATTCTGTTAAAAAAAAAAACTTAATTAATTGGATCCATAATATCACTGAAAACAAATTACTTTAATCATTTGACAGAAGTATAATAATTCTGCACATGCATCCAAGATTCTTCATGTTTACAGTTCCTTTGGTTTCTGCCCCATTTTTTGTTTTGTTTCATAATTCACTTGCCAGTAAACTCAAAGAACGTGAAAAAGTTATGTTATTATGTGGTTTTTGTACAGGTCTGATGCGCAAGACCAGTTCTTTTAGTTGTAGGATGATCTTATTTTCTCAAATAGAAATTCTGAACAGTGTTATACACTAGATCTATGTGGCGGTTGAACAGTGTAGGGAAAGGCCATCATCTGGCAACTTTTTTAGTGCCTTTGATGCTTTATTCTGTTCGGTTTATTTCAGCCGTTTATGATTCTAGAAGCGTATAGCCATCAGAATTTTCTGAGTCAAGGACATATGCAGTGAGCTTAACGTTAAAAAAATGCTGACTCTAAAGTTTTAAGATCAAAGTTACGTGTAATTCTATAGGCTATGTAAAGCTGAAAGCGCCTATAAATAAGCTGGCTCTGTTTAGCAATGATATTATATCAAAACGGTTTTAAATGCAATACGATAGTTGAATATTCCAAGTTTTTTAACCTCTGAACAAGGAAAAATCGAAGAAAACTAGAAGTGTACCTTTGTAACATTATACAGGGTGAGTTATAAAAGTGTGTGGTTTCTTATTAAAAATGAAAATCCTGATTTATAAAATCAATATTTCTCTACCTATTAATTATGCATTCTGAATCAAGTTTCGTTTATGACCATGAGGTATTCATTACACCAAGCATCAGCTAGAAGTTATTATTAGAACTGTATTCAATGGACGTTCAATAACACAAAGGTTTAATACGTCGAGTCTCTCACTTCAATGGGGCGGGGGTGGCTCAGTCGGTAGCGCGTCAGGCTCGTAATCTGTAGTTCCCAGGTTCGAGTCCCAGTTGGGTCAGCGTTGAGATTTATCTCCGCAAAATTCCCCGCCCTGCCCACGGTTAGTAGGGGACACCGATGGGCTTGGAAAGGCCGCCGTCCGTCGGATGGGACGTTAAGCCGTGGCCCCGTGTGCGGGAGAGCCATACCCTGTGCACGTTAAAGAACACGCTGGATGGCCTTGACGGGAGGCTACCATCTGTCTCTCAACCGCTGTTCCAGTGGGTCCCCTCCCCCAACCTTCTCTGAGCCTTCGGGGTCCATGTGACCTGGCCATTTAGCCCATGGTGTGCAAAAAAGTGCCGCTCAGAGGTAAAACAACCAACCAACCAACCCACGGTTAGTAGGGGACACCGATGGGCTTGGAAAGGCCGCCGTCCGTCGGATGGGACGTTAAGCCGTGGCTCCGAGTGTGGGAGAGCCATACCCTCTGCACATTAAAGAACACGCTGGATGGCCGTGACGGGAGGCTACCATCTGTCTCTCAACCGCTGTTCCAGTGGGTCCCCTCCCCCAACCTTCTCTGAGCCTTCGGGGTCCATGTGGCCTGGCCATTTAGCCCATGGTGTGCAAAAAAGTGCCACTCAGAGGTAAAACAACAACTCTCACTTCAAACTTCTACATCTTTTAAATTGTTTAACCGATTATACCTTTTCGCACTGTTATGGGAATAGGCTGAGTCAGTAGCGCTCCATGTTCATGATCTGCAGTAACCACTGCTAAGATTTATCTCTGGAAAACCACCACCTGTCCTTAGAAAGGGGGAGGGGGGGGGGCTCAGTCGGTAGCTTGCCAGACTCGTAATCTGTAGTTCCCAGTTTCGAGTCCCAGCTGGGTCAGCGTTGAGATTTATCTCCGCAAAATTCCCCGCCCCGCCCACGGTCAGTAGGGGACACCGATGGGCTTGGAAAGGCTGCCGTCCGTCGGATGGGATGTTAAGCTGTGACCCATGTGTGGGACAGCCACACCTGTGCACGTTAAAGAACACGCTGGATGGCCTTGACGGGAGGCTACCATCTGTCTCCCAACAGCTATTCCAGTGGGTCCCCTCCACCAACCTTCTCTGAGCCTTCGGGGTCCATGTGACCTGGCCATTTAGCCCATGGTGTGCAAAAAAGTGCCGCTCAGAGGTAAAGCAATCCAACACTGATGGGCTTGGGAAGGCCGCCGTCCGTCAGATGGGATGTTAAGCTGTGGCCCACGTGTGGGAGAGCCACACCTGTGCACGTTAAAGAACACGCTGGATGGCCTTGACGGGAGGCTACCATCTGTCTCCCAACAGCTATTCCAGTGGGTCCCCTCCACCAACCTTCTCCGAGCCTTCGGGGTCCATGTGACCTGGCCATTTAGCCCATGGTGTGCAAAAAAGTGCTGCTCAGAGGTAAAGCAATCCAACACTGATGGGCTTGGGAAGGCCGCCGTCCGTCAGATGGGATGTTAAGCTGTGGCCCACGTGTGGGAGAGCCACACCTGTGCAAGTTAAAGAACACGCTGGATGGCCTTGACGGGAGGTTACCATCTGTCTCCCGACAGCTGTTCCAGTGGGTCCCCTCCCCCAACCTTCTCTGAGCCTTCGGGGTCCATGTGACCTGGCCATTTAGCCCATTGTGTGCAAAAAGTGTCGCTTAGAGGTAAAACAACCCTACCCAAATTCTTAGAAAGGGAACACCGAGGGGCTTGGAAAGTCTGCAGTCCGTCAGATGGGATTTGAAGCTGTTGCTCCGTGTACAAGAGTGCCACACCCCTGTGCACGATAAAGAACACTCTGGATGGCCTTGACAGGAGGTTACCATCTTTATCGTATCAGCTATCGTTTCCCCCCAACCTTATCAGAGCCCTTGGGGTTCTTATGACCTGGTCATTTAGCCTATTGTGTGCAAAAGTGCTGCTCTGAGATGAAGTAAGAACTGTAACTCACCCTGTATAAGCTGAAATGATTTCGGGTAATATTTCTAATTATGAGTAGGTTCAGAGGAAACCGTGATTGATCTTATTTAAGCAATTCTAAATCATTTTTATTCTTCAGCAAGAATCGGCTTATTTTCTGAACTGTAAATGTGAAAACTCGCTACTCGTTGCAGTTTCTGATCCTTTCCGTCTTATTTGACTCCTTTCGTCTGTATACGACTGACTGCTGTTTAGAAAATGCCGAAGATTTACTATAGACGTCGTCGTTGTCTGTAAACGAAAGCACTCGCAACTGGTCGGCAGGATAAGTGACGTGTGGACCATCAAGCCATGTGGACCTTGTGGCCAGCACATGATGTGTGTAACAGTCATGTGTGTAACAGTCCTCACAAATACCTCCTTTCTCTACTGACACCCTTGTACACCGAACAAAAAAATCGACTCGATGGGACTGAGCACTGAGGAACACTGGCTGCTGTCGTGGGTAGGCACTAGAACTTCCATTACCCCTCTATTTGTAGCACGCGTGTGGCGATAGCCGCTCGCGCCTAATGTGTAACATGTGAACAGAAAGTCCCTTTCGGGTTGTATGTGGCAGTGCACTATAATAAATATATTGTCGAAAATGTGTGTCTTTTATTTTGTGCGAATAACATGTCACTTCTGACGACTATAGCTCATAGTTTTCAAAGAGAATGAAGGTTTTTTGTGATAGTACGCTCTCTAACGTGGAATTTCGAAATAATGGATCTTTGGGGGGAAATGCAGGTGGTAATAGTAACAGTACAATATAAAAATATTTTTTCATTTTTATCTAAAAAGAAGTGTTTTCCCAACCACCCTCTAACCAAAAACAACATGGATGTCATTGATGGTAGGCTTCTATCTACCAATAGCTGGAGGTCCTTCTGACAACCATTTAGCGCATTGTGTGAAAAAAATCCCTCTCAAATGTGAAGCAAACTCTGAGCACAATAAAGAACACTCAGGATGACCTTCACAGGAGACTTGTTTGTCTCCTTTACACCTACCCAGTAGGTGCCATTCCCCCAATATATGGGGCGGGGATGGCTCAGTCGGTAGCGTGCCAGGCTCGTAATCTGTACTTCCCAGGTTCGAGTGCCAGCTGGGTCAGCGTTGAGATTTATCTCCGCAAAATTCCCCGTCCTGCCCACGGTCAGTAGGGGACCCCGATGGGCTTGGAAAGACCACCGTCCGTCGGATGGGACGTTAAGCCGTGGCCCCGTGTGCGGGAGAGCAATACCCTGTGCACGTTAAAGATCACGCTGGATGGCCTCGACGGGAGGATACCATCTCTCCCAACAGCTGTTCCAGTGAGTCCCCTCCCCCAACCTCTGAGCGTTCGGGGTCCATATGACCTGGCCATTTAGCCCATGGTGTGCAAAAAAGTGCCGCTCAGAGGTAAAACAACCCAACAACCACCAATATACTCTGAGAACTTGTGATTATGCCATTTAACCCAATGTGGGCAAAAAGTGCTGTTCAGAGGTAAACAGGGGAAACCTAGTGGGTAACAAATTTCCCCCCCCCCCCCCCCGGTGCAAATTTTCAGAGGTAATTTTTATATCAGAATTCGTGTTGATCCCCAGTCAGTCACTCAGAATCCAATTCAAATTTATTTCACATTTTGTTACATTAAAAAAAAAATACCTCCTCAAGCACTTGCTTGCCACAGAGGTCTGACAGGAGCCTGTCAGTTTATATGCCATAGTAGAAGGTCTGAGAGGATGGCAGGACCTCAGCAGAAAAGCAATACAAACATCCATGCCTTATCCGGGGCTCGAACCCAGATCCCTTAGATCAGTAGCTAAGCGTGCTATTACAAACATGTAATTTAAAACTTACAATAAGACAAAGGAATTGTTTTCTTTTCCCAAAGTAAACAATTTTGAAAACGTCTTATGTATTCGACATCAAATGTGAAAGTGTATGTATCCCTGAAGCATCTCCTTTCCACAGAAGTTTGACAAGAGTCGGTTTGCAATACCCTACAAAGATCTACGAGCTTCAGCAGAAAGAGAACACGATAAAGGAAATATCCATCCCTTCTTACTGGGTTCTCAAAGCAGAGTGCCTTTCATCACTAGCCAAGCAGACTAACCCCTAGGCCACAGCAACCTGTACTTTAAGAATGATGACTGTTAAATTCAGAACTAAAAAAATTAACGGCTCTTCATGAGCCGATATCTCAGTATGAAAGGTTTCAAGTTTAGGCTTGCCCTGTAACCTTTTATGGGTGGAATAGCAGTGGCATAGTACAAGAAACGCTATCAAGACTCGCCAAAGGAAATTTATCTAATAAATAAGTTAATAGAGTTCATTTTCAAGAATGAATTTCTGTATTAAAAGAAATATTCGTCGAGTATTATAACAAATCATATTTTCGCTGAAATATTCTGTAATTTTCTATTCTAATAATAAAATAATTACGGATCCGGCAGGGGCGGGGGTGGCTCAGTCGGTAGCGCGCCAGGCTCGTAATCTGTAGTTCCCAGGTTCGAGTCCCAGCTGGGTCAGCGTTGAGATTTATCTCCGCAAAATTCCTCGCCCTGCCCACAGTCAGTAGGGGACAACGATGGGCTTGGAAAGACCACCGTCCGTCGAATGGGACGTTAAGCCGTGGCCCCGTGTGCGGGAGAGCCATACCCTGTGCACGTTAAAGAACACGCTGGATGGCCTTGACGGGAGGCTACCATCTGTCTCCTAACAGCTGTTCCAGTGGGTTCCCTCCCCCAAACTTCTCTGAGCCTTCGGGGTCCTTGTGACCTGGCCATTTAGCCCATGGTGTGCAAAAAAGTGCCGCTCAGAGGTAAAACAACCCAACACACAACGGATCCGGCAACAGCAATGAAGATATATATATATATATAAGGAACACGCCCCCTTTGAGGCCACAAATGCCCTACCAATATTGGTTTCTTTGATCTTGATATTAGGAGCAACAATTTTGTATATAAAAGTACGTGTTTGAAGATATATCCACGATTAGAACAAAAATGGCAGCAGCCATCGTTTGAGTAGAATATGGAGTCCATAATAAATTTTAACCCTGAATGGCAAACCAGTCGGGGCCAGACTTAGCGCAAAAGCTACTACTTAGGGTCTCGCGATAATGAGAGACCTAAAAAAATTTACTGTTTTTCTAAATTATTGAGTATGCGAAAACCTCAGCTTCACACAGTCATCGTTGTATACCAACTAATATAATGTTTTCATCAGATCAATTTCTTATTTAATTTTTAGTGGCCTCTATTCAAGGGACGGGGGTGGCTCAGTCGGTAGCGCGTCAGGGTCGTAATCTGTAGTTCCCAGGTTCGAGTCCCAGCTGGGTCAGCGTTGAGATTTATCTCCGCAAAATTCCCCGCCCTGCCCACGGTCAGTAGGGGACACCGATGGGTTTGGAAAGGCCGTCCTCCGTCGTATGGGACGTTAAGCCGTGGCCCCGTGTGCGGGAGAGCCATACCCTGTGCACGTTAAAGAACACGCTGGATGGCTTTGACGGGAGGCTACCATCTGTTTCCCAACAGCTGTTCCAGTGGGTCCCCTCCCCCAACTTTCTCTGAACCTTTGGGGTCCATGTGACCTGGCCATTTAGCCCATGGTGTGCAAAAAAGTGCCGCTCAGAGGTAAAACAACCCAACCCTTTATTCAGAATAATGCAATGTATATTTCAACAAACTTTTTCGCCGATGAATGGGACTTTAACCCATTTCTCCCAGTTACTTGCCAGGTTAAATTCTATGACAACAGGTGATCTGTGTATTTATTATTGATACATAAAGGGTCGCTAAATGGTAGCTAGGTAGTCACTGGAAGGAGAGCTATGCACCAATCCCCTGTGATGATGCATAGAACCGGCCAGGCCTGGTACTTAATGTCCGACCCCGCCTTCTCGTGGTGCAGACCGTTAGTACCTTTCAAAAGAGATACTCTCTTGTGGAAGTGAACGGAAAGGGAGGGCTGCCAGATTAGTGTGGCCTACTGTTCTGGACAACTATGGCTACTTTTCTTTTTTTTCTACCCTGCTGAGGAGTGGTCAACCACACAGGGTCCTAGTGCTGACCATATAAACCCACTGGACTGGACAGATATATGGCTCTGAGCTTGATTATGGATCCTGATTTTGCTGCACTGGTGGGCTTCTGTGGAGGGAAAATCTTCCGCTGCATTTTCTGTTTGTTTGTGGGAGACAGCCCCAAGTGAATAATTTCACAGGATATGTTTATCAGCTGGTGGATAATCCTGAGCAGAAGTCATCGCAGGCACCTGAACTCTTTGCTTCTATTGGCATCGTCAAATTCTACATTGGAGGAAGTCTTCCAGTGTAGATGGCTTCAGCCTTTAGCAGTGGGGGAATGGGTTTTTGCCCCATGCCTGCGATTAGGGGGCTGTTTGATATTGTCAGCATTCTCTCTCTCAATAAACATAGTTTCTTTAAACATCCTACTAACCATTTTCTCTCCATAGGTAGTTGGAATGTGAGGACTCTGCATAGAGCTTTTTCTCTTGATGTCCTCGCACAAGAATTCCATCGTTATAATTTAGATATTCTCGGCTTGCAAGAGACCAGATGGACAGATAAAGGTCAGATTCTTAAAAATAATCTTAAATTTCTCTTTTCAGGGAGGGACGACAATAAGCATCACCAAGGCGTGGGTCTGCTTCTTAGCAGACACGCCAGTGATGCTCTTCTAGGATATGAGTGCATTAATGAAAGGTTTCTTACAGCAAAATTTCAGATAAGCGTTAAAGACTTGAATGTTATCTGCTGTTATGCCCCCACTGAGGATGCCGATGAGGATGAGAAGGATAGGTTTTACGGACAACTTCAGGATATTTTGAATTCTGTCAAGAAAGGAGATATTACCCTTGTTCTTGGTGACTTCAATGCCAAAGTTGGTACTGACTCTGACCTTTGGGGAGGAGTAATAGGCCCTTTTGGTATTGGTAGCTGCAATAGCAATGGGCAACGTCTCCTACAGGTAAGTAAACTCAATGGATTCAGAATAACTAACACTTATTACAAACACCGCGACATACATAAATACACATGGGTTTCACCTGATGGGCTGCATAAGAATATGATTGATTACATATTAATTAACAGCAAATGGACTAGTTCTGTTAGGAATACCAGGGCATATAGGGGAGCTGAAATTGGATCTGACCATTACCTTGTTAAAAGTGTGTTGCAACTTAAACTTAAAAAGTGTTGTGCTAGGGTTAAAAAATTTACTTTTAATACTGAAGCTCTGAAAGATCCAGTTATAGCCAAAGCTTACCATGATAGGTTACTTAGTCATTATGACAGTCATGGTTTGCTTAATATTGAAGTTGAGGAAGAATGGGACCATTTTAAACAGGCTTTTTTGGAAACTAACAGTACTCTTTTAGGAGAATTATCTGAGTGATAAGGCACTTGAGCTTATTTCAGAAAGAAGGAACTGCAGGAAAGATCCTTAATCAGTACCCTACTAGTCCTAATAGAAATCATTACAGAGAACTTAATAAACGTGTAAAAGATCAGTTAGCTGCTGATAAGAATCTTTGGCTTGATGGTTTGGCTGACAAAGCCGAGGAAGCAGTTAGACAGCACAACAGCAGAGAGCTGTACCAGATAGTTAATGTTTTGTGTGGTAGAAAACGGACAGGTATACAGGGATTGAAGGATAAACAAGGTAAGGTTATAGAAGGGGAGGATTCTGTCATGGCTAGGTGGGCTGAGCATTTCAGTGATATTCTAAACGATGCGGTTAGTTCTATTCCCATTGTTTGCAATGATGATAGATGCATTGGTGGCTTTAATGTTGGCCCTATAACACAATCTGAAGTTATTTTGGCTGTTTCTAAACTTAAACTTCATAAATCCCCAGGGGTAGATGAAATTACTACGGAAATGCTTAGAGCTGGGAATGTTTCGGTTACCACTTGGATGACTGAAATTCTGAATATCTTTTATGATAAAGGCATGGTTCCTAAGGATTTTACCAGAGCTATTGTTATCCCTATTTTCAAAAAAGGTGATCGCAGTTCTTGTGATAACTATAGGGGTATCAGCCTACTCTCTGTTCCAGGTAAAGTTCTTTCCATGATTATGCTTAATAGAATTAAGAATCTGGTTGACAGTCAATTGCGTGATGAGCAATGTGGATTCAGAAGTGGTAGGGGATGCGTAGATCAGATATTTTCACTTAAGCAGATTCTTGAGAAATGTTTAGAGTTTCAGAAACCTTTGGTTGGTAGCTTTGTTGATTTCAAAAAGGCTTTCAACTCTGTTGATCGTCATAATTTGTGGTTGATTGTGAGATTTTGGGGTACGCTTATTTATGTATTTTTTTGTACGTATTTTCATATTATTTTTATTTATGTAAGTATTTTTGGGGTACGCCGTGAGATATATGTTTTATTTTGTTCTCATTGTTATACTATAACTATAGTTTTATCTATCTATACAAGGGGTACGCCAGTTACATACACATTTCCAGGGGGTACGTGAAGCATAAAACGTTGAGAACCACTGATATATATGTTTTATTTTATTCCCATTGTTATACTATAACTATAGTTTTATCTATCTATACAAGGGGTACGCCAGTTACATACACATTTCCAGGGGGTACGTGAAGCATAAAAGGTTGAGAACCACTGATATATATGTTTTATTTTATTCCCATTGTTATACTATAACTATAGTTTTATCTATCTATACAATGAATAGGCCAGTTACATACACATTTCCAGGGGGTACGTGAAGCATAAAAGGTTGAGAACCACTGATATATATGTTTTATTTTATTCCCATTGTTATACTATAACTATAGTTTTATCTATCTATACAAGGGGTACGCCAGTTACATACACATTTCCAGGGGGTACGTGAAGCATAAAAGGTTGAGAACCACTGATATATATGTTTTATTTTATTCCCATTGTTATACTATAACTATAGTTTTATCTATCTATACAATGAATAGGCCAGTTACATACACATTTCCAGGGGGTACGTGAAGCATAAAAGGTTGAGAACCACTGATATATATGTTTTATTTTATTCCCATTGTTATACTATAACTATAGTTTTATCTATCTATACAAGGGGTACGCCAGTTACATACACATTTCCAGGGGGTACGTGAAGCATAAAAGGTTGAGAACCACTAGTATGTAGATGGATAGACTGCGAGGCATTGATAAAATATGGAAGATTTAATAGACAAGAAAAATAGTGGTAGAAATGTATAAAACTATAACAACTGAAAAGCTTTAACTAGGTACACACACACTAACGCATAGGCTCGTCTTACGGTACCACATAATATTGCGCCCATAAACCACGTGACTGAATCAAACAATGGCAGTCAATCACCGAGATGGCCATCCTCTAGAGTTTTAAAAAATGGTCCAGTTTAACTCTACAGGGCCTCTGGTCGTAATGACTGCGCTTTGCGATCTGTAAAGGTTATCTTGGCACCGCCTCGCAGCGGCTTATCCCGCAAAGATTGGAGAAAGGAGAGGCTGCTCAATTAAAGAGTGAACGTACACCTCCAAATCCTACACAATCAGTTGTGCTTCTATCACATAATAAAGCATGGGAGAAAATCTCTTAACTTTAAAAGGAAACGTTATAACAGTTCCTTGCAGCGATAAAGCATTTCTTCCCAAGGCAGTATGTGACGTAGAAAGCACAATTCCCCCTCCAAAAAATGGTACACTCTACTTCGCATTTCTTATAGAAATACAAAGTAAATGCGTCTCTTATTATAAAATTGAGAATAGTAGAAGAGAAAATAATTTCTCCAGTTCGCATTACAAACCCATGGATCGGCTCTTGGACCGGACGTTGAGAACATTTCGTAAGCATGGTGCATTTCAACAATGGGTCAGTTCACTGATGATTCGTATGCACCATTTAACACTTCGTGCACAATGCTAATAAGATCTTCTCCCAAGTTCGCTTTGCTTTTTTATAGTTATTATCAACCATAAAATGTCATTAGGAGAACGGTAATACGATTTACCTGAAAGATGAAACCGTATTCCTGACAGTTCCATCAAGAATTCCTGTCTTTATAGTTGAGGTATCGAGGTGTTGCAATGAGACATTGCGTCAGAGAAATATTTCACTGTTGCATATTACATCACGAAAAAAAATGCCTATTTGTTGACAGAGTGATTAGGACAGTGATGCAACAAAGGAATGAAAATCATCCACGAATGCGTTCCTCAACTGAACGAATGCTCCAAATCAAGTTTATTCTTTGACTCTGACTCCTATTTGACCTTGAATCGGGGCGGGGATGGCTCAGTCGGTAGTCGCGCTAGGCTCGTAATTTGTAGTTCCCAGGTTCGAGTCTCAGCTGGGTCAGCGTTGAGATTTATCTCCGCAAAATTCCCCGCCCTGCCTACTGTCAGTAGGGGACATCGATGGGCTTGGAAAGGCCGCCGTCCGTCGGATGGGACGTTAAGCGGTGGCTCCGTGTGCGGGAGAGCCATACCCTGTGCACGTTAAAGATCACGCTGGATGGCCTTGACGGGAGGCTACCATCTATCTCCCAACAGCTGTTCCAGTGGGTCGCCTCCCCCAACCTTCTCTGAACCTTTGGGGTCCATGTGACCTGGCCATTTAGTCCATGGTGTGCAAAAAAGTGCCGCGCAGAGGTAAAACAACCCAACGTTAAAGAACACGCTGGATGGCCTTGACGTGAGGCTACCATCTGTCTCCCAACAGCTGTTCCAGTGGGTCCCCTCCCCCAACCTTCTCTGAGCCTTCGGGGTCCATGTGACCTGGCCATTTAGCCCATGGTGTGCAAAAAAGTGCCGCGCAGAGGTAAAACAACCCAACGTTAAAGAACACGCTGGATGGCCTTGACGTGAGGCTACCATCTGTCTCCCAACAGCTGTTCCAGTGGGTCCCCTCCCCCAACCTTCTCTGAGCCTTCGGGGTCCATGTGACCTGGCCATTTAGCCCATGGTGTGCAAAAAAGTGCCGCTCAGAGGTAAAACAACCCAACACAACTTGACCTTGAATGCAAATTAGGATCTGAAAGTTCTTCATGTTTTTGGGATCTGCGACCTGGAATACCTCCAGAAAATAGCTTTTATCTTACTAGCACATATATAGATCCAACTTAGGTCTCAGGAAACATGTCGGAGCAGAAGTTTCGTAATGTTTTTGAAACACAGGACAGAAAATGGTCCTAGTTATCAACTTTAAAGTTTACAGCATATATAGACTAGAGTTTCACTTTGAACACAACATCAAAGCGCAAAATTTCATATTTTTTTTATATTTATTTCTTTATCAGTACGCACAATTTTTCAGAGCTGTATGATTTCCTTAACATAGTTTAGAATTACCCTTATCCTAAGGGGGTGAATAAACCCAGTAGCATGCCAGGTTCGTAATCAGTTCCCAGTATTCAGTCCCACTAAGCCGAAATCCTGTTCTCCTGGTAAGAAAGGGAACATTGATGGAGGGATTGTTAAATCTTTGCACAGAGTCATGGGTGTCCGCAGAGGGGGGGAGGGGGGGGGGGGCGCTTGCCCCCCCTGGGTCGAGTAAAAAAAAATTCCACAAATTTTAATTGTAATGATTTAAACGTAATTTATATACATTATGTATGTATTTTGTATTGCTGAAATACTGTATTCTATAATCTACTTGGGGAAAAAAATATCCTAAAAATTTAAATAAGTAATTAACTTATTTACTCGCAATCTGTAGTTCCCAGGTTCGAGTCCCAGCTGGGTCAGCGTTGAGATTTATCTCCGCAAAACTCCCCGCCCTGCCCACGGTCAGTAGGGGACACCGATGGGCTTGGAAAGGACGCCGACCGTCGGATGAGACATTAAGCCGTGGTCCCGTGTGCAGGTTGTTGGGTTGGGTTGTTTTACCTCTGAGCGGCACTTTTTTGCACACCATGGGCTAAATGGCCAGGTCACATGGACCCCGAAGGCTCAGAGAACGTTGGGGGAGGGGACCCACTGGAACAGCTGTTGGGAGACAGATGGTAGCCTCCCGTCAAGGCCATCCAGCGTGTTCTTTAAGGTGCACAGGGTATGGCTCTCCCGCACACGGGCCACGGCTTAACGTCCCATCCGACGGACGGCGGCCTTTACAAGCCGATCGGTGTCCCCTACTGACCGTGGGCAGGGCGGGGAATTATGCGGAGATAAATCTCAACGCTGACCCAGCTGGGACTCGAACCTGGGAACTACAGATTACGAGCCTGGCCCCGTGTGTAGGAGAGTCATACCCTGTGCACGTTATAGATCACGCTGGATGGCCTTGACGGGAGGCTACCATCTGTCTCCTAACAGCTGTTCCAGTGGGTCCCCTCCTCCAACCTTCTCTGAGCCTTCGGGGTCCATGTGACCTGGCCATTTAGCCCATTGTGTGCAAAAAAGTGCCGCTCAGAGGTAAAACAACCCAACGTTAAAGAACACGCTGGATGGCCTTGACGGGAGGCTACCATCTGTCTCCCAACAACTGTTCCAGTGGGTCCCCTTCCCCAACCTTCTCTGAATCTTCGGGTCCTTGTGACCTGGCCATTTAGCCCATTGTGTGCAAAAAAAGTGCTACTAAGAGGTAAAACAACCCAACGTTAAAGAACACGCTGGATGGGAAGCTACCATCTGTCTCCCAACAGCTGTTCCAGTGGGTCCTCTCCCCTAACCTTCTCTGAGCCTTCGGGGTCCTTGTGACCTGACCATTTTGCTCATGGTGTGTAAAAAAAGTGCTGCTCAGAGGTAAAACCACCCAACTTTAAAGAACACGCTAGATGGCCTTGGCGGGAGGCTACATCTGTCTCCCAACAGTTGTTCCAGTGGGTCCCCTCCCCAAACCTTGTCTGAGCCTTTGGGGTCCTTGTGACATGGCTATTTAGTCCATTGTGTGCAAAAAAGGCGCTACTAAGAGGTAAAACAACCCATCTTAGGAGAGCCATACCTTGTGAATATTAAAGAACACAATGGATGGCCTTGACGGGAGGCTACCATCTGTCTCCCAACAGCTGTTCCAGTGGGTCCCCTCCCCCAACCTTCTCTGAGCCTTCGGGGTCCTTGTGACATGGCCTTTTAGCCCATTGTGTGCAAAAAAAGTGCTACTAAGGTCAAACAGAATCTTACACCATACTATGGTGTAAGGTTCTGTTGTGTGCAATCTTATAAACTGGTGTAAAATTACACTTTTTCACAATGTAATTTCTCACTCATTACCTTCTTTCTGGATGTTTAGAAAAATTAAAATTAATAATATCGATATCTTGAATTGTAATTGCGTTTCTTTCATTAATGTTGTGATTCGATGTTAAACTGTTTTCTAAAAGATACTGAATTGAAGAAATGATTTCCAGAAAAGCAATTTCGAAATTTTATTCTTGAAGCAATTTACAGCAGATGCGTGCTTTGAGGATTTTAGAAGCAGCCAGGGAATTTCGAATGGCTCCCCGCCCTGCCCACGGTCATGGTGTGTAAAAAAAGTGCTGCTCAGAGGTAAAAAACTCCCCGCCCTGCCCACGGTCAGTAGGGGACACCGATGGGCTTGGAAAGGACGCCGACCGTCGGATGAGACATTAAGCCGTGGTCCCGTGTGCAGGTTGTTGGGTTGGGTTGTTTTACCTCTGAGCGGCACTTTTTTGCACACCATGGGCTAAATGGCCAGGTCACATGGACCCCGAAGGCTCAGAGAACGTTGGGGGAGGGGACCCACTGGAACAGCTGTTGGGAGACAGATGGTAGCCTCCCGTCAAGGCCATCCAGCGTGTTCTTTAAGGTGCACAGGGTATGGCTCTCCCGCACACGGGCCACGGCTTAACGTCCCATCCGACGGACGGCGGCCTTTACAAGCCGATCGGTGTCCCCTACTGACCGTGGGCAGGGCGGGGAATTATGCGGAGATAAATCTCAACGCTGACCCAGCTGGGACTCGAACCTGGGAACTACAGATTACGAGCCTGGCCCCGTGTGTAGGAGAGTCATACCCTGTGCACGTTATAGATCACGCTGGATGGCCTTGACGGGAGGCTACCATCTGTCTCCTAACAGCTGTTCCAGTGGGTCCCCTCCTCCAACCTTCTCTGAGCCTTCGGGGTCCATGTGACCTGGCCATTTAGCCCATTGTGTGCAAAAAAGTGCCGCTCAGAGGTAAAACAACCCAACGTTAAAGAACACGCTGGATGGCCTTGACGGGAGGCTACCATCTGTCTCCCAACAGCTGTTCCAGTGGGTCCCCTTCCCCAACCTTCTCTGAATCTTCGGGTCCTTGTGACCTGGCCATTTAGCCCATTGTGTGCAAAAAAAGTGCTACTAAGAGGTAAAACAACCCAACGTTAAAGAACACGCTGGATGGGAAGCTACCATCTGTCTCCCAACAGCTGTTCCAGTGGGTCCTCTCCCCTAACCTTCTCTGAGCCTTCGGGGTCCTTGTGACCTGACCATTTTGCTCATGGTGTGTAAAAAAAGTGCTGCTCAGAGGTAAAACCACCCAACTTTAAAGAACACGCTAGATGGCCTTGGCGGGAGGCTACATCTGTCTCCCAACAGTTGTTCCAGTGGGTCCCCTCCCCAAACCTTGTCTGAGCCTTTGGGGTCCTTGTGACATGGCTATTTAGTCCATTGTGTGCAAAAAAGGCGCTACTAAGAGGTAAAACAACCCATCTTAGGAGAGCCATACCTTGTGAATATTAAAGAACACAATGGATGGCCTTGACGGGAGGCTACCATCTGTCTCCCAACAGCTGTTCCAGTGGGTCCCCTCCCCCAACCTTCTCTGAGCCTTCGGGGTCCTTGTGACATGGCCTTTTAGCCCATTGTGTGCAAAAAAAGTGCTACTAAGGTCAAACAGAATCTTACACCATACTATGGTGTAAGGTTCTGTTGTGTGCAATCTTATAAACTGGTGTAAAATTACACTTTTTCACAATGTAATTTCTCACTCATTACCTTCTTTCTGGATGTTTAGAAAAATTAAAATTAATAATATCGATATCTTGAATTGTAATTGCGTTTCTTTCATTAATGTTGTGATTCGATGTTAAACTGTTTTCTAAAAGATACTGAATTGAAGAAATGATTTCCAGAAAAGCAATTTCGAAATTTTATTCTTGAAGCAATTTACAGCAGATGCGTGCTTTGAGGATTTTAGAAGCAGCCAGGGAATTTCGAATGCATCAGCAGCGCCCTCACTCGTCTTGGGTGACACAGAACTGGAAAGAAAGAGAGCGAAAATAGGGAATCAGGTGTGGGGACGATCCCGTGACGCATTTGCATATTTTGCTTTTAGCTGATTTTCAGGAAAAAAAAACAAAAAAAAAAAACCGAGCTATTATTTTCACTTTGTCTTCGAACGTTTTTCGTTTTTAGATATAAATATAGATTATTTATATTTTGTGATATTTTATATATTTTTCATTTTATATATTATCGATTATATCAACAGATTTACATTGTTGCGATGTTTATACGTTATCGATGTCTACCATTCAAAAAATTGTACGAATGTTCTATAGATATATTTATATCATGTTTATATGAGTTACATTTATATCGATAGATTCATATTATTATGCGATGTTTATATATCATCGATAATATATATTTCGATGGATTCATATAATGTGACATTCGTGCATTTCGATTATATCGATTAGACATATCGAGTAAACTGAATGTCATCTTCGAGATATTAGTTGTTTATCGATATATTCATATCGATTACATTTATACTAATATCGATTGGTAAAATCAAATGCCTTCACCTCATATTTCCTTCAAGCAGCGCGATATTATTTTATTTACATATTATAGATTATATTTATAATCGTATCGATTAGATTTTTCTTTGAACACGATGATGTTTTATATTAAAAATTAATATTTTATACATTACCGATTAAATAAATTTTAATATCGATTAGTGCTTTTATTTAAAGAAATTGATGTTTTATATATTACCGATTATATTATAAACGATTACATAAATTTTAATATCAATACATATCCATTTATATCGATTACATTTACATTCACATCGATTAGAACTTTCCTCCGAGCAAATTGGTGTTTTATATATTACCGATTAGATAAATTTCAATATCGATTATATTTACATTCATATCGATTGGGGCCTTCCTCCAAACAAATTAATGTTTCATACATTATCGATTATATGGATTAGATAAATTTTAATGCCGACAAGTTTCCATTTATATCGATTAATTTTACATTCACATCGATTAAATTTATATTTAAATCGATTACTTTTACATCGATTAGATTTATATTTAAATCGATTACTTTTACATTCACATCGATTAGCTTTATATTTAAATCGATTTACTTTTACATTCATATCGATTAGATTTTTGTTTAAATCGATTTACTTTTACATTCATATCGATTAGATTTATATTTAAATCGATTACTTTTACATTCATATCGATTAGATTTTTGTTTAAATCGATTTACTTTTACATTCATATCGATTAGATTTATATTTAAACCCATTGAGGCTTTTCTCTGAACAAATTAATGTTTCATACATTATCGATTATATTTTATCGATTAGATAAATATCAATACCGATAAATTTCCTTTTATATCGATTACATTTAAATTCAAATCGATTAAAGCTTTCCTCGGAACAAATTGATTTTTTTTTACAATGAAAAAAAAAAATAAATAGCCCATCAAGCAGCTGCTTGCCACAGAGGTCTGACAGGAGACTGTCAGTTTAATACGTCACAGTCGAAAAATCTTCTTTTCACCTGCCGATCTCACCTTTGCTTCGAGCAGTGTGATGTCTGCAGACAATTGTTCGATGATGCTGTCAAAGCTCTCCGGCCTCTCCCTCGAATTCTCGATCATCTTGATTTTGCTTTCCAAGGCCAACAGTTGGTTCCTCATGATCAGAGTCCTCTTCTGAATCCAGTGACGAATCGCATTCAGACGCTGCTGCAGGTGGCCAGCTGGGGGACAATCTCCCTGCCTGCAGAAATTACAATTAGCAATAAGGGAATCGGAAAATAGGCTTACTGTTGTTGTAACTGCGGGAGGCGCTTTCTTTCGACTAAATGGCCAAGTCACAAGGATCCCGAGGTTTCGGGAAAGGGACCACTGGATGGTAACCTCCTGTCAAAGCCAACCAGCTGCAGGAGTTGGCTCAGTCGGTAACGCACCAGGCTCGTAATCTGAAGTTCCCAGGTTCGAATCCCAGCTGGGTCAGAGTTGAGATTTTTCTCCGTAAAACCCCGTCCTGTCGACCCTCAGTCAGTAGGGGACACCGATAGGCTTGGAAAGGCCTTCGTCTGTCAGATGGAATGTTACACGGTGTGCGGGAGAGTCGCACCCTATGCATGTTAAAGAACACATTGAATGGCCTTTGCAGGAGACTACCATCTGTTTGTAACAGCTGTTCCAGTGGGTCCCCTCCCCCAACCTTCTCTGATCCTTCGGGGTCCTTGTGACCTGGCCGTTTAGCCCATTGTGTGCAAAAAAGTGCTACTAAGAGGTAAAACAACCCATCCTAGGAGAGCCATACCCTGTGAATATTAAAGAACACGCTGGATGGCTTTGACGGGAGGCTACCATCTGTCTCTCAACAGCTGTCCCAGTGGGTCCCCTCCCCCAACCTTCTCTGAGTCTTCGGGGTCCTTGTGACCTGGCCATTTAGCCCATTGTGTGCAAAAAAGTGCTACTAAGAGGTAAGACAACCCAACTGTTTTAATTACACACTAATAAAGTCTATTTTTTCGGCATATCCATCCTTATTATTGAGTATCAAATATTAATTAATTGTATGATCATGTGACTTAGCAATCACTACAATGTAAGCAATATTGTTTAAGAATGCTCCTAAATAATGAAATTAAAAAACAAACAAAGAAGCCTGACCTGTGAACTTCTCTTCTGGCTAAAGATACGCCACGCGCCAGGCACGAGAACTGGTAACCAATGGACAAGTGCAGCTGGAAAGATAGAATTTGGGATTTCATTTCAGTTGTTTTGTACAGTCGCTGAAAAAGGTATCCGAACACTAAAAGGTTGATTACAGAATTCAGAAAAAATATCTGGCAACGATTTTTTTTAGAAATCAGTGATCTGGCAACCTTCGTGTCACGTGACACGGTTGCCAGATCACTAATTTCTAAAAAAAATCGTTGCCAGATATTTTTTTCTGAATTCTGTAATCAACCTTTTAGTGTTCGGATACCTTTTTAATATACAGTATAGAATGCGTATGAATATATAATGCAATGAATATGGAGCGTGTGCAGTTACCGTTCACAGCAAACTGGAGCGGTTGCGGTTAATGTTCACAGCACATTGGATCGTGTGGGCTCACTCACGGAAATATTGAGCGTGTGCAGTTACCGTTCACAGCACATTGGATCGTGTGAGCTCGCAAAGACCTGGATCGTGTTGGCTCACTCATGGAAATATTGAGCGTGTGCATTTACCGTTCACAGCAAACTGGAGCGGTTGCGGTTAATGTTCACAGCACATTGGATCGTGTGAGCTCACAAAGACCTGGATCGTGTGGGCTCACTCACGGAAATATTGAGCGTGTGCAGTTACCGTTCACAGCAAACTGGAGCGGTTGCGGTTAATGTTCACAGCACATTGGATCGTGTGAGCTCGCAAAGACCTGGATCGTGTGGGCTCACTCACGGAAATATTGAGCGTGTGCAGTTACCGTTCACAGCAAACTGGAGCGGTTGCGGTTAATGTTCACAGCACATTGGATCGTGTGAGCTCGCAAAGACCTGGATCGTGTGAGCTCACAAAGACCTGGATCGTGTGGGCTCACTCACGGAAATATTGAGCGTGTGCAGTTACCGTTCACAGCAAACTGGAGCGGTTGCGGTTAATGTTCACAGCACATTGGATCGTGTGAGATCACAAAGACCTGGATCGTGTGGGCTCACTCACGGAAATATTGAGCGTGTGCAGTTACCGTTCACAGCAAACTGGAGCGGTTGCGGTTAATGTTCACAGCACATTGGACCGTGTGAGCTCACAAAGACCTGGATCGTGTGAGCTCACAAAGACCTGGATCGTGTGAGCTCACAAAGACCTGGATCGTGTGGGCTCACTCACGGAAATATTGAGCGTGTGCAGTTACCATTCACAGCAAACTGGAGCGGTTGCGGTTAATGTTCACAGCACATTGGATCGTGTGGGCTCACTCACGGAAATATTGAGCGTGTGCAGTTACCGTTCACAGCACATTGGATCGTGTGAGCTCGCAAAGACCTGGATCGTGTTGGCTCACTCATGGAAATATTGAGCGTGTGCATTTACCGTTCACAGCAAACTGGAGCGGTTGCGGTTAATGTTCACAGCACATTGGATCGTGTGGGCTCACTCACGGAAATATTGAGCGTGTGCAGTTACCGTTCACAGCACATTGGATCGTGTGAGCTCGCAAAGACCTGGATCGTGTTGGCTCACTCATGGAAATATTGAGCGTGTGCATTTACCGTTCACAGCAAACTGGAGCGGTTGCGGTTAATGTTCACAGCACATTGGATCGTGTGAGCTCACAAAGACCTGGATCGTGTGGGCTCACTCACGGAAATATTGAGCGTGTGCAGTTACCTTTCACAGCAAACTGGAGCGGTTGCGGTTAATGTTCACAGCACATTGGATCGTGTGAGCTCGCAAAGACCTGGATCGTGTGGGCTCACTCACGGAAATATTGAGCGTGTGCAGTTACCGTTCACAGCAAACTGGAGCGGTTGCGGTTAATGTTCACAGCACATTGGATCGTGTGAGCTCGCAAAGACCTGGATCGTGTGGGCTCACTCACGGAAATATTGAGCGTGTGCAGTTACCGTTCACAGCAAACTGGAGCGGTTGCGGTTAATGTTCACAGCACATTGGATCGTGTGAGCTCACAAAGACCTGGATCGTGTGGGCTCACTCACGGAAATATTGAGCGTGTGCAGTTACCGTTCACAGCAAACTGGAGCGGTTGCGGTTAATGTTCACAGCACATTGGACCGTGTGAGCTCACAAAGACCTGGATCGTGTGAGCTCACAAAGACCTGGATCGTGTGAGCTCACAAAGACCTGGATCGTGTGGGCTCACTCACGGAAATATTGAGCGTGTGCAGTTACCATTCACAGCAAACTGGATCGTTTGCGGTAACTGCACACGCTCCAGTTTGCTGTGAACGGTAACTGGAGCGTGTACAGTTGCTGTACACGCCTCAGATATTTTTCCTCAATTCTGTAATCACGTGACACGAAGGTTGCCAGATCACTAATTTCTAAAAAAAAAAATCGTTGCCAGATATTTTTTCTGAATTTTGTAATCAACCGTAGTGTTCGGATACCTTTTTGAGCGACTGTACAGCGCAATTATAATTTTATTTTACAGATATTTCTTTCATAACATTATGAATAGCAAAAAATCACACCCCACTGGGAAGACATCGCTATCGTAATAATGAAAGCTGTAATAATATTTCTTTAAATAAGTTTTAGTATAATGTCATTGTAGGTTGCTTTAGTATATACGCACACACATCTATAAATTGAAAATGGTAATAATTAACAACGATACTTAATGCAACAGTAATTAAATATGCATTTATATAAGAATTTTCACATTTTGTTTTTCTGCTGAAAGAGTAATATATTAAATATATTAATTTGCTAAGCATATTCGAAAAGCTACCTGCAGTAATATTATAGCAAAATTTATATATAAAAAAAAAAAAGAAATCCCTCCGTTGACGACGTCATCAAAATTGCTGTGAGAATAGTTTTAACTATTGAGGCTAACTATTTCTGATCCAATAAAAAAATCTTATTTTAAAACTATACCCGTAATTTTTTTTTAAAAAGTCAGCACTTAATTTTAGACCATTCTGAAATATTCTTATGTAATTTTCAGCTGTGTGGTAAAACTGCTGCTCTGAATTAGAATGCAACCTTCTCTGAGTCCTTGGCGGACTTTGTAACCTGTCCATTTGCAGAGGGGGTGGCTCAGTCGGTAGCGCGCCAGGCTCGTAATCTGTAGTTCCCAGGTTCGAGTCCCAGCTGGGTCAGCGTTGAGATTTATCTCCGCAAAACTCCCCGCCCTGCCCACGGTCAGTAGGGGACACCGATGGGCTTGGAAAGGCCGCCGTCCGTCGGATGGAACGTTAAGCCGTGGCCCCGTGTGCGGGAGAGCCATACCCTGTGCACGTTAAAGAATACGCTGGATGGCCTTGACGGGAGACTACCATCTGTCTCCCAACAGTTGTTCCAGTGGGTCCCCTCCCACAACTTTCTCTGAGCCTTCGGGTCCATGTGACCTGGCCATTTAGCCCATTGTGTGCAAAAAAGTACCGCTCAGAGGTAAAACAATCCAAACCTCCATTACACGAAACTGTTCTAATATTTTTGGTAACGTAGGGTATAACGTTTTCTGGGTGAGTGGAACAACCCTCTGACCTATAGAGCAGACATCATCTGATTCTTTTGCGCTAATGATTTTGTTTTAAGGTTATACTTGTTAAGACTTCCTATAATCACACAGCTGACTTAAGAGAGATGCAAGCGCCACCTGTTATGTTTGCTGTGAACGGTAACTGTGAGTGGGCTTGGGTTGTGTTGGGTTGATTTACCTCTGAGCGGCACTTTTTTGCACACCATGGGCTAAATGGCCAGGTCACATGGACCCCGAAGGCTCAGAGAAGGTTGGGGGAGGGGACCCACTGGAACAGCTGTTGGGAGACAGATGGTAGCCTCCCGTCAAGGCCATCCAGCGTGTTCTTTAACGTGCACAGGGTATGGCTCTCCCGCACACGGGACCATGGCTTAATGTCCCATCCGACGGACGGCGGCCTTTCCAAGCCCATCGGTGTCCCCTACTGACCGTGGGCAGGGCGGGGAATTTTGCGGAGATAAATCTCAACGCTGACCCAGCTGGGACTCGAACCTGGGAACTACAGATTACGAGCCTGGCGCGCTACCGACGGAGCCACCCCCACCCCTGTGAGTGGGCCCACACGATCCAGGTCTTTGTGAGCTCACACGATTCAATGTGCTGTGAACATTAACCACAACCGCTCCAGTTTGCTGTGAACGGTAACTGCACACGCTCCAGTTTGCTGTGAACGGTAACTGCACACGCTCCAGTTTGCCGTGAACGATAACTGCACACGCTCAATATTCATCCTAAGTTGGCATCCTAAGAGACGATTTCGAAAGTGACCTTTACGTGTGACCTTTATCTTAATAGGTCGTCATGGAAACCGAGCAGCGCGAGATTATTACGAGATTGTAAGAAGCGTCTTGAATTCTTGGCGTTTTAGTTTCACTTCAACGATCTCCTAACAAAATAATACAGAACTTAAATTTTATATGAATGGTAATCTAATGTGATTAAAGATAAATTAAAGATCATTATCAAATCAAATTTAAATCTCTTTTTTCAACAATATTCGTTCAGTATTCAAAGATTTATGGAAGGTGCAATATTTCTCAAGAGTAATGAGTCATGAAAATTATAAAAAAATTAAAAGCTAATGAATATTACTTTAAATTATTTAATAAAATTAATATAAATTTTAGAAGTTTGCAAATGATTATTTCAATTTTTAGACAATTTTGAATGTTTTTTTTTTCCAAACAAGATAATTTTTGTTTAATATTCCATCTTCCATAACTTTTTAAATACCGAACGAATATTGTTGAAAATCGAGATTTAAATAGATTCGATTATGATCTTTAATTTATCTTCAATCACATTTTTTAATTAAATGCATATTTTAGAAGTTAGAGAGCTTCGAAGTTAGATTCCCATTCACATAACATGGAAGGTAATTTATTGTTAAATATTCCAACTTCCATAACTCTTTAAATACTGAACGAATATTGTTGAAAAACGAGATTTAAATAGATTCGATTATGATCTTTAATTTATCTTTAATCACATGTTTTAATTAAATGCATATTTTAGAAGTTAGAGAGCTTCGAAGTTAGATTCCCATTCACATAACATGGAAGGTAATTTATTGTTAAATATTCCAACTTCCATAACTCTTTAAATACTGAACGAATATTGTTGAAAAACGAGATTTAAATAGATTCCATTATGATCTTTAATTTATCTTCAATCACATGTTTTAATTAAATGCATATTTTAGAAGTTAGAGAGCTTCGAAGTTAGATTCCCATTCACATAACATGGAAGGTAATTTATTGTTAAATATTCCAACTTCCATAACTCTTTAAATACTGAACGAATATTGTTGAAAAACGAGATTTAAATAGATTCCATTATGATCTTTAATTTATCTTCAATCACATTTTTTAATTAAATGTATATTTTAGAAGTTAGAGAGCTTCCAAGTTAGATTCCCATTGACGTTCATGAAAACACTAATTTTGATGATACTCAAAAATAACGGATTTAAGGCCCGTGAATCAACCAATCAAGTGCGACAACTGAGGAAGTTCGAACTACGCATGCGCATAGCCAACCTAGTTATCACTGATAAAATTTACCTTATACTATCAACAAGCATTAAATAAAATAACAGCATTAGAAAATCCGCGAAGGTTTAAAAGATAATGAAATTAAGATTTTATATATCTTAAAAGGTCTTTCCAATTACAATTCCGTTAATTAAAAGTTCAAATTCTGTCACTTCTCAATGAAAACGACGTACATTATTGCGAAGATACCTGTTGGAATTCCCTTTCGAGAACAGAGATTTCAACTTCGGCCTCCAGGGGGTGCCTCTCTCGCAACATCTGGATTACCCGTTGCCACATATTGTCGTACTGCAAGAGAAAAAATCTCACATTATTTTCAAACTGAGACAAAAAAAACGATAATAATTAAACATGCATCTCCTGTCGGTGGGTTGGGTTGTTTTACCTCTGAGCTGCACTTTTTTGCACACCATGGGCTAAATGGCCAGGCCACAAGGACCCCGAAGGCTCAGAGAAGGTTGGGGGAGGGGACCCACTGGAACAGCTGTTGGGAGACAGATGGTAGCCTCCCGTCAAGGCCATCCAGCGTGTTCTTTAACGTTGGGTTGTTTTACCTCTGAGCGGCACTTTTTTGCACACCATGGGCTAAATGGCCAGGTCACATGGACCCCGAAGGCTCAGAGAAGGTTGGTGAAGGGGGCCCACTGGAACAGCTGTTGGGAGACAGATGGTAGCCTCCCGTCAAGGCCATCCAGCGTGTTCTTTAACGTGCACAGGGTATGGCTCTCCCGCACACGGGACCATGGCTTAATGTTCCATCCGACGGACGGCGGCCTTTCCAAGCCCATCGTGTCCCCTACTGACCGTGGGCAGGGCGGGGAATTTTGCAAAGATAAATCTCAACGCTGACCCAGCTGGGACTCGAACCTGGGAACTACAGATTACGAGCCTGGCGCGCTACCGACTGAGCCCCCCCCCCCCCCCTGTCTGTGGTAACAATAAACATGGCCTTCCTCAAAAGCAGGGCGAGGGGTTACTTAGCCACCCCCTATAATTCTAAAAATGTTTTTTTTTTAAGTTATAAAAAACCTGGTCGGTTACTTGATTTTCTGACTTGTATGAGTAGATTAAAAATTTACAGAAGTAGTTCAGAGACAATTTAAGACCCCCACCCCCCCTATGACGTCATATACCACACTCTCTTATTAATTTAGTCCCATATTATGTGGTCGAGATTAAAAAAAATACTAGCAATAAACGACTATAATATTTTATTCCATATAGAATAGCATTTTAACCTTTTCTGTCTCAGTAATTGGGAATCGTACTCAAGTGTTTATTCTAATTCCATCCAGAAACTTAATCTTCGGTATTTGTCGGGCCACTGTCCAATGGCGATTGTTCGTTTTCAAAGACAATTTTTTTGGGGGGGAGGAGGGCACCATGCTCGTGATCTTCAGTTGACAGGTGTTCGAGTCCCAGCTGGGCCAGCGTTGAGATTTATTCCCACACAAAACTCCCCGCCCTGCCCACGGTCAGTAGGGGACACCGATGGGCTTGGAAAGTCCGTCGTCCGTCGGATGGGATGTTACGACGTGGCCCCATGTGCGGAAGAGCCATATCCTGTGCACGTTAAAGAATACGCTTGATGGGAGGCTACCATCTGTCTCCCAACAGCTGTTCCAGTGGGTCCCCTCACCCAACATTCTCAGAGCCTTCGGGGTCCTTGTGACCTGCCCATTTAGCCCATTGTGTGCAAAAAAGTGTCACTCAGAGATAAAACAACACAATATTAAAGAATACGCTGGATGGCCTTGACGGGAGGCTACCATCTGTCTCCCAACAGCTGTTCCAGTGGGTGCCCTCCCCTAACCTTCTCTGAGCCTTCGGGGTCCTTGTGACCTGGTCATTTAGCCCATTGTGTGCAAAAAAGTGCTACTAAGAGGTAAAACAACCCATCCTAGGAGAGCCATACCCTGTGAATATTAAAGAACACGCTGGATGGCCTTGACGGGAGGCTACTATCTGTCTTTCAACAGCTGTTCCAGTGGGTCCCTTCACCCAACCTTCTCTGAGCCTTCGGGGTCCTGGTGACCTGGTCATTTAGACCATGGTGTGCAAAAAAGTGCTACTAAGGGGTAAAACAATCCATCCTAGGAGAGCCATACCCTGTGAATATTAGATAACACGCTGGATGGCCTTGACGGGAGGCTACTATCTGTCTTTCAACAGCTGTTCCAGTGGGTCCCTTCACCCAACCTTCTCTGAGCCTTCGGGGTCCTGGTGACCTGGTCATTTAGACCATGGTGTGCAAAAAAGTACTACTAAGAGGTAAAACAACCCAACACAATAGAAGAGTATAGCTGTCATTTGCTTGGGACCACGGCTTAACGACCCATTCGACCAACGGTGGCTTTTCCAAACGCAGCGGTGCCCCCTCCTCACCGATGGCGGATGAGTTGTTGAGCGATCCTGAGAACTTCAGATTATATAACAATAACAACTGATAGCGAATGTTGTTGAAAATCGAGATTCGAATAGATTCGATTCTGATCTTTAATTTATCTTCAGTCACATTTTTACACTAAATGCGTTTTTTAGAAGTTAGAGCGCTTCCAAGTTACATTCCCATTGACGTTAACATTGGAAATTCTCTTAACATTTTGGTAGGGCACTTTTATCTAAAAACAGAGATAATACAGAGTTGAGCGAATCCGAAAATTACCTTCTCCAAGTCCTGTTCAATTTCCTCCACCAATTTCTTGTGCCGCTCCTCCAATTGCTTCATCAGCGCCTCCAATTCGCCTCGAGCCTCTTTCAGCATGCAATTCTCTCTCAACTGAAACAAACAGCGCAGAATTAATCGAAGCAAAATCGAAAATAGCTCTATCAACAAAACATCGAATGGCACTTTTTTCGCACACCATGGGCTAAATGACCAGGTCACATGGACTCCGAAAAAAAAGGGGACCCACTGGAACAGCTGTTGGGAGACAGATGGTAGCCCCCCGTCAAGGCCATCCAGCGTGTTCTTTAACATTGGGTTGTTTTACCTCTGAGTGGCACTTTTTTGCACACCATGGGCTAAATGGCCAGGTCACATGGACCCCGAAGGCTCAGAGAAGGTTGGGGGAGGGGACCCACTGGAACAGCTGTTGGGAGACAGATGGTAGCCTCTCGTCAAAGCCATCCAGCGTGTTCTTTAATCTCGTCAAAGCCATCCAGCGTGTTCTTTAATATTCACAGGGTATAACTCTCCGAAGTGGATTGTTTTACCTCTTAGTAGCACTTTTTTTGCAAACAATGGGCTAAATGGCCAGGTCACAAGGACCCCGAAGGCTCAGAGAAGGCTGGGGAAAGGGACCCACTGGAACAGCTGTTGGAAGACAGATGGTAGCCTCCCGTCAAGGCCATCCAGCGTGTTCTTTAATATTCACAGGTATGGCTCTCCTAGGATGGGTTGTTTTACCTCTTAGTAGCACTTGTTTGCACACTATGGGCTAAATGGCCAGGTCACAAGGACCCCAAAGGCTCAGAGAAGGTTGGGGGAGGGGACCCACTGTAACAGCTGTTGGGAGACAGATGGTAGCCTCTCGTCAAAGCCATCCAGCGTGTTCTTTAACGTTGGGTTGTTTTACCTCTGAGCGGCACTTTTTTGCACACCATGGGCTAAATGGCCAGGTCACAAGGACCCCAAAGGCTCAGAGAAGGTTGGGGGAGGGGACCCACTGGAACAGCTGTTGGGAGACATATGGTAGCCTCCCGTCAAGGCCATCCAGCGTGTTCTTTAACGTGCACAGTATTGGCTCTCCTAGTATGGTTTGTTTTACCTCTTAGTAGCACTTTTTGCACACAATGGGCTAAATGGCCAGGTCACAAGGACCCCGAAGGCTCAGAGAAGGTTGGGGAAAGGGACCCACTGGAACAGCTGTTGGGAGACAGATGGTAGCCTCCCGTCAAGGCCATCCAGCGTGTTCTTTAATATTCACAGGGTATGGCTCTCCTAGGATGGGTTGTTTTACCTCTTAGTAGCACTTGTTTGCACACTATGGGCTAAATGGCCAGGTCACAAGGACCCCAAAGGCTCAGAGAAGGTTGGGGGAGGGGACCCACTGGAACAGCTGTTGGGAGACAGATGGTAGCCTCTCGTAAAAGCCATCCAGCGTGTTCTTTAACGTTGGGTTGTTTTACCTCTGAGCGGCACTTTTTTGCACACCATGGGCTAAATGGCCAGGTCACAAGGACCCCAAAGGCTCAGAGAAGGTTGAGGGAGGGGACCCACAAGAACAGCTGTTGGGAGACATATGGTAGCCTCCCGTCAAGGTCATCCAGCGTGTTCTTTAACGTGCACAGTATTGGCTCTCCTAGTATGGTTTGTTTTACCTCTTAGTAGCACTTTTTTGCACACAATGGGCTAAATGGCAAGGTCACAAGGACCCCGAAGGCTCAGAGAAGGTTGGGGAAAGGAACCCACTGGAACAGCTGTTGGGAGACAGATGGTAGCCTCCCGTCAAGGCCATCCAGCGTGTTCTTTAATATTCAAAGGCTATGGCTCTCCTAGGATGGGTTGTTTTACCTCTTAGTAGCACTCGTTTGCACACTATGGGCTAAATGGCCAGGTCACAAGGACCCCGAAGGCTCAGAGAAGGTTGGGGAAAGGGACCCACTGGAACAGCTGTTGGGAGACAGATGGTAGCCTCCAGTCAAGGCCCTCCAGCGTGTTCTTTAATATTCACAGGGTATGGCTCTCCTAGGATGGGTTGTTTTACCTCTTAGTAGCACTTTTTGCACCCAATGGGCTAAATGGCCAGGTCACAAGGACCCCGAAGGCTCAGAGAAGGTTGGGGAAAGGGACCCACTGGAACAGCTGTTGGGAGACAGATGGTAGCCTCCCGTCAAGGCCATCCAGCGTGTTCTTTAATATTCACAGGGTATGGCTCTCCTAGGATGGGTTGTTTTACCTCTTAGTAGCACTTGTTTGCACACTATGGGCTAAATGGCCAGGTCACAAGGACCCCGAAGGCTCAGAGAAGGTTGGGGAAAGGGACCCACTGGAACAGCTGTTGGGAAACAGATGGTAGCCTCCAGTCAAGGCCATCCAGCGTGTTCTTTAATATTCACAGGGTATGGCTCTCCTAGGATGGGTTGTTTTACCTCTTAGTAGCACTTTTTGCACCCAATGGGCTAAATGGCCAGGTCACAAGGACCCCGAAGGCTCAGAGAAGGTTGGGGAAAGGGACCCACTGGAACAGCTGTTGGGAGACAGATGGTAGCCTCCCGTCAAGGCCATCCAGCGTGTTCTTTAATATTCACAGGGTATGGCTCTCCTAGGATGGGTTGTTTTACCTCTTAGTAGCACTTGTTTGCACACTATGGGCTAAATGGCCAGGACACAAGGACCCCGAAGGCTCAGAGAAGGTTGGGGAAAGGGACCCACTGGAACAGCTGTTGGGAGACAGATGGTAGCCTCCAGTCAAGGCCATCCAGCGTGTTCTTTAATATTCACAGGGTATGGCTCTCCTAGGATGGGTTGTTTTACCTCTTAGTAGCACTTTTTGCACCCAATGGGCTAAATGGCCAGGTCACAAGGACCCCGAAGGCTCAGAGAAGGTTGGGGAAAGGGACCCACTGGAACAGCTGTTGGGAGACAGATGGTAGCCTCCCGTCAAGGCCATCCAGCGTGTTCTTTAATATTCACAGGGTATGGCTCTCCTAGGATGGGTTGTTTTACCTCTTAGTAGCACTTGTTTGCACACTATGGGCTAAATGGCCAGGTCACAAGGACCCCGAAGGCTCAGAGAAGGTTGGGGAAAGGGACCCACTTGAACAGCTGTTGGGAGACAGATGGTAGCCTCCAGTCAAGGCCATCCAGCGTGTTCTTTAATATTCACAGGGTATGGCTCTCCTAGGATAGGTTGTTTTACCTCTTAGTAGCACTTTTTGCACCCAATGGGCTAAATGGCCAGGTCACAAGGACCCCGAAGGCTCAGAGAAGGTTGGGGAAAGGGACCCACTGGAACAGCTGTTGGGAGACAGATGGTAGCCTCCCGTCAAGGCCATCCAGCGTGTTCTTTAATATTCACAGGGTATGGCTCTCCTAGGATGGGTTGTTTTACCTCTTAGTAGCGCTTTTTGCACCCAATGGGCTAAATGGCCAGGTCACAAGGACCCCGAAGGCTCAGAGAAGGTTGGGGAAAGGGACCCACTGGAACAGCTGTTGGGAGACAGATGGTAGCCTCCCGTCAAGGCCATCCAGCGTGTTCTTTAATATTCACAGGGTATGGCTCTCCTAGGATGGGTTGTTTTACCTCTTAGTAGCACTTTTTTGCACACTATGGGCTAAATGGTCAGGTCACAAGGACCCCGAAGGCTCAGAGAAGGTTGGGGGAGGGGACCCACTGAAACAGCTGTTGGGAGACAGATAGTAGCCTCCCATCAAGGCCATCCAGCGTGTTCTTTAAAGTTGGGTTGTTTTACCTCTGAGCTGCACTTTTTTGCACCCAATGGGCTAAATGGCCAGGTCACAAGGACCCCGAAGGCTCAGAGAAGGTTGGGGAAAGGGACCCACTGGAACAGCTGTTGGGAGACAGATGGTAGCCTCCCGTCAAGGCCATCCAGCGTGTTCTTTAATATTCACACGGTATGGCTCTCCTAGGATGGGTTGTTTTATCTCTTAGTAGCACTTTTTTGCACACTATGGGCTAAATGGCCAGGTCACAAGGACCCCAAAGGCTCAGAGAAGGTTGGGGGAGGGGACCCACTGAAACAGCTGTTGGGAGACAGATAGTAGCCTCCCATCAAGGCCATCCAGCGTGTTCTTTAAAGTTGGGTTGTTTTACCTCTGAGCTGCACTTTTTTGCACCCAATGGGCTAAATGGCCAGGTCACAAGGACCCCGAAGGCTCAGAGAAGGTTGGGGAAAGGGACCCACTGGAACAGCTGTTGGGAGACAGATGGTAGCCTCCCGTCAAGGCCATCCAGCGTGTTCTTTAATATTCACAGGGTATGGCTCTCCTAGGATGGGTTGTTTTATCTCTTAGTAGCACTTTTTTGCACACTATGGGCTAAATGGCCAGGTCACAAGGACCCCAAAGGCTCAGAGAAGGTTGGGGGAGGGGACCCACTGAAACAGCTGTTGGGAGACAGATAGTAGCCTCCCATCAAGGCCATCCAGCGTGTTCTTTAAAGTTGGGTTGTTTTACCTCTGAGCTGCACTTTTTTGCACCCAATGGGCTAAATGGCCAGGTCACAAGGACCCCAAAGGCTCAGAGAAGGTTGGGGGAGGGGACCCACTGGAACAGCTGTTGGGAGACAGATGGTAGCCTCTCGTCAAAGCCATCCAGCGTGTTCTTTAACGTGCACAGGGTATGACTCTATCCCGCACACGTACCATGTTGCCCGTATGCATAGCTGCAGATTGACAAACAGGATTATTAACAGTGTACCTAAAGGCCTCAGAAAGAGGGGGAGACCTCGGATGGGGTGGGCAGACAATGTCAAACAGGACCTTATTATAATTGGCCAAGGGTGTCCAAATGCAGCAGCTGTACCTCAAAAAAGAGACGTTTGGAGAGCAAAATTACACAGTCTGGCTGGACTTCAGTAACCCATGGCTGCATGAGGATTTTGTGTGTATGTATGTACAGTACTGTGCAAATTCGTTGGGACAATAGGAAAATGCAGTAACAAAGACACAACTAAAATATTTATTTGTTTAATAGTGTACATAGTTAATAGTGAATGTGACCCCCCCCCCCCTTAGCTTTAATTACTTCTTTCACCCTCTCAACCATTGATGCCACTATCTTTCCACACATCTCCTTCACTTCAGGGTCGTGGTACCACACTTTCATGACACTTTCTATCGTTTTGGTTTTCGTCGTGCAATCCATCTTAGATATGCGCGCTTTAATAATGACCCACAAATTTTCAATGGGGTTTAGATCGGGTGAATTTCCTGGCCACTCCAATACCTTCAAATGTTGCTGGGTAAAGAAGCTCTTAGCAAGCTTAGAATTGTGGCATGGAGCCAGATCCTGTTGAAATACCCCATCGCCATTAGGAAACAGCTTCTGCAGTGTGGAGCGGGGGTGGCTCAGAAGGTAGCGCGCCAGGCTCGTAATCTGTAGTTCCCAGGTTCGAGTCCCAGCTGGATCAGCGTTGAGATTTATCTCCGCAAAAATTCCCCGCCCTGCCCACGGTCAGTAGGGGACACCGATGGGCTTGGAAAGGCCGCCGTCCGTCGGATGGGACGTTAAGCCGTGGTCTCGTGTGTGGGAGAGCCAAACTCTGTGCACGTTAAAGAACACGCTGGATGGCCTTGACGGGAGGCTACCATCTGTCTCCCAACAGACACATCTAGTGGATCCCCTCCCCCAACCTTCTCTGAGCCTTCGGGGTCCTTGTGGCCTGGCCATTTAGCCCATGGTGTGCAAAAAAAGTGCCGCTCAGAGGTAAAACAACCCACCCAACTTCTGCAGTGTTGGGACCATTTTCGCCTCCAGAACGCCTATGTACTTTTTGCTGTCCATCGTTCCTTCAATGGGGTGAAGCGTCTGTGGCCCAGAAGCTAAACATCCCCAAAACATGACTTTGGGGGATTGCTGGATGTGGCCGGATCGAAGAGGTTCTTCAGGCTTCGATTGTCCCAACTAATTCGCACAGTACTGTATGTACTGTCAACGCTGGCACAACTGGGACTCGAACCTGGGAACTGCAGAATACGAACGTCACACGCTTCCAACGGAGTCAACTACCATTTTTTTGAATGTGTTTGTTGATGGATGAACATATGCTTTTAGACAAACACATCATAATATAACGGAAGATAGAGATCTCAACCAATTCTGTCTAAATCTCGATTTTCAACAACTTTTAGTATTTAAGAAATTATGTAAGTTTCAATATTTAATAACAGTAATGCCTAAAGTTAAAATTTAACTCAGAAGTTTATTAAAATTTGAATGAGAAGTATTATTTCACCATTTAATACAACAGATGTATATTTGAAAAGTTAATATAAATAATTTTTCGATGTTTTTCAATTTTCCTTGAGTTGTTGTTGTTAAATATTCAAACGTCCATAACTCTTTAAGTAGAGAACGAACATTATTGAAAATCGAGATTTAGATAGACTAGATTGAGACCTTTAATTTATCTTCAGTCAAATGTTCTCGTAAAACGCTTCGTTTAGAAGTTATAGAACTTTGAAAGTTAGCTAGCTTCCATAACTTCCTAAGTTAGCTAGCTTCCATAACATAACATGGAGCGAGACGATCATAATCCAGTGAGCATTGAGGATATAAAAAATATGGAATTTTAAACTCTTAACTCGAAGTTAATTGAGAGTTTCGGATTACCTCGTGACAGAAGAGCAGAATGGAGGGCAGGAAAAGAAAGAAGCATTTGAACACCTCGTGCAAATCCAATGACGTCACGGAGAAATTCCTCTTGATGACGTCACCAACGGAAAGATGAGGCCACGAGAGCTTCGTGTTGCTGAAATTGGAGGCCACCTCTGCGAGAAAGGTCAAAGTGGAAACTTTGATGATTCCAGGAATACCTGAAACGGAATAAAATGGGGAGAAAATTCAACCTTCTTTTTGTAATTCAAATTCTAGCAAGCAGTGAAATTATGGCGTTATTTTTAATTCACTAATATGGACCCTTTTTTTTTATTAATATATTTTTTTTTAGTTCGCACAGACAGGGGTTTATGTCAAACGTCAATACGGAATATTTTTTCACCTCAAACGAATTGGAATTTTTTTTTTGCCACCCTAAGCGGGGTGGGGGTGGCTCAGTCGGTAGCGCGCCAGGCTCGTAATCTGTAGTTCCCAGGTTCGAGTTCTAGCTGAGTCAGCGTTGATATTTATCTCCGCAAAATTCCCCACCCTGCCCACGGTCAGTAGGGGACACCGATGGGCTTGGAAAGGCCACCGTCCGTCGGATGGGACGTTAAGCCGTGGCCCCGTGTGCAGGAGAGCCATACACTGTGCACGATAAAGAACACGCTGGATGGCCTTGACGGGAGGCTACCATCTGTCTCCTAACAGCTGTTCCAGTGGGTCCCCTCCCTCAACCTTCTCTGAGTCTTCGGGGTCCTTGTGACCTGGCCATTTAGCCCATTGTGTGCAAAAAAAGTGCTACTAAGAGGTAAAACAATCCATCTTAGGAGAGCTATACCCTGTGAATATTAAAGAACACGCTGGATGACCTTGATGGGAGGCTACCATATGTCTCCCAACAGCTGTTCCAGTGGGTCCCCTCCCCCAAACTTCTCTGAGTCTTCGGGGTCCTTGTGACCTGGCCATTTAGCCCATTGTTTGCAAAAAAAGTGCTACTAAGAGGTAAAACAATAAATCTTAGGAGAGCTATACCCTGTGAATATTAAACAACACGCTGGATGACCTTGACGGGAGGCTACCATATGTCTCCCAACAGCTGTTCCAGTGGGTCCCCTCCCCCAACCTTCTCTGAGACTTCGGGGTCCTTGTGACCTGGCCATTTAGCCCATTGTTTGCAAAAAAAGTGCTACTAAGAGGTAAAACAATCCACTTCGGATAGTTATACCCTGTGAATATTAAAGAACACGCTGGATGACCTTGATGGGAGGCTACCATATGTCTCCCAACAGCTGTTCCAGTGGGTCCCCTCCCCCAACCTTCTCTGAGACTTCGTGGTCCTTGTGACCTGGCCATTTAGCCCATGGTGTGCAAAAAAGTGCCGTTCAGAGGTAAAACAACTCCAACCCACCCTAAGTAATGTAAGAATTCTGCCACCCCAAGCCATTTAACATTTTTACTGCTTTAAGTGTATTCATATTTTCTTTCAAGCCCAAGTAATTTAATATTTTTGTAACCCTAAATGAACCTTCTACTATGGTGTATTAAACTGACAGGCTCCTGTCAGACCTCTGTGGTCGAGCAGCTGCTTGAGGGGGTATATTATTAAATGAATTAACATTTTACAACCTACTACTGCTGCCATCTAGTGCATTCATAAACAACTAATTAAAACCATTACGATATATGAATATCATTTTACACAGGTTTTCATAAATTAAGAAACAACCTTTGTGTTATATCAATGGGGAAGCTCTTTAACTTTTAAAATAAGTTTATTCCTTTTGAAAATGCGACAGCAGATAAAAATCTTGATCAAAATCTCGTTTATCAAGAATATTCTTAGCATATTTAATGAGTTACGAATGTTTGAATATTAAACAACGGCAATCACAAAAATGGACTCCAGAAGTAAATTAAGACTTAGTAATAAATATTTTATCAGAATGTTTAATAAAATAAATCTTTATTAGAGAAGTGTGTGTAAAGAATTCTTAGTGATTTATTAGTTATCAGAATATTTAGTTATTATTTATTTACTCCTAGAATTTTAGTTAGTTTCGTATAACATAATTAGTTTCGTATAAGTTTCTTAAGACTGTCATTGTTGTTGTTAAATATTCAAACTTCCATAACTCATTAAATACTGAACGAATAATGTTGAAAATCGAGTTATTGATTTATATGATTGAGATCTTCATCTGCAATCACATTCTTCGAAACAAATAAACTTATTTTAGAAGTTAAAGAGCTTTGATGTTAGCTTCCCATTTATGGAAACTGGTTTATAACGAAATCCTTGTCTTGTGGTTTTGATAAAGCGATTCGTACCAGGTCAACCAAAATCAGTCACTTACCGCTATCTGAAGCGATGAAATAAATTTCAAAGCCTGTAAGGATGAAGATCACCGTAAAAAGGAGAACAGAACACACTTTATGCATTCCACCTGCAATTATGGAGGATTCTAGGACATCATGAAACGGGGAAATTTCTGTAGAAATTCTGAAGGATAATATGGATTAAAAGAAAATTATTTTCGTTCTGTTGAGTTTCAGTAGTTGAGTTTCAGTAATTGACGTAACAAAGGAAGAATTGCGGAAATGAGGTTTTGGCATTTCCGGTTTTACCAGTTAACAACTCCAAATATATAAATTTATTCGAATTCCAAGCTTGGACTTATAATTGGCACGAACATTTACAAATTTCGATGTTATGTTAAATGGGAATCAGAACTCGAAGCTCTGTAACTCCTAAAATATGCATTTGATGAAAAAATGTGACTGAAGACAAAACCCGGAAGCTCTAGGCCAATTAGGGAGCGACGGAGATGCTACAAATGCCGGAACCAAAGATCTAGAAGCGGAAGGCAATCCTGCGACAGTGCTCCACGTAGAAAATGCAGCCGAAAAGCGGGCAACACAGGTTGGGTTGTTTTATCTCTGAGCGGCACTTTTCTGCACACCATGGGCTAAATGGCCAGGTCACAAGGACCTCGAAGGCTCAGAGAAGGTTGTGGGGAGGGGACCCACTGGAACAGCTGTTGGGAGACAGATGGTAGCCTCCCGTCAAGGCCATACACCGTGTTCTTTATTATTCACATGGTATGGCTCTCCTAGGATGGGTTGTTTTATCTCTTCGTAGCACTTTTTTGCACACAATGGGCTAAATGGCCAGGTCACAAGGACCTCGAAGGCTCAGAGAAGGTTGGGGGAGGGAACCGACTGAATCAGCTGTTGGGAGACAGATGGTAGCCTCCCGTCAAGGCCATCCAGCATGTTCTTTAACGTGCACAGGGTATGGCTCTCCCGCACACGGGGCCACGGTTTAACGTCCCATCCGACGGACGGCGGCCTTTCCAAGCCCATCGGTGTCCCCTACTAACCGTGGGCAGGGCAGGGAATTTTGCGGAGATAAATCTCAACGCTGACCCAGCTGGGACTCAAATCTGGGAACTACAGATTACGAGACTGGCGCGCTACCGACTGAGCCACCCCCACCCCATCAGTTACAGTGATTTGTGTCAATTGAAAGAAGATATTGTTGCAATTCTCAAGACTGACAATCTTGCAATTAAGGGTGAATTGGCAATTATTAAAGCAGAATTAAAAGATGTTAGGAAAGAATTACTTGAAGTTAAGAAATCAGCTGACTTCTGCTCTTGCAAAATCGATGATTTTTCTAGAACCTGTTTCTGACGTTAAAAAAGAAAATGCCATCTTAAGGCAAAAAGTTAATTCGTTGGAAACAAATGTAGCTAGACCGAAAAACGATATTAATGGTTTTACAGCAAGTGTCCAGAAATATGAATGTAGAGATTGTAGGACTAAAAGAAACACCAAACGAAAATTTACCAGAATTAATTAAAACAATTGGGGAAAAGTTAAAGATAACTGTTGGTGACAACGAAATTCAAGTCGCACACAGAGTGCCATCTGCAAATAAAAATAAACAGAGATCGATCATTGCGCAATTGGATTCGCGATGCAATAGAAATAAATGGTTCGAAGCGTTTAAACGGAACAAAAATTTAAACGGAAAAGAGTTGATTGCAGACGATGGTGAAACTATGGGTTTCGTCAATGAACATTTAATCCCTGAACTAAAGCATGGGTTGGGTTGTTTTACCTCTGAACGGCACTTTTTTGCACACCATGGGCTAAATGGCCAGGTCACATGCACCCCGAAGGCTCAGAGAAGGTTGGGGGAGGGGACCCACTGGAACAGCTGTTGGGAGACAGATGGTAGCCTCCCGTCAAGGCCATCCAGCGTGTTCTTTAACGTTGGGTTGTTTTACCTCTGAGCGGCACTTTTTTGCACACAATGGGCTAAATGGCCAGGTCACATGGACCCCGAAAGCTCAGAGAAGGTTGGGGGAGGGGACCCACTGGAACAGCTGTTGGGAGACAGATGGTAGCCTCCCGTCAAGGCCATCCAGCGTGTTCTTTAACGTTGGGTTGTTTTACCTCTGAGCGGCACTTTTTTGCACACAATGGGCTAAATGGCCAGGTCACATGGACCCCGAAGGCTCAGAGAAGGTTGGGGGAGGGGACCCACTGGAACAGCTGTTGGGAGACAGATGGTAGTCTCCCGTCAAGGCCATCCAGCGTGTTCTTTAACGTGCACAAGGTATGGATCTCCCGCACACGGGGCCACGGCTTAACGTCCCATCCGACGGACGGCGGCCTTTCCAAGCCCATCGGTGTCCCCTACTGACCGTGGGCAGGGCGAGGAATTTTGCGGAGATAAATCTCAACGCTGACCCAGCTGGGACTCGAACCTGGGAACTACAGATTACGAGCCTGGCGCACTACCGACTGAGCCACCCCCGCCCCAAAACTAAAGCATGTGTTATATGAAACTAAAAAGTTTCAGCGTGCTAATGGATTCAAATACGTGTGGACTAGGGATTGCAAAATATTTTTGCGAAGTAGTGATACTAGCCCTGTCATACGTGTTGGATTCTTAGAAGACATAAATGCTATTCAGGTTTTATAGTTACCGATTTGTATTTTTGTATTTAATTCTTTTTCTCTGTGATGTTTGTTGGTAATTTTTCTCTTATTCAGTTAAATATATGCAGTGCTAGATCACATTTTGATGAATTTTTGACGTACTTGGGGACTTTTCAGGAAAGACCCAGATTAATTATATTGACAGAAATTTGGATCTACTTCTGGAGAAGTCTCACTGTACAAAATAGACGGTTCCAAGTGCTTCTCATTTTGTAGGGATGATTATAGATCAGGTGGAGTATTAATTTATGTTAGCTGCGACATCGATGCTATACAGCAACCAATCACAATGAATTGCGCAGACATTGCGGTTTTAAAACTTGAAATTGATAACAATGAGTGGACATTAATTGAAAACAATACCCTTAATGTTCTCTATCTTGGAGATATTAATATTAACTTATTAAATGGCAACACAAACACTGATGAATATATTGGATTATTAGCAGAAAATGGTTTACTTAATATGATAGAAGAACCAACCAGAATTACGGAGAACTCGTCTACATGTATTGATCATGTATTTCTTAGAACCAAAGATTTATATAACTGTTGGGTTGGGTTGTTTTACCTCTGAGCGGCACTTTTTTGCACACCATGGGCTAAATGGCCAGGTCACATGGACCCCGAAGGCTCAGAGAAGGTTGGGGGAGGGGACCCACTGGAACAGCTGTTGGGAGACAGATGGTAGCCTCCCGTCAAGGCCATCCAGCGTGTTCTTTAACGTTGGGTTGTTTTACCTCTGAGCGGCACTTTTTTGCACACCATGGGCTAAATGGCCAAGTCACAAGGACCCCGAAGGCTCAGAGAAGGTTTGGGGAAGGGACCCACTGGAACAGCTGTTGGGAGACAGATGGTAGTCTCCCGTCAAGGCCATCCAGTGTGTTCTTTAACGTGCACAGGGTATGGCTCTCCCGCACACGGGGCCACGGCTTAACGTCCCATCCGACGGACGGCGGCCTTTCCAAGCCCATCGGTGTCCCCTACTGACCGTGGGCAAGGCGGGGAATTTTGCGGAGATAAATCTCAACGCTGACCCAGCTGGGACTCGAACCTGGGAACTACCGATTACGAGCCTGGCGCGCTACCGACTGAGCCACCCCCGCCCCTTATATAACTGTAATATATTTCTGGATGACATTGGAATTACAGACCACTGTTTAGTTAAGGTTAATTTAGATATTAAAATTGAACAAAAATTAAAAAATGGTGGATTTAAAAAGATTAACGAACTTAATTGCAAATATAAAATGGGATGATATATATATTGACGGCTCTGTTAATGCTTCTTTTAAAAATTTAATACATACACTATCCTTTCAGATCTCTTACTATGGCATATAAACTGACAGGCTCCTGTCAGACCTCTGTGGCAAGCAGCTGCTTGAGGGGATATTTATTTATTTTATTTATGGTTGATTACAGAATTTAGAAAAAACATCTGGGGCGTGTACAGCAACTGTACACGCTCCAGTTACCGTTCACAGCAAACTGGAGCGTGTGCAGTTACTGCACACGCTCCAGTTTGCTGTGAACGGTAACTGCACACGCTCAATATTTCTGAGTGGGCCCACACAATCCAGGTTTAGAAATTAGCGATCTGGCAACCCTCGTGTCAAAAAAAAGTATCCGAACACTATGGCCAAGTGGTTATCACGCTTGGCTACTGATCTAAGGGACCTGGGTTCGAGCCCCGGGTAAGATATAGATGTTTGTGTCGTTTTTCTGCTGAGGTCCTGCCATCCTCTCAGACCTTCTACTATGGCATATAAACTGACAGGCTCCTGTCACACCTCTGTGGCAAGCAGCTGCTTGAGGGGGTATTTATTTATTTATTTTTTTAAAGAAAAAACGTTTTAAGAAAATTAAACCGTGGATGACAAATTAATTAGCAATTTTAATGAATTATCGTAACACTTTGTATAAAGAAATGAAGAAAAATCCTTCAGATATGTCGCTTAAACTGTCATTTCCCCGATACAGAAATTTTGTTACTAGTGTCATAAAAAAAAAATAATAAAATAAATACCCCCTCAAGCAGGTGCTTGCCACAGAGGTCTGACAGGAGCCTGTCAGTTTATATGCCACAGTCGAAGGTCTGAGAGGATGGCAAGACCTCAGCAGAAAAACGACACACACATCCATGCCTAATTCCGGGGCTCGAACCCAGGTCCCTTAGATCAGTAGTCAAGCGTGCTAACCACTCGGCCACGGGACGGAGGGAAACAAAAACGCAATACTTTACTAATAAATTTTCCAAAGCAGGCAAAAATCAGAAAAAGCAGTGGAATGTAATAAATGAAATATGTGGTAACTTTAAAGAGAAAGAAAACTATCCCCGTACAATTAAAAGTAAAAACGAGTTAATTAAATATGATGAAGACCCTTGTAAATTTGCAAATTTGTTCAATGATTATTTTGCCGGAATTGCAAGGAATTTAAACAAAGATTTAGTTCAAACAAATGCTGATTGGGAACGAGACGGAAAATCATCAACTGCGGTAAGTTCTTTCTTCTTAACGCCAATAATAGCTAAAGATATTAGGACTCAAATTTTACTTTTACCAAAAAATAAATCTCCAGGTTTTGATGGCTTAACCGCAGAAATAATTCATCTGTTGGGAGAAAAATTTATCGAAATACTTGTAAATCTCTTTAATCTATCCATTGAGCAAGGAATTTTCCCTGATGTTTTGAAAAAAAGCTAGTTGTTGTTGGGTTGTTTTACCTCTGAGCGGCACTTTTTTGCACACAATGGGCTAAATGGCCAGGTCACATGGACCCCGAAGGCTCAGAGAAGGTTGGTGAAGGGGGCCCACTGGAACAGCTGTTGGAGACAGATGGTAGCCTCCCGTCAAGGCCATCCAGCGTGTTCTTTAAAGTTAGGTTGTTTTACCTCTGAGCGGCACTTTTTTGCACACCATGGGCTAAATGGCCAGGTCACAAGGACCCCAAAGGCTCAGAGAAGGTTGAGGGAGGGGACCCACTGGAACAGCTGTTGGAAGACAGATGGTAGCCTCCCGTCAAGGCCATCCAGCGTGTTTTTTAACGTGCACAGGGTATGGCTCTTCCGCACACGGGGCCACGGCTTAACGTCCCATCCGACGGACGGCGGCCTTTCCAAGCCCATCGGTGTCCCCTACTGACCGTGGGCAGGGCGGGGAATTGAAAAAAAAAAAAAAAAAAAAAAGCTAGTATTGTTCCTATTTTTAAAGACGGTGACCCAAAGGAATTAGTGAATTATAGACCTATTGCATTACTCTCAGTAATATCTAAAATTTTTGAAAAAATAGTGAAAAATAAATTATATGAATATCTGGAAAAGAAATGTTTTCTCAGTAGTAATCAGTTTGGGTTTAGAGAAAAAATGGGTACGGATGATGCATTATTGCAGGTAACAAATACGATTTACACAGCTATGAATAACAGTGATCATGCATTAACAATCTTTCTGGACATTAAAAAAGCATTCGATACGGTAAATCATCAAAAATTAATACAAAAATTACAAGCTGCTGGAGTTAGAGCAGTGGCATTGAATTGGTTTCGCAGTTATTTAGCTAACAGAAGGCAAAGAGTAAAAATAAAAGATACATACAGTGCTTGGACTAAAGTTGAATACAGAGTGCCCCAGGGATCTGTTCTGGGTCCCTTATTATTTATTATTTACATTAATGATCTAGATTCCATTAACCTAACAGGTAAATTAACTATTTTTTGCTGACGACACTTGCCTGACATATACTAGTTCTGATTCTTCGATTATTTTTAAACAAGCAAATAGTGATCTAGAATTAATTAGAAACTGGACCACGAGTAATTTTTTAACAATTAATCTGACAAATACAAATGCAGTCTATTTCTACTTAAAGAAAAATAGTTCTGTTACAGATATTTTGCACCGGAATAAATTGAAATATCATGATACAAATTGTTCATCGAAAAGTCTCCGTAATTGTCCTCAAATTCCTTTTGTGCCATCAGTGAAATATTTAGGTATTTGGATTGATGCAGGCCTAACTTGGAAAGTGCATGTAACATGGGTTAAAAGAAAGGTCATCCGTAACCTGGCCCGCTTATATCTTGTAAGACATTTAGTTTCATTTAAATTTATGTGTACACTATATTATGCATTAATCCATTCTCAATTAACAAATGGTATAAAATCTTGGGAAGACATGTATTTCAATAATTTTAAACAACTTTTAGTGCTGCAAAAGAGATTTATTCGCTTATTAACTAAAAGCCCAAAAACGCAATCTTCATTACCTTTGTTTCGAGAAGCAGGAATTTTGCCTTTACGCTATGATTATTTTTTGAAATAATTAAATACTTTTACTTTAGAAATGATAGCATTAAAACTGACACGAATAATTACCAATTACGACGAGATAAAAACATAAATTATGAAATTCGTGCATTGCATAAGGAAATTTTTAGGCACTATTATTTGTATTTAGCACCGAAATTTCTTTCCTCCCAGTCAGCATGAAAAATATCACGAATTATCATTTGTTTTCTAAAGTTCTCAAGAAATACGTTTTGAAACTGGATGTTGTGGAAACTTTTTTGCATTAATCTACTACAACTGTTTATATGTAACATGGATATTGAATGTTTCTGACTTTCCGACTTTCACACTTCTGGATTACTAGAAATTTTTTGTTTTGAGTTGTTTTCGTTTTTTTTTTTGGTGTATTATTCAATGTGACGACTGATGTTTTCATTTGAAATTGTTTCTGTATGGAGATCTCACGAACGAGCCTGCTCTTGTGAGACCTTAAAAGTTTTTGTATACTGTAAAACATTATCTGAAAAAATTATCTGAAGTTGGCGCTCTTCAGTGGGGTGACCTTAGGTGAACTTTAATCTTTGTTGGAAAGCTGCTTTCGAGTGGGATCGAAACAGATGAGTTTCCCTTTACAGATCGCAAGGGAACTGACTTCTATGAAAATAGAATTATTGGGTTGTTTTACCTCTGAGCGGCACTTTTTTGCACACCATGGGCTAAATGGCCAGGTCACATGGACCCCGAAGGCTCAGAGAAAGTTGGGGGAGGGGACCCATTGGAATAGCTGTTGGGAGACAGATGGTAGCCTCCCCTCAAGGCCATCCAGCGTGTTCTTTAACTTGCACAGGGTATGGCTCTCCCGCACACGGGGCCACGGCTTAACGTCCCATCCGACGGACGGCGGCCTTTCCAAGCCCATCGGTGTCCCCTACTGACCGTGGGCAGGGCGGGGAATTTTGCGGAGATAAATCTCAACGCTGACCCAGCTGGGACTCGAACTGGGGAACTACAGATTACGAGCCGGGCGCGCTACCGACTGAGCCACCCCCGCCCCTGAAAATAGAATTAATCGAAAGAAATGAATAAAAATGGTGCATTTATCAAAGCATGGATTAAAAGTAGTTTCCGTTGGAAATATGAACTAGTTTTCGTTCGAATTTAACATGAAATAAAGTAATCTTTCGTGTCACAGAGGTTATCGCATTATTTTTGCAATATTTGCGGGTACAAGAATGAGATGAAAATAAGAACACAAATCATTTATGAGAAAAGAAATGTATTCTGATTCCCCAGTGCGAAAGAAAATATCGAAATTTCCTAGATTTTTTTATTCGTTTCTTTTATTTCTAATAATCGACCAGCTAGCTACCTTAGAGTTTTGATGTAAATGCCAACAGCTTAAACTTTTGTTTTTATATTTCATCCCTTGGCATTAAAACAGATAAGGTTAAAACTGACATGACAGCAAAGAATCACGTGATCTAAGCTGTTGCATCTCAAAATATTCAACCTGTTTCAGTTTAGCTTTTTGATACGATCAGGGCCGTGCAGTGCTATGATACAGAGAGGCGGCCGCATCAGGCGGCACCGTAAGGGGGCGGCATAAGCAGCGAAATCAAAATACAATTTGAACCATTCAATAATTAAAAATCTTTACGCAACGCTTTTCTATATTGGTCTATGTTATTCCGATATTGATGTATACGATTTATGATTTATCGTACGCCTCTGCCTAAGCGCTTTCGGTATCCTTTGATCTCGGTTTCTGGTGCAGGTGCATCGTTGGCGAGCGCTCGCCGAAAGACTTTTGATCTGACAGCGGCAGCTCCTAAAAGCTGAGGCGGCAATTATCACAAAAGACAATTGCTGAGGCGGCAATTATCACAAAAGACAATTGCTGAGGCGGCAATTATCACAAAAGACAATTGCTGAGGCGGCAATTATCACAAAAGACAATTGCTGAGGCGGCAATTATCACAAAAGACAACAAGTGTTACGCGTTGATAGTTCTGCTTTGAACTTACAATTATTGACAATATTTGATTTTAATGTTAGTTTGTCATGAGACGTGGCAAGTGACTGTGCTGTATTTAAATCAGTAAATCAGATATGTAATATATCTGTATCAGTATAATATTTGTGCATTTATAATAATTCAGTTTTTGTGTTTAAAAAGTAGATCAGGTAAGAGAATTATTGTTTTTTACAGCAATTGTAGTTACTTATTATCATTGAAAATGATTATGTTATGACAATTGGGACTCGAATTAAAAAGTAGTATTTGCATGGACTGGGTATATCTCAGGTGCGGAACCCGAATGCTACCATATTCTATGAAACCTTTGGATGTTTTAAATTATTTGTGCCAAAATAACTTAATTACTTTGTATCCGAATACTGTTGTAGCTCTGAGAATTTTATTAACACTCCCTGTCTCTGTAGCTAGTGGGGAAAGAAGTTATTCCAAATTAAAATTAATAAAACACTACTTAAAAAGTTCAATAAGCCAAACAAAACTTAGAAATCTGTCATTAATTTCTATTGAATCTACATTGGCTGCCACTCTAGACTAGACATCCCTAATTAACGAATTTGCTAAAGTTAGAAGGGTAAAACTCTAGTAGATTGTTGTGGTTGATATCATTTTTTAAAGTAGTTTATATTTTCAAATTAAAAATAGTATTCGTACATTTTGTGCAGTTTTTTTTTTAAATCACAATCGAAGGTTATTTTAAAGAAAAAACCTTTAAGGGTCGGCATTTTGAAGACTTGCATCATAATGAGAAAATCTACCGCACGGCCCTGATTCCTTTATCTGCTGAACACCGTAGAACTCGTAGAAGGTGGGCTGATGAGCATCGTCATTAGACCCGTGATGAGTGGTCAACGATCTTCTTCTCTGATATGTCATGGTTCAGTCTGCAGCCTGACAATCATCGTGTCCTGATCTGGTGTGAACGAGGAACACGGGAGGATCCACTTTTCATGCGAGAAAGGGACTCCTTCGGTGGTGGTGGAATCATGGTGTGGGCTGGCATCAGCATTGGTGGTCGTACCGACCTCCACGTCATCAGAAACGGATCTCTGACTGCTGTCAGATATCGAGATGAGGTCCTGCACCCTATAGTGGTACCCTATGCTGGAGCAGTTGGAAACAACTTTCTTTTCATGGACGATAATTCAAGGCCCCACCGTGCGCATCTCGTCAACAACATGCTTCAGGAGGTAGGAATCGTACGCATGGACGTTCTCCAGACCTGAATGTTTAATAAATAATAATAATAATGTTTATTGACTATATAAACATATAATACACTTAATAATAAATAAATAATGTTTATACAACATAACAACATAATGAGTTAAAATGAAATCACAATTCGGTATGAACAATTGAACTGATATAAATAAATCCATGTAATGTAAAATGTTTATTGTGAAAAGAAATGCAATAAAATAGAAGCCATATAAGAACAACCAATGAGCTTTATGCTCTTACAGGTTGTCAAATTAAATTATTAGTTATTAACGATATGCATTTATAATACAGAATTAAAGGTTTAAGAGTGGAAAAATTAATAATTTTTGATTTATTCATTAATGACATGAAATGAGGCAAGTAACTTAACAATGAAATAAAGACTCAATATTGTGTATATGCAATAATCTTCGCTTAATTTTTATTTTAAATATATTTTTATTTCTTTCTTCCCTTATATTTTTCGGTAATTTTTTTAAATTTTGTGAAGCTAGAATCATGAAATGTTTATGGATAATTTCTTTTCTTGAAAAAGGTACATAATAAAGTTCTTTATTTCTAAGATTTATTTTTATATGTTGTAATTTTAAGAAATCTGGGTTTTTAAACACAAACATAATAATTTTATAAATATATAATTGTCCTAAATTCAAAATTTCATTTTCAATAATCATATTTTTTAAAATCGTAATTTTGTTATTCATAATAACCTTCAGAATTCTGTTTTGTAATGTTATTAATTTATTTAAAGAATTAAGATATGTTCTTCCCCAACTAATTAAACAGTATTGTAAAGTAGATTGAATCCATGAATAATAAAGAGTTATTAGAAAGGAAGTACCTACAATTTTCTTTAGATGATATATTTTAATTAGGAAATATTTTAAACGTTTTGCAATTATATTTGTATGACTATTCCACTTCAAATTATTATCAATAGTAATCCCCAAATATTTGTATGTTTTAATTTGTTTAATTTCTGCACATGTACATACAATATTATTATCACAAGTAAATCTATGATATATGATTTTATCTTTGAGATAACTCTTGTTAGTGAGACTGAAATACATTGAATACGATTTTCCGATATTTAATGTAAGATGATTTTGATGAAACCATAACTGATTTTTTTTTTAAATCATGAGATATAGTCGATTTCAATTCTTCAGAATTATTACTTCTATATACTATAGCAGTATCATCAGCATAGGATATAGGATATCCTTTTAAGTTATTAAAAAAGAAATCATTGAAATAAATCAGGAATAAAATAGGTCCTAAAACTGAGCCTCGAGGCACTCCTTTAGTAGGCAATAAGGGTGAACTTTTTATACTTTTTATGTCTACAATTTGTTTTCTATCTGTAATATATGACTTAAAGCATTTTAGCGTATTTCCTCTAACACCAATGTAATTAAGTTTCTGCAATAAGGTATCATGATTTACAGTATCAAATGCTTTTGAATGTCAAAAAAATTACCATAGTTTTTTGAGAATTATTTATACCATGTAAAACAGTATTGGTCGTTTCCAGTACTGCATTATCTGTACTCTTATGTTCTCTAAACCCAAATTGCGATTTATAAAAAAAATGATGAATTATTCAAAAATTTTATAAGTCTATTTTTCATTATTGTTTCGATAACTTTTGAAAAAATAGGTAATACATAGATTGGTCTATAATTATTTAAAATATTTTATCTCCTTTTTTGTATGTAGGCTTTACAATAGCAGTTTTCAATTGGTTTATAAAAATGCCAAAATTAAACGATATATTTATGATTTGTGTTAAAAATGTTGCATGGTATTTATTAATGATTTTTAATATTTTTGGACTTATATTATCAAATCCATAAGCCTTATTTTCATCAAAATTGTTTATAATATTATTCAATTCAGCTTAATCTGTGATTTTTAAAAACATGGAATTTTCGTTATTTAAGACAGAGGGATAATTATGAAAGTTAATAGTTGTGTTATTATTATAATTATTAATATGAATGAAATGATAATTAAAGTCATTAATTAATTTTACTACATCAGTAAATTAAATCATTGAACATGCTTGGGATGCACTGGGAAGACGTCTGGCAAACCGTGCAATGTCTCCCACAACACTTCTTGAGCTGGAAGTTGCCCTGGAGCAAGAGTGGCAGAGGATCCCACAAGAACTGCTGGACATTCTGATCCTGTCCATGCCCCATCGCTGTCAATGTGTTTTGGCAGTCTTGGGTGACCACACACCCTACTGAACAGTCAATGAGTGGCACTCTCGTCCAGTTTGACATGCTTCTATTCACACCCACCAATATGTCACTTGCTACTCAATCACGACAATTGACTTTGCATCTCATTTGCATAATCGAACAACTTTCTTTGACTTGTCGTTTGCTTTTCTGATGGTCTTGTTTAATAAAAAAAAATTCAAATGCTTCTTTTTTTATCGCTTCATATTCATTTTGAAATATCCCCTAATTTTTGTGAGCAATATATATAAATAAATAAAAGAACAAAACAATATTGTAAAACATACAGTTCAATTTATCTAATTTCGCTCAAAATTATTGACTTGTAGTAGCGAAAAATAATCAGTCAAAAATTTAATCTGATGTATACTATTCATTTTAATATTAATTTATCATAAATTAAAGAAACTTTAGGTATACTACTATAATGCAGTAATCAAATAATCGTGGCACTTCGCATAAACCGAAAAAAACCAACAAAAAAAAAAAACAATTCGAAATACTAGTTATAGTGAGATAAGAATCAGGGACGTACCCAGGGGACCAGGGGAACACCCTTTCCCCTCCAAAAAAAAAGAAATCTGGTCGTCTTATACGAAATCTTAAACTTGTTCACCTGCTTCTAAATCGAAAACAGGTTCTTTATAAAATTTTATTTTAGCCCCCTATTATATTTAGATATATGGGCTCGCTGTCTGCAGTTCCAGGGTTCGAATCTCACTTGTTCCAGAGTTCAGATTTATCACCGCTGCCTCGGTCAGAAAAGGGACATTGATGAGCTTCGAAAAACCGCCGTCTAGGATGGGACGTAAATCCGTGGTTCCTTATGCAGGAGATCCATATATTTTGCACATTAAAGAAAACGCTGGATGACTTCGAAAGGAGGCTCCCAACTGTCTCCTAAGAATAGTGGATCCCCTTCCCCTAACCTTCTCTGAACACTTGTAGTCCTTTTGCGGCCTGCCCATTTAGCCCATTGAGTGCAAAAATTGTGCCTCTCAGAGGTAAAACAACTCAACCCAAGCAAGAAATTGTAAATTGCAGCCCGTGGTATTATTTAGAACATTTACGGTATTTTCAATACTGAACGGATAATGTTGAAATTTAAGTTTTAGATATATTTCATTCAAATATGCAATTTGCCATCAGTATAATTCCCAGAAAAATTTTATTCTTGAGGATATTCAGTTTGTATTTTTACTTTCTATTGGTTTGCTATTTGTTAACGATTTTGAGGCTTTATATAATAAAATGCAGTGTGTGAAACAAAACGTCTGAAAATTCAAAGAATAGCAGGTGGTCACGGGAGTAAAAAAAATTAATTTTTTCTGTAGGAAAGTAAGTCACAGAATTATACGAAATGGACCAGAAAGGCGTCTCAATAATTTTAATTTTGTTTTCGAAAATTATTTACGTCAAATATTACAATTTGCATTTTAGATCTTCCATTCCTAGCGGATTTTTTTAAATATTCTAGTAATATTACGGGTAATATACAGGTTTATTATTTGTTTACTCCTCCTACAATTGAATACAATACAATTGAATACAATACAATACAATACAATACAATTGAATACAATACAACTCCTCCTACAATTCTAACGCTGTTTGAAATTATTGCAACAAAGATGAACCTCATAACGTATGAACGTTTAGAAAGAAATTGTATGAAGAAATGATTCTATAAAGTAAGCAGTTTAAAGAGGTAATTTATATCTACAAGTGCTGACGGGAGAGTAAAAATTGGGAAGAATCTAAATTAACTAATGAAAGATAAATTTTATTTACTTATCGATTCGTTCACTTTTTGTTTTCTATTTAAATGATGATTACATAGAAAACAAAATGCAAAATTCAAGTCACCAAGAAATTTGCATTATGTCCTGTTAAATCCAGAAAGATCGGCAGAAAGAAAATCTACATAACCTGCCTTTCGGTCATTAAAAAAAAAGATATTTACCTTTGTCGGAATTTTTTTAGTGTAAGGTGAACGCTTTTTAACTAATGAAATTCAAAATTATATACTAATGTCTGAATTTTCTAGAAATATGTCGTTTTAGAATTGTTGGATGCTTTTCAGAATTGTTGAATTGTTGGATTGTTGGCAGTGTCTTCTTCTTTTCACTTTATAAACAAATAAAATGCTGAGTGAAAAAAGATTGTGCTATATTGTTTTATCTCTGTGCGTCACTTTTCTGCACTCAGTGGGCTAAAAGGTCCAGGTTGCAAGAACCTTTTTATATTGCTCATGTATGGTTGAGATTCTAATGGAGAGCTGTTAGATGAAGATGGAAGAACATCATCTAGATTATTCTTTGTCGTGCATAAGACATTACTCTCCTCTGCACGGAACCACGTCTTAATGCACTATCCGAGTCCATCAATGTCCCCTTTCTCGTGAGGGTAGGGTGCGGATTAGTGGAATATCAACTCTTCCAGAGGTAGAACTCTAACTTGGGACGACTGATAACATTTCATATGCAACTGTTTATTGCATACGTACATGTCACACATCAACAATTGAATATTCCTTCAAGGAGAACTCTCGTTTCCGCGAAGACTCATTCAAGAACTTTTGATAGTTTTTATTTTTATTTTTATATTAATATTTATATTAATTTTTTTAAATTTTTATAAGGAATTTAAACAGTCTATGTTCTTTAGAAAAATAATTAGTAGATTATAGTATATGGGTTTAAGTGCTTTTTCTTTGGTTCAAGGATTGATTGAAAGTTAAATTGATTAGTTTTGTGTTTTCTGAGTGTTTGGAAGTATTTATTTCTTTCGTCTGTAAATTCTTTACATTGAAAAATTATGTGTTCTATTGTTTGTGGTTCATTACATTTTAGACAATTTGGTGAATTTATTTTATTCATTTCAAAGAGCATGGTTTTTGTCATTGCTAGACTGGGCTTTGATTCTTAATATTATGCTAATTTTTTTGTAATCCATAATTGTTGAATTTATTAATTTTATGTGAAATTAAGTATCTGTGTGTGTGATTACATATGTGGAATACCAATTTTGAAGTGTACTGTTCATGTGTTTTTTATTTAAGTTTTTATGTAGGAGAAAATGATATGGGGAATTCATAGAATGGTTCAGGTTTTTTGCACTTTTTGCTAAAGTGCCTGCAATGTCATTGTATTTTAGATTAATGTGTGAGGGTATCCATTGTATATGCAATATGTTGTGTTGTTGTATATGGTTGTACATTAATGTGTAAGTGTCATTTATGAAAATATTATAATTACTTTTAAATGGATTATCTTTTAAAATACCTAAAGAGATCTTGCTATCAGTCAAGATTACACTATTTTTGTTGGAGAATTGGAGAGCCCAGTTTATTGCTAGTATGATAGCTGTCAATTCAGCAGCAATGAGGACGGGAGTAGGAAAATCAAATTTAAATTGAATTCAAAGTTGTTTCTTGGACAGTAAAATTCCCCAGATGTTATTGTTTTTTCAAAATACTGAGATCAATCAGTATAAATTTATATGTAGTTTTTGTAGTTATGTTCTATGTGGGTTTCTGATAGAAGTTTAAGCGTTGATTTATCTGAGGGATTTTTTGAATGAATTCCAGGAATATTCTTAGATAATACTGGAAGGGTTGATATCCATATTGGAAAGTTGGTTAAAAAGTCTCCACTGGTATTTTTGTTCATTATTTCTGTTACTTTTTGTTTCTCGTGGAAGTTATTTAATGCGATGTCTGGCAAGTAGTTTATTATGACTAATTATTTGGCTAAACCACACAGTGTAGAATGATCTTCATTTCCCAATACGAATGGTAATCAATTGTTAATTATTCCCAATACGAATGGTAATCAAATAGTTGCGAAAAATTTGAAATTCTCTTAGCTTATAGTTGAGACGATTTGGTGCACATTGATAACGTTGATATCTTCGTGTTCCTGACGCTCAACCTGTCACTTCTGAAGGAAGCAGCTGCTTAACTTCGGAGAGCATTTGGGATCGCATGCAGTCTACTTTTACGGAGACGTCTGAACACTCTTTGTTCGCACCATCTGGTAAATGTTGCGGGAATCTTTTCTTTTCGAAGTCTTAATGCCTCGTGATACGCTCGGCCAATTGCCGTGAGCTATAATTTTAACAAAAAAAGAAAGAAACACTTTAATCAAAAAATCGTGTTTCGAGATAACGAAATTAATTTTCAGTGCCTAGAATAACTCCCTAAACTGAAGGTAATTAAGAAAAATATTTCTAGCATCTTTATTATACAAATTAATGATTCAGTTATTTCCCCAATTGAAAGCAAAAACAGAATTTTTACATGCAATATAGCTTGTTCTTTGCATAAATTCGAAAATTAAACTAGGAAACAGGTCGCTTATGTTATAGGCGAACGAATATTAACATCAAGGCTAGTAAGATAACGCTAATAATTAAATTTAAACGAAAGAAACTGACATAACAACTTTATTAGGTTCCAAGGCAAATGCAAAATGCTGGTTGGAATGTTATGTTAAATAAAAGAACACAAAACTTTAGATATTAAGAGTTATCAATATAAAAATTTTCGACATAAAAGTGCATAAATATAAATGTTCAACAATATGAAGGGCGTCGATACTAAATTTTAATCAATGCAAAATAAAGTCTATAATACATATTTATATATCAATGCAAATACTGTCGATACTAAGCTTTAGCCAATATAAAATGACGTCGATATTAACTCTTTATCACTGTGAAATGGCTTCGATATCAAAACTTTATCAATATAAAATGCCGTTGATATTAAACTTTAATCAGTATAAAATGACGTAGATATTAAAATCTTTATCAATATAAAATACTATAGATATTAAACTATAACCAATATAAAATGATATCGATAATAAATCCTTATCAGTATAAAATGCCGTCGATGCTAAACTTTAATCAATATAAAAGGGCTTTGATATCGAAACCTTATCCTGTCTGCTATATTCAACAATACAAAATGTCGTTGATATCAACTTTAATCAATATTAAATGATGTAGATATTAAATCTTTATCAATATAAAATGCCATCGATATTAAATCTTTATGACTATAAAATGATGCCGATATTAAACTTTAATCAATATAAGAGGATGCCGATATTAAACTTTATCAATATAAAATGCCGTCGATATTAAACTTTAATCAATAAAGTTACTTTAATAATAAACCTTTATCAATATAAAATGCCCTCGATAATAAACCTTTATCAATATAAAATGTCGTCGATATCAAACCATTATCAATATAAAATGACGTCGATATAAGCTTATACCAATTTAAGCATGTCGTTATCACAGATTAAATAGTTAGCACAGATAGACGACCTCCGTATACGTCCATTGAGGTACAAAAAGATGCCAGCGCTCCTGCCCGGCAGCCCCCAAACTAGTCCTGTTCCAATAATACACTGCACGACATTGAAATTGCCCCACCCAGAAGTAGTGAAGGGATAGGGGTGAAATGTAGCATACACATAGCATTACATATTGGCATACCATGATTTAATTTGCGGCCATCTACAGCGGTTAGAAGATGAGATAATGCAGCACAATATGACTGCCTCAGTAGGTGGTTGCATTGCCGTGAACGGCAATACAGGCAGTAATAAGGCGTAGCATGGAGTCATACAGTCGACGGATATGGTCCTGAGAAATTGCACACCAAACAGTTGACTTGCTCCCATAATTCATCGAGATTCCGCACTGGCCGGTGAGAGGATTGCACACGTCGTCCAATGTGGTCCCACAGATTTTCTATTGGGGATAAATCTGGAGATCCTGCTGCTCATGGCAATACTTGAACATGTTACAAACATTGTCTGAAGACCCTAGTAGTGTGTACATGGGCATTGTCATGCTGGAAAATGGGCTGCTGCATGCCTCCCAGAAACGGTAACAAAACGGACTGCAGAGCCGCGTTAACATATCGTGCAACTGTCAGTGTTCTCGTGATGCGGACAAGAGGTACCTGCTGTCATATCCAATAACACCCCATACATTATGCCTAGCTGATGGGTGGTGTGCCGTTTGTGAACAAAAGTTCGATCTGTCCTCTCACCAGGTTGTCACCATACACGGACCCGTCGATTGTCAGCACCCAGACAGAAACGGGATTCATCACTAAACACAACAGTGTTCTTATTCGTGACCCCAGTTCGCACGACTTCGGCACCAATCCAGACGAGCGCTGCGATGGTTTGCAGTCAATGACAGTCAATGTAACGGTTGCCTAGAGCCCAGGTGTGCCTCATGCAACCTTCGGTTTACGGTTCGGGTCGTTATGGGGATGTCCATGTCTGCTGACACAGCCGGTCGAATATCGCCTGCAGTGCTCTGTAATGACGAACGGGCATGTCGAACAATGTGTCTATCAAGCCGTGCTGACGTCTGTCGGACGACACTACTCCCTCTGCGACGCACGCTAGAACCTTCATTTTGTCATTGTTGCCAACAGCGTCCAACAGTTCTTGCATCCCGATGAATATGGGCAACGACACGACGTGTAGACCATCCAGCTTCACATAGGCCTATAATTCTTCCTCTCTCAAAAACATCCAAATGATGATAAACCTGCCAACGGCGTGTGCCAGGCATATTCGGCCTTCGCTGAACAATTTCCAAGCGGAACTACCTAATCTCAACCGATCGTAGGACTTCCACTTGCATAAACGCAATACCATCCCCGTTCCTACTGCATCTTTTATCTCTTGAGCCACACACGTCATTGGCTCCGGATTATCATCATTTGCATATCTCAACTGCGCACACCCACCCTTCTATTTCAATGTTTGTACGATATATCCTTCTGGATGGGGCACTTTCAATGTCGAGCAGTGTAGTATATAATTGCAATTTTAAAATTACACCTATTTTTTTTAAAGCGAGTAGTTCATTTCACATTATTCTATATTATTTTTATATAATCTTAATAACTGAATTTTTCTACTTCATATTTTTTTGAAAGGCAATAAAGAAAACAAATAATAGATACGGAACTGAAAAGCAAGCTGTCCACACACTTGGAAACTTGGTGGGAAATCTAGAGATTCTTTATTAGAAGAGAGTGGCCATACGGGTGATTCATCCTGATTGGTCAATCCCAAAGTCAGCCATGTTATTGCCAAATAGTGCTGTCTTCAAACGATGTGCTTTGAAAATGAACGTATAAGACGGATCTTTTGCATCCAGTGTTAATTAGATTCTCTTTTTAGTTTGAAATAGATGCTTTGTTAGCTTACTTTAACCAAGATGATAATTCCGCAATATTTGGCATCAATAAAGATGTGTTATTTTGAACTTTTTTGTGCCTGCTTTAATATTATAATCAATTCCTTATTTCTGCTGGAATATATTCGACAACTTGAGCTAAAAGTCTAGGATTTGAAATTTAGCATTATACGCTAAAGTTATTTTATTGTACTTTGAACAAAATGCCTTGCTGTCAGGGCCGGACTTTGACTGTCTGAGGCCCTAAACTAAGGTATATTGAAGAGGCTCTAAGCTATTCAAATTTATGAGCCCCCAAAAATTCGAAAGTCGAAATATATCTATCTATTCTGATTGAGGGGGACATTAAAAAATACACATGAAAATGATGTGATGAAAACATTATTGTAGCATTGTTAAGCAAAAATGAACAGCGTTTGCACAGAAGAATAAATATTAAAGAAATTTTCGTAACGCAGTGAAACTTGATATACATTTTAATGAGGTCCCTCATATCGTGAGACCTTAAGTTGTAGCTTAGTTAGCTTATGTGTAAGTCCGGCCCTGCTTGCTTGGGGCGGGGGTGGCTCAGTCGGTAGCGCGCCAGGCTCGTAATCTGTAGTTCCCAGGTTCGAGTCCCAGCTGGGTCAGCGTTGAGATTTATCTCCGCTAAATTCCCCGCCCTGCCCACGGTCGGTAGGGGACTCCGATGGGCTTGGAAAGGCCGCCGTCCTTCGGATGGGACGTTAAGCCGTGGCCCCGTGTGCGGGAGAGCCATACGCTGTGCACGTTAAAGAACACGCTGGATGGCCTTGACGGGAGGCTACCATCTGTCTCCCAACAGCTGTTCTAGTGGGTTCCCTCCCCAACCTTCTCTGAGCCTTCGGGGTCCATGTGACCTGGCCATTTAGCCCATGGTGTGAAAAAAAAGTTCCGCTCAGAGGTAAAACAACCCAACGTTAAAGAACACGCTGGATGGCCTTGACGGGAGGCTACCATCTGTCTCCCAACAGCTGTTCTAGTGGGTTCCCTCCCCAACCTTCTCTGAGCCTTCGGGGTCCATGTGACCTGGCCATTTAGCCCATGGTGTGAAAAAAAAGTTCCGCTCAGAGGTAAAACAACCCAACGTTAAAGAACACGCTGGATGGCCTTGACGGGAGGCTACCATCTGTCTCCCAACAGCTGTTCTAGTGGGTTCCCTCCCCAACCTTCTCTGAGCCTTCGGGGTCCATGTGACCTGGCCATTTAGCCCATGGTGTGAAAAAAAAGTTCCGCTCAGAGGTAAAACAACCCAACGTTAAAGAACACGCTGGATGGCCTTGACGGGAGGCTACCATCTGTCTCCCAACAGCTGTTCTAGTGGGTTCCCTCCCCAACCTTCTCTGAGCCTTCGGGGTCCATGTGACCTGGCCATTTAGCCCATGGTGTGAAAAAAAAGTTCCGCTCAGAGGTAAAACAACCCAACGTTAAAGAACACGCTGGATGGCCTTGACGGGAGGCTACCATCTGTCTCCCAACAGCTGTTCTAGTGGGTTCCCTCCCCAACCTTCTCTGAGCCTTCGGGGTCCATGTGACCTGGCCATTTAGCCCATGGTGTGAAAAAAAAGTTCCGCTCAGAGGTAAAACAACCCAACGTTAAAGAACACGCTGGATGGCCTTGACGGGAGGCTACCATCTGTCTCCCAACAGCTGTTCTAGTGGGTTCCCTCCCCAACCTTCTCTGAGCCTTCGGGGTCCATGTGACCTGGCCATTTAGCCCATGGTGTGAAAAAAAAGTTCCGCTCAGAGGTAAAACAACCCAACGTTAAAGAACACGCTGGATGGCCTTGACGGGAGGCTACCATCTGTCTCCCAACAGCTGTTCTAGTGGGTTCCCTCCCCAACCTTCTCTGAGCCTTCGGGGTCCATGTGACCTGGCCATTTAGCGCATGGTGTGCAAAAAAGTGCCGCTCAGAGGTAAAACAACCCGGCCCTGCTTGCTGTTGTTCAGCTGTAAATTGCCATAATAATGCCGAGAAGAGATTTAAGAAAAGAGCTTTGCTAAGGGATCCAGTTCGCCGATCTTTATGCAAAAGTAAAAAAGATTAAATTTTAAATCTATTAATGCAAGTCGTCTTTGCGAGGAAATTTAGAAATATTTCCAGTTATTTCGAAATTTTAGCAGCTGATTTAGGAATTAAAGCTTTCCATTAATGTAAGTTATCAATAAGTGCAGAAAATTTAATTCAAATAAGAAAACAAATGCAAATCATTTTTTTAAAAATTAAACTGGTTATAAGAATAACATAATGGGTTTATGGCAATAAATTTCGGTTGCAAATGTATTGGCCCGGCACTGAATGCAATGCCGGGTCAAAACATTTGCCACCGAAAAGCGAATTTACTTTTGTCCTCATTCCTAAAAAAATTATTTTGAGATCGCAAGCGAATTTTTCTTTGCGTTACAACTGATTTAAAAAAACTGATTAACTAAAGTTATTTTATTGTACTTTGTTCCTCCCTTTTTTAGATTTTTTGTCATTACCCTTCCCTTTGGGTTTTTTGACAGTATCAGAAATACTATGAATTAAATCTAATCCATGTTTTGGGGCAGAGGTTAAATCTTGAATGGCTTCCAAACCGTTGATTTGAGAAGAGCAATGTTCAGTATATACAAGCTCATTGATGTCTTTCTCAATATAAAATCTTTCCAAAATTGCATCATTAAATTTGTCGCGATCATCTGGTAAAATGGAGTGAATGTCAGTAGTAGAGTCCCATTATACGGTACCCCTTTTGCACAGTGCTTCCCCCTATGACGTCACCGGCCACGCCCCCTTATTAATACTTATAACTGACCACGTCATCTTATTAATATTAGTAATTCATAATTAATAATTCATATTTCATAATCAATAATTAATAAAGACCCCCTTGGTTGACCTGTATTTTTTAATTCCCCCTCATTAAAAAAACCCTCCTTATCAAAAGTTCTGCTCCCCTTTATTTTAACTTTATTAAAACCCGTGGCGCCATTTAGTGTATATCATGAGTACTATAACTTTAGAAAAGCCCTCTATTTCAGCCATAATTTTTCCAATTTTTTGACTTCCCCTCATTAAGAAAATCCCTTATCAAATGTTCCACCCCCTTTATTAAAAACCCTATCAAAACTGCCCCGGTTGACCAACCAGTATTTTCTAATCCCCCGACTTTAAAGACCCTCTAGTTGACCGACCTGTATTATTTAATCCCCCCCCTCATTAAAAAAACCCTTATGAAAAGTTCCGCCCCCTATATTAAACACCCCTCACCGATCACAAACTCCCGAATAAGTTCCTTGGTTTCTACCCTCATCTGAAATTTACCAAGTCCAACTGAACTTTCGGTGGCAAAGTTCAAGGTATCTCTCTCATCCCTTTGGCGGTCATTTTCGATAAATCCGTTATTCATCAAAAAGTCCTCCCATTTCCCATTTATTAAGAAAACTTTCATTAATTAAAACTCGGCAAAAGTTCCATCCCCTCACATCCTGGGTGGTAGTGTTGAAAGGTTAATCCTTCTCGAAATTTCTAGCAACGGTCATCTTGGATTACGTTATCTGCCATGCTGTCGACCTCCCTTTCTTTCCATATCAGACGTGATGTGTTACAACATTAAAACCCACTGGCACTCTTGATCGTCGAAAAATTTCGAGATGGGTCCGAAAACTAAGTCCAGAGATGTCACTCATTGACAGCCGTTCTGACTAAACCGCAATGTCACCCCTATTTCTACCCCCCTTTGTTTCAGGCCATCACAGGAGATACGGTAGGGAAACAATGTTTTGGAAATAATTTTCAATCCTCTTATCGAAACATCCCATCTTCCCTTTATGATTGGTCAGCTATTTTGTAAATAAACAATGTACCTCATCGGAAGAAGACAAACCATTTTGAAATTTCCCTTCACGCCCCTAAACCTCCAAGTGTTGTGCCTCTCTTATTAAAATTAATCTCCATTGGGTTGAAGGATGTTGCCATCAGATATCTGTGTTCACACATATTCTGAACTGCACTTTCCGCGTCAGGACTTGTTTCGGAATGATAAAAGTGATTTTACGTTAAATTCTTATTTCTGCCGAGTCTCAATTTATTATTCTCCGCATTTTCATCGAATCACAGATAAAAAGTTCCCTCTTCCTTACAAATTTCAATCATCTCCCAATTCCTCTACTAAGTCACTTCAAAGACATAGTGATTGCAAAAGAATAATCAATAAAACTAATTTTTTTAATTTCCGTATATCCGTTACGCGACTGGGTCACAAGTTTTCAAAAAGTTAACTTTTTATTCCTAATACTTATTACCGCTGCATCCTTACCACAAGATAATAAAATATATATATAAATAAATAATATAAAAATAATTTAAATAATATAACAAAATATTATTTCTTCCTCGGAAGAAAAATCAGCTAATTGTTTGAAAGTAAGATATCATTTTTTTTTTAAATCTGTAATTCTAAACGCTCTCACAGTTTTTATAAATCGTCTTTTCCTCAATTTACCAGCGAACGTGTGATCCTATGAATCACGTTTATTTCGAGTTGCGACCTCTCGGTTAGTACACGTGTGTGCATTACTCTTTACAAGGTCAGTTTTTTTCATTGGGTAAAAATAATTCTGCAATGAATTTTGTACGCGGCAGAATGCTATAGAAAGTAAGGAATGCTAAATTTAGAAAACAATTCATACGTTGAGTATCCTCAACGTATGAATTGTTTTCTAAATTTAGCATTCCTAATTACCTTGATACCCTTTGGTTATAATAAAGTTAATATATTATATTATATAAAAATTATATAACTTTGTAATTATATATTATTATATATTATATTATATTATGTAAGTTATATAGTTATAATATAATAATTATATAATAATAATATATATAAAATATATATATAATGTAAGTTATATAATATATATAAAAATATATATATAACATATAATAATAATAATTTATATAATAATATATAACTTACATATTATATTATTATATACTTCAGTATATACTTACATTATATTAATCTTATATAACTTTGGTTCTACATCCAAGTCCAACATGAATGTATGTTAATGGTGTAGGGGATATTAGTTTTAACAAATAGTATAAAATACACTCATACACTAAGCTACTATAAAAATAATACACTTAATAAGTCTCACTCGATCGATATAATGATAACAACTCTCAACTTACCTGAGCTAATCCATCGAAATTTTATTTGCAGCTGGAGTGATCGTCAAAATTTAGCAAATTTAGCAATTCGAATTTAGCTACATGAGAAAGCTTCTTCGATTCGGTAACATAAAAATCCGCCTAACTAAAAATTTGCAGGAATAATTTAAAAGTACAAACCTCAGCAATAAGTTTTGGATATTTACTACTGTTCAGTGACACCGGTGAAAACGAATTTTTCCCTTATGAAGAAAAGCAACACTGATTTTTGATTTTTTTTTTATATTTGATATTTTGATATTTGATTTTCATGCAAAAAGTCCTAGGTTTCAAACAAGATCATTTAGTTCATTTGCTGAATCAGATGAGACTCATCTAACTTTTTAGGGGTGTATGTAGGATCGGAATCTGTATGTGCCTCAAAGTCTTCCTCTGATGAATGGGAATCCATCTCCTCCCAGTTAGTTGGAGGTGTTGGTATAGGAATATCTTCTACATGAGGAACTGGCCTTATGACTGAAAGCACATTTTGATATTGTATTTTGCTTTTGTTCTTTTTTGAAAAGCACGACACTTTAGTTAAACAAAAATAGAAATCATGCAAATGACTAGTTGGCTAATTCCAAATCATTGGAACTGCAAAGAGCATGGATTTTATCTTACCTTTCTCAACTATTCACTCAAAGCAACAATGCACGAAATGCATCACACATGTGGAGCCCATGTTTTGTCCTGATCTCCAACATGACATCCAAAATACAAGTTATAGGCAATATTTGTCAGAGAACGACCCTGGGATTTTAAAATATAATTTCCACACACATAACAAAATTTATCTGGCACAATAACACATTTACGATGCTGACTTTGTGCCATTTAAATGCCAAAATTCACTCTTCAAGGTACAGCACATGTTCCTCCTATAATGAAAACAACAAATGGCGGTCTGAGGTTAGATTACTGTTACATGTTTTCTCCCACTTCGCAATCAGTGTTTCTAGCCACAAAAATTAAAATATCCAGTATCCTCCCAGTTGCCTGGAAGTGTTAAGTATAGGAAGATTCTAACACGAGTCAAAATTACCAATAACATAAAAACGTGGCGTGCTAGCCATTTTTTAAGGCCAGATCTGACATCAGCACTTGAAAAATAGTTAAAGGCAGTTATAAAATCCTTGTAAACCAGTGTTATTAAGGATTACTTTAGGAACTTTACTTAAGAAACCATTTTAGGAAAAATACCAAAAATCCTCTATCTAAGAAATGTTGAAATGAAGTTTATTTTTATTCGTTTTCGCTACTTAAGGTTCTTTAAAGTACTTTTCAGAAATGTTTCCTATTCCTTCCAGTCCAAAGTACGGGAATTGGGGAAGAAATGCGAATTAGAAAGTGTTCTCCATGAAGAACTGAGTTTGGAAATCCAAGCATTGCAGCGATTGCAAACTAGTTACCTGGAACACTTCGTGGTCTCAGACTTCAGAGGCGAGTGCTACTATTTGTCTATTCTCTATGTTGACTTTATTTTATCAGGGCATTCTATGTCATGTAAGTGTTTGTATAAAAGAAGCAACGGTTAAGATTTATTTTTCTTTTATAAACAGACGATTCTTCTTAAATAATGCTTTTATAATTGTTTAGTCCCCTAAAATTCTCTGTGGTAGGAAAATTTACACCATGTAAATAAGCCAACCGGAGGACTATTGGTTTGAAACATGGATCACCCAAGACCAGGTGTGACCAGCATTTTCCTACAGTGTAATGGATATTGATCCTTATACTATGATGGATATTGATCCTTATACTATGATGGAAATGTGCTATATATATATATTATGTTCAGTCAAGTGATAATTAATATTGAGTCCAGTGTTAATCCAGTGATAATTAAATCGGAACACTTGCTCAAGGGTGAAACGAATTAAAGTGCCACCTGCCTGACCAATTTTCATCACTTTAGTTTCTCTCTGTCACCAACACCTTACCAGTCTCATCAACAGCTCCAATGAAAGTAATTTTTAGTGGTGTATTAAAACTTTTTAACTCGTTTTTCATCCTGCTCTTTTCATTGTTCAGAAGTCATCACGTGAATGGCCACAAAATAAGTTTTCAAGATCCATAAACAAAGAAGTCACTGAATTCCTTTATTCTCTATCTTCCTACTACGCTTCTACCTATATCCGAAGTTAATATAAACAATTGGTAATAATAAATTAAAAAATTACATTTTAATGAAATAGAGAATTAATTATCATTTTTTTCCTTACTAGATTTCCAGCGAGATAATTCTTTTCACGTCATCAAAAGTGAAGTAGATCCCCTTGCATCCAGTTCTCTTCCAAGTGGCTCTTCCAGCATCCCAACTTCTGTTCCTTCTGTTCCAGTCTCCCCCTCCTCCTCCTCCTCCTCCTCCACCACCACCATCCTTCGAGATCAGACTCCTCCAAAGGCATTCAAGTTCTTACCTCGCAGAAGGTGACTGGTTTTGTAGCTTGCTTACTTTGTTTCCGCTTTTCTAATAACATGCAACAAAATGGGCCAAGTGATGCAAACGAGCCCGTAAAAAATAAAGGGGGGGGGGGCAAGAGACTGTATTTCGATTGTAGTCTAACCATTTCCCTCCTTTTTAGAGCTCTTTAAAACATTTCTTGAAAAATGCATGAAATATGCATAAGTTTAATGATTTTTGCCTATATCTTTACTAGCGTTTTAAAATTTTTTTGCTTATATTAAAATGGGGAAGTTTTAAAATGGGGAGGGGCATGACCCCTTGACTTCTCCCACTACCACTATCAGATTTGACCTTGCTATACAGCCGTATCAAATCATTATAAAGCTCAAGAGTAAAGAGATACAGATTACTTCTAAGTATAGAATTAAAGAAATATTTTTACTCAAAACATGGGTTGAGTTGTTTGGGTTGTTTTATCTCTGAGTTGCATTTTTGTGCACACAATAGGCTAAATGGCCAGGTTGCGATGTTCACGAGGGCTCAGAGAAGGTTGGGCATACAGGACAGCTGTTAGGAGACAGATGGTAACCTCTCATAACGGCCATCCAGCATGTTCTTTAACGTGCACAGGGTATGGCTCTCCCACACATGGGCCCACGGCTTAACATCCCATCTGATGGAAGCGACCTTTCCAAGCCCATCGCTATCCCCTAATCTGGGAACTGAAGATTACAAGCCTGGCATGCTGCCAACTGAGCCACTCCCACCCCAATCTCAAAACATAAGTTTCCCCCTGAGCGATATTCAAACCCACATCTCCTGAATACATTCCAGGTGTTCTAACCACTATACCATCAACAGCTAGTTTTTTTCCGGACAACTATGACTATAGATTATCCCATTTTGTCGCTGTTCGTAGCGCCATCTGTGATTTGGAACGTGAAACATTTGAACATTGCAAAAAATTTTTCCCTTGGGGCAAATATAGAAATGTTTATCGTTCTCGATCATAGATGGCGTCAAGAGCGCGAAAAATTGTAATGATTTATAGGCACCATTGTGAGAAAAATGAAGAAGCTGCTGATAACTGAGTGGTTAGAACACCTGGCATTCAACGTTCTCTCTCATTTTTGGAGATAGTGTCCGCAGAAGAAATTCTTCGTGCGCCGGGCTGTTGGGTTCATCTTCTGCGAACTTTCATACACGGAGAATGATGGATCTGCGCGAGGCCCATCTTGGCAGTGTCTTCGCATCGTAGAGGGAACGTTGTTGGCATGTAAATATACCGAAGACGTGGGTTCGAGTTTCACTCAGGGCAAAACATGTTTTTTCAGAAAAAATATATAATTCTTTAGAGAGCTTTCAAAGCGAAATACTGAATGTCCTTCATTTGTAAAATATTTTTTTTTCGAAAAATGACACCAAAGATAATTTGAATGTCCAAAATTCATATATCATGTATTTCAATGCATGCTATTTGAAGAATTTGAATAGTCAAAAGAAAAATCAATCATCCTGGAACTTTATGCAATATTAAAAATTATTGCTTCTAATCTATAAAAATTCAATTGTTTTAGCCAAAACCAGAATTAATACAAAACGTGTCCAGAACACGTAAGTATTTATTTCCTAAAACAAAAAAAAGTTGTGCTTTCCAACTTCCCCGGAGTTAAAAGGCGACAACTCCCACATTGTATATCCCTTTGTCCATCATAATCTACCATTAATCCTTTGGATACCAAGCTGTCTGAATACTCCTATCGCCACGATCCAGCTTACCGGCCGAGAGTTTTCAATATTGCTTTCCCTCTCTGAACGATTAGCAATGAGAATGCAAATGAGGGATTAACGAGGTAGGCAAAAGGGGCGTCGTCAACCATTCCCTCGGGGGTGCTGTAAAGTGTCACTGACAATATTCGCTTGCATCCCGTTGTACAGTGTGAGTTCGGTAGTAATTTCCACCAGAGGCAAAGCTGGGTAGGAGAGTAAGAGCGAAGCTTGTAGGAAAGTTGGGTCTAACACTGCGAAATATTTCTGCTAGTGGATTGATGATCTTTACGATTTCCAGATTATTGTTTTAACGCTTACTATATCTTTATCAGAAGAGAAATGGCATTCATATTTTCGTAACATTAGTTTTTTTCTCTTAAAATATTTTTAACATTTTTTTTAAATTTAAAAATGTGATAATTTTAAGAATTATATGTTTTAACTTCATGGCGATAGAGAACTTCACAAATTTTCCAAATGAGTGTGGTAGTGCGAAAAGGAAATAAGGAAGTAAAATATTTAGTAACGCTCCTATTAACATAAAGTAATGGGCAAATTATATCTTTAGAAATTAATATTTTAAAAGCTTTTTAAACGTTACTTGTCGTATACTATTTTCGATTAGTATAATATATAATATAAAAAAAGACATTTTTCCCTTTTTGCTCCCCATAAAATTTCAATCTAGTAAGTTATTAATTTTTTAGACAGCTTAATTTTTGGTCAACATTTAAACAAAATATTTAATCCACTTGCAAATTGCTCTGACATTTGGGAAAAATCATAATACTGTTACGACAGAAGGAATCTGGCAACCGAAAGCAAAGTTTCAGCCAACGAATAAGAACTTTGGGAGAATTTGGAGAAGGAGAGTGGAGCGTTAACGGTCGTTGTATTGTAACGGTCGGTGAGTTCGAAAATGGACGGTGAGCTGTTCTGAGACAGTGCGCGTAAGTATCAAGAAGTAACTTGATGTGTTGTGTATACGCGGAAGGATAAAAGTGGGATCTTTTATCGTTAAGTATCAAGAAGTAACTTGATGTGTTGTGTATACGCGGAAGTATAAAAGTAGGAACTTTTATGGCTAACTTCGAATGTCTACACGGACTGTCTTTTTGTTCGGCTAGTGTGTGAAAAGTTATTAGCACAGGACGAGAATTGGTTTACGAGTGAAGATCTTCGGGTGACCTGGTAAATCAAGTAAAAGGTAGTATTTAGTAAAATACACAGAGCTGATATTGTGTGCTCTACGCAGGAAGATTGATGACTTGTGCATGTTAATAGTTGATTTGTTAATAAGATACTTCATCCATATTTCCTTTGTAACAATTTACCTTGTATTGAATTTGGTTTTGAAATATAGCTTTTAATACTCACGCTCAGCGGCTATCCATTTTTTTGTGATCCGCAACAATACCATGGAATAGATAAGTAGTTATCAACTTTTTCTAATCCAAAGACAAACGCAAAAGAGAAAAATATTGGGCAAAAGTTTAAAATCGAGTGCTATGTTTTTTTGAAAACAATATGAGCCTCATTTTTTTCCCTAAAGCTGGATTATTGAAACATTAAGGTTTTTAAGAGTAAAAGTCTTTGCAAGATTAATTTCATACATTTATATCAAATGTATGAAATTAATCTTGCAGAGACTTTATGTGAAATTATTTTATGAATATTTCAAATTTCTTTCTTTCCGCTGTTTACAATGGAGTAAAATAAAATAAAACTTTTGTGGGCAGGATTTGTTTTCTGAACCTTTTTGTGGTATAATAAAAACGAAAAATAAATTTAAAAAACTGGCCTACCTATAAACACCTTAAAACTTAGACAATAAACCTGAAATACATGGATTGTGCAATCAGTCACTGAGTTCGTATTCCCTTCAAAAGAAGATAGTTAGCCCGCAAGGCCGGATTTAGCTTCAGGACGATCCAAGAATTTCGTTTCAGTGGGAGGGAGATTGTTTTCGGGAGGTCCGAGATTTTTATTTTGAGAGGAGTCCGAAAATTCAGTTTTGGGAAATCTCACTTGTGTATGATTTCTCATTTGCCAAACTAAATAGTATGAGATTTTATATTTTTTTAAATTTAATATTTTGGTGCCGGACATGAAATTAAAGACTGAAATAAAATTATGTAAAGACAAGTGTTTTGGATTTCAAAGCGGTAATGAAGTTTGAGATTTAGTATGACAGCTGGAAGTTCGAAGGGAGGGGGGACGAACTTTTCAGGAGCGTGGGTTTCTAGGTACTTCTTTGGAATTACTCTTGTTGAGTAGGTAAATTGGCGCTTTATCTCACATTGTAGTAAATGCGAATTCAATGACTGATTACATCAATAATCTTTAGGTTTATTTTGTGTGTTTTGAGCGTATGTAGGAAGTAGGTACTTTAACGAAAGCCATCTCAAACAATAAAATCAAATATAAAAATTTTAACTCAACTCTAATATTATATCAAAGAATTTTTAACTGCTGCAGAAGCTCCAATCTCCAAAATACGTTCGTGTTATCTATTCTTCATTTCCTTTTCGTTTAGCGCAAACATCTGAGTCATACCAGATGAAGTTAGAACTGAAAGGTCCAGGATCAAAGCTACCTCACCGTGCTGCAAATTTGCCAATAAGCTAATAGTTGTATTCGCAGGATAATACCCCCCACAGACAGTGCTTTGCCCCTATGACGTCACACACCCGCTTACGTCATAGGTACATTATAAGCAATTAATTTTTTTAATTCCTTGTAGGCAAAATATTTGCATCATGACATTTGCTTATTACACGTGCATGTTTTTGTTTTTATTAATTCGTTTAATTATATGACTTTGTAACAATATCAAAGGCTTTATGTTATTTCGATATGCTCCTCCTATCCCAAGAGAGTACCGTATTTCTTCGATTCTAAGACGCACTTTTTTCCCACATAAACGTCTCTAAAAACGGGGGTGCGTCTTAGAATCGATGGCGTCTTAGAATCGCAGAAAAGACGGCTCAGAAGAATCAGACTCTGATATTGATTCAGAAGGAAGTGATGAATAGAATACTTACTGATAAATAAGTACTATTGTTGTTAGTAAATTGAATTCTATTATAATAAAAATATTTGTTAGATATATTTTAGCAATTTATTTATTTTTTATTTCTTAGAATCAAAACTTTTTGTCTGTTGGTGGTGCTGAAATTAAAGTGCGTCTTAGAATCGATGGCGTCTTAGAATCGAAGAAATACGGTAATACACAGTTAAGGTAGAATTTAACCATAAACTTTAATCTAAACATTTCTGTTCCACTGAAGTTAAATTCCCGGAGTCTCCCCCAAACTGAATTCTCGGACCCCCCTACCGAAACTTAATCTTGTGCACCTGCCTGGTTGGACTATACATCTCTCCCCTCCCTCCTCCGCCGTCCCATAGATCCGGCCTGGGGCCCGGTATACTTAATATAAAATAATAATAATGTAAAATGGTTTAGAACATATTTTTACCACAAATTTCAAAAAATAGCAAAGACTTTCATTTTCCATTAATATTTTCCAATCCATATCAATAGTATGTTGAATATTGTTCTCAAAAATGCAACATTCCACAAATGGCTTATCATTCAATTTTTCCATTCAAATTCAATATATCAATTATAATTTCCAGGTCAGAATATGGTATCTTTGTGATGAGAAGTTTGCGTCGGCACATGCTACTTATGAATAAACAGCAAAAATCACTCTTTAAGCAGTTGACCAAAATTAGTTAGATGATTCTTCATCTGAATTTCGAGAGAGTCTCAGCTATTTAAAGAGTGGGGTTGCACAGATAAGTGGAGTTTGAACTGTCCCTAAGGCTCATTTCTCATATTCGATCTAATGCACGTCATGTGATCGACAGTATTCTCGGATCAGTCAATGCGGTGTCCCATATGGCTTTGATACGACAAGCAGGATAAATATTGATGATGCGGGACAGTTGGCAACACTAGGCGTACCCAAGTGTGCTTATGTTGGGGGGTGTTAAGGTTGTGGATCTGAGTATCATACGTTTTTTAATGGAGTCTCCAGAAATGAAACACTCAAGCATACAATAAAAGAAATTACAAATAGACCAAAACATGTTAACTCTCATTGAAAGTTTCTGAGTATACCTTTGGCAACGCAGATAAGACTTTGTAAATAACTAAGACATCAATTGCGTTGACTTCACTATTGTTATACGTAACAAACCAAGTCGTAGAATAGTGTTGTACGCAACAGAATAATTCATTACGAAACAATGAAAAATACGTTAACGTTGGAGAAGAGGCCATGTCTCTCTGTTAGAATTGCCTACAACTCCTGGTCGTCGAGGTCGTTCTCCTTCGCATCCTCATCTAATCAAAGTAGGTCTGAACTTCAATATACCATTTATCTAGTTAGGGGACTTATGTGTTTATGCAGTAGTGAATTTATGTTAGTGCATACTTGTTGTATTTGTTTTAGCCAATATCCTTGCTGTTTGTCGAGCGTTGGACGCTCAGAAGATTGGTTGCACCGCATTAAGTGCGGACGTCTGTAAAATCGCGGTGGTAAGAAATGGTAATATATTGGGAGTTAAATGGGGAATAAAATTTCTGTTATTGTTTAAGTATACTTTAGCTCAGAAGTTATTTGTTATGTGTTCAGTTACATGTTATATCTATGTGTTAACCGAGTAGACGGAGACGTGCAAGGCTTGGAAATCCAACCTTCGTTTAGCCGCCTAACAAGAAGTTCAATATACTAAATAGTAGGTAAATATATTCGGGCAGATTTGTAGTAACCCAGGTGGATCTGATTTATACCCTCCATTCACAGAAATCGATATTTCATTACATCTGGTCTGGAAATCGGGTTTCAATTATTTTAAACATCTTTCTGTTCTTTATCATTTAACAACAGATAAAAATGACCAATTATTTTTTACCAAATGTTTCGAAATATATTCAATTATGACAAATTACATTAATAACAATTACATTAATTATATTAGTATTAATAATATTTACATTAATATTAATAAAATTGCATTAACCTGTAAATAATGCTTTTCCTTTTCATTGTATATTACATTATTAAATATAATAAATAATAAATACCCCCTCAAGCAGCTGCTTGCCACAGCGGTCGAGTACGTACAAATTTTCTGCACAACTTAAACCCACCATAGCACAATTTGCCCATATTTAATTTTATTTCGTTATAGAATTTTCTATGACTGACAAATTGTATCCAAGTGCTGGAACTTGAATTGAAATACGAAATTATTTGAAAAATTCCATTTTGTGAATGAGACAATATTGTTTTTTCGGGTTTAGAAACTTCTGACGTGGAGACTATGTTCGGAATCCCAAAATACATCCACTTCTTCCCTCCCCAAAAAGAGGGGAGGCAAAATTTTATTAGTAGAGGAGAATCAATCGTAAGCGTTTTATGCGAAATGAAAGCTTGCGATGTGGAGAGTGAAATCCCATATACATGCAGTGGTCCATATACATGCAGTGGAGCAGTGGTTCTCAAAGGATGTGCCGAGAAATTTGGGATGGAATTGTAGATAAAAGGAAATTTAGAAACCATTTTGTTGCTCCTTCCTGAAACTGATTCTTCATTTAACATTTTTCCGTTTAATAAAAAACTTATTCATATGAAAATGGGATAACATGCAGGGCACAAAGCGGGGACGGATCTAGGGGGTGCAAAGGGACCAACCCCCCCCCCTTCCTTTTAGAATACAATAAGGGTAAAAGAGGGAAAACTTATTAAATTTATTTATATTTTATGCATTTTTGAAGATTTTTTTTAAAAACCTTCAAGTAGAGGATGAAATGTTAGAGTGCATTGGAAATGAAGTCTCTTGGCCTCCCCTTTGACATTTCTTTTTTTGACTCGATTTTGTTCCTTGATGCCTGCCTCGATTTTTTTCTAGATACGGGCCTTACACAAAGCATACCGTTAATACACACAGCGTAGTACTAACCTTAATACACGTCAGAACTTAAAAAAAAGTTCTCTGCGTTTACAAACGACTCCACAAAAATGGCTATTGTTGAAGACAAATTGCGCATGTGCGAATTTCCCGTAGTATTACCACCAAATTTTTAGTGCCATCAGTATTCACGGCGAAATATACGATGCGCCGTGAGCAAAAAAAAAGTTTGAGTATCATTGCTTTAAAGAAAGAGAAAAACCCGAGCAACAGAAGATAAATTTGCTTGTTAATCATAATGCACGAAAATGTGAAGTTCTACAATAAACAAAAGGTTATATATATAAATAAGTCAGAGGACCTAAAGATATCCTAGCTTTGGGTCTCAAGTAAGAGTCATCTGGCCCTGACTGAAAGGTTAAAGTAGCGTCCAAAGGATAATTTGCTTTTGACAGAGTCATAACCGAAAGTCTTCCTTTGGGAGACTTTTTTTGTTCCTTTTCAGAAACAAAAGAGCGAATGCTTCACTTTGTCGTCAGTCTGTCAAATTCTTTGTTTTTAGAAACGGATCAAAAATTCTTTTGTGTTGGTTAGGTATTGTGAAATAGTACGATTCGTACTTGCGAAATCTCCATGCAACTAATTGCGCCATCAAACAGTGAAAAAAGTTGAAAATGGCAAACATTTCAATATTGTAATCGATGTAATTATATTAGAAATTTTTAATATTAATGGTAACATTTCACCATCAGCACAAGCACAATTTTTCTTGTTTTTAGTGATAATATTTATTTCCAAAAGCAAAGAATTATTTTTTCGTTGAATAGGTGTTTGATAAACTATTATGATTCATAGTTTTTGAATCTCCCAAAAGTTTTAATTGCAATCTCTGACGGTGGAATAATTCCAAAATTTCAAACATTTAACATATATTGCTAAAGATATGATGTTTTACTGATAAAATATCACAATCAAGGACTTAACACGTGCAGCAACGATTTGTCCCTTCACTTCGGGAGGGGGGGGGGGTGCAGGGAGTGACGAAACGTTTTGTTTTAAGAGATTAATGAAAGTTCTTTTTGAGTTGAACAGGTACTAACGAAATATGATGATTCATATTTTTCAAACCCTTCAAAAGGCTTTAATTTACATCGTTTCATTTTCACTGAAATGATCTTATTAGTGACGGTAATCGATATGTGCTGGAGTCATTCGGTCTAATGTTCAACTGCTATTAGGGACAAGACTACAGTATTAATTTTTTTCCCGTCAATTAGTTGAAAAAAATGAATAGCCTTAAAGTCCAGCCAGATGTTTGGTTTGGGTTGTTTACCCATTTGTTGTGGTTTGGGTTGTTTACCTCTAAGTGACACTTTTGTGCATTCAATGGGCTAAACCGCCAGGTCATAAGGACCACAAAGGTTCAGAGGAGGTTGGGGAAGGGGACCCACTGGATTACACTTGGCAGACAGATGAGAGCTGGCCTTCCAGCATGTTCTGTAACGTGCACAGGGTATGGCTCTCCTTCATACAACCCATCAGAATGACCGCGACCTTTGTAATCTCATCGGTGTTCCCTTTCACACCGAGATTAGGGTGGAGTTTATGGGAGATAAATCTCAACGCTGATACAGTGGGAACTCGAAATTGGGAATATCACATTACTAGTCTGGTGCTGGTGATAATGATTCAGGCAAGACATGGTGGCTACCTCAGGTACCAAAGTTTCAGTTTATGCTTCCGTTCAGGAGACTTCAAAATAGCTTGTTCCCTTCAATCGGGTTAGCTAGATAATCGGCGTTATCTGCTCTCTGATTGGCCCATTCAACACACCGAAATTGTCTTTCATTTTGAGAGTTTAAACTCTCTAGATCGCTCCTTGAGCTGAGTTTGGTTAAATTGACATCGAATGTCAGCGAATACACTGATGATCTTTAAGCTGATCGCAGTGCTATGACTTTACTCTTTTTACCTACAGGGTACCGAGATTTATGAAAATTACATGATAAAATTCAAAGCAGTATTTATATAGCTTAGTAGTTATAAGAGACAAAAAAAGTAACATCAAGTACCAGGTTACCAATTAAAAACCCATTAATACCTGATAAATAATGAATAATGACGTAACTCAGATAAAACATGGCGATATGTTTTGGCAGTTCCCGAAGATGGTCATTCTCAAGTGTAAAAGATATATTTCGAAAGACATGGAGCTTGCCATTTCGTTGCAATACGAGAACACGGTGCAATTCCAAGTTATCATGCAAACTGCCTTTGTGGTTCACATAAAGGATACGTTATTTTTATTTACTTTTTATTGCGTGCAAACTTTAACAGCTTTAGTACAATACAGTGTTAAGATGATTTTCAACTATGATTTAATATACAAATTCCATGTGATTAATTTTTAGAGAATGCGTTTAATAACAAGTTAGTTTACCTCACGATATACGCTGCAGTGCGTACTCAACATCTTCTCATGTAAGGAAAGTTGAGGGGTTTTGATACTTTGGCGACTAGGAGCTACCATATTCCATAAATACTTCTCTTAATATACATTAAGTATATATTTAAGTGTGTAATAGAGATTACAACTTGTATCTTAATCCTTGCGTACTCTACCAACACGTTACTATATGGAGACATTAAAATCTTAGAATTTATATCTTCGGATGAGTTACCTGTTTTCGTTTTACAATTATCACTTACAGATCCACAAGGGTTGATAGGAATGGCATTCTGTGTAGGTTAAATTTCTTCAGAACAATCTGAAATATATTCCATAAGACTGGAATCAAGGATTGAAACTGCCAAGATAGATACAGCAGATCACTGGGATGCTCCCGAAATCACTCATGACCAGTTGAAATATGGACGTGATCATGACTACCATTTGAAAGGGAACCACGTCGATCTCAGTCCTTAATAACTGCCATTTTGTCCACAGATACAATGGATCCTGGCCCAGAAAGCAGTGCCAAAGATAAGAACGGGAAGAGATGTAGAGGAGAAGGCTTTAGCAAAAGCTACACTGGAGGAGAGCAATGAGCGTGCCTCCGGACGAACGCCAGCCATACGAGCACTTGACGAGGAAACTCCTGCTAGGAACACAGAGTCGAACCCTCTGCCCCAGCTACAGGATCTGTTGGCAGCCTTTCCGCTGTGTCAGATCCAGGCAGATCTAGTACGTTTGGGGGAACGCCTCCACCAGATTGAGGGACAGCGAGAGAGGAGCCATACCAGTCAGCCCCAGCAACAGCGGCACCCCTTGGCGGATCACCAGGGTGTCTCGTGCTTTGCGTGCGGTGGAGTGGGCCATTACGCCCGTCAGTGTGCGTCGCCCCCGACCCTACGCCCACGTGACCCGCGATACCAAACAGGACGAAACCGGCAGCAAAATCGAGACCGAGCAACTCCACGGAGGACCCGCTGGACGAGAGAGAATGGATTCCCCTTTACACCCCCTCAGCGAAACTCGAGATCAGGGTAGTAGTAGTAGAACACATAACATAAATTGAATATTCTTGCTTTATAAAAGCAAACTCATTCAGAGGATTTTTGAATCTGAATTAAGTTAAATAGATGGTATAGTATTAATGATGGTATAGTACCCTGCTGAGGTGTGGTCAACTTCACAGGGTCCTGGTGCTGACCATTTATACCTACCAGACTGGACTTGTTTATGGATTTGAGTTTGATTATGGATCCTGGGCTTGCTGCACTGGTTGGCCTCTGTTGAGGGAGAATCTGCCGCTGTGTTTTCTGTTTGCATTTCAGTGATGTTCTAAACAATGTGGTTAGTTCTACTCCCATTGTTTGTAATGATGATGGATGCATTGGCAGCTTTAATGTTGGCCCTATAACACAATCTGAAGTTAGTTTGGCTATCTCTAAACTTAAACTTCATAAATCCCCAGGGGTAGATGAAATTACTACGGAAATGCTTAGAGCTGGGAATGTTTCAGTTACCAGTTGGATGACTGAAATTTTGAATAACTTTTATGATAAAGGCATGGTTCCTAAAGATTTTACCAGAGCTATTATTATCCCTATTTTCAAAAAAGGTGATCGCAGTTCTTGTGATAACTATAGGGGTATCAGCTTACTCTCTGTTCCAGGTAAAGTTCTTTCCATGATTGTGCTTAATAGAATTAAGAATCTGGTTGACAGGCAATTGCGTGATGAGCAATGTGGATTCAGAAGTGGTAGGGGATGTGTAGATCAGATATTTTCACTTAGGCAGATTCTTGAGAAATGTTTAGAGTTTCAGAAACCTTTGGTTGCTAGCTTTGTTGATTTTAAAAAGGCTTTCGACTCTGTTGATCGTCATAATTTATGGTTGATTGTGAGATCATATGGTATACCAGACAAGTTAGTTAACATAATGAAAGCTCTCTATAATAACACTGAGTCATGTGTGAGAGTTGGTAAGTCTTGTAGCAATTGGTTTAGCATTACGTCTGGTGTTCGACAAGGGTGCATTTTGTCTCCTTTTCTCTTTAGTTTGGTTGTTGATTATGTTATGCGAAATTCGCTTCAAGGGAAAGATTTTGGCCTTAAATGGGCTGGAGATACGAAAATTTCTGATTTAGATTATGCTGATGATTTAGCCCTTTTGGCAAATGATGTTGATGAGATGAACTCTTTCATTCGAGCTGTTGATGAGACTGGTAGTAGAGTAGGTTTGGTTATAAACAGAGAAAAAACTAAAGTGATGAAAATTGGTCAGGCAGGTTGTGATTCAGTTAATCTGAATGGTTGCAGTCTTGAGCAGGTGTCACAGTTTAATTACCTTGGGAGCTATGTAACTGATACTGGTGATGTGCGGCATGAGATTAACAGACGAATAGGTATTGCTGCCGGGACTTTTAAGAATCTATGGAGATTGTGGAGAAATAGGCGTATACACCTAAAGACTAAAATTAGACTGTATAATAGTTTGGTTCTTTCTAGGGTTAGTTATGGTAGTGAAACTTGGACACTTTGTAAACAAGATAACAGGAAACTAGATGCTTTTGATTCTAGATGCTTACGCAGTATCTTGGGTATTAGGTGGTTTAACTTTGTAACTAATGATGAGGTTAGGCAAAGGAGTCTGCAACCTCCTTTAAGCAGCATATTGTGCAGAGAGAGACTCCGTTGGTTTCGCCATGTTGCCCGTATGAATAATTATAGATTGGCGAATAGGGTTATGAACAGTGTGCCTAAAGACCTCAGAAAGAAGGGGAGACCTAGGATGCGGTGAGCAGACAATGTCAAACAGGACCTTGTTAGAATTGGTGTGCAGTGGCCGGATGCAGCAGATGTAGCTCAGGACAGATATGCTTGGAGAATTAAACTGCGTGGTCTGGTTGGACCTCCGTTGCCCATGGCTGCTTGAGGATGATGATGATAGTATTTGTAATTTTTTTTTATATAAAATATCAAGAATTTTTGAGTTCTTCAGAAATTGAATGAGATAGTTATACAGAACAGGTATTAGCTTTGAGTTTGAAGAAAATAAGATACTCTGAAAGTCATAAGATAAAATATTAAGTTTTGAAAGTTTTGAGAAATATTGTCTTCTTTCATTATCATAACTTTTGCAATTGAAAATAATATGTTCTAATGTGTGAAAAGTATTGCAGTTTGGACAATTAGGAGAATCAATAATTTTATATTGAAAGAGTCTATAGTTAGTTAGTGCTGTATTGGTTTTAATTCGAAGAATGGCATTTATTTCGTTTTTTTTTCAAATTAAAGTCATGGAATTTTTGAATTTTGGGATTAATTTTATAGCGGTGGGATTGAGATCTATTATTATTATACCAAGATTGCAATTCTTCTATTAGTAATTTTTTATTTGTTAATTTGATTTGATAAATAAATGATGGGGTTGGAATATGTGAGTTGTGATTTAAAGCTTCTTTAGCCAGCCTATCTACAGTTTCATTATCAGGAATGCCCACATGGGCAGGTATCCATTGAATTATTAAGATATTGTTATGTGATAAATGTTTAAAAGTATGAAATAAAAGATCATTTGTGAATACATTAAAGTTAGTTTTAATTGGATTTTGGAAAAGGCTAAAAAGTGCAGATTTGCAATCTGTAAAAATAACTATTTTAGAATTGTAAAATTTTGTGGCCCATTTTGTGGCTTCTATAATGGAGTAAAGTTCAGTAGCTATGTTCAAAAAGGAAGTATTAAATTTAAATTTTGAAGAGAAATTAAATTCTGGGAAAAAAATAGCACTTGAATAACTTTTAGTGTTTGGGTTGGAAGACCCATCTGTATAAATTTTGATATAATTATTAAATTGATAATTAATGTGTAGTAAGGAAATTTCTTTTATAATTGTGGAGTCATGTGATTTTTTATTAGAGAGACCTGGGATTTTATCAAACATTGGCGGAAAAGATGTTGTCCAGTAAGGAATGGATCAGGGTAGAGAAGAGTTACGACAAGCCAACCACCATACGGCTCCTTTAAACTAGAACGGGAGGGAAGCCCCGGATGCACTTCCCAGAGTCCCCTCGAAGCGTCAGCCGTCCGCATTGCCCCGTGTGCCATACTATGCAGTGATGAAAATTCACCTATTGTGTCTGGCCGCATGGAGGACACGGAGGTGTCGGCCCTTGTCGATACCGGCGCCATTGTGTCCGTCATGAATAGCCAGTGTTTTCAGCGCTTGAGAGGCCGAATCTTGCACAAAACGGTCCCCCTCCAACATAATTTGAAAACTGTAGATGGCCACCCCCTTCCAGTGATAGGCAGATACATGGTGACCCTCACATTTGACGGGATTAGATTTGAACACCCCATAGTAGCCCTTGACATAGACACTCCACGATACGACATGATAATGGGACACGATATCCTCAAAAAGCACCGATTCATCATAGATTGTCATTCAGGGACACTGCACAGGAAAAAGGACGAGGCAGCGGGCATACAGGGTGCCGTTCGCGCTGCAGGGCGAATTGGACCGACAAGTGGATGAGTTGTTAGAGCAAGGAATAATAAGAGAAAGCGCCTCTCATTTTGCGTCACCCATCGTCTTAGTGAAGAAAAAAGACTCCACCTACAGATTCTGCGTCGACTACAGGGCCCTAAATGCGAAAACAGTCCCAGATTCGTACCCCCTCCCCCTCATAAACGAAATTATCGACCAACTAGCTCACGCCAAATATTTTAGCTCACTGGATATGGTATCCGGTTATTGGCAGGTTCCCGTTCACCCACGTGACGTGGAAAAAACTGCGTTCATCAGCAGGAAAGGGTTATTTGAATTTAACTACTTACCATTTGGACTGAAGAACAGTCCCGCTACGTTCCAGCATTTATTGGACCACGTATTAATGGGAATGCGACAAGAGCAAGTTCTCGTCTACCTCGACGACATAATGGTGGCCTCCCAGACATTTGAACAACACACAGAACGGTTACAGAGGGTATTTGACCGCCTAAGGGCCTACAATTTAAAGTTGAAGCCAGCAAAGTGCCAATTCACGAAGGAATCCCTCACTTACTTGGGACATTTTATTTCCGCAGAAGGGGTCCAGCCGGACCCGTGGAACGTCCAGGCCATTGAAGAATTTCCTCGCCCCGTAGTGTCCGGAACGTTCGAGCCTTCCTTGGCCTAACCGGCTACTACCGGCGTTTTATCGATCGCTACGCCGATCTTACAGCCCCCTTGGTCCATTTAGTGAAGAAGGACACCCCTTTTAGATGGTCTCCAGAAGCGGAGGAAGCGTTCGAAGTACTGAAGAGGAAATTAATGACCGAGCCCCTTCTCCTGTACCCCGACTTTGGACGGAAATTTTTCCTGTCAACCGATGCGTCGGATATTGCGGTAGCCGGCGTACTCGAGCAGGAGACGGACGACGGTTTCCGTCATCCGGTAGCTTACGCCAGTCGGAAATTGAAGCCCCCGGAAACACGCTGTCTCAGTCACGTCTCAAGAAGAAAAACTTAAAAGGTCAAATTCTGAAAATATTCGTTGTCCGACGCGTGGTGCAAATGGTTAGCACGCTCTGGCATGAATCTGGAGAGATGCGGGTTCGATTCCCGCCGTGGCGGCGATGATTTTTTTTCAGAATCTATTAATTATTGTTTCTTAACAGGGAATACTGTGCATTCACTTTGGATTTCAATTATATATTTAACGCGGTAGCGTTAGCGCGTCAAATGTGAGGGTCACCATGTATCTGCCTATCACTGGAAGGGGGTGGCCATCTACAGTTTTGTTGGAGGGGGACCGTTTTGTGCAGGATTCGGCCTCTCAAGCGCTGAAAACACTGGCTATTCATGACGGACAGAGTGGCGCCGGTATTGACAAGGGCCGACACCTCCGTGTCCTCCATGCGGCCAGACACAATAGGTGAATTTTCATCACTGCATAGTATGGCACACGGGGCAATGCGGACGGCTGACGCTTCGAGGGGACTCTGGGAAGTGCATCCGGGGCTTCCCTCCCGTTCTAGTTTAAAGGAGCCGTATGGTGGTTGGCTTGTCGTAACTCTTCTCTATCCTGATCTCGAGTTCGCTGAGGGGGGGGGGGGGGGGGGTAAAGGGTAATCCATTCTCTCTCGTCCAGCGGGTACTCCGTGGAGTTGCTCTTCTTCTTTCACATCCCTCTAAATGCTGGTCCTATTTGTAAAGCAAGCCTCGTCCTGCTTATCATCAGGACCACGAGCCAATGTCTTCTGTGGGTGATAGAGTGAGGGAGAAGATGTTAAAAATTGGAATTTTAATTTTTAGAGGCAAGGGTGGAAGGAAAGGCCGAAAGTTTGCACAGATCTTATTTTGCTCCAAAGTTGGTAAGTGTTGCGAAAATCGTGGAATAAGAGAGAAAAATGGGGGAGAAGGGTATAATTTAGTGATAATTTAGTGTTAAGTAGGCTAAACATTAAAATTGTGGACGGGGGAGCAATAATTTGAAGGGGGGGGGGAGAAATAAAGCCAAAAGTAGCGTCAGAGCAGCGAGATGATGGAAATCGATCGCTGACGTCACAGCCAATGGGACTGAAGGAATTTTGGCATTGACTGAGAGCGGGAGCTGGAAGTTGGTTAGGTTTGACGCTAACGGAGACGAGTGGGCAAGAGGGGTCTCAGCCAATGAGGATAAAGGAATTTTGGGATTGGCTAAGAGTGAGGAATGGAGAGGAGGCAGAATTTTGATCGCTAAATGAGTAAAAAAGATGGAAAAGGGCTAATTTTGAACGGAAAATAATTTAAAAACGGAAGAATAGTGAATTATTTATAAAGAGGGAGGAGATTCTTTACTAATTGGAGGAAGTCCCAAATAGAAAAGCACTCTCTCTGCGGGCATTTGCCTAAAGCAGAGAGGTAAAGGTCTCGATACTTCGGCAAAATGCAACCGTCCTTGGATAGCGTTTTTTAAAGAGCTTTAAGGTGGGGGGGGGGGGGGATTTCCCATTCGGAGGAGGCTAATTTAGGGTTAATAAGAAATTTTAGAAAATCAAGGAAGTCCTCAAAGGTTTCAAGAAAATCAGGGGGGTCAGAATTTAGAGTAATAGAGGGGGAGGTGGATCGATCTATGATGAAATTTTGAATATTACCTATTAATGAGGAATGCGAGTCAGGAGCTGGCTGTTTTTTCTTCTGATGGGCAGTAGACTCAGAGGCAGAAGGTGAATCCGATGGAGAGGGAAGGTGCTTTCTTTTTTGTTGAAGGGGAGTAGAAGGAGCTGACTCTTCAGGAGCGGGAATTTCTTTTGGAGCATCCTGAACTTCTTCTCTTTGAATGGAGGTTGGTGCCAGCAGTTGCGAAGAGTTGGTGGTCGAGATAGAGTCCGAAATTATGACCGATTTTGATGCGGGAGGTGGCAGGTTCTTCTTGGCGAAGGCTTCGCAGTCCTTTATGATGTGGCCTGGGAGCCTGCACCACTTGCAAAGCCGGATCATGCCAGAGTAATTAATTGTAGCCGAAAAGGTAGAGATGTGGAGGAAATTGGGTACCATTTTCTTCATCTCCATGTGGACTACCCTCGTACCCGTGCGGATGGATTCCAATCCCGGGAGGTTCAGGAACTCTTCTGCAATGCTTTTTACAATGCCATATGGCTTGAGGGCGTCCACGATGTCACAGTTAGGGATGAAGAATGGTAGTTTAGAGATGAAAACTTTTTTCTGGGGATATCCTAGGCGCTTGAATGCGATGGGCTGGTCCGTGGGAAACACCAGGTTCGGATCAGCGGCAAAATCATCCGCAGCGTCTTCAGAGGCAAAAGTAATAATGGTGATATCTTTGGAAATACTTTGTGCGACTTCAATAGCAGCTGGGTCCTTATTGTTGGCCAATATAGTCACGAAAGTCTCATAGCTGAGATCACGATGTAAAAACTTGAAACAACGATTTAATCTGGAGTCCTTATTGATATCCATTGTTAGCTGAATTCACAAACACGTGGAAAACAGAGAGCACTAGCGAACACGTCTTACTATCTTGAAGTCCGAGGTTGGAATCCGTGGAGTTGCTCAGTCTCGATTTTGCTGCCGGTTTCGTCCTGTTTGGTATTGCGGGTCACGTGGGCGTAGGGTCGGGGGCGACGCACACTGACAGGCGTAATGGCCCACTCCACCGCACGCAAAGCACGTGACACCCTGGCGATCCGCCCAGGGGTGCCGCTGTTGCTGGGGCTGACTGGTATGGCTCCTCTCTCGCTGTCCCTCAATCTGGTGGAGGGGCTCCCCCAAACGTACTAGATCTGCCTGGATCTGGCACAGCGGAAAGGCTGCCAACAGATCCTGTAGCTGGGGCAGAGGGTTCGACTCTGTGTTCCTAGCAGGGGTTTCCTCGTCAAGTGCTCGTATGGCTGGCGTTCGTCCGGAGGCACGCTCATTGCTCTCCTCCAGTGTAGCTTTTGCTAAAGCCTCCTCAAATGTGCGGGGGTTATGAGTCAGTACGAACCGCTTGAGCCGCGGGGCCAGGCCCGCCAAAAACTGGGCAAGGCGCATCTGATCGCCGATTCCCTGATCCTCGCTGTCCATGTTTCTTCCTGCTGTTCCCAAAAACTGATAGGCCCAGGTCCGAATGCGGGCAGCATACTCCCGGACACTCTCATTCGCCGTTTGCTGACAGCTTGTGAATTTGTGTAGGCGGGTGGCTAATGGCGCCTCACTATCGAACCTTTCCAACACCGCCCTTTTGAAAACTCAAACAAGAAGAAGAATATAATGAACACTTGGAGATTACAGCAATTGTCGCCAGATCCTTCTACCAAGACATTTCTTAAACCACCACATTTGGAAATAGGACATCTTGGTAGGATTCAAAGTCCTGCAACATAGAACAGTGTAAACAGTGAAAAAGATAAGATTATGAAGAGTTGGAAAAGTGAGATATTGTCAACAGATCCTTCTACTAAGAGAGTTCTTAAACAGCCTCCTCCAAAGCTTGGAAAAGTGTATCCTGGTACGATAAAAGTTCCTGCCTGTGATAACAAAGGAATGAGTGCCAAGGAGAAGATCTTAAAGAGCTGGAGCGGAGAAACATTGCCAAGAAATCCCTTCTGCGAAGAGACCTATTAAATCGCCTCCACAACAGTTCCCAAAGGTACCTTCTGGTATGATAGAAGTTCCTACCCCAGAATACAGCAGAATGAGTGCCAAGGAGAAAATTATGAATATGTGGGGAAAAGGACAGGAAAGTTCAGACAATTATACTAGAGGACAGGTCAAACGGCCAAGTATGATGAGTGAAATGGACTATAATGCACTCTATAAGTCGATATTCGTCCCAGTGCCCTTGAAAGGAAAGTCCCAGCAGGTTCCTAGATTAAAAAAGAAGGAAATTCTCTTTGTTCCAGTTAAGGCGGTTGACTCCATGATGAAGACATCGAATAAATGGGATGGAGAAAGGAAAGAAAACTCTTAAGGAAGCTTATTTATGATCCCTCTTTTTCCTTCCACATTAGCTGCCTATGTGTCGAGGGGTTTTCTCCTGGGTTAGAGCAAAACACTCTGACATATCAGTAATGACATTTAATGGAGCCGGCACCCTCTTTTTCCTTCCACATTAGCTGCCTATGTGTGGAGGGGTTTTCTCCTGGGTTAGAGCAAAACACTCTGACATATCAGTAATGACATTTAATGGAGCCGGCACCCTCTTTTTCCTTCCACATTAGCTGCCTATGTGTGGAGGGGTTTTCTCCTGGGTTAGAGCAAAACACTCTGACATATCAGTAATGACATTTAATGGAGCCGGCACCCTCTTTTTCCTTCCACATTAGCTGCCTATGTGTGGAGGGGTTTTCTCCTGGGTTAGAGCAAAACACTCTGACGTATCAGTAATGACATTTAATGGAGCCGGCACCCTCTTTTTCCTTCCACATTAGCTGCCTATGTGTGGAGGGGTTTTCTCCTGGGTTAGAGCAAAACACTCTGACATATCAGTAATGACATTTAATGGAGCCGGCACCCTCTTTTTCCTTCCACATTAGCTGCCTATGTGTGGAGGGGTTTTCTCCTGGGTTAGAGCAAAACACTCTGACGTATCAGTAATGACATTTAATGGAGCCGGCACCCTCTTTTTCCTTCCACATTAGCTGCCTATGTGTGGAGGGGTTTTCTCCTGGGTTAGAGCAAAACACTCTGACATATCAGTAATGACATTTAATGGAGCCGGCACCCTCTTTTTCCTTCCACATTAGCTGCCTATGTGTGGAGTGGTTTTCTCCTGGGTTAGAGCAAAACACTCTGACATATCAGTAATGACATTTAATGGAGCCGGCACCCTCTTTTTCCTTCCACATTAGCTGCCTATGTGTGGAGGGGTTTTCTCCTGGGTTAGAGCAAAACACTCTGACATATCAGTAATGACATTTAATGGAGCCGGCACCCTCTTTTTCCTTCCACATTAGCTGCCTGTGTGTGGAGGGGTTTTCTCCTGGGTTAGAGCAAAACACTCTGACATATCAGTAATGACATTTAATGGAGCCGGCACCCTCTTTTTCCTTCCACATTAGCTGCCTATGTGTGGAGGGGTTTTCTCCTGGGTTAGAGCAAAACACTCTGACATATCAGTAATGACATTTAATGGAGCCGGCACCCTCTTTTTCCTTCCACATTAGCTGCCTGTGTGTGGAGGGGTTTTCTCCTGGGTTAGAGCAAAACACTCTGACATATCAGTAATGACATTTAATGGAGCCGGCACCCTCTTTTTCCTTCCACATTAGCTGCCTGTGTGTGGAGGGGTTTTCTCCTGGGTTAGAGCAAAACACTCTGACATATCAGTAATGACATTTAATGGAGCCGGCACCCTCTTTTTCCTTCCACATTAGCTGCCTATGTGTGGAGGGGTTTTCTCCTGGGTTAGAGCAAAACACTCTGACGTATCAGTAATGATATTTAATGGAGCCGGCACCCTCTTTTTCCTTCCACATTAGCTGCCTGTGTGTGGAGGGGTTTTCTCCTGGGTTAGAGCAAAACACTCTGACATGGATGGTGCCTTGACGTGGCGTCAGAGCTTTTCACTAAACCATCCGGCAGATAAATGTTGCAATGAGAGCTGTAATCATAAAAAAATCTACTATGAGTGAGCATATAGTCGAAGGGGGACACCAACCGGCAATTCTTCCCTAAATTATAGTATGGGGGAAAAAAGGGGACCGGAACTAAGAGGCTTTCGCCAAATTGAACAGTTCATTCCGAAAGAATCATTAGCTCGCATTGGAGCGGTAGAAAACTTGGATAGACGACAGCGATCAGTAGGGCCGTGCCGTGCTATGATACAGAGAGGCGGCCGCATCAGGCGGCACCGTAAGGGGGCGGCATAAGCAGCGAAATCAAAATACAATTTGAACCATTCAATAATTAATAATCTTTACGCAACGCTTTTCTATATTGGTCTATGTTATTCCGATATTGATGTATACGATTTATGATTTATCGTACGTCTCTGCCTAAGCGCTTTCGGTATCCTTTGATCTCGGTTTCTGGTGCAGGTGCATCGTTGGCGAGCGCTCGCCGAAAGACTTTTGATCTGATAGCACGAAGCTAAGGTTTTTGTTTGTAACATACCGCGCGGCCGCTCCTAAAAGCTGAGACGGCAATTATCACAAAAGACAATTGCACGTGTTACGTGTTGATAGTTCTGCTTTGAGCTTACAATTATTGACAATATTTGATTTTAATGTTAGTTTGTCATGAGAAGTGGCAAGGGCTGTGCTGTATTTAAATCAGTAAATCGATATATAATATATCTGTATCAGTATAATATTTGTGCATTTATACTAATTCAGTTTTTGTGTTTAAAAAGTAGATTAGGTAAGAGAATTATTGTTTTTTACAGCAATTGTAGTTACTTATTATGTTTCACAATTAACTCTAAAACCATTGAGTGCTACTAGGTGGTCAAGCACAGTAGATGCGTTAAAGCCTTTACGATTTCAACTTTGCGAAATCTATGATGCATTATTCCAAATAATAGAAGACATCAACAGAGATGCAGAAACTAAAGTTAAAGCAAGAGGGTTAGCAAAAAATATTAAAAATTACAAGTTTATATGCGGTGTAATTCTTTGATATGATATTTTATTTGAAATAAATTCAGTCTCGAAGCTATTGCAATCTGTAACTATAAATTTGTCGGATTGTGTAAGGATGTTATCAGAAACCATACAAAAAGTGAAAAGTTATAGACAATCTGGATATGATCAGATGAAAATTGCTGCTAATGAGATTGCAGAGAATCTTGAATGCAGTGCAGAATTTCCTGCCGAAACTGAAGTTAGAGCCAGAAGGAACAAGCATCAATTTGACTATGAAGAAGCTGTCGATCTACCCTTAACCCTTTCAGGACCATAAGGTTTTTAAGAGTAAATATTAATATGTAACTGTTTATTTTAGTTTGTTTAGACGTAAAATAAATAAAAATCATAAGAAAAATACATAACAATGTGTAGTTTTTTTTGGAATTTTATGGGAAATATTTTTCCCAATGGACTATAAAGGTAACACAAATTATAGATAGGCTTATTATGCAATGTCTTTTATTTATTGGTTTATTAGAACAAAATGTTAACTAAAATAATACAAAATTATGAAATAAAATTACTATACAAAATGATGTGATAATTATGATATTCTGCGAAGCAATTTCTTTTGGTAGTGAGGCAAAGATGGACATTGCACATAGTACATATATTATGCGTCCTGACAGTTCTGTTTTTGTTTTCTAAACGTTCCCGTTTACGTAATTGCGTTCGGCATACGTTCTATTTTGACATTCTGTATAAAAAATGCAGATAAGGTTATAATTAAATACGACAATCACCAATTTTAAAATGGGAAAAATGTTTCCCTTAGTCGTGAAAGGGTTAACAGAGGAGAATAAATTTGTAATAAACTTTTTCAATTATATTCTGGACATTAGCCTTAATTCTCTGAATGAACGATTCACGCTTCTGGAAACCCATAGCAAAAATTTTCAGTTTTTATATGACATTTTAAAACTCAATGATATAGATGACAAAATGCTAGAAAATTATTGTACCAGTCTCCAGTCAATACTTTCGGTCGAAAATGAATCAGATATAAATGCAAATGATCTTCAAGAAGAATTATGTGATGTATCCCGACTGCTACCATATTCTATGAAACCTTTGGATGTTTTAAATTATTTGTGCCAAAATAACTTAATTACTTTGTATCCGAATACTGTTGTAGCTCTGAGAATTTTATTAACACTCCCTGTCTCTGTAGCTAGTGGGGAAAGAAGTTATTCCAAATTAAAATTAATAAAACACTACTTAAAAAGTTCAATAAGCCAAACAAAACTTAGAAATCTGTCATTAATTTCTATTGAATCTACATTGGCTGCCACTCTAGACTAGACATCCCTAATTAACGAATTTGCTAAAGTTAGAAGGGTAAAACTCTAGTAGATTGTTGTGGTTGATATCATTTTTTAAAGTAGTTTATATTTTCAAATTAAAAATAGTATTCGTACATTTTGTGCAGTTTTTTTTTAAATCACAATCGAAGGAAATTTTAAAGAAAAAACCTTTAAGGGGCGGCATTTCGAAGACTTGCATCATAATGAGAAAATCTACCGCACGGCCCTGGATACGATAACCCTATTCTGCAACCGAATTAAATGATCACAAGAGATCAAAATATATGATACGTAAAACGATTTTGAAACATCGGTACTCGTTTAGCATTTAGATTGAAACGAATTTTAGTAATGATTCTTCGATATGCTCAGAAGATGACAGTTGCCACCTGCGTTCTAATCAGAGGATCCCTGTTATCTTCCAACTTGACACTTACCTTTAGACAAAGGATCAGTGTTTGAAATAGGTAGATCGAGACCCATTTTCGAGAGTTATCGTTAAATAACCGCTCAAAAGCCCAAACCTGCGGTGGCATTTATCTCTCCCAAAGGGGGCGTGTCTCTGTTATACATGCGGTTTCATTGCTGTTACGTTGTTATTTTATTCATATGTTGGTAGAGAAAATTAATTACAGGAAAAAATATTAATTGAATTATTAATTCATAAATAAAAATTTCATATTTTAAATTCATATTTAATGCAACCAGTTTGAATTTTTTATGTAAGTTTCTGAACTTAAGAAGATTAGAAATCTTAGAATTCTTGAGGGAACAGAAGAGAGGGTGATCGCAATCTCTGTGACCAACAGTCGCAAAAGATAACCACTAGGCCACTTTGACAATCATGAAATGCCTTAAAGAAGTCATAAAAAATAAATTTGTTTTGATTCCATCTTAAACATTTAGAATTTTAACCGGTTATTTTGAAAACAAAATTTCATTTTCACGTCATTTTTTCCTTATCTACCTACGTATATGGTAATGCGTAAATGCGTGAAGTTTGCTCTTACGTCAGAAACGTAGAATATTTACGATTTTCCCAGAAACATCTTTGTGTTATAAAAGTTCCATACATGCTCAATAGATGGCATCACAGTACTGAAAACTCTATTAGTGGTATACGGCTGCTGATATCCACGGTTTAATTAATATCCGTAAAATTCCGAAAAAATATGATATCCGTATTCAAAAGGTCTCGGCGCATAGATGATTAATTTTAACGCGGATAGCGGATAAAATTTGGGAATTGATGAGATAGGTATGCATTAATATGAGAAAATATTAATATTATTAATAGCCGGTCATAAATGAAAACAACAGAAAATGAAATCTAATTTTAAAATTCAACGATTACAGCCATTTACAAAACAAAGCATTGGAATAAAGCCAGATTCAAACTAACTTATGTGAAAGAAGCTACCTTGTCACTCACATAGCAGAATGGAAATTCAAAACAGAAAATAGTTACTGGTATGTAAATTTCCGTAGTGGAGATCACGTGGTTTGCATAGTGATTTGTAGAGAGAAATTGCTGGGTTATACTAAGGAGTGTCTTTTCATAATCGCCTATAACTGCATTTGAAAGACCAAAATTCACTAAGAAAAATTTGCAAAATTATATTTAAGTGTATTTTTGGCTAATAAATATTTAGTAAGTTATGATTTTACGAACTAAAGGCTCTTTCTTTTTATCGTATTATATTTGTTTTAGCTAAGCACTAAAATTAGACTGTGTAATAGTTTGATTCTTTCTAGGGTTAGTTATGGTAGTGAAACTTGGACACTTTGTAAACAAGATAACAGGAAACTAGATGCTTTTGATTCCAGATGCTTACGCAGTATCTTGGGCATTAGGTGGTTCAACTTTGTAACTAATGATGAGGTTAGGCAAAGGAGTCTGCAACCTCTTTTAAGCAGCATATTGTGCAGAGAGAGAGACTCCGTTGGTTTGGCCATGTTGCCCGTATGAATAATTATAGATTGGCGAATAGGGTTATGAACAGTGTGCCTAGAGGCCTCAGAAAGAGGGGGAGACCTAGGATGCGGTGGGCAGACAATGTCAAACAGGACCTTGTAAGAATTGGTGTGCAGTGGCCAGATGCAGTAGATGTAGCTCAGGATAGACTTGCTTGGAAAACTAAATTGCACAGTCTGGTTGGACCTCCGTAGCCCATGGCTGCTTGAGGATGATGATGATGGCCCTCTGCAGCCCCACTACCACCACCACACACACACATACCACCACCACCATCCCGAAATAAACTAAATTTTCTCTCAAACCCTCCCGAAACTAAATTCTCCGACTCCCCACTCTCCCCCCTGAAATCAAATCCTGGGTATGTCCGTGTTATAAGGAACCCCTATATGAAAATATATATCTGTGAGAGTTTTTGAAAGATGATCTTACAGTGATTAGTTACAGAACTAAGTTACCATGTTTACCGAGCCCCAGATAAGGTATGGATGTTTTCAATGTATTTTTCTTCCTGCTGAGGTCTCGCCATCCTCACCCTTCTTCTGTATGATTTTAGCATGGAAAAATCTCAATCTTGGGACTTCAACATCTGTCATCAGATTGCAAGTCAGGAGAGCTACTGATTAAGCTAGCCTTTGTCCCCTTTGAAAGTAGGTTTGCATTCACGTAACGTGGAAATAACCAAACACTTCTAGTAATTTAGCGAATATTCACTAGACTACTGCTATCTAGTTAATTGAGTCAGCCATGTGTTTCAAAAATTCATCCGTTGGCCGTGGTGAGTTTAAAAGATTTTTCAAAAACCGTCCTGAAGGCATCACCTGGTTAGTATTCAGAAGCTACGATTACAGAGCTTCTACCAGACGGAATCCCATTTATGAATGCCCAAATTCAATTTGAAACATGCGTTAATGGTTTTATATGTAGGCTACAACCCTTAGGGTGTAGCACAGACGAGAGTGTGGGAAAACACCTCTTGAACTGCTCATTTATTTGAAATTTTTTCTACCCTTTCTATTTCACACGCCTGTAATTCCGTCTGTATTGTTAGTCGGAAGAAGTCTGAGCGGAAAAATGTTTCTTTCTTATGGCATACTCACGAAGAGTTTACATTTTTTTTTTCTGTCTAAAAGTACAGTCGGCGAAGCGACTAAATTAACGGCTGCCCAAGCAACTGGTTTTTAGTATTGTGAATTTGGCAGCAGCACGATTCTCGCTTGTTCCACTTCGTGCGAAGTTCCACGCGCATTGTTAAGCGCGCTATGTGATTGTTGGGTGGCAACTAGAAGCTGAAAAATCAAGATTTAAGTGTGAAAGTTTTTGATAAATACAAAACGGTTTTAGAAATCATTAATGTATTGAAATATATTTTACGCTGTTGTAAAGATTGCGTTAAGGATTTTTCTGTGCCTTGTGTTTAAAAGTTAACAGACAGTTTGGGATTTTTTTGATTGAGCTTGTATTTTGTCACGTTTTCAAAACGTAATTATTACTTTTCATAGCTGCATTCTCTCCAGTGCTTTTTAATTTGAAATCCACAAGTTATTTGGGGCAGGGGTGGCTCAGTCGGTAGCGCGCCAGGCTCGTAATCTGTAGTTCCCAGGTTCGAGTCCCAGCTGGGTCAGCGTTGAGATTTATCTCCGCAAAATTCCCCGCCCTGCCCACGGTCAGTAGGGGACACCGATGGGCTTGGAAAGGCCGCCGTCCGTCGGATGGGACGTTAAGCCGTGGCCCCGTGTGCGGGAGAGCCATACCCTGTGCACGTTAAAGAACACACTGGATGGCCTTGACGGGAGGCTACCATCTGTCTCCCAACAGCTGTTCCAATGGGTCCCTTCCCCCAACTTTCTCTGAGCCTTCGGAGTCCATGTGACCTGGCCATTTTAGCCCATGGTGTGCAAAAAAGTGCCGCTCAGAGGTAAAACAACCCAACCCACAAGTTATTTTTACTACACAGGCATTTTGCTAAGGAGGAAGTTCCCTGAATTTTAGGAAATTCCATACGAACATTTTCCTACAAGTTGTTAAACTATAATAAGAGTAATATATAAAATGGATCGTTTGCAATATTAGAATATTGTTTAACAATTCTATAAGTGTGTATAAATTTTAAAAAAATAAGACACACAAATTTGTTGTTCTAAATTTTTTTTATTCTTCAGTTGTTTAAATGAGTTTCCAACTCATTTAAACAACTGACAATTTTCTAAAATTTCTCCTAGGAAGCGGTAGCACCCCCTAGGAGGAATTTTAGAAAATTACAGATCCTGGGTCTAAAATACAGATACTGGGCATAAAAATGGAAACATTCCCATGTTAATCAATGGTGAGTGAATTCGAAGATCCGTAATTTCTACAATTTTTTATAGGAAAAAAAACTAAGTTTCCCACTCAATCAGCTGCTTGCCACAGAGGTCTGTCAGGAGCCTGTCAGTTTATACGCCATTGTAGAAGGTCTGTGAAGATGGCGGGACCACAGCAGAAAGACATCACAAACATCTTCACAACCTTACCCGGGAATCGAACCCAGATCGTTTTGATCAGTAGCCATGCGTGCTGACCACTCGGACACGGTTTAAATTTTAAATCTAATTCATATCTATCTAAATCTCATTTTTTAACTATATTTGTTGAGTATTTTAAGAGCTATTTATCATAAAAAAAAGTCAGGCTTAAGAAACGTGTAAAACTGACAATTATTGAAAGAACTATTTGCACTAAAACTCTAAAGCACAGACTTATTTTATTAAATGGTTTGAAATAATACTTTTTTCAGTAAGAATGAGGTGAATTCGTATAATTGACATTTCTGTTATTCAGTATTCAAACTTCTATAATTCTTTAAATACTAAACGGATATGGTTCAAAATCGAAATTTAGGCAACTTAATTGGCATTTTATGTTTATCATCAGTCATGTGTCCATGAAAATTTATTTAACCAATTACTAAAACTCGAATTTAATTCTCCATCGAAATTAGTTTAGTTGAAGTTGTTGACTTCCTTCTTCTCGGAAGATAAAATGGGGAATGCTGTCCTTTTTCTCTCAATTGCCTGTAGATTGAATTTGAACGTTTCATAGCTTTATTGAGGAAGGTGGTGTGTGTGTGTGGGGGGGGATAGGAGTGAGTTTTCAGCCCCAAAAAGTTGAGAACGACTCGTTTAAATAACATATATTTTTCAAAATCGAATTTTAGATAGATTTTTAACTTATATTCAATCCGATTTCAAATTACTCTTCTTACAGTAATATAACCGAAGTTGGACTTAGTGAGTTACTTGAGTGTAGTTTCTCCTAGAGCCGAATTTAAAATTTCAACTACTAATCAATTAGAATAGTTTCCATTTTCAAATTTTTAGTACCAAAATATCAATGTTCTAGGGATGCTTAGTAGACTGAAATCAGAATAGGCCAAACAGCAGTCTGTGACTTTATGGTTCTCTACATTTTGTTTGTTTGCTAATTTCTTTTATTAATGCAATACAGAAACATGAATTTCTCATGTATATCGCCTGAATCCTGAATATAACGGATGAAGGTTTTTTTTCTGTGAGCGGATTATTTGTTCATACAACGAGGTTACAAGAACTCCAAGGGTTGAGACGCTCTTTCTGAAGGGGATCCACTGGTCAGCTATTAGGAGACAGATGGTAGCCTCTCGTCAAGGCCATCCAGCATGATTTTAACTTTGGGTTGTTTTACCTCCGAGCGACACTTTTTTTTGCAGACAATGAGCTAAATGGCCAGGTCACAAGGACCCCGAAGGCTTAGATAAGGTTGGGGGACAAGACTGTCACATTCCCCTCTTTTATCCCCGAAGGCTTAGACAAAGTTGCCACTTGAATATCTGTTGGGAGACAGATGGTAGCCTCCTGTCAAGGCCATCCACGGGGTTCTTTAATATTCACAGGGTATGGACCTCCTAGGATGGGTTTCACCTCTTGGTAGCACTTTTTTTGCACACCATGGGCTAAATAGCCAGGTCACAAGGACCCCGAAGGCTCAGAGGTTGGGGAAGGGGACCCACTGGAACAGCAGTTAGGAGACAGATGGTAGCCTCTCGTCAAGGCCATCAAGCGGGTTTTTAACTTTGGGTTGTTTTACCTCCGAGCGACACTCTTTTTGCACACAATGAGCTAAATGGCCAGGTCACAAGGACCCCGAAGGTTTAGATAAGGTTGGGGGAGGGGACCCACTGGAACAGCAGTCAGGAGACAGATGGTATCCTCCCGTCAAGGCCATCCAGTGTAATCTTTAATGGCCACAGGGTATGGCTCTCCCGCACACGGAGCCATAGCGTAACGCCCCATCCGATGGACGGCGGCCTTTCCAAGCCCATCGGTGTCTCCTTTCTCACAAAAGGTAGGGTGCGTGTTTATCGGAAATAAATCTCAGTGCTCTCCCAATTGGGACTCGAACCTGAGAACTGCAGATTAGTAATCTGACGTTGTAGCTATCATCTGGTTTAAAGAGTGGTGCTATTACCTTGTACCGGTCATAACTTGTGTGTTGTAAATAAACGACCAACCACAATTTTTTTTTTGATTAACAAATTCCCGAAACAAGTTCAGATTTTTACAGATTTAATTTACGGATTGTTAACGAACAAATGTCCAAGAACAGGCGATTTATTTCCGTGAAGGTCATTACTTTAAGATTTCCGACTTAAATTTCATAGCATTGGTAAAACTAAACAAGGTCATAGTGTCCTATTTACCAACACCTAATTCTCACCGGGGCAATATTTCATTAGAAATCGTGACAATACCCATTCAAAAAACAATTATTTCTTCTAGGTAAGCTTGTCTTACAAGTCTTGCTTTTCCTTTTTTCGTTAATTAACAAACACGTTGGCTTATAGACCCATTCTTTCGCTTTAGATGTGGAAAAAACACTACGCTTATAAGAATCGAGAGATGGCAGAAGTCACGTGATGTGGGTGTGGTTCTAGCTTCGAAAAAGCGAACGTCGTTTAACCGTAACCGCCCCACATTGGACAGACAAGGTGAGCAGATTAAGGACAGACTGTGTAAACTATGGATTCGACAACACACATGTTCACAACACAGGATATCGGATTTATGTAAGTGAGTGTGCGTTATAACTTGGCGTGTTCACCAAGTTCATAAAAAACAAATTTATCTGTTTTTGAGAAGTAGAGCAGAACACGAGTGACCGAACAATCGACCTTATGATCGTTATCGATATCGTTTAATTTCACTAGGAAAGCTTGTCTGGAAACAACGTTGCAGTACGTGCTGTTTTTTTTAGATTTTGAAGGATCTCTTTTAAATGTTTTTTTTTCTGTTTTATCGTCTTTAAGGTTTAATGTGTCGATTTTATTTAAGACGAATTCTTAGTGGTCAAGTTCAGTGTCATGTTTCTGATGTTTATATTGGTGTAAAGATCTGTAGCAATGTTTTTTTAACTGTACGAGTTTTTGCTTTTTAGTTCGTAGATTTACTTTGGATTTTCCGAAATGGGTTTTTACCTCTGAGCGGCACTTTTTTTCCGCACACAATAGACTAAATGGTCAGTCACAAGGGCTCAGAGAGGTTCGGGAGAAGAGGACCCACCGGTTAGGTCACAAGCTCTCAGAGAGGTTTGGGAGAAGAGGACCCACTGGTCAGGTCACAAGGGCTCAGAGAGGTTTGGGAGAAGAGGATCCACTGGTCAGGTCACAAGGGCTCAGAGAGGTTCGGGAGAAGAGGACCCACTGGTCAGGTCACAAGGGCTCAGAGGTTTCGGAGAAGAGGACCCATTGGTCACATCACAAGGGCTCAGAGAGGTTTGGGAGAAGAGGACCCACTAGTCAGATAACAAGGGCTCAGAGTGGTTTTGGAGAAGAGGACCCACTGGTCAGATCACAAGGGCTCAGAGAGGTTTGGGAGAAGAGGACCCACTGGTCAGGTCACAAGGGCTCAGAGAGGTTTGGGAGAAGAGGACCCACCGGTTAGGTCACAAGCTCTCAGAGAGGTTTGGGAGAAGAGGACCCACTGGTCAGGTCACAAGGGCTCAGAGAGGTTTGGGAGAAGAGGACCCACTGGTCAGGTCACAAGGGCTCAGAGAGGTTTTGGAGAAGAGGACCCACTGGTCAGGTCACAAGGGCTCAGAGGTTTCGGAGAAGAGGACCCATTGGTCACATCACAAGGGCTCAGAGAGGTTTGGGAAAAGAGGACCCACTAGTCAGATAACAAGGGCTCAGAGTGGTTTTGGAGAAGAGGACCCACTGGTCAGATCACAAGGGCTCAGAGAGGTTTGGGAGAAGAGGACCCACTGGTCAGGTCACAAGGGCTCAGAGAGGTTTGGGAGAAGAGGACCCACCGGTTAGGTCACAAGCTCTCAGAGAGGTTTGGGAGAAGAGGACCCACTGGTCAGGTCACAAGGGCTCAGAGAAGTTTCGGAGAAGAGGATCCCCGGTCAGGTCACAAGCTCTCAGAGAGGTTTGGGAGAAGAGGACTCACTAGTCAGATAACAAGGGCTCAGAGAGGTTTGGGAGAAGAGGACCCACTGGTCAGATCACAAGGACTCAGAGAGGTTTGGGAGAAGAGGATCCACTGGTCAGATTACAAGGGCTCAGGGAGGTTTGGAATAAGAGGACCCACTGGTCAGGTCACAAGGGCTCAGAGAGGTTTGGGAGAAGAGGACCCACTGGTCAGGTCACAAAGGCTCAGAGAGGTTTGGGAGAAGAGGACCCACTAGTCAGATAACAAGGGCTCAGAGAGGTTTTGGAGAAGAGGACCCACTGGTCAGATCACAAGGGCTCAGAGAGGTTTGGGAGAAGAGGATCCACTGGTCAGATTACAAGGGCTCAGGGAGGTTTGGGATAAGAGGACCCACTGGTCAGGTCACAAGGGCTCAGAGAGGTTTGGGAGAAGAGGACCCACTGGTCAGGTCACAAGGGCTCAGAGAGGTTTGGGAGAAGAGGACCCACTGGTCAGATTACAAGGGCTCAGAGAGGTTTGGGAGAAGAGGACCCACTGGTCAGGTCACAAGGGCTCAGAGAGGTTTTGGGGAAGAGGACCCACTGGTCAGATCACAAGGGCTCAGAGAGGTTTGGGAGAAGAGGATCCACTGGTCAGATCACAAGGGCTCAGAGAGGTTTGGGATAAGAGGACCCACTGGTCAGGTCACAAGGGCTCAGAGAGGTCTGGGAGAAGAGGACCCACTGGTCAGGTCACAAGGGCTCAGAGAGGTTTGGGAGAAGAGGACCCACTAGTCAGATAACAAGGGCTCAGAGAGGTTTTGGAGAAGAGGACCCACTGGTCAGATCACAAGGGCTCAGAGAGGTTTGGGAGAAGAGGATCCACTGATCAGATTACAAGGGCTCAGGGAGGTTTGGGATAAGAGGACCCACTGGTCAAGTCACAAGGGCTCAGAGTTGTTTGGGAGAAGAGGACCCACTGGCCAGGTCGCAAGGGCTCAGAGGTTTGGGAGAAGAGGACCCACTGGTCAGATCACAAGGGCTCAGAGAGGTTTGGGAGAAGAGGACCCACTGGTCAGATTACAAGGGCTCAGAGAGGTTTGGGATAAGAGGACCCACTGGTCAGGTCACAAGGGCTCAGAGAGGTTTGGGAGAAGAGGACCCACTGGTCAGGTCACAAGGGCTCAGAGAGGTTTGGGAGAAGAGGACCCACTAGTCAGATAACAAGGGCTCAGAGAGGTTTTGGAGAAGAGGACCCACTGGTCAGATCACAAGGGCTCAGAGAGGTTTGGGAGAAGAGGATCCACTGATCAGATTACAAGGGCTCAGGGAGGTTTGGGATAAGAGGACCCACTGGTCAGGTCACAAGGGCTCAGAGAGGTTTGGGAGAAGAGGACCCACTGGTCAGATTACAAGGGCTCAGAGAGGTTTGGGATAAGAGGACCCACTGGTCAGGTCACAAGGGCTCAGAGAGGTTTGGGAGAAGAGGACCCACTGGTCAGATTAGAAGGGCTCAGAGAGGTTTGGGATAAGAGGACCCACTGGTCAGGTCACAAGGGCTCAGAGAGGTTTGGGAGAAGAGGACCCACTGGTCAGATTACAAGGGCTCAGAGAGGTTTGGGATAAGAGGACCCACTGGTCAGGTCACAAGGGCTCAGAGAGGTTTGGGAGAAGAGGACCCACTGGTCAGGTCACAACGGCTCAGAGAGGTTTGGGAGAAGAGGACCCACTAGTCAGATAACAAGGGCTCAGAGAGGTTTTGGAGAAGAGGACCCACTGGTCAGATCACAAGGGCTCAGAGAGGTTTGGGAGAAGAGGATCCACTGATCAGATTACAAGGGCTCAGGGAGGTTTGGGATAAGAGGACCCACTGGTCAGGTCACAAGGGCTCAGAGAGGTTTGGGAGAAGAGGACCCACTGGTCAGATTACAAGGGCTCAGAGAGGTTTGGGATAAGAGGACCCACTGGTCAGGTCACAAGGGCTCAGAGAGGTTTGGGAGAAGAGGACCCACTGGTCAGATTAGAAGGGCTCAGAGAGGTTTGGGATAAGAGGACCCACTGGTCAGGTCACAAGGGCTCAGAGAGGTTTGGGAGAAGAGGACCCACTGGTCAGATTACAAGGGCTCAGAGAGGTTTGGGAGAAGAGGATCCACTGATCAGATTACAAGGGCTCAGGGAGGTTTGGGATAAGAGGACCCACTGGTCAGGTCACAAGGGCTCAGAGAGGTTTGGGAGAAGAGGACCCACTGGTCAGGTCACAAGGGCTCAGAGAGGTTTGGGAGAAGAGGACCCACTAGTCAGATAACAAAGGCTCAGAGAGGTTTTGGAGAAGAGGACCCACTGGTCAGATCACAAGGGCTCAGAGAGGTTTGGGAGAAGAGGATCCACTGATCAGATTACAAGGGCTCAGGGAGGTTTGGGATAAGAGGACTCACTGGTCAGGTCACAAGGGCTCAGAGAGGTTTGGGAGAAGAGGACCCACTGGTCAGGTCACAAGGGCTCAGAGAGGTTTGGGAGAAGAGGACCCACTAGTCAGATAACAAGGGCTCAGAGAGGTTTGGGAGAAGAGGACCCACTGGTCAGATCACAAGGGCTCAGAGAGGTTTGGGAGAAGAGGATCCACTGATCAGATTACAAGGGCTCAGGGAGGTTTGGGATAAGAGGACCCACTGGTCAGGTCACAAGGGCTCAGAGAGGTTTGGGAGAAGAGGACCCACTGGTCAGGTCACAAGGGCTCAGAGAGGTTTGGGAGAAGAGGACCCACTAGTCAGATAACAAAGGCTCAGAGAGGTTTTGGAGAAGAGGACCCACTGGTCAGATCACAAGGGCTCAGAGAGGTTTGGGAGAAGAGGATCCACTGATCAGATTACAAGGGCTCAGGGAGGTTTGGGATAAGAGGACCCACTGGTCAGGTCACAAGGGCTCAGAGAGGTTTGGGAGAAGAGGACCCACTGGTCAGGTCACAAGGGCTCAGAGAGGTTTGGGAGAAGAGGACCCACTAGTCAGGTCACAAGGGCTCAGAGAGGTTTTGGAGAAGAGGACCCACTGGTCAGATCACAAGGGCTCAGAGAGGTTTGGGAGAAGAGGATCCACTGATCAGATTACAAGGGCTCAGGGAGGTTTGGGATAAGAGGACCCACTGGTCAGGTCACAAGGGATCAGAGTTGTTTGGGAGAAGAGGACCCACTGGCCAGGTCGCAAGGCCTCAGAGGTTTGGGAGAAGAGGACCCACTGGTCAGATCACAAGGGCTCAGAGAGGTTTGGGAGAAGAGGACCCACTGGTCAGATTACAAGGGCTCAGAGAGGTTTGGGATAAGAGGACCCACTGGTCAGGTCACAAGGGCTCAGAGAGGTTTGGGAGAAGAGGACCCACTGGTCAGGTCACAAGGGCTCAGAGAGGTTTGGGAGAAGAGGACCCACTAGTCAGATAACAAGGGCTCAGAGAGGTTTTGGAGAAGAGGACCCACTGGTCAGATCACAATGGCTCAGAGAGGTTTGGGAGAAGAGGATCCACTGATCAGATTACAAGGGCTCAGGGAGGTTTGGGATAAGAGGACCCACTGGTCAGGTCACAAGGGCTCAGAGAGGTTTGGGAGAAGAGGACCCACTGGTCAGGTCACAAGGGCTCAGAGAGGTTTGGGAGAAGAGGACCCACTAGTCAGATAACAAGGGCTCAGAGAGGTTTTGGAGAAGAGGACCCACTGGTCAGATCACAAGGGCTCAGAGAGGTTTGGGAGAAGAGGATCCACTGATCAGATTACAAGGGCTCAGGGAGGTTTGGGATAAGAGGACCCACTGGTCAGGTCACAAGGGCTCAGAGAGGTTTGGGAGAAGAGGACCCACTGGTCAGGTCACAAGGGCTCAGAGAGGTTTGGGAGAAGAGGACCCACTAGTCAGATAACAAAGGCTCAGAGAGGTTTTGGAGAAGAGGACCCACTGGTCAGATCACAAGGGCTCAGAGAGGTTTGGGTGAAGAGGATCCACTGATCAGATTACAAGGGCTCAGGGAGGTTTGGGATAAGAGGACCCACTGGTCAGGTCACAAGGGCTCAGAGAGGTTTGGGAGAAGAGGACCCACTGGTCAGGTCACAAGGGCTCAGAGAGGTTTGGGAGAAGAGGACCCACTAGTCAGATAACAAGGGCTCAGAGAGGTTTTGGAGAAGAGGACCCACTGGTCAGATCACAAGGGCTCAGAGAGGTTTGGGAGAAGAGGATCCACTGATGAGATTACAAGGGCTCAGGGAGGTTTGGGATAAGAGGACCCACTGGTCAGGTCACAAGGGATCAGAGTTGTTTGGGAGAAGAGGACCCACTGGCCAGGTCGCAAGGCCTCAGAGGTTTGGGAGAAGAGGACCCACTGGTCAGATCACAAGGGCTCAGAGAGGTTTGGAAGAAGAGGACCCACTGGTCAGATTACAAGGGCTCAGAGAGGTTTGGGATAAGAGGACCCACTGGTCAGGAAACAAGGGCTCAGAGAGGTTTGGGAGAAGAGGACCCACTGGTCAGGTCACAAGGGCTCAGAGAGGTTTGGGAGAAGAGGACCCACTAGTCAGATAACAAGGGCTCAGAGAGGTTTTGGAGAAGAGGACCCACTGGTCAGATCACAAGGGCTCAGAGAGGTTTGGGAGAAGAGGATCCACTGATCAGATTACAAGGGCTCAGGGAGGTTTGGGATAAGAGGACCCACTGGTCAGGTCACAAGGGCTCAGAGAGGTTTGGGAGAAGAGGACCCACTGGTCAGGTCACAAGGGCTCAGAGAGGTTTGGGAGAAGAGGACCCACTAGTCAGATAACAAGGGCTCAGAGAGGTTTTGGAGAAGAGGACCCACTGGTCAGATCACAAGGGCTCAGAGAGGTTTGGGAGAAGAGGATCCACTGATCAGATTACAAGGGCTCAGGGAGGTTTGGGATAAGAGGACCCACTGGTCAGGTCACAAGGGCTCAGAGAGGTTTGGGAGAAGAGGACCCACTGGTCAGGTCACAAGGGCTCAGAGAGGTTTGGGAGAAGAGGACCCACTAGTCAGATAACAAGGGCTCAGAGAGGTTTTGGAGAAGAGGACCCACTGGTCAGATCACAAGGGCTCAGAGAGGTTTGGGAGAAGAGGATCCACTGATCAGATTACAAGGGCTCAGGGAGGTTTGGGATAAGAGGACCCACTGGTCAGGTCACAAGGGCTCAGAGTTGTTTGGGAGAAGAGGACCCACTGGCCAGGTCGCAAGGGCTCAGAGGTTTGGGAGAAGAGGACCCACTGGTCAGATCACAAGGGCTCAGAGAGGTTTGGGAGAAGAGGACCCACTGGTCAGATTACAAGGGCTCAGGGAGGTTTGGGATAAGAGGACCCACTGGTCAGGTCACAAGGGCTCAGAGAGGTTTGGGAGAAGAGGACCCACTGGTCAGGTCACAAGGGCTCAGAGAGGTTTGGGAGAAGAGGACCCACTAGTCAGATAACAAGGGCTCAGAGAGGTTTTGGAGAAGAGGACCCACTGGTCAGATCACAAGGGCTCAGAGAGGTTTGGGAGAAGAGGATCCACTGATCAGATTACAAGGGCTCAGGGAGGTTTGGGATAAGAGGACCCACTGGTCAGGTCACAAGGGCTCAGAGAGGTTTGGGAGAAGAGGACCCACTGATCAGATTACAAGGGCTCAGGGAGGTTTGGGATAAGAGGACCCACTGGTCAGGTCACAAGGGCTCAGAGAGGTTTGGGAGAAGAGGACCCACTGGTCAGGTCACAAGGGCTCAGAGAGGTTTGGGAGAAGAGGACCCACTAGTCAGATAACAAGGGCTCAGAGAGGTTTTGGAGAAGAGGACCCACTGGTCAGATCACAAGGGCTCAGAGAGGTTTGGGAGAAGAGGATCCACTGATCAGATTACAAGGGCTCAGGGAGGTTTGGGATAAGAGGACCCACTGGTCAGGTCACAAGGGCTCAGAGAGGTTTGGGAGAAGAGGACCCACTGGTCAGATTACAAGGGCTCAGGGAGGTTTGGGATAAGAGGACCCACTGGTCAGGTCACAAGGGCTCAGAGAGGTTTGGGAGAAGAGGACCCACTGGTCAGGTCACAAGGGCTCAGAGAGGTTTGGGAGAAGAGGATCCACTGATCAGATTACAAGGGCTCAGGGAGGTTTGGGATAAGAGGACCCACTGGTCAGGTCACAAGGGCTCAGAGAGGTTTGGGAGAAGAGGACCCACTGGTCAGGTCACAAGGGCTCAGAGATGTTTGGGAGAAGAGGACCCACTAGTCAGATAACAAGGGCTCAGAGAGGTTTTGGAGAAGAGGACCCACTGGTCAGATCACAAGGGCTCAGAGAGGTTTGGGAGAAGAGGATCCACTGATCAGATTACAAGGGCTCAGGGAGGTTTGGGATAAGAGAACCCACTGGTCAGGTCACAAGGGCTCAGAGTTGTTTGGGAGAAGAGGACCCACTGGCCAGGTCGCAAGGGCTCAGAGGTTTGGGAGAAGAGGACCCACTGGTCAGATCACAAGGGCTCAGAGAGGTTTGGGAGAAGAGGACCCACTGGTCAGATTACAAGGGCTCAGAGAGGTTTGGGATAAGAGGACCCACTGGTCAGGTCACAAGGGCTCAGAGAGGTTTGGGAGAAGAGGACCCACTGGTCAGGTCACAAGGGCTCAGAGAGGTTTGGGAGAAGATGACCCACTAGTCAGATAACAAGGGCTCAGAGAGGTTTTGGAGAAGAGGACCCACTGGTCAGATCACAAGGGCTCAGAGAGGTTTGGGAGAAGAGGATCCACTGATCAGATTACAAGGGCTCAGGGAGGTTTGGGATAAGAGGACCCACTGGTCAGGTCACAAGGGCTCAGAGAGGTTTGGGAGAAGAGGACCCACTGGTCAGGTCACAAGGGCTCAGAGAGGTTTGGGAGAAGAGGACCCACTAGTCAGATAACAAGGGCTCAGAGAGGTTTTGGAGAAGAGGACCCACTGGTCAGATCACAAGGGCTCAGAGAGGTTTGGGAGAAGAGGATCCACTGATCAGATTACAAGGGCTCAGGGAGGTTTGGGATAAGAGGACCCACTGGTCAGGTCACAAGGGCTCAGAGTTGTTTGGGAGAAGAGGACCCACTGGCCAGGTCGCAAGGGCTCAGAGGTTTGGGAGAAGAGGACCCACTGGTCAGATCACAAGGGCTCAGAGAGGTTTGGGAGAAGAGGACCCACTGGTCAGATTACAAGGGCTCAGTGAGGTTTGGGATAAGAGGACCCACTGCTCAGGTCACAAGGGCTCAGAGAGGTGTGGGAGAAGAGGACCCACTGGTCAGGTCACAAGGGCTCAGAGAGGTTTGGGAGAAGAGGACCCACTAGTCAGATAACAAGGGCTCAGAGAGGTTTTGGAGAAGAGGACCCACTGGTCAGATTACAAGGGCTCAGAGAGGTTTGGGATAAGAGGACCCACTGGTCAGGTCACAAGGGCTCAGAGAGGTTTGGGAGAAGAGGACCCACTGGTCAGGTCACAAGGGCTCAGAGAGGTTTGGGAGAAGAGGACCCACTAGTCAGATAACAAGGGCTCAGAGAGGTTTTGGAGAAGAGGACCCACTGGTCAGATCACAAGGGCTCAGAGAGGTTTGGGAGAAGAGGATCCACTGATCAGATTACAAGGGCTCAGGGAGGTTTGGGATAAGAGGACCCACTGGTCAGGTCACAAGGGCTCAGAGAGGTTTGGGAGAAGAGGACCCACTGGTCAGGTCACAAGGGCTCAGAGAGGTTTGGGAGAAGAGGACCCACTAGTCAGATAACAAGGGCTCAGAGAGGTTTTGGAGAAGAGGACCCACTGGTCAGATCACAAGGGCTCAGAGAGGTTTGGGAGAAGAGGATCCACTGATCAGATTACAAGGGCTCAGGGAGGTTTGGGATAAGAGGACCCACTGGTCAGGTCACAAGGGCTCAGAGAGGTTTGGGAGAAGAGGACCCACTGGTCATGTCACAAGGGCTCAGAGAGGTTTGGGAGAAGAGGACCCACTAGTCAGATAACAAGGGCTCAGAGAGGTTTTGGAGAAGAGGACCCACTGGTCAGATCACAAGGGCTCAGAGAGGTTTGGGAGAAGAGGATCCACTGATCAGATTACAAGGGCTCAGGGAGGTTTGGGATAAGAGGACCCACTGGTCAGGTCACAAGGGCTCAGAGTTGTTTGGGAGAAGAGGACCCACTGGCCAGGTCGCAAGGGCTCAGAGGTTTGGGAGAAGAGGACCCACTGGCCAGATCACAAGGGTTCAGAGCCCCAAACTTCTCTGAGCCCTTGTTGGGAGAAGAGGACCCACTTGTCAGGTCACAAGGGAGGAGAAGAGGACCCACTGGTCAGGTCACAAGGGAGAAGAGGACCCACTGGTCAGGTCACAAGGGAGGAGAAGAGGACCCACTGGTCAGGTCACAAGGGCTGATACTTTTTTGAGCGACTGTACATGTTCTTAATAGACTAAGAGAGAAATGGTACTCAACACTGGCAGGAATGTCCTTCGTGTCACGTGACACGAAGGTTGCCAGATCACTAATTTCTAAAAAAATCGTTGCCAGATATTTGTCTGAATTCTGTAATCAACCATAGTGTTCGGATACTTTTTTGAGCGACTCTACATGTTCTTAATAGACTAAGAGAGAAATGGTAGTCAACACTGGCAGGAATGTCCCAATCCCAAAATTTCTTTTTTCTGGGGGGGGGGGGGGGGGGAGTGTTGGAGAATTTTGGTTTAAGGGGTTTTGGGAATTTAGTTTCGTGGGGGCAGGGTGGTGGTATTCGAGTAGGGTTTAGATATTTTGGGGGAACTTTGGGAACCAACCCTAAAACATCAATTTTCAGTTAATCTCCAAAAAACAAACAATTATGTCTTCAAACACGAAAAGTGCATTTTCCCCACCCACTCTGGGGTAAAGATAAAAATAATTGTTGTCATTGCCAACTTAATGACATTCACATTTCACAGCCAAAATTTCTAACGTAGGTGCAATCGCTTACAACATTAGTTTGATATTTTGCAGTTTTAAATTTTTTCCACCGTTAGAGGGCGTATATAAATATAGTGGCTCGGTCATCTTGTACGGAAAGGGAGTGAGCCAGAATCGCCATTTTGGCGGCAGGGCCTTTTCTGATAGCAACAGAACATCAGCAGGGAACCCAATTTGGGGAGCTGGCCGAAGAAAGGCCACAAGAGTCGACGTGGCACAACGACCGTGTCCATATCCCATTGGCCGAGACACCCTAACGTCCCCGGGAAACATTATGTGACCTCATCTGGCGGGGGCTTGCGTTCTGACAATGAGACGATTAAGCCTTTTGTTCTTCATCGAGCGGTGGGATCGCTAAGGCTTCTTCTAGCCTGTGCTGTGTTTAGCGAGTGAAACTACCAGGTGAGCATTCACTTTCTGTATGTATTATAAAGTGTAAAATTATGTTAATAAAGTGTACATATACATAGTACACCTGAGTTGTGTGTTCATCGGCCATCCTGACAAGATAGTGATAGGTTGCCCAGACAGGTAGAGAAGAAGCCTGTTCACAGGAAGATTCCGAAAGTGCAAATTGTAATATTTCATCAATTCCTATCCAACCCGAAAAAAAAAATACCCCCTCAAGCAGCTGCTTGCCACAGAGGTCTGACAGGAGCCTGTCAGTTTATATGCCACAGTAGAAGATCTGAGAGGATGGCAGGACCTCAGCAGAAAACAACACGAACATCCATGCCTTACCCGGGGCTCGAACCCAGGTCCCGTAGATCAGTAGCCAAGCGCGCTAACCACTCGGCCACGGGACGGCGAAATATAAATATACCCCCTCAAGCAGCTGCTTGCTACAGAGGTCTGACAGGAGCATGTCAGTTTAATACGCCATAGTAGGTCTGTGAGGATAGCGGGACCTACAGCAGATAAACAGCACACACATCCATGCCTTACCCAGGGCTCGAACCCAGGTCCCGTAGATCAGTAGCCAAGCGTGCTAACCACTCGGCCACGGGACGGACAGGATTTTTTTATTTTATTATAAAAAAACACAATAAACAAAAAAAAGTTGATGTCTGCAGGCAGACAAACAGACAGACGACAAAGTGAAAACGTTAGATCTTTTTTTTTCTTCTGAAAACGAGCTAAAAAAGACTTCAGATCTAAACAGTCCACTTTCTTAGACACCTGCAAAAAGTCTCTAGGCTTAAACAGATTATAATCCTAGACACTAAAACTCTTCCTCAGACACACAAAAAAAAGACTAGGCTCCAACAACTCATGTAGTTGACATTAGACACCGAAAAAGACGGCTTAAAAGCTCATATTATGTGACACAAAAGAACTGGGCTTAAACAGCCCCAGCTCACATTCTTGACACCAAAAATTAGACGCCTAAAACAGTACAATGCTTAGCAAAGAGTATATTCCACCCAAAATAAAATACATTTTTAGACACTCGTCGCACAACAAAACTCGAAACATGATATTGGCAAAAGTTAACCTGGGATTATTCTTTCTACGTGAAATTAAAGATGTCACGCCACTTGAACATTAATATAAATAATTACCTTACCTTAGCTTTACTGTAATTATTATATAGGATCTAAAGTCTTGGCGATATTGTAATATATTTTTTGGTAATGTTTACTTTCATAAATTGTGTGATAATTTTACGAAAGCAACTTCGATTAATTAGAGTAGCCAGATTTTTCCAAACCGTTACAGTTGCCAGGTTCACTTCCTTAAAAAATTCTAATTATTCTTCTGCCACCATATTAACGAGTCGTCTGTTGCAAATGGCTGGATTAGGAGATAGCCGTAAGAGTTCACTTTTCTCGAAAATCGATTTCCTATTTCTAAGAAATAGGAATTAGAATCAAAAAACGAACTGGTGATGTTAACGACTCTTAATTACCATCAGTTAACTGATTATGAAATCAATTGATTTGAGTGAAATTATCGTGAAACTTGTTGGTTTTGTTTGACCTTATTTCTGGTCCCATTAAATCTATTTGTACAATAAAAAAAAATACCCCCTCAAGCAGTTGCTTGCCATAGAGGTCTGATAGGAGCCTGTCAGTTTATATGCCATAGTAGAAGGTCTGAGAGGATGGCAGGACCTCAGCAGAAAAACAACATATACATCCATGCCTTACCCGGGGCTCGAACCCAGGTCCCGTAGATCAGTAGCCAAGCCTCTGGCATCACAAATAATTTAGAGAATTTCGACGTTATGTGAATGGAAATCTAACTTCGAAGCTCTATAACTTCTTATATATACATTTTAATGGAAAAATTTGACAAAAGATAAATTAAAGATCGTAATCAATTTTATTTAAATCTCGATTTTCAACATTATTTGTAAGGTATTTAAAGAGATATGTAAGCTGGAATATTTAACAATACATTATGTTGTTTGATAAAAAAATTCATAATTGTCTAAATTCAAATAAGAATTGCTCAAACTTCTAAAAAATATTTTATTAAATGGTTTAAAAACAATATTAAGCTTTATTAATTTCTGAGGTAATTTCTTAAGATCCATTACTCTTTAATATTCCAGCTTCCATAAATCTTTAAATTATCATAATCATCATCATCATCCTCAAGCAGCCATGGGCTATGGAGGTCCAACCAGACCGTGCAATTTAGTTCTCCAAGCAAGTCTATCCTGAGCTGCATCTACTGCATCTGGCCACTGCACACCAATTCTAACAAGGTCCTGTTTGACATTGTCTGCCCACCGCATCCTAGGTCTCCCCTTCTTTCTGAGGCCTTTAGGCACACTGTTCATAACCCTATTCGCCAATCTATAATTATTCATACGGGCAACATGGCCAAACCAACGGAGTCTCTCTCTGCACAATATGCTGCTTAAAGGAGGTTGCAAACTCCTTTGCCTAATCTCATCATTAGTTACAAAGTTGAACCACCTAATGCCCAAGATACTGCGTAAGCATCTGGAATCAAAAGCATCTAGTTTCCTGTTATCTTGTTTACAAAGTGTCCAAGTTTCACTACCATAACTAACCCTAGAAAGAACCAAACTATTATACAGTCTAATTTTAGTCTTTAGGTGTATACGCCTATTTCTCCACACTCTCCATAGATTCTTAAAAGTCCCGGCAGCAATCCCTATTCGTCTGTTAATCTCATGCGCACATCACCATTATCTGTTACATAGCTCCCAAGATAATTAAACTGTGACACCTGCTCAAGACTGCAACCATTCAGATTAACTGAATCACAGACTGCCTGACCAATTTTCATCATTTTAGTTTTCTCTCTGTTTATAACCAAACCTACTCTACTACCAGTCTCATCAACAGCTCGAATGAAAGAGTTCATCTCATCAACATCATTTGCCAAAAGGGCTAAATCATCGGCATAATCTAAATCAGAAATTTTCGTATCTCCAGCCCATTTAAGGCCAAAATCTTTCCCTGAAAGTGAATTTCGCATAACATAATCAATAACCAAACTAAAGAGAAAAGGAAACAAAATGCACCCTTGTCGAACACCAGAAGTAATGCTAAACCAATTGCTACAAGCCTTACCAACTCTCACACACGACTCAGTGTTATTATAGAGATGAAGAATGAGATTAAATAGATTCGATTATGATTTTACTTTATCTTCAGTGACATTTTTCCATCAAATGCATATTTTTTAGAAGTTAGATTCCCATTGATATAGAATATAGCATGTAACATTTTGGGAAGACAGTGTAATAGAAAGCTAATAAATAATTATAAAGTGGATAAAGGTCGAATTTATAAGACTATAAATTCAAATAATCTGACATTAGAAACAGTTTTTAATCAAATGAATCATTAACTGGCTTCTGCAAAAGGTCGTGTTTGAACTTATCTATTAAATTGTAATCTACCTTGAATAAACTCCATTGTAATATTTAAATTACATCTGACTAGATTACAAAAAAGTTCTGTTAGAAGTCTGGAAGAAAAAACAACGGAGACTTCCAACGTTTTTTGTCCTAGTTTTCTCATAGAGATTTATTTCTGTTACAAAAAATAAATGCGAAAACGGGATTTACTAGTTTCTGATATCTACCAAGAGACTGCCGTTTTCAAAAGGGGACTTTGCTGGTTTGTGACATGGAACTTGGATTTCTCGGTAGTGATCTTTTGTGGCGAAGCAGGTTTGGCGAAATTATTTTCACGCAGCCTTTGCCTTGTTTTTCTAGGAAATAAAAAGCTAAACGTGATGTGGTGTGTGGGTTGGATAGCGAATATTTTCTTGCGGTCAAAAAAAGATGGAGTTTGGATTTAATTTTATATCTAAGTAGCACTTTTTTTTTGATACGTAATGGGCTAAACAGTGGCCACTGATGTAACCGTGGAGGATGCGAAGGTTAGTTTAATGGATAGCGCCCCAGTCTCGAAATCTGCAGTATCCAGGTTCAAGTCACACAAGGACCAGTGTTGAGATTTATCTCTGCAACCCCCTCCAACACCCTCTATCGGTTAGAAGGGAAGACACTGGTAGGCAAGGCAGTCGTCCGTTGGAGGCGATGTAAAGTCATGGTTCAGTGTGCAGCAGAGCCATAGCCTGTGCACGTTGTTGCGTTGTTTTACCGCTAAGTGGTGCTTTTCATGCACATCATCATCATCATTAAGCAGCCACGGGCTAGGGAGGTCCAACCAGACCATGCAATTTAGTTCTCCAAGCAAGTCTGTCCTGAGCTACATCTACTGCATCTGGCCACTGCACACCAATTCTAACAAGGTCCTGTTTGACATTGTCTGCCCACCGCATCCTAGGTCTCCCCTTCTTTCTGAGGCCTTTAGGCACACTGTTCATAACCCTATTCGCCAATCTATAATTATTCATACGGGCAACATGGCCAAACCAACGGAGTCTCTCTCTGCACAATATGCTGCTTAAAGGAGGTTGCAAACTCCTTTGCCTAACCTCATCATTAGTTACAAAGTTGAACCCACCTAATGCCCAAGATACTGCGTAAGCATCTGGAATCAAAAGCATCTAGTTTCCTGTTATCTTGTTTACAAAGTGTCCAAGTTTCACTACCATAACTAACCCTTGAAAGAACCAAACTATTACACAGTCTAATTTTAGTGCTTAGCTAAAACAAATATAATGCGATAAAAAGAAAGAGCCTTTAGTTCGTAAAATCATAACTTACTAAATATTTATTAGCCAAAAATATACTTAAATATAATTTTGCAAATTTTTCTTAGTGAATTTTGGTCTTTCAAATGCAGTTATAGGCGATTATGAAAAGACACTCCTTAGTATAACCCAGCAATTTCTCTCTACAAATCACTATGCAAACCACGTGATCTCCACTACGGAAATTTACATACAAGTAACTATTTTCTGTTTTGAATTTCCATTCTGCTATGTGAGTGACAAGGTAGCTTCTTTCACATAAGTTAGTTTTGAATCTGGCTTTATTCCAATGCTTTGTTTTGTAAATGGCTGTAATCGTTGAATTTTAAAATTAGATTTCATTTTCTATTGTTTTCAATCATGACCGGCTATTAATAATATTAATATTTTATCATATTAATGCATACCTATCTCATCAATTCCCAAATTTTATCCGCTATCCGCGTTAAAATTAATCATTTATCCGCCGAGACCTTTTGAATACGGATATCATATTTTTTCGGAATTTTACGGATATTAATTAAACCGTGGATATCAGCAGCCGTATACCACTAATAGAGTTTTCAGTACTGTGATGCCATCTATTGAGCATGTATGGAACTTTTATAACACAAAGATGTTTCTGGGAAAATCGTAAATATTCTACGTTTCTGACGTAAGAGCAAACTTCACGCATTTACGCATTACCAAATACGTATGTAGATAAGGAAAAAATGACGTGAAAATGAAATTTTGTTTTCAAAATAACCGGTTAAAATTCTAAATGTTTAAGATGGAATCAAAACAAATTTATTTTTCATGACTTCTTTAAGGCATTTCAATTTGTGATTGTCTAAGTGGCCCAATGGTTATCTTTTGCGACTGTTGGTCACAGAGATTGGGATCACCCTCTCTTCTGTTCCCTCAAGAATTCTAAGATTTCTAATCTTCTTAAGTTCAGAAACTTACATAAAAAAATTCAAACTGGTTGCATTAAATATGAATTTAAAATAAAAAAATTAAAATATGAATTCAAATATGAATAGCATCTGGAATCAAAAGCATCTAGTTTCCTGTTATCTTGTTTACACAGCGTCCAAGTTTCACTACCATAACTAACCCTAGAAAGAACCAAACTATTATACAGCCTAATTTTAGTCTTTAGGTGTATATGCCTATTTCTCCACACTCTCCATAGATTCTTAAAAGTCCCGGCAGCAATCCCTATACGTCTGTTAATCTCATGCCGCACATCATCAGTATCTGTTACATAGCTCTCAAGATAATTAAACTGTGACACCTGCTCAAGACTGCAACCATTCAGATTAACTGAATCACAACCTGCCTGACCAATTTTCATCACTTTAGTTTTCTCTCTGTTTATAACCAAACCTACTCTACTACCAGTCTCATCAACAGCAGTACTACTTTTTAAGGTTAAAATTGTTTTGCCCCGCCTCATACGTAGTGGAAGCGTTGTTTATTTCTCTTGTTCTTGTTTACAGCGACTGCACATAAAAAAGTGCCGCTCAGAGGTAAAACAATCCAAAGCAATTGAGAACCCGAAAAAACTAACAAACCGATAAATGAAAAGCGAAATGCAATTGGAATGAAAAGTGAGATTTCTTGTTTGACCTTGTCTGCCCACCGCATCGTAGGTCTCCCCCTCTTCTGAGGCCTTTAGGCACACTGTTCATAACCCTATTCACCAATCTATAATTATCCATACGGGCAACATGGACATATATGCTTGGAAAACTAAAGGTCTCCAAGCATATATGTCCATGTTGCCCTTAACTAAATTGCACGGTAAAGTCAGATTTCTTTCACAAAATTTTTTTCACAAAATCTATTTCTGTTAGATTTGAATGCTCTCGCTTAAGCGTTTGCCTGTCATGGCCACCTAGTCGGAATGGGACCTGATCCTCGGCTTAATCATCTCTACGTTGTACGTTGGGTTGTTTTACCTCTGAACGGCACTTTTTTGCACACCATGGGCTAAATGGCCAGGTCACAAGGACCCCGAAGGCTCAGAGAAGGTTGGGGGAGGGGACCCACTGGAACAGCTGTTGGGAGACAAATGGTAGCCTCCCGTCAAGGCCATCCAGCGTGTTCTTTAACGTTGGGTTGTTTTACCTCTGAGTGGCACTTTTTTGCACACCATGGGCTAAATGGCCAGGTCACATGGACCCCGAAGGCTCAGGGAAGGTTGGAGGAGGGGACCCACTGGAACAGCTGTTGGGAGACAGATGGTAGCCTCCCGTCAAGGCCATCCAGCGTGTTCTTTAACGTGCACAGGGTATGGCTCTCCCGCACACGGGGCCACGGCTTAACGTCCCATCCGACGGACGGCGGCCTTTTCAAGTCCATCGGTGTCCCCTACTGACCGTGGGCAGGGCGGGGAATTTTTGCGGAGATAAATCTCAACGCTGACCCAGCTGGGACTCGAACCTGGGAACTACAAATTACGAGCCTGATGCGCTAATGACTGAGCCACCCCCGCCCCCATCTCTACGACACAAGTCACAACGAAATGGCGTTGCACCTTTCGGAATTTAAAATCTCATCATCAGAGTACGGAGGTGTTTCCTTGGCAACGCCGTGTACTAAAAAATTAGAGATCATCACATGAGGTAATGACGTCACGAGCTGAAACATAACGCTTTGTAGTCAGGTGACCTCACCTCGTTCTTAGAGTTCGTGGATTATATTTTTCTCTAACTTTCATTTTTCTCCCTGGTCTTTCTGTTCCACTGAATCATCCCCACATTTAATTCTGCTCTTTCTCTTCTGAAGTAATTAATTGCATTTTGATCTATTTCTCTGAAGTATTTTTTGTGCTCTTTCTGTTCCCGAATCATTCGGATATTTTCTCTGCAGTTTCAGTTCCCTTGAATCATCTCAAGAATATCTTCGCTCTATCTGTTTTCCCGATCCATCCCACACACTTCCTCTGCTCTTTCTGTTCCTCTGGATCACCACACTTCCTCTGCTCTTTCTCTTCAAAGAACCATCCCAAAAATGCATTTACTCCTTCTGTTATTCCGGAAACATGCCATAATACCACTGCTGTTTCTGTTAGTCTGCACTATTCCAAAAAGGTTTCTGCTCTTCCTGTTTACGTGAACCATCTCAAAACGTTCCTGCTTACTTGAACCATCCCAAAATCTCCCTGTTCTTTCTGTTTACCTGAACCATCTGGAAATCTTTGTTCTTTCTGTTTATGTGAATCATCTGAAAATCTCTATTCTTTCTGTTTATCTGAATCAACTGAAAATCTCCCTCCTCTTTTCGGTTTCCCTGAATCATCCCAAAATCTCCCTCCTCCTTCGGTTTCCCTGAATCATTCCAATATCTCCCTCCTCCTTCGGTTCCCCTGAATCATCCCAAAATCTTCCTCCTCCTTCGGTTCCCCTGAATCATCCCAAAATCTTCCTCCTCCTTCGGTTCCCCTAAATCATCCGAAAATCTCCCTCATCTTTCGGTTCCCCTGAATCATCCGAAAATCTCCCTCCTCCTTCTGTTCCCCTGAATCACCCGAAAATCTCCCTCATCCTTCGGTTCCCCGGAATCATCCCAAAATCTCCCTCTTTCTTCGGTTTCCCTGAATCATCCCAAATTCTCCCTCCTCCTTTAGTTCCACTGAATCATCCCAAAATCTCCCTTCTCCTTCGGTTCCCCGGAATCATCCCAAAATCTCCCTCTTCCTTCGGTTTCCCTGAATCATCCCAAATTCTCCCTCCTCCTTCAGTTCCACTGAATCATCCCAAAATCTCCCTTCTCCTTCGGTTCCCCGGAATCATCCGAAAAACTCCCTCCTCCTTCGGTTTCCCTGAATCATTCCAAAATTTCCCTCTTCCTTCGGTTCCCCTGAATCATCCCAAAATCTTCCTTCTCCTTCGGTTCCCCTAAATCATCCGAAAATCTCCCTCCTCCTTCGGTTCCCCTGAATCATCCCAAAATCTCCTTCCTCCTTCTGTTCCCCTTAATCATCCGAAAATCTCCCTCCTCCTTCGGTTCCCCGGAATCATCCCAAAATCTCCTTCTTCCTTCGGTTCCCCTAAATCATCCGAAAAGCTCCCTCCTCCTTCGGTTCCCCTGAATTATCCCAAAACCTCCCTCCTCCTTCGGTTTCCCTGAATCATCCCAAAATCTCCCTCCTCCTTCGGTTTCCCTGAATCATTCCAAAATCTCCCTCCTCCTTCGGTTCCCCTGAATCATCCCAAAATCTTCCTCCTCCTTCGGTTCCCCTAAATCATCCGAAAATCTCCCTCCTCCTTCGGTTCCCCTGAATCATCCCAAAATCTCCCTCCTCCTTCTGTTCTCCTGAATCATCCGAAAATCTCCCTCCTCCTTCGGTTCCCCGGAATCATCCCAAAATCTCCCTCTTCCTTCGGTTCCCCTAAATCATCCGAAAAGCTCCCTCCTCCTTCGGTTCCCCTGAATTATCCCAATACCTCCCTCCTCCTTCGGTTTCCCTGAATCATCCCAAAATCTCCCTCCTCCTTCGGTTTCCCTGAATCATCCGAAAATCTCCCTCCTCCTTCGGTTCCCCTGAATCATCCCAAAATCTTCCTTCTCCTTCGGTTCCCCTAAATCATCCGAAAATCTCCCTCCTCCTTCGGTTTCCCTGAATCATCCCAAAATCTCCCTCCTCCTTCGGTTCCCCTAAATCATCCGAAAATCTCCCTCCTCCTTCGGTTTCCCTGAATCATCCCAAAATCTCCCTCCTCCTTCGGTTTCCCTGAATCATCCGAAAATCTCCCTCCTCCTTCGGTTTCCCTGAATCATCCCAAAATCTCCCTCCTCCTTCTGTTCCCCTGAATCATCCGAAAATCTCCCTTCTCCTTCGGTTCCCGGAATCATCCCAAAATCTCCCTCCTCCTTCGGTTTCCCTGAATCATCTCAAATTCTCCCTCCTCCTTCAGTTCCACTGAATCATCCCAAAATCTCCCTTCTCCTTCGGTTCCCCGGAATCATCCGAAAATCTCCCTCCTCCTTCGGTTTCCCTGAATCATCCCAAAATCTCCCTCCTCCTTCTGTTCCCCTGAATCATCCGAAAATCTCCCTCCTCCTTCGGTTCCCCGGAATCATCCCAAAATCTCCCTCCTCCTTCGGTTTCCCTGAATCATCCCAAATTCTCCCTCCTCCTTCAGTTCCACTGAATCATCCCAAAATCTCCCTCCTCCTTCGGTTCCCCGGAATCAACCCAAAATCTCCCTCCTCCTTCGGTTTCCCTGAATCATCCCAAAATCTCCCTCCTCCTTCTGTTCCCCTGAATCATCCCAAAATCTCCCTCCTCCTTCGGTTCCCCGGAATCATCCCAAAATCTCCCTCCTCCTTCGGTTTCCCTGAATCATCCCAAATTCTCCCTCCTCCTTCAGTTCCACTGAATCATCCCAAAATCTCCCTCCTCCTTCGGTTCCCCGGAATCATCCCAAAATCTCCCTCCTCCTTCGGTTTCCCTGAATCATCTCAAAATCTCGCTCCTCCTTCGGTTCCCCTGAATCATCCGAAAATCTCCCTCCTCCTTCGGTTTCCCTGAATCATCCGAAAATCTCCCTCCTCCTTCGGTTTCCCTGAATCATCCCAAAATCTTCCTCCTCTTTCGGTTTCCCTGAATCATCCCAAAATCTCCCTCTTCTTCCTGTTTAACTGACTCATCCTAAAATCGCCCTCCTCTTTTCAGTTTCCCTGAATCATCCCAAAATTTCGCTGCTCTTTCTGTTTCCCCGATCCATCCCAACATTGCCTTTGCTCTTTCTGTTCCCTTGAACCATTTCAACATCATCTACCCGATATGATCTCTCTGTGTTAATTCGTGCAGTATGTCGCATTCCCCTCCCACCCCCCTGCGGAAACCGCACTTGCCAATAACTCTAAGTGATCCCCTCCCCCGTGTTCCGTACAAGGAATTTAATACTAATTTAATACTAATTTAATATTAATAATTTAATACGACCATTTCACGGCGCCGATTCACGAAAGAAAGAACTGCCCGAACGTTTTTAAAAGAAAAATTCCCCTTTTTTCTGCCACGCGCCTCGAGAGCTGACATGACATGCCCACCGAGTGTCAGGAGACGCTTCCGAATGCCGCGTGTGCCAGTTTCATTTCTTTGTTGCTCGTTCGTTCTGCTCGCGCTGTTGATGTCTTCCATTCGCCAGCAAGGTGGGTCAGAGTGCCCGGACGACCTTAGCGTGAGCCGGGGGTACCGTTGCCAAGGTGACCAGTAGGATGACAGGGAGTAACGGTCTTGCGAAAAAGCGTGCATCCTGCCAGAGGTTGATTCCCTCATGCGAGAGCACGTTCGGCTCACACCCACGATGCTCGTGGCGACGAACACGCGTTTCCATGGTGACGAAGGACGTGATCCGTGGCTGGCAAACTGCTTCAGATGAAATCTGGAACAGGATCATTTACAGAAAAAAAATGTAATTCATTTTCACCTCATTACGTTGGCAGGACAGACAAATTATTATTGATATCGTTCCTAATGTACAAGCATAAGCAGTCTAACTTCATTCGACAGAGAGTCTGTTGCGAGTTACGTTTGCAGAAATGAGCAGTCGACCTTGTTTTCCATCTCATTTCGACTTCTGGAGTTTCATGTAAGATGGTTTCTTGACGATTACGGAATTAACAGATGGCGAAATAATGTAAAAAGATAATCAAGTGGTTAAATCAGATACAAAGATCCAAGTTGGAACTGTTTACATTTGAAAAATACACTGCAGTGTCAAAACATTAAGATATTTTCATGTTATGTCAACAAGAATCAATTTTCGAAGCTCTATAACTTCTAAAATATCCATTTAATGGAAAAATGTGACGAAGATAAATTAAAGATCATAATCCAATCTATTTAAATCTCGATGATCCACAATATTCGTTTTGTTGTTTTATCTCTGAGCGGCACTTTTTTCGCACACGGCCAGGTCACAAGGACCCCGAAGGCTCAGAGAAGGTTGGGGGAGGGGACTCACTGGAACAGCTGTTGGGAGACAGATGGTAGCCTCCCGTCAAGGCCATCCAGCGTGTTCTTTAACGTTGGGTTGTTTTACCTCTGAGCGGCACTTTTTTGCACACCATGGGCTAAATGGCCAGGTCACATGGACCCCGAAGGCTCAGAGAAGGTTGGGGGAGGGGACCCCCTGGAACAGCAGTTGGGAGACAGATAGTAGTCTCCCGTCAAGGCCATCCAGTGTGTTCTTTAAGGTGCACAAGGTATGGCTCTCCCGCACACGGGACCACAGCTTAACGTCCCATCCGACTGACGGCGGCCTTGCCAAGCCCATCGGTGTCCCTACTGACCGTGGGTAGGGCGGGGAGTTTTGCGGAGATAAATCTCACAGCTGACCCAGCTGGGACTCGAACCAGGGAACTTCCCCGCTCTCAGCTCTACAATGTATCCCCTACCACCCAAACTTCCTCTTATATTTCTGGGCCCTAGTGACCTGGCCATTTAGCCCACTGTGGGAAAAGAAGCGCTGCTCAGAGGTAAAACAGCCCAAACTAATAAGAGTTCTAAAACGGCAAGAATCCCTTCCTAAACTCTCTCATCGCCATTCCACGTGCTCAGCGTCCATAAACGGTAACAAGTGCACGTGGAGAGCGAGCGCGTCCTTTCTCTTCGGCGATTCCATCTTCTGTCTGGCCCAAAGGCCCCTCCGTAACAGCCAAGGTCGTCAACTGAGTCAAGGTGAGCCAGTCATCCTCATCTCCGATCCCACCCCTCGTCAACATCCGTTACCAAATACGGAAAAAATCGTCACCTGGACCAAGAGATGGGATCCACCACCATCCCAACAGTGAAAAGTCGCTACGATAATTCTTTTTCTACAACATTTTCTTGTGATACTAATAATTGGAAAATCAACGCTTCGCACTGAAACGTCTCAAAACGTAAATCACAAGGAAAGCTTTTTTTTTTAACGTATTTAGATTTCTAACAGGAAAAACTATCGTATATTCAGTGATTTTCTTTCACACGTTGAGGAAGATTGTGTTTCGTTGTTTTACCTCTGAGGGACACTTTTTTGCACACAATGGACTAAATGGCCAGTTCACAAGGACCCCGAAGACTAAGAGAAGGCTGGGGGAGGGGACCCACTGGAACAGCTGTTGGGAGACAGATGGTAGCCTCCCGTCAAGGCCATCCAGCGTGTTCTTTAACGTTGGGTTGTTTTACCTCTGAGCGGCACTTTTTTGCACACCATGGGCTAAATGGCCAGGTCACATGGACCCCGAAGGCTCAGAGAAGGTTGGGGGAGGGGACCCACTGGAACAGCTGTTGGGAGACAGATGGTAGCCTCCCGTCAAGGCCATCCAGCGTGTTCTTTAACATGCACAGGGTATGGCTCTCCTAGGATGGGTTGTTTTATCTCTTTGTAGCGCTTTTGCACACAATGGGCTAAATGGCCAGGTCACAAGGACCCCGAAGGCTCAGAGAACGTTGGGGGAGGGGACCCACTGGAACAGCTGTTGGGAGACAGATGGTAGCCTCCCGTCAAGGCCATCCAGAGTGTTCTTTAACGTGCACAGGGTATGGCTCTCCGAGGATGGGTTGTTTTACCTCTTAGTAGCACTTTTTTGCAAACCATTGGCTAAATGGCCAAGTCACGAGGACCCTGAATGCTCAGAGAAAGTTAGGGGAGGTGACCCACTGGAACAGCTGTTGGGAGACAGATGGTAGCCTCCCGTCAAGACCATCCGGCGTGTTTTTCAATGTTGTTATTGTTTTGATTAGTTTTACCTCTGAGAGGCACTTTTTTGCACACAATCGGCTAAATGGCCAGGTCACAAGGACCCCAAATGCTCAGAGAAGGTTGGAGGAGGGGTTGGGTTGTTGTGGGTTGTTTTACCTCTGAGCGGCACTTTTTTGCACACCATGGGCTAAATGGCCAGGTCACATGGACCCCGAAGGCTCAGAGAAGGTTGGGGGAGGGGACCCACTGGAACAGCTGTTGGGAGACAGATGGTAGCCTCCCGTCAAGGCCATCCAGCGTGTTCTTTAACGTGCACAGGGTATGGCTCTCCCGCACACGGGGCCACGGCTTAACGTCCCATCCGACGGACGGCGGCCTTTTCAAGCCCATCAGTGTCCCCTACTGACCGTGGGCAGGACGGGGAAATTTTGCGGAGATAAATCTCAACGCTGACCCAGCTGGGACTCGAACCTGGGAACTACAGGTTACGAGCCTGGCGCACTACCGACTGAGCCACCCCGCCCCAGTTGGAGGAGGGGACCCACTGGGACAGCTGTTGGAAGACAGATGGTAACCTCCGGTCAAAATTGCGGGCCCGTAGATTACAAATTTGTTTCTGAAGATTCGGGGTGACTTCAGCTGTTAAAAGGAATGTTTTCCTTATTAAACGTTTTGTAACAAACGTTTTTGGTAAGGGTCGATACTAAAATTTGTATGTAAAAAATATCTTTCACTCTTACGTTTTTTTTTAGTATTTGACATTAATAAAAAACAATAATAATTAGCCACTAATTTAGTAAGAAGCGGAGTGGCTCAGTCGGTAGCGAGCCAGGCTCGTAATCTGCAGTTCCCAGGTTCGAATCCTACTTGGGCCAGTGTTGAGATTCATCTCCGCAAAATTCCCGCCTTTTGTCAGAAAGGGGACACCGAAGTGCTTGAAAAGGCCGCTGTAATCCCATGAGACGTTAATCCATAACCCCATGTGTGTGGAAGAACCTTATGCATGTTAAAGAACACGCTGGATGGCCTTGACGGGAGGCTACCATCTGTCTCCCTGAAAGCTGTTCCAGTGGGTCTCCTCCCCCAACCTTCTCTGATCCTTCGGGCTCCTTGTGACCTGGTCATTTAGCCCATTGTGTGCAAAAAAGGGCTACTTACAGGAAAAACAACCCATCCTAGGAGAGCCATACCCTGTGTACATTAAAGAACACGCTGGATGGCCTTGACGGGAGGCTACCATCTGTCTCCCTAAAAGCTGTTCCAGTGGGTCTCCTCCCCCAACCTTCTCTGATCCTTCGGGCTCCTTGTAACCTGGCCATTTAGGCCATTGTGTGCAAAAAAGGGCTACTTACAGGTAAAACAACCCATCCTAGGAGAGCCATACCCTGTGCACATTAAAGAACACGCTGGATGGTCTTGATGGGAGGCTACCATCTGTCTCCCAACAGCTGTTCCAGTGGGTCCTCTCCCCCAATCTTCTCCGAGCCTTCTGGGTTCTTGTGGCCTGACCATTTAGACCATTGTGTGCAAAAAAAAAGAGCTACTAAGAGGTAAAACAACCCATCTTAGAAGAGCTATATCCTGTGCACATTAAAGAACACGCTGGATTGCCTTGACGGGAGGCTGCCATCTGTCTCCAACAGCTATTACAGTGGGTCCCCTCCCCCAACTTTATCGTGACCCTTTGACCTGGTCATTTAGCCTAAATAATAAATAAATAAATACCCCCTCAAGCAGCTGCTTGCCACAGAGGTCTGACAGGAGCCTGTCAGTTTATATGCCAAAGTAGAAGATCTGAGAGGATGGCAGGACCTCAGCAGAAAAGCAACACATACAACCATGCCTTATCCGGGTCTCGAACCCAGGTCCCTTAGATCAGTAGCCAAGCGCGCTAACCACTCGGCCATTACTGTTTGCAAAAAAATGTGCCTCTCACAGTTGAAATAATCCAACCCACTAGTGTTGTTAATCCATGTGTATATAAATTGAAGAAAAATTTTCAGGTGTCACCTATTTCTTGTAAATTCCTTTTTTTAATGTTTACTTGTTATCTATTTGGTTATTTCGAGGTTTTCAAACAAATAAATATATAAATAAATATATAATAAATAAATAAATATTTCGTAACAACCGTAGAAAAAACCATTTGTGAAAAGACTTCTTTGAAAATCCTCATTATTTTGGAGAATTCTCCTTATTACTGGCCAAATGTTGGTTGCTGTCTCAATTAAAATTATTCAGGTAATCCCACCCCCAAAAAAACACTAATTGCACCTCCAACCGATTGATCGAGAATTTTTCCGTAACGTTTAACTTGCCATAAAAATCTTTATCACGTTTCCAAAGGAATGTGAAGACTATAAACTCAGATCAAGAAATTATGGCGGCATTTTTAATTCAAGATGGCTACCGATAGAATTCCAGATGTTTTGAATCAACTCGCTTCACACTGAATGAAATATAAGGTTGATTTTTGAATTTACGTCATCATTCTAATGTATTTTTGTTATCCATTCGTATAATTATGTATTGTTGTTTACATACTAGAATCTCTTGATTTCTATACCGAGACTCTGACCCCTGTTTGACCTCGAATGCGACATCATTTCTCAAAAAAAGTTTACATTACTGAAATCTACGACCCCCCCCCCCCAGGAACCAAATTTTAGCTCTCTAGCACTGATATAAATTTGACCTTTGACCTCAAAGGACCTTCTGTATCCAAAATTTTGTACCGCTACAGCAAACCAAAACCGACGAGCCCAAAACACCAATTTTCACATTTTTAGCAGCCCTAGATTAAGTGTTTGACCTCTATTTGACCCTGAAAAACAGTTCAATTTCGGATTATTCCCTCGAGATCTACGACCCGGATGACCCCTAGGTGCAAATTTTCAGAGCTCTGTCAATTCTGCGTCATAGTCAAAATTAGCGTGATTGGCTACTGATCAAAAGGATCTGGGTTCGAGCCCCAGGTAAGGCATGGACGCGTGTGTTTTTCTTCTGAGGTCTCGCCTTCTTTACAGACCAACTGTGGCGTATTAAACTGACAGGCTCCTGTCAGACCTCTGTGGCAAGCAGCTGCTTGAGGAGGTATTTATTCATTTAAATTAAATATATACTATATAAAATGAATTGGCCTTGACTAAGATTTTTAATTTTCGCTTCCATTATTTTAATGTTCTTATTATCAAAAATAAATATTTTTTCAAAGTTTTATTAATAAAAAATTTATTGCTTTTGAGTGTTTAAATATAAAAAACGTCGATTTAGTTAATGACCATATATAAAAAGTCGAATTCTTGTACCCTTCAGAATTCAATACTTAACTATTATAGGTTAAAAGTTGTTTTTCATCGATTCGATCAAGTCGGCCATTGTTAATCCTTAGATTTGCTCGTGGAGTCTTCTTTCGACCCAGAAACTATTTTTTGCTTTTCCTATTACAATTTTTTTTATTTCCGGTCTTTTAAATTTTCCTTCCTCTATTCTTGACAAAATAGTACATTCATTTAGACAAATGAATTCGAGCTCATCATTGATTTACTAAGTATTTAACCACTCTTAAGCAACATGATAAAGATGAATGTAAACGAAAAATTGTCTTGAGCGGGATAGGATCCGAACCCACAACCTCCTGATCACATGTCAGGTGCTCTGATCGCTGATCAATCTCTTCTCCACTGCTGGTGTTATGCTTACACCATTGGGGCGGGGGTGGCTCAGTCGGTAGCGCGCCAGGCTCGTAATCTGTAGTTCCCAGGTTCGAGTCCCAGATGGGTCAGCGTTGAGATTTATCTCCGCAAAACTCCCCGCCCTGCCTACGGTCAGTAGGGGACACCAATGGGCTTGGAAAGGCTGCCGTCCGTCGGATGGGACGTTAAGCCGTGGCCCCGTGTGCGGGAGAGCCATACCCTGTGCACGTTAAAGAGCACGCTGGATGACGTTGACGGGAGGCTACCATCTGTCTCCCAACAGCTGTTCTAGTGGGTCCCCTCCCCCAACGTTCTCTGAGCCTACGGGGTCCATGTGACCTGGCCATTTAGCCCATGTTGTGCAAAAAAAGGGTCGCTCAGAAGTAAAACAACCCAACGTTAAAGAACACGCTGGATGGCCTTGACGGGAAGCTACCATCTGTCTCCCAACAGCTGTTACAATGGGTCCCCTCCCCCAACTTTCTCTGAGCCTACGGGGTCCATGTGACCTGGCCATTTAGCCCATGGTGTGCAAAAAAGTGCCGCTCAGAGGTAAAACAACCCAACGTTAAAGAACATGCTGGATGGCCTTGACGGGAGGCTACCATCTGTCTCCCAACAGCTGTTCCAGTGGGTCCCCTCCCCCAACCTTCTCTGAGCCTACGGGGTCCATGTGACCTGGCCATTTAGCCCATGTTGTGCAAAAAAAAGGGTCGCTCAGAAGTAAAACAACCCAACGTTAAATGGTGTTCAAAAAAGTACCGCTCAGAGGTAAAACAACCCAACCCTTACACCATCTGGCCGCGTGCAAATGCCCGCGAAGGCTTTCAACAACGCTCCCGAAATACACTCAAAAGATTGATTGACCAGATGGAGTATAGTATCAGCAGTGGAGGAGAGATGGATCAACAGTGAGTGCACGTGATCAGGAAGTCGTGGGTTCGGATCCCACCTGACTCAAGACAATTTTTCTTCTACCCTCACCTTCATACTGTTACTTAAAACAGCTTAATAGTTCTTAAATACTCAGTAAAAACAGTCGTTGGATTGAAAATCCTGATGTTTTTTGAGAAAAATATGAAATTGTTATGTGGGGTACTCCCGTGACATCACGTGTTTCACAGAGCTATATCTGTTTTGTACTTCGACAAAAACTGCCAACTGTTTGTGTTGATTATCAAGATCCAGACGATGTTAAATATGTAAATAAAATTTTACCTGTCGTTAGATTTGGAATATTGTTTATATTTATTTTCTATTTTTAGACATACATTTTTTTTTATTCTTTCAATTACAGTATTCTTTTTGCTTTTAAATGTTTATTGCAATTCGTAACTTTAAAATCTAATTTAAGCAAAAGAAATATCCAGCGAAATCTTTGTGGTACTCCGTCCTCGTATTATTTTACAAAATAAATCGAAGCTTGGTAATCTAACTGTTAAGAGTATAATGAGAATGATGTATCCTTAAAATACCACGGAGGTATGAATGACAGGAGAGGCACTAACGCGCTTTCCCTGTCCAAGGAAAATGATGCTGACGCAGCAGGGCGGTAGCCATATTGTTGCATTCAAAACAAACAGTCTGCCGCTGCAATCAAGCCTACTTTTCACGTGCTATACTCAGTTTTACTGTGCGTTATATACGGGAAGATTATTTTTTTACGACTAAGAGAAAGCCCATTTAAGCTATTTGGAATTTATATTGCTTTTTTAATGCAATGAATATTTTCATACAGAATTACTGTATAGAACAACATGGCTGCCGCGCAGTCGCCGAAGCATCATTTTCAAGTGCTTAGGACTCCTCCTGTGATCTTCCTACCTCCATGTAAAATATCGTCCAAAGCTTTGTTTTATTTATTATTTTTAACATTGCATTCCACTTTAAAAAAATATAGTTGTATTTATCGCTGGAATGATCTCTGGTCACAAAAATATTAAAAATCTCGCCAGAAATAAAAAAAAACAATATCACAAAAAAGAAAATCTCTCAAAACTAAATAATCCAAAAAGTTTATTTTTTTTCTCGCACACACACAATAAATCTAACAAAGTCTGAAGAATGTTTTATGATTTACAAATATAACATGTACACTATTGCGTTCGCAAAATGCAAGATTCTAACAATAATAATTCTCTATTAACTGATGTTGTTCAACATGCAGATGAACTTCAACCAATTTGAAATCTAGCTGTGGGAACAACAACGCAATAAAAGTCATATTGACTAGGCCACTTGCCGAAGAAGGCATCTTCATCGTCACTCAACTAGCTCAAGAACATATCAACTAAACCAGCGATTTAAGCTGAACCATCTCCAAGGTTCGTTTGGACTATTACATCTTCTGGTACGACGAAGGCAGTTTCTCGCTATACATATACAGTATATCTCAAAAAGGTTAAAAAAACACATATAAAGTTTGTATATATATAAAGTATCGTATGATACGCTGTTAGCAATAATCATTTCATAAAAATCCAACGGAATGTTAATTATAAACTGAAGTTGGAATCAATTTAAGAAACTGTCAAAACAGTTAATTGTAAGGATAATGTAGTGAAATATTGTTACTAAATTAGCTTTTATGGCAAATGTAGTAGATTTTTTCTTTCAGAATTCTAATGCTTTTTAGTTAATGGCCGTTTTACATCCAGGTGATAGCCAGATACAGAAAAGCGTATTTTTTAATACTTTTCGCTTGTGAATCTGGCCACAGATGAAAATACGGTTACTTTGAAATCGTATGTTTCTAAGTTAGCAAAGTTTTAGGCTTAGGTCTATTAGAACGTGGAACAATTTTATTTCCCACTAACAGGCAAGTTTTCGAAAATCTCAAATATTTGGTAAATATAGTTGCTAAAACAAACTCGCTTCTTCATTTGTCATTAGCCAAAATGACTCTAAAACTGTGGAGGAATTCTAACACTGATAAATTTAGTAGAACAGCATTATTAAGCTGTAAAAGAAAATGTATTTCGTTCAGTAGGGGTTGTAACATTACGATTTTGAAGTTAATATTATTTTCATTGAACACGCATTTGTCTCCTTCAATAGACACCGCTCTTATCGAATACGATCAGCAGGAATTTTAACGTAAGCAAACAGTGACACTCTCGAAATTGAAGTAATTCATTTAATGTACAATTTTTTGAGTACCATGTGATAAGAAAACAAAGCGCAAAGATTATGGCAACCAGACTTTTAGCCAAGTGGGAGAAAATATTTAGATAACTATTTTAGTTTTAAATTGACACCACAGCTTCAACTGTAACAAGATTTCACTATACATAAGTTAGCACATTTTTGTATTAGATTTTATTAACGAAGTTCTTTGTAACTGATATAAATAATACGAACTGAAAAAAAAAAATTCAGATTGAAGGAATGTTTCTAATAGAAGAGTTATTTTCTGATCTGTTCATACTTTGCCTTTTAAGCCTGCTTCAAAAACAACTCACACAATCATTCTAAATCACTTTTTTTTTTCTGACAACAGTTAAATCACACAATTAAGCCAAAGTTGCTCATCGAAAAAACGATTTCAAAGACATCTACACTTAGCTTTGAATGACAACGGTTAACCTGCTTAAACCAGCAAATCATTAGCACCAGCATTACTAATTAAAAAAATTCCTTTGACAACAACTTCTTATATTATTTTCTTTTCTAAAGTAAAAACTAAGAACATGAAATGGTCTCAGTAAATAGATATAACATCATTAACCTTCAAACTTGGATCTTTAGTTACATAATGATATTTAAATTCGAACTTTTTTTAACAGTTTTTTTTTTACGTATAATTTCGCGATATTCCTAAACAAGTGTCTACTCAACAGCTAGAAAACGGACTTGTTGATTAAAAAAAAAGGTTTGCTAAACAGGCCCCTTTAAAAAATGCATTGCCTAGCGTGTTTTATATTGAACAAAAGTGCTGAAACAGTGTTTTGAAGTTCATATTGCACCTGGGTGACTAAATAATAAAATACCTACCATACATCGAAAGAGAACCTTCCCAACTCAAGTTATAGACTAAATCCTAAAAAATCATATCATAATGACATTCAGATTTCCTTAACTTTGAAAATAATTTTTTTACCAAAGAATGACCATGGAAATAAATTGAAGATCTGATTAATAACGCTCTAAATATCGATTTTCAAGAATATTTGTTTAATATTTAAGGAGTTACTGAAGCTGAGATACTTAACAGCAGATTTCTTTCCCACAAATTGATAAACTTTTGAGGTAAAGTTTCACAAGTAGCAAAAGTTACAGTTAAATGTTTCGGCTTCCGAAATATTAAAGGAATATTGCAGAAAATAGCTAATTAGAGAGATTCGAGTGAGATCTTTAATTTTTCTCTGACATTTTTCCGTAAAGAAAAAAATTTTCGAAGTTAGGGAACTCTGAATGTTGCTTCCTATCCACATAACATGGGTCTGGTAACTTTTTGTAGTGTACGAACTAATAATGCAAGATTATTTTACTCGGAAGTAGGACGAGTTCAGCAACAAATGCACCTATATATATATCACGGGAAATTTCACACAGATAAATATCAGTGGCGATTTAATAACAGAGTTTTCAAAAAAAAAAAACTTTGGTAAGAGACACTGCAAAGTTCAAAACTAAGAAATCCCAAAAGAACAGCTTGAGACGCTTCAAGTGATGATCGAAAAATGGAAGTCGGTTACGGATTTTTTTTTCAATTGTATTTTACTTGTACATTAGCACACGTGGGACGAATTCTGAATAAGCTGATATGCACACTATTAGAAATTGTTTAAGGCATTTTGTGAGCTCCTGTTCAATGAATCGTATTATTGAGTGTGTGTGTAGGGGGGGAGGGAAGGGGGACAAGCCTGCTAATTGCTTTAAGACAAAATTTTGGTATTTTTATAAATCCAGTTGGCTACTGATCAAAGAGATCCAGGTTCGAGTCCCATATAAGGCATGGCTGTGTTGTCTCTCTGCTGAGGTCTCGCCTTCTCTGTGGCAAGCAGCTGCTTGAGAATGATTATTTTTTAAACTCTAGAAATAAAAGTTAATGTAAAAATTATTCGAATTTTATACGCTTGAAGCCCGAGAATAATTACCAATCAGTGCTAAATTTTGGAGTAAAGTTTATTCTCACGCTTTTATTAGAAGGTGGCAAAATTTTTAATTTTTCTGTTGCCATTATTGCAGTTTTTTTTGGAGGGGGGTCAAAAATATTAATATTTCAAGATACAAATATTTAGGGCTAGCCTTTTACGATCATACCATAATAACAATATGCGAAAAATGAAATTATTATTGAAAATGCATGTAAAATATGTGTTTTATATTAATAAGTAAAACAAAAAAAACGATTAAATTTCATTGAGGGAAAAAAAAATTTTCGGTACACCATTATTCACGATTTTTTGACCGATTTTCCAGGAAGGGGTTCTAATCTAATAATTCTATGTATAAATAGTGCAAATAGATTTATGCTCGTAGATTCCTATGCCTGGCATAGACGAACATCAGACTTATTTTTACGGAATGCCGTTCATCGCCAAGGCAACGAAGAATCTTTTTCGCCGGCACACATCCCCACTGCAACAACGTATCTTTTCGTAACGATCGGACTGGATCAATGGCCGCCGCCGACGCAGTCAAGGTGAATAGTACGAACTCTTGTGGGAGGAACAATGGGTCCCCGACGGGTTTCCGCGTGCTGTCCCCTTTACTTGCAGCGCTTCCGTCTCACAACCCTTTTATCGGCTGTGCTGAATTGCAATGGACAGTCGTCGTTTGTGGAACTGCATTCCTTCGTCTTCACCTCCATTAACAAATATGGCCGACGCCAGCGAGCCGAGACAAATGGTTATAAAGAAAAGACGATTTCCCGCTTGTGTTTTTGCAGTCATCATTGTTTCGTTCTTGACGACGAGTAACTTATGTCTAGCTCGGACGCGCAGACGACCTTGTGATCGAAGTGGAGCAACCTTGGGAAAATTCTCACCATCAATCAAAATTGCCGCAGAATCTGCATGGTAGCAATTGACAATCAGTTCGTAGGATTGACTGGGTTTCCTAACTTGTATTTAAGTAAAAATGATTGGCTAAACAACGAAAATCCAGCAGTTTTTTTTTTTGGAAGTACTATTATTTAGTGTTAGTAACAAAGGTCTGGCAGTAGTCTGCCAGTTAAATACGTATGACGAGAAAATCTGCGAGGAAGGCGAGACCTCAGAAGAAAGACCCCCACAACAAACATGAATATTAAAGGAATTATTTTCACACAAAAAATGTAGCTAAAAATTTGTAAGTTATTTATGAAGTGGTTGGAAATGACATTCTTCTTTCGGTTTCAATTAACTTCAAAAGCAATTTCTTTTGTCAGGCTTTGCTATTGTTTACAAACATCCATAACTATAAATACTGAAGGAATATTGCTGAAAATTGATATTTAGATGGCATTGATTGAAATCTTTATCTACAGTCACATTTTCCCATAAAACGATTATTTTGAACGTTACATCGAAGTTGGCGTCCCTTTGATATAATAACATTGGGTGGTAATAATTCAGTTTTGTATTTAATGCTTAAAGACAGTATTTCCTTAATATCTGAAGCAGTTTTTGACTTGTGGTATAACCACACAGATTCAAATTACACAAACCTGATAACAAAACATTAAAGAGATATATATCGTGTTACAACGATTTGCTATACGTGTTACAACGATTTGCATTAAAAGCTGATGATACTCGAACATTTTATGGATGGATGTTTAGAAATGCTAAAAAGCACTGAATAATAAACTTTCTAGTAACATGTTAGGAGAAAATGATTCTCTAAGCGGGGGACGGTGTTTTTATGGAAAGTTTATCCCAACAGTGGGGGAATTTTTTTTTTTTTGGAAGTAAAATTCCACTGTCGGGTAAAAGCAGGAATATCTCGAAAACTTTTCGATGGACGTAATAACATGGAAGTAAGGATTTGTTTTACCAAATAAGCATCATAACTAATGCAAATACAGTGTAAAAAAAACAGCTGTTTTTGGGGGGAGGGGATGTCAGACTTTGAAGTTTTTGCGATCATGCCTTGCAATGCCCTCTCCCCAAAAATGTTTTCAGAAGTGGTACAGTAAGATAATTAGTAGGTAAAATAGGTTGTGTGGGTTGTTTTACCTCTGAGCAGCACTTTTCTACACACAGTGGGTTTTAGTGATTGGCTCACACGGTCTCTGAGATTATGGAAGGGAGACCCACTGGATAGCTGTTTGGAGATATGTGGAAGCCATTCGTCAAGGACATCCAGCAGATTTTAATGTGCACAACGTTGTGTTCAATTGTTTTTCCTTTATTTTTACACACCATGGGCTAAATGGCCAGGTCACAAGGACCCCGAAGGCTCAGAGAAGGTTGGGGGAGGGGACCCACTGGAACAGCTGTTGGGAGACAGATGGTAGCCTCCCGTCAAGGCCATCCAGCGTGTTCTTTAATATTCATAGGTTATGGCTCTCCCGCACTCGGAGCCACGGCTTAACGTCCCATCCGACGGACGGCAACCTATCGAAGACAATCGGTGTCCCCTACTGACCGTGGGCAGGGCGGGGAGTTTTGCGGAGATAAATCTCAACACCGACCCAGCTGGGACTCGAACCTGGGAACTACAGATTACGAGCCTGGCGCGCTACCGACTGAGCCACCCCCGCCCACACACAATGGGCCAAATGGCCAGATTACACGGACCACAACGGTTCAACGAAGGTTGGGTGAAAGGAGACGCATTGGACAGCTGTTGCAAAACAGATGAAAGTCTTAAGCAAGGCTATCCAGTGTGTTTTAATGTGCACAGGGTACGGCTTAAAGTCTCCTGCGATGGGCGACAGCCTTTCCAAGCCCCTTCGATGTCCCCTATTCAAAGAGGGCAGGGTGGGGGGTTGAGTAGTGAGAAATCTGAACGCTGGTCCAGGTGGATTCGAATTTTCTCAAAAAACTCAAGCTCATACATCCCTTAACTTTTTCTTGGTTAAAATGGCAGAACTACATGGTGTCTTAAAAGTAGCTGTGCACTTATGCGAAATCGCTGTAAACTGTGAAAAGATATATAGGAAGTTTGGATGTTGTCGGGTTGCTCTACCTCTGAACAGCACTTTTTTTGCACACAATGGGTTAAATGGCCAAGCCTCAAGGACTCAAAGAAGAATGGGGGAGACCCACCTGATAGCTGTTAGGAGACAGATGGTAGCCTCCCATTAAGGCCATCCAGCATATTCTTTAACATGCACAGGGTACGACTGTTTGGCTGGACATGGCTTTACAACTGATCTGAAGCGACCTTTCTAAACCTACTACTGAGAGGGCGGGCAGGGAGTTTTGCAGAGATAAATCTCTAACCTTGACCCAAATTTCGATTTTCACTGTAAAGGCAAAATCCCCCCCGATAGGGGACCACCTTGTCGTGGTGGTGGTGGTGGTGGGGGGGGGGGGGCCTAGGGTCCAGCAACCTGGCTGAAGGCTGTGCCGACCGGATTGGTGCCCCGGTTGGACATGGCTAAGGCCAACTGAGGCCGGAGACGCCGCTGACCAGTCGGAAGACCGGTTGGATGGTGACGGTATCCGAGGCCTCACCTATCAGGAGCTCTGGGGAGCTGTTCGAGGGCTCTGCTGAAAGGTCTTGCCCCGCCTTGTAGGCACGAGCCCTCAAAAAAGTCTGGGTCTTACTAAGAGTCTCCACCCCGGGTGCCGATCGAACTTGGATCTATATATCCTTGTTCATGGCTAACCGGGGAATAGATTAAAGTAAGGTTTCTTCCGGTGGTCAGCTTTCCTTCTATAGGACTGCTACCATGTGAGGCTGGGGTTGAGGTGCGCCTATAGGGCGTATTCCTTGCCCCCGGCTCTAGATAAGCACGGCTCTTCATAACCAGGTAGTGCTGTACAAGCGGAACCGGGAATTGCCGTGGTTGCATAAGATCGCAACAAAAGAGATTCATTGTAAAGGCAAAATAGTTCTATAATGTCCAATTCCGTTTTTATTTAAAGTTCAGTGAATAAACTTGCCACAGTAATTCGCGATGGGAATGTTTTAAGTGCGGAGTGACTTTTTAAGACACCTTGTAGTTCCCCACACCTTTTCTCCATTGCAGCTTATTCATAAATGCAGGCTGTGCAAAGACGTATCATAATACTGATATGACGGATCCGATTGAATTGTAAAAGGTTGAAAATAACCGCCTTGCTGTTAATTTTACAATTCGTTTCATTAAAAATAAGAAACGAAAATTCGATCAATTTCTTTTTTCTTATTTGAACTAGAAATATTCCTTATATAATGGGGGGGGGGGGATGGCTCAGTCGGTAGCGCGCCAGGCTCGTAATCTGTAGTTCCCAGGTTCGAGTCCCAGCTGGGTCAGCGTTGAGATTTGTCTCCACAAAAATTCCCCGCCCTGCCCATGGTCAGTAGGGGACACCGATGGGCTTGGAAAGGCCGCCGTCCGTCGTATGGGACGTTAAGCCGTGGCCCCGTGTGCGGAGAGCCACACCCTGTGCACGTTAAAGAACACGCTGGATGGCCTTGACGGGAGGCTACCATCTGTCTCCCAACAGCTGTTCCAGTGGGTCCCCTCCCGCAACCTTCTCTGAGCCTTCGGGGTCCTTGTGGCCTGGCCATTTAGCCCATGGTGTGCAAAAAAGTGCCGCTCAGAGGTAAAACAATCCAATCCTTATATAATGGGAAGACATTTAAGTGCTTGTAATTTATCAGAAATTGATTGGGGGCTAAGTTGACAAACTAACATTTTCGGCTCTGCGGTGAAGAGTTTTAAAGCCTTTTTTTTCTTCGAAACTTTTAAATAAACTATTTGCGTTACAACCCAATAGTGTATAAATGCAGCACCTCCAATTAGGAAATGTATAATTTAGAGCTGCTGAAAAATGTGATATCGCTACACTGTACATTACCACCTAAGTAAAAAAAAACTATACACATTAGCTGCACATACCTGGCATCAGATTTGCCAATAATCAAACTGCTATTTGAGCAGTAATAGGAACAAGCTAACATCATACAGGAAAAAATATGTACTAATGGAAGATCTAATGATAGAAATTTCTAAAAACCTAGAAAATAGGAAAGTTGCAATTTCATCGTATGGATACTGAACTAGGGGGCCTTATATCAGTATCAATCCAACAACAACTCTTGCTAACTTTATTTCAGTGATGACAAATTACACAGCATTCATTACCACTAGATATGTCGTGGACAAGAATCATTCACACACAAAATTTGGTTCTCCTGACAATACTTTTTAAGCACCGTTAAGTTCTGGTGTATGGATTGTTTTAATATACTACTCTATCGAAATAGAGAATTTCTATTTTCGATAGAAATCGAAATTCTATTTCGATAGAATCTATCGATTCTATCGAAATAGATTCGATAGAATCGAATATTTTCGATAGAAATCGAAATCTATTTTCGATAGAATAGTTTTAATATACTACTCTATCGAAAATAGAGAATGTTTATGTGAATGGGAATCAAACTTCGAAGCTTTATAACTTCTAAAATAAGTATATAATGGAAAAATGTGACTGAAGATAAATTAAACATCATAATTAAATCTATTTACATCTCGATTTTCAAAAATATTCGTTCAATATTTCGAGAGTTATGTAAGCTGGAATATTTCACAATACTAATGCATCACAAGATTTTACGTAAGATTTTGGGTTTACCTCTGAGCGGTACTTTTTTACACACCATGGGTCACATGGACCCTGAAGGCTCAGAGAGGGTTGGGGAGAGGGGACCCACTGGAACAGCTGTTGGGAGACAGATGGTAGCCTCCCGTCAAGGCCATCCAGCGTGTTCTTTAATATTCACAGGGTGTGGCTCTCCCGCACACGGGGGCACGACTTAACGTCCCATCCGATGGACGGCGGATTTCCCAAGCCCATCGGTGTCCCCTACTGACCGTGGGCAGGGCGGGGAGTTTTGCGGAGATAACTCTCAATGCTGGCCCCACCTGGGAACTACAAATTACGAGCTTGGCGCGCTACTGACTGAGCCACCCCCGCCCCCTTTTTACCTAAGAAATTAACACTCAATAAGTATTGTTTTGAATCATTTAATAAAATAAATATACATTTTAGAGGTTTGTGTAATGAATATTTCGATATTAAACAATTACGAATGATTTTATGAAACGGGATAATGTACATTAAATATTTCAGCTTCCATGACACTTTAAATACTGAACGAATATTGTTGGAAATCGAGATTTAAATAAATCGGATTATGATATTTATCTTCAGACACATTTTTCCATTAAATGCATATTTTAGAAGTTACAGAGCTTTGATGTTCGACTCTCATTTATATAACATGGAAATTTTCTTGGCAAAGAAGATTGTTTTAATAATACAAAGCTTAATCTATAATTCCTTTTGTTGCTTTTTAACTTATGATTACCCATTTACAATGATACAGACTTCTCTTCAAGATACCTGTGAATTCAACTTTTTAGTTCCTTTCATATATAAAAAAAAACCTTGGAACTAACAGGCTAGATGTAACGTCCAACACATAAACAGTGATTTAATCTTTACATGGACCTATACTGCTGTGGTCAATATAACCAGTACAGAGGCATTTTTTTCAATCTGAAGGTTTATTGCAGTTCTAATCAGTGCAGGAATCTTAGGAGAAATAGCAAAAATGTGACAGCAATATATGGAAGTGCAATTCTATCTTGTCCAAACAACAACGCTTATACAACACTTTGATATTTACTGTCACAAGCACACTACATTTGTTAATTGGCGATTTCTGAATATTAGGAAAATAAAACTGTGACAACTTTATTATTTTTATTTCGTAGGTTGCTATTGAGTGATAATGCTTCTGTGATATTATAAAGGCAGCAAAATCTTATGATGGAAAGGGTAAGTGGTTTGTTGATAGATGTTTGAGGTGATACACTATAATACCTGTAATGTTTATTATTATTTTGAGGTCATATATCAAGTAGCTGTAGCAATACTCGTGATATTGTTTGATAATGCTGGTGTAACTTTAGACAGCAATGGCCGTTTTCTTATCATTGCAAGGCACTACAGGTATCAGGTGATAAAGCTTTGGTGCGCAGTCATTGCCCCTATATATTTGCTTCAGCTATTGACAGCTAGAATTGAATTTTAAGAATGTATATTGCACGCTCGACAATTCACATGTACAGTCGCTCAAAAAAAAAAATCCGAATACTATGGTTGATGAACACTATGGTTGTGACACGAAGGTTGCCAGATCACTAATTTATAAAAAAAATCGTTGCCAGATATTTTTTTCTGAATTCTGTAATCAACCATAGTGTTCGGATATTTTTTTGGGCGACTGTACTATTAAATAATTCTATTTCATTTGTAGGAAAGTGACATCAAATTGCCAGCATTATAAATGATTTTTTTTTTACTTTTTCACCTCAAATTGACTTTTAGTAAATACTACTTAAAAGATATATATTCTACACTTCCAATCTGCTGAATTATTGGAATCTGAGTTGGAAGTTTGGTGGAGCTTCTATTGGCTGAACATTGCATGTAAGAAAAATCGCAACCAGCCTTCAGAGCTAACTGAACTCTTTTGAATGCATCACATTAAATCTTTTTGCTATGTTAGCAGTTTAATGTATTGGTTCTGATGCAAAATGTAAGCTACTGCTTTGAACGAGTTACCGTGTCAAAAAGCATCACTTGTAGCAATTTTGCAACTTAGAAATGCAGTTCCTGTTTCACTTCTGCGTGTAAAGTCAGCTAGAGACACTGAATGTCGAGTCCGGCTCGACATCGGAGCAGAAAGGGTTAAAGATAATGATTTCAGTAATGTTCCACTCCCATTACCACTCACTGAAAAAGCCACAACAGATTATTTGTATAAATGATGTAGATCTCTTTCACAACCACTTTTGCTTCTACCTGAAACGAATTCACAATATTCAAATTATTCATACATTTCTTTCTTAATTCAGAAAACTTGTCCTTCTTTGCATTCTTAGTGCTTGCCCTTCAAGAAATATCCAAACATGTTTTATATATTTCCCCCTCAAATTTTTATTTCCTTCTGAAATAATTTTCTAAAATTAATATTGGCAGAAACATTTATGGCACTGTTTGGATACTTGTTATAGGGCCAATACCTTAAGAATATTCGAAACAACAGTCTGTTAAAATGAAATTACTTCAAAGTTTAAAGTTTTACAGTCTCACTCAGTATTACAAAGGTCAGAGGACTGCAACGTTTAAGTGATCTAATAAACTCTATCATTCATAAAACTTTGTTCTCAGAGATATTAAGATGGAGCTTAAACATATGTACAATTTTTTTTACTCTTGTAAAGTTCCATCCTAAACAATTTTCAGTATATAAAAAATTAGAATAATACAGTAATAAAGTATCACAGGAGGAAAATGTCCTGTAGACAAGAAACACCTGAAATAATCAGCTAAAAAAAATTGTTGCCCTGGGTGGGATTCGAAACCACATCTCCCAGAAGCATGCTAGGTGTCATAACCACTGGACTATCAGAGGCAAACAGTTTTCTTCAACAAATCCTGCGAGCGGGACTGACAAATATTACTTCCATCATAACAAGGCAGCTCGGCTGCCCAATTCCCTACATAAATGGTGCCTGTTGTGAATCGACAAAAAATGTGGGAATGATTATGTGTCACATTATTGAAGTAAATGGTTAGTCTTCGGTGGTCTAGCAGTTAGGATGCCTAATATACTTCTGGGAGATGTGGGTTTGAAACCCACTCAGTGCAAACAATTTTTTACAGCTAATTATTTGAGGTATTACAATAATAATTTACATTTGGATGAAACAGGTATTTCTCTTATCTGCAGGTGTTAATTTTAATAAATCTAATTGCAGAGTTTCACCAAACTTTTTTTTATGTACAATGCATAAAAAAATTCCACGGCAGATTTGCAATAAATATTTAGTTTAAGAACTGGAACAGTATATCTAAAGGTGTTTTTAAGCTTATAAAAAAATACAAAATATATACTTTTTTAGAATTCTGATAAAAGTGTTTTTGTCATTATGAAATCATTTACAAGAATATTATCAAAATAAAACTATATACTGCAAAAAAAGAAATCATTACAGGGTAGTAAAACTGCATTGGAACAATATGATTAGAAATGGATCATATATTTTATCCACTTACAAAATGATTACCAATGATAGTGTGAAATTGCACGATATAGGATTAATATAATCCCTTAGGTCCAGTCCATGAAATACTGTTCAACATACTATTTTGTAGGTTGTTTTACTTCTCAGTGGCACTTTTTTTGCACACAATGGGCTGAATGGGCAGGTAACAAGGATACCACAGGCTCAAAGAATGTTGGGGGAAGGGGGACTCACTGGACAGTTGTTAGGAGACAGATGGAAGCCTCCCATCAAGTGTGTTCTTTAATGTGCACAGGTTATGTCTCTCCTGCACACAGGATCATAACTTTACGTCCCATCCAACAGAAGGCTGCTTCTCAAAGCCCACGCTTTCTCACCAAGAGCAAGGTAGGCAGATTATGAACCTGGCACACTAACAACTAAAACCAACTGCTGCATCATTAAATGTCCTGCAAAATTCTATTTTATATTACCTATAATTTAGGAAATAGGAATGTCAGTCTATTTCAATAGATTTTATATAAACTGCTTTAAAGAGTATGCATGACCATTTGCTTATTATATATAGTTAAGGAGGGAAAACATACTTTGCAATTGTATACCATCTTATGGTGTTAAACTAAAATTTGTGGTCTAAACTAATTTCTATCATGTATTACCACAATATAGTTTGAGTGGAAAATGAAACTTTTTTTGCAGTGACCACTTAATTGATAACAATGTATTGTTAATTAATCAAAATGGCCAGTTAATGTGTTCAATGTTTACCTGTTCAGCATGTCAACTTCCATATTGGTGGAGTACCTACATAGCTTCCTTCAATTGATATTATTTATGTTCTGTGTAACAGATTGGTATGAAATATGTATTTTTTTGTAATGAGTAGTGATTTTAATGTCAATTTCCTTGTGTATTTTTAATTAATTGAATTATTTGATTGTCCACAATTGGGTTCTACTATGTCAGAACTTGAATTTATAATGCAACACAGTGGAGTGAAGAGGATTACTCAGAAAACATGCCCCAGTTTCATTAAGCTTTAGAAAAATGTTCACTTTATATATAGTGCATATTTCTGAAATTGCACCATTCAGTTCTCAATAATTTTACACCAATCATTATTTACCTATGCTAAATGTAATAAACATTTCTTGAAACAAAGCTACCTTTAAAGAAATGAGCAATTCTGATCAATTATGCTAGATAATGAAAGGATAATTTGTAGGAGTGGATGATTCACAGAACCTTTTAAGCTGCACAATGAATCCAGCCACTGCGAGCTTGAAGCACTGATCCATCTTGTACACAGCGTGAACTCTTGCTTTTCAGCGTTTTTCGACAGGGAATATCTTTCAAAGCATCACTTATATCTATTTGCAATTACTATTTCACTTTAGAATTACAATTACTATTTCACTACACTGGGAAAGTTCAGCAAGAAAAACTGAATGTTGAGTCCAGCTCAGCATGGGAGCGGAAGGTGTAGAAGTAAAAAAATAAAAATAAATATAACACAAATCAAAATAAGCTTAGATCGCAATAATAAAGATTTGTACATCTGGGAAACCTTTACAGTTAAGCTAAAAATGCAGTTTTTTTAAGCTCATTTTGACAGAAAGTTTATCTGAACAGGTTTGCCATTCAGAATTACTTTTTGTTAGGGTGGAGTTTAAAAGTTTCTGACAGAACAAATAAAAATTGCAGATGAATTTGTTAAGGAAAATGTGATCAGACAATATCTCATCTTTTCCACCAACTGTCCAGTTAAATTATTTAATGGGATGCTGTTTGTCCTAAATTTACTTTTGTAATTAATGTGGAATTTTTTTTTTGTCAAGAAGAAAAAATTAAGCAAAAACTAATGTATTAATTATTAGAAAATAATATAATCTTCCCCCCCCCCCAACACACACTAGTAGCTGAGTGGTTAGCATGCTCTTGCATTACACTGAGAATTTTTCTATAAGCCTTTCGAGCATCCTGCTTTTTTACAGAAATAAACTCAAAAATATGTTGTTTTATCATTTTCAAAATCTGGTGAACCTGGTTAACACCTGCAGTTAGGATGTATTGTCTACAAAATCACGTTTCATATTGTTTAAAATCAACAATGTCCATACAAATAAGAAAGCTTGTATTCTTCCAATAGTCGTTAAATCTATCTCAATGTCAGTTTTTTTATCCATAACTTCATCTAATTCATAGTAATTGCACAGAAATCAAAATTAGCTTTCATTGCAATAATAAAAATGTGCACATTTGGAAAACTTTTACAGTTAAGCTAAAAATGCAGTTCTTTATAAAGCTCATTTTGACAGAAAGTTCATTTGAATGGGGTTTGTCATTCAGGATTACATTTTGTTAGGATGTGTGTTAACATTTTTAGTTTCTGGCAGAACAAGTAAAAATTACAGATGAATTTGTTAGCTTGCTAGGAAAAGATAGAGAACTAATCCCTTCTTTGCCAGGTGAAAACAGGAATTTTTGATGGGGAACCATTAATACATTTCCGCCGTGTCTTCGCTCTGCTAGGGCTAGTAATTACAGGGAACCCATTCTCATCTACACTGGACCCCTCATCAGGAGATGCAGAGCAATTGCTGTAATCATCTGATGCTCTCGCAAGCTGCTTCTCTTCCCTCGTACGATACTGATTAATGAGTCTCTCCATTTTTTCGAGGATTTTTTCATCGGAGTCCAAAAGATCGTCATTCAGGATCTCTTCCAGAAGAGGTGGCACGGGTTTCACTGGTGACTGGGTAGGTCGCTGATTTTTATGCGACAAGGAATCCGAAGACTTGGCCGGTGATTTTGGAGGAGTCCTGCTGGCTGATGAGGACCGGAAGACTTCAGGACTTGCAGTTGATCTTGGTGACCTCTGTCGTCCTGACCACGTTTTATTTCCACAATCCACCTTAGATTTAACGTCAGTCATTAAGGTTTTATGCTTTCCGTGTTCAGATCTGTACACAGAGAATCCGTGATCGCCATCGTGGCACGTACTGCTGCTGCGGGGCAGTGAACCTCTGCCATAAATGACCACCCCCCCTGCAGAAGCCCGTCGATTCTTGAGTATGGAACTGGTTCTGGAATGATCCTGTGGACTGTTTGTGAGCAGGCATGCCTCTGATCTGCTTGCAGACAGACGGCAGTTGCTCAGGTCCTCCGTACTATGGCAGCGATGGCCAGTGGATAACTTCTTGCTCGGCGATTTGGACTTGGGGATTTTGCTTCGTGGTGTATTTCCTCCTCCACTAGTGTCATCAGGGCACATAGTTGTAGATGCTGCTGAACCAGAAGTGTCTGAACCACAAGGTGACATAGGTGCATCTTTCACAGACTTTAATGGAGTTTCACAGGCAAGAGGTCGAGTATCCTCAGTAATCCCAGTTCCATTATGCTGCTGGTACTCTAGGGATTCTGGTGGAGAAAGTGATGATAATAAGCTGTCGCTATCACAGGAATTCTCCCCAATCCTCATGATCTTTCGAGGCGAATATTTCCTCTGTCGACCCATCCTCAGTGCTGCTTTGCCTTCGCCTTCCGACACTTCCGAAGAGCTATCGGCAGAGCTCGGATGACCACTCTTCCCTCGGCAAGTGCTCTGTGGGGTTGCAGAGTCGCCTAGAAGATGTAGACTAGCACTGGATGCAGATGAATCATCGCTGCAATGTGAACTTCGTGATGGACCACGTGCCAACATGTCACGACTCTCATCCTGGTAACTTAGTCGGCTAAGGTCAAAGGATCGACGGCGAGAAGGAGGCGATGTAGGCACGCTGGATGATCGAGAAGAGGATGGGGTTCCTGTTGGCTGTGGTCTGATGAAAGGAAAAAAAATTCTTTACTGCCACATTATAATCATTGAAGTGAAAAACATAATACAACTCATTTTACCAAGAAATATACAGTAAAGTGCAGGGCATGCTTCATGTAAACTTACTTTTTGCTGCCCTCAAAAACTTTACATTTGCCTTGACCCCATTACTGTTTGGAATTGTAATTAAAAAAAAGTTTGCTTTCATAAATAAATAAAATGCATTAGAGCAAACAATTTAAGTACTCTATAATACAATCAATGAAGAAATTAGAATTCAAGAATTGTAGGGAAAAATATTAGTTTTGCCAAAGTGTGGGATTTGAACCCATGCCTCCGAATCCTCTCATTCCTCATCATTAGCTCCATCATTTATCCACTAATTGCGACTTTTAAACCTTATTGCTCATGGCGCCATCTGTGATTGAGAAAGGAAACTTTCCAATACTGCTCAATATAGATGTCAATAAGGAAGTCACTAGTGTTAAAGTGTTATTATTGCAACAATATTATTTATATCTACAAGTACTGAACAGAAAAATATAAAAGTTCCATGTTATCTTAATAGAAAAAAATACATTCAGAGTTCAATAACTTCTTCAATATGATTTCTAATGAAAAATAGGTTTCAAGATAAAGAATCAAATTTATATAAATCTCAAGTTTAAACAATATTTGTTCAGTATTCAAAGTGTTATGAACCCTGGAATATTTAACAGGATAAAAAAGAATTGACTCCAAAATTTAATTAAAACTGGTTAAGAGATCAGAGTTGACTATAATAGGTACTGGGTGTATTGCACAAGCCTTAACTGGCATAGTGGTTAGGCAGCTAGTGACTGCTCCAGCAAGGCAAACTTTGTGTGTTGTGTTAGCTCTAACTAAAGTAGTGGTCAGCAGTGACTTCGGTCTTAGTAGGGCATGTCCTTGTATGAGAAGGCCTGTAAAAAGCTAGGAGTAGCTTCTAGGATTCTTCTCTGTCCTATATGTTGCAAATCAAAAAAAAATCTAATAGAGACTTTGTTTTAATTAAATTTTGGGGTTAATTTTTCTTGTAGTCTGTTAAATATTCCAGTATTCATAACTAATATTGTTTAAAATCAAGACTGAGATCTTACATTTATCTTTAGTCATATTTCTCATTAAAAATCATATTGAAGAAGTTACATAGACTGAAATGTTATTTTCAAGATCGGATTCGAAACAGTTATAAAAAAAAAAGAATTTATGACCTAGTCTTACAGAATGGTAGGCTGACTCTGGGCTACTAGAATCGGAAAAGAAAAAACAGTATATAGAGCTTGGACATGCAGAAATGGTTAATAATTGCAAACAATGAATTTTGTGTTTTACAAGTGGTTTCATTAAAGTTTAGAGAGTGATAAATTTTTAGGTGAAAATTCACATACTTTTAGAAACAAACACATGAAAATTTTTAAAACAAACAGAAAAACAAATGAAAAAGAAAATTACCTGTTATAAGTGACCTGCATTTGTAGAGATCCTCCTGACCCTGGCACCATAGTTAGTTTGGCTGAGGTTGAGAATCTATGACCTGAAACAAAAATCGGAAATAGTTTTTAACATGTTAACATTATTTCATTTGTAGCAAATGAGATGACATTTATACACATACTTCACATTTGAAGCAGATAACAATTGCCATGCTTTGGTAACACAGAATGAAGGATTTCGTATATAAAGGTGGAAACACATAGTCATATCAAAATAATATGACCACCTACCATACATATGCTATGGTAGGTGGTCATATTATTTTGATATGACTGTGTATGGTTGAGTGATGCCATTCGATGTTCCGCTATACAGGAAAGTACTACATCTGATGGATGGCACCACATGTCACTATCATGCGCTGATTGACGCAAAAAGGAAAACTGGCATTACAGCTGTGAAGAACGAACCTTTTGAAGAGATCTGCATTACACTAAAGTTTTCTAATTCTCTCTGTTCATTCAAATCAGGGAAGTAAAGACTTTTGAATTTTAAGCCGTGCCAAGGAATTATTGCTAATAAGATTTAGTAGCGATAAGGTCTGAGTTTATACTGTAACTCTGTAATTGAATTGTGCCGAGTGTCGACCATTGTTTTTTATATAAAAGATTATCAGTACCATAAAATCAAATAATTGGGGTTAATGTCCAAGTTCCAAGCTCTCATGGGTTCGTGGATGGATGGGAGAGGAGACCCACTGGACAGCTGTTGGGAAAATGGTGTCAGCCTCCTGTCAAGGCCATCCAGCACGGGGTGTGGCTCTCCCAAACATTGGGCCACAGCTTAAAGTCTCATATGATGGACGGCGGCCTTTTCAAGCTTCTTAGTGACCCCTATTCACGTGGGCAGGGCGGGGAGAGTTTGGCAGAGAAAAATCTATACTTGTCCATCTGGGCTCTGAACAATTTGGGAAGTGCCTAGTTTGGGAAATGTCTAGTTCGCCAGGCTCTTAATCTGTAGTTCCCAGGTTCGAGTCCTTGCTGGGCCAATGCTGAGATTTATCTTCATAAAACTCCCCCTCCCCCGGATATGGTCAGTAGGGGATACCGAAGGGCTTGGAAAGGCACCATCTGTTGAATGGGACGTTAAGTGTTGGCCCCCTGTGCAAAAGAGTCATACCCTGTGCACATTAAAGAACACGCTGGATTGCCTTGACTGAAGAGTCAAGACTTGAGAGAGTTGGGGTCAAATTGTTGATAATGGAAACTTTGTAGCCTTCACATCCCACCACCAAAATTTAAAAAATAAATATATCGTTTGCAACATTGTTTAAATTTTTGAAATTTTTCAGAAATAACTATTGGGAAAGTACAAATCATAATATTTCATCATTACTTATGGAACCCAAAAAGAACTTTCAATTTATCTCTGCAAATAAAAAAAAGAAGTTCGATATCTATAGACAAAGGTGAATAAATTATCTCACTTTTGTTTTTAAACAAGATAAAAAAAAACACTTATAATTAAGACAAAAATTTCTCTTAGTCTGCGTGGTTAATTGTACTATTTAGATATCAAATAATAATTATGTTTGAAAGAATACATTACCTGCCCGACATCTACATGGATCATGTTTGTCAAGGTAGTGTTCCAGGGTGTCCCATCCTCCACCGACTCGTACCATCACGTGATTCCTCAGGATCTAAAGTGCGGGAAAAAAAAGGTTAAAATTTCTAAAAAGAATTTCACGCAAATTATGATAACTGTTTTAATAAAAATATGCGATATTAGTTCTAGCTACTTATTGTCATTAACATCAAATACAAAATAGGTCACAAAGCAATTTCGAACATTTTCAAAACGGTGATGAAAAAAAAAAATCTTACGGAAAAGTGGGGGCACTGATTTTTTTTTTGTTCCACCTCTGCTTTGTGAAAATCACCAGGTCAAAATGATCCCAAGAATTCATGGTAAGTAGGGAAGAGGGGACCCGCTGGATAGCTTACCCCCTGGACACAGATGGGGGAACCTCTCATTAAGGCATCCAGAGTAATCTTAATATTCACAGTTGTGTTGTTTTACCTCTGAGCGGCACTTTTTTGCACACCATGGGCTAAATGTCCAGGTCACAAGGACCCCAAAGGATCAGAGAAGGTTGGCAGAGGGGACCCACTGGAAGAGCTGTTGGGAGACAGATGGTAGCCTCCCATCAAGGCCATCCAGCGTGTTCTTTAATATTCACAGGGTATGGCTCTCCTAGGATGGGTTATTTTACCTCTTTGTAGCACTTTTTTGCACACAGTGGGCTAAATGGTCAAGTCACAAGGACCCCGAAGGCTCAGAGAAGGTTGGGGGAGGGGACCCACTGGAACAGCTGTTGGGAAACAGATGGTAGCCTCCCGTCAAGGCCATCCAGTGTGTTCTTTAATATTCACAGGGCATGGCTCTCCTAGGATGGGTTGTTTTGCCTCTTAGTAGCACATTTTTGCACACAGTGGGCTAAATGTCCAGGTCACAAGGACCCCAAAGGATCAGAGAAGGTTGGCAGAGGGGACCCACTGGAAGAGCTGTTGGGAGACAGATGGTAGCCTCCCATCAAGGCCATCCAGCGTGTTCTTTAATATTCACAGGGTATGGCTCTCCTAGGATGGGTTATTTTACCTCTTTGTAGCACTTTTTTGCACACAGTGGGCTAAGTGGTCAAGTCACAAGGACCCCGAAGGCTCAGAGAAGGTTGGGGGAGGGGACCCACTGGAACAGCTGTTGGGAGACAGATGGTAGCCTCCTGTCAAGGCCATTCAGTGTGTTCCTAAATATTCACAGGGCATGGCTCTCCTAGGATGGGTAGTTTTACCTCTTAGTAGCACTTTTTTGCACACAATGGGCTAAATGGTCAAGTCACAAGGACCCTGGAGGCTCAGAGAAAGTTGGGGAAGGGGACCCACTGGAACAGCTGTTGGGAGACAGATGGTAGCCTCCCATCAAAGCCATCCAGTGTGTTCTTTAATGTGCACAGGGTATGGCTCTCCCGCACATGAGGTCACAGCTTAACGTAATATTCGACAGACCTTTCCAAGTTGATCGGTGTCCCCTACTGACCGTGGGCAGGGTCGGGAGTTTTGCGATGTCTCAATGCTGACCCAGCTGGCACTCAAACGTGGGAATTGCAGATTACGAGCCTGGCACACTACCGACTGAGCCATCCCAAATAATATTCACAGGGTATACTCTCATGCCTTACCATGGCCGAGTGGTTAGCACGCTTGGCTACTGATCTAAGGGACCTGGGTTCGAGCCCGGGTAAGGCATGGTTGTATGTGTCGTTTTTCTGCTAAGGTCCTGCCATCCTCTCAGATCTTCTACTTTGCCATATAAACTGACAGGCTCCTGTCAGACCTCTGTGGCAAGCACTGCTTGAGGGGGTATTTATTTTTTTTTTTATTTATACTCTCATGGGTTGTATTGTTTTACATCTGAATAGCACTTTTTTTCCACACAATGGGCTAAATGGCCAGGTCGCAAAATCTCAGAGAAGTTTGGAAGACTCACTGCACATGGTGTTAAGAGAAAGATGGTAACCTTTCATTAACGCCACCCTGTGTGTTCTTTAGCATGCCTACTGTATGGCTCTCCTGCATAATTGCCCACAGGTTTACTTCCCATCTGATGGACGGTGGCCTTTTCAAGCCCGTTGGGGTCCCTTTTTCGACAGAGGGCATTGATCGGCGAAATTAAATCTCACTGCTGGCACAGGTGGGATTCGAACCTGTTAACTAGAACAATGCAAAAAGAGAAAAAATATTACACAATGTGGGGTCTAAAGCCGATCCCGGATTAAGTTTTAATATTTGAGTTAAATCCTGGAAATCATTTTGTGAACGTAGAGGATCAACTATGACACTTACCCTGACAAATATAAGGATTTGAGTGTCTCCAATTCGGTACTTGCCATCAGCAACCCTTATCATTGGGAACTGAGATGGGCATGAGCATCGGTTCAACAAATCGACCACCTGAAACGGAAAAGTTACAGTCAGTGTTTATTGAAACAACACATTTGCAATACTTAATCTAAGACACAAAGAATAAAATTTGTTGTTTTTTTTTCGCTTATGTATTCGACCCCTTAAAAGTTCCCTTCACCTGGGGGAAGAGCATAGCCTACGTGCAAACCCACAGGGAGTCAACCAAAACTGGGATAGAGGGGTTTGAATTTCTTGGTTAAAGATCGTGTCTCTCACATACAGCATTGGAAGTTATTCAGAGTCGCATGGGGAGTGATATTTAGTATGCACTTTAGAGAGTTTCAGACTTCCCCTAAAGAGGTGGTAAATAATTAATCTGGGAGGGTGGGGGCGTCGATTGTAATGAGTTTTATGCCAAATGAAAGCTTGTGAAGTGGGGAATACAATGTACTATATCAGTAGGGGACACCGATGGGCTTGGAAAGCCGCCGTCCGTTGGATGGGACTATAAGCCGGGGCCCCGTGCGCGGGAGAGAGCCATAACCTGTGCACCTTAAAGAACACGCTGGATGGCCTTGACCGGAGGCTACCATGTGTCTCCCAATAGCTGTTCCAGTGGGTCCCCTCCCCCAACCTTCTCTGAGCCTTTGGGGTCCATGTGACCTGGCCATTTAGCCCATGGTGTGCAAAAAAGTGCCGCTCAGAGGTAAAACAACCCAATTCTCCGCCCTGCCCATGGTCAGTAGGGGACACCGATGAGTTTGTAAAGGTCGCCATTCGTTATATAGGACGTGTTGTGTTTGTGTTGTTTTACCTCTGAGCGGCACTTTTTTGCACACCATAGGCTAAATGACCAGGTCACATGGACCCTGAAGGCTCAGAGAAGGTTGGGGGAGGGGACCCACTGGAACAGCTGTTGGGAGACAGATGGTAGCCTCCCGTCAAGGCTATCCAGCGTGTTCTTTAATGTGCACAGGGTATGGCTCTCCCGCACACGGCGACACGGCTTAACGTCCCATCTGACAGACGGCGGCCTTTCCAAGCCCATTGGTGTCCCCTACTGACCGTGGGCAGGGCGGTGAATTTTGCGGAGATAAATCTCAACGCTGACCCAGCTGGGACTCGAACCTGGGAACTACAGAATACGAGCCTGGCGCGCTACCGACTGAGCCACCCCAGCCCTTATATAGGACGTAAAGCCGTGGATCCGTGTGTAGGAGAGCCATACCTGTGGATGTTAAAGAACACACTGGATGGACTCCACTGGGGGTTTACCATCTGTCTCCCAACAACTGTCCAGTGGGTCCCTTTCCTCCAACCATCCGAGCCCTCGGGGTCCTTGTGACTTGGCCATTTACTCCATTGTGTGCAAAAAAGTGCTACTAAGAGTTAACCCATCCTATGAGAGCCATACCCTGTGCACGTTAAAGAACACGCTGGATGACCTTGACGGGAGGCTACCATCTGTTTCCCAACAGCTGTTCCAGTGGGTCCCCTCCCCCAACCTTCTCGGGGTCCTTGTGACCTGGCTATTTACTCCATTGGACGCAAAAAAATGCCACTCAGAGGTAAAAAACAACCTAACAAAAAAGAAATTTTAATTTATCTCCATAAAGAAAAAATAATTCGATATCTACAGACGACTACGTGACGACTCTTTCTACATCAGTTTAAAAACACAAAATAAAACGGACAAAAAAAAAAATGATGGATATATCAAGCTTGTCCAAAAAAAATTTTTTTTGGCAGATTTCTTTAAAAGTCGAAAAAAGTATCGTAAATAAAGCAAATTACCCGTGTTCTGACTTATACAGAGCAAAACGATCATGCCCCAATTGTTCCATCTTTCGCGTTTTTTTTTTATGCTACTCCACCCAAAACCCTTTTTTTTTAATTCCCACACATTCTGGGCGAGAGATTTCCCTCGAACAGTGGTTTATCGACAAACCTTTCTGCTGCCAGAAACAAGAACAGAAAAACTTCTAAATGATCCATTCTTAGTTCTGCCCGACGTTTAAAAAAAAAATACATCGCTCTCGAAATTTCTGCGGAAAACAATGAACCAACAAAACATTCCATTTATTTTTTTTGTACAAATGCTTCTTTCAATTTTTTTTTTGGCATTTTTTTGAATGCATCCTTTGAGGGTAGAACGGAATACTTTGAAGAATCTGGGTCCATAGCTAAGATGTTTGACGACACCCACTGCAAGCGGAGCTGAGACAGGTGAGCGCGCTTTTTTTTTCCCTGTGAAGCGGGAGGGGGGAGAAACCACATCACGTGATGCCTAACGCAACAAAGTGGGTCACAGAGTTAAGTCACGTGGTTGGTTCACTGACTGGGAGTCCGGTGTGCTTCGCTGAGCTCTCGAAATTGCCCGGATTTTCGACGGAAGCTGCTCATAGTACCTTCGGGGTGAGGGGGATTGAAAGTGAATCTTGTTTCCCCCCCACCACCATCGACTCTTCACCTGCTATTCGGGTTTATTTAGATATCCACCTGTTAGCACGGCACATTGCCACTGTTAATTCATCCTGCAGCTGTGGTTCAGTTTTTTTCCCATATTGTTGCAAAATCTTTCTGCAGCAAGATTGGAACTTACAGCAGCAAATTGTAGTAACTATCGGTTGCTTTACCCCTGAACGGCACTTTTTTTTTGCACACAATGGGCTAAATAGCCAGGTCACATGGACCCTGAAGGCTCAGACAAGGTTGGGAGAGGGAACCCACTGGAACAGCTGTTTGGAGACAGATGGTAGCCTCCCGTCAAGGCCATCCAGCGTGTTCTTTAATATTCACAGGATATGGCTCTCCTAGGATGGATTGTTTTACCTCTTAGTAGCATTTTTTTGCAAACAATGGGCTAAATGGCCAGGTCACAAGGACCCCGAAGGCTCAGAGAAGGTTGGGGACCCACTGAAACAGTTATTGGGAGACAGATGGTAGCCTCCCGTCAAGGCCATCCAGCGTGTTCTTTAATATTCACAGGGTATGGCTCTCCTAAGATGGATTGTTTAATCTCTTGGTAGCACTTTTTTGCACACAATGGGCTAAATGGCCAGGTCACAAGGACCCCGAAGGCTCAGAGAAGGTTGGGAGAGGGGACCCACTGAAACAGCTGTTGGGAGACAGATGGTAGCCTCCCGTCAAGGCCTTCCAGTGTTCTTTAATATTCACAGGGTATGGCTCTCCTAGGATGGGTTGTTTTACCTCTTAGTAGCACTTTTTTGCACACAATGGGCTAAATGGCCAGGTCACTAGGACCCCGAGGGTTCAGAGATGGTAGGTGCAGGGGACCCACTTGACAGCTGTTAGCCCATCGGCGTCCACTTTCTTACCGAGAATAGTGTGGGGTGTTAAAAATAAATAAATACTCCCTCAAGCAGCTGCTTGCCACAAAGGTCTGACAGCAGCTTGTAAGTTTATATGCCATAGTAGAAGGTCTGTGAGGATGGCGGAACCTCAGCAGAAGAACACAAACATCGATGCCTTAGCCGGGGCTCGAACCCAGGCCTCCTATATCAGTAACCTAGCGTGCTAACCACTCGACCACGGGACGGCTGTGGGGATTTAGCGAAGATAAATCTCCATACCACCACATATCGGACTCGAACCAGGGAACTGAAGATTACGAGCCGACTGAGAACCAACAACCCTTTCCTCCTATTTACGAGAGCCGTACGTTATTCACCGTAAAGAATGCCTTGGATGGCGAATTCCTTACGAATTACGGTTTTTTTTTCCGCAAAATCCCCCCGCCCTGCCCACGGTCAGTAGGGGACACCGATGGGCTTGGAAATGCCGCCGTCCGTCGGATGGGACGTTAAGCCGTGGTCCCGTATGCGGGAGAGCCATACCATGTGCACGTTAAAGAACACGCTGGATGGCCTTGACGGGAGGCTACCATCTGTCTCCCAACAGCTGTTCCAGTGGGTCCCCTCCCCCAACCTTCTCTGAGCCTTCGGGGTCCATGTGACCTGGCCATTTAGCCCATCGTGTGCAAAAAAGTGCCGTTCAGAGGTAAAACAACCTAACCCAACCCAACGGATTTTTTTTTAAAAAAGCTCGTAAACCGTTTTTTTTTTAACCCTTGGTGTCCTCGTGATCTGGCCATTTAGTCCATTGTGTGCAAAAAAAAAATACCTCTGAGAGGTAAAACAAACCAATTCAGGAGAGCCATACCCTGTGCATATGGGGGCGAGGTGATTCAGTCGATAGCGTGCCAGAATCGTCATATGCGCAGTTCCCAGATTCGAGTCCGAGCTGGGTCACCGTTCAGAATTATCTCCGCAAAAATTCCCCGCACTGTCCTCGGTCAATAGGGGACACCGATGGGCTTGGAAAGGAGCCGTCCCTCGGATGGGACGTTCAGCCGTGGCTCCGTGTCCTAGACAGCCATATCCTGTGCACGTAAAGAACACGCTGGATGGCCTTGACGGGAGGCTACCATCTGTCCCCCAACAGCTGTTCCAGTGGGTCCCCTCCCCCAACCTTCTCTGAGCCTTGTGACCTGGCCAGTTCGCTCATGGTGTTCCAAAAAAAGTGCTTCTAAGATGTAAAACAACCCATCCTAGGAGAGCCATACCCTGTGAATATTAAAGAACACGCTGGATGGTCTTGATGGGAGGCTACCATTTGTCTCCCAACAGTTCTTCCAGTGGGTCCCCTCCCCCAACCTTCTCTGAGCCTTCGGGGTCCTTATAACCTGGCCATTTAGCCCATTGTATGCAAAAGAGTGCTACTAAGAGGTAAAATAATCCATCTTAGGAGAGCTATACCCTGTGAATATTAAAGAACACACTGGATGGCCTTGACGGGAGGCTACCATCTGTCTCCCAACAGCTGTTCCAGTGGGTCCCCTCCCCCAACCTTCTCTGAGCCTTCGGGGTCGATGTGACCTGGCCATTTAGCCCATTGTGTGCAAAAAAGTGCTACTAAGAGGTAAAACAATCCATCTTAGAAGAGCTATACCCTGTGAATATTAAAGAACACACTGGATGGCCTTGACGGGAGGCTACCATCTGTCTCCCAACAGCTGTTCCAGTGGGTCCCCTCCCCCAACCTTCTCTGAGCCTTCGGGGTCGATGTGACCTGGCCATTTAGCCCATTGTGTGCAAAAAAGTGCTACTAAGAGGTAAAACAATCCATCTTAGAAGAGCTATACCCTGTGAATATTAAAGAACACACTGGATGGCCTTGACGGGAGGCTACCATCTGTCTCCCAACAGCTGTTCCAGTGGGTCCCCTCCCCCGACCTTCTCTGAGCCTTCGGGGTCGATGTGACCTGGCCATTTAGCCCATTGTGTGCAAAAAAGTGCTACTAAGAGGTAAAACAATCCATCTTAGAAGAGCTATACCCTGTGAATATTAAAGAACACACTGGATGGCCTTGACGGGAGGCTACCATCTGTCTCCCAACAGCTGTTCCAGTGGGTCCCCTCCCCCGACCTTCTCTGAGCCTTCGGGGTCGATGTGACCTGGCCATTTAGCCCATTGTGTGCAAAAAAGTGCTACTAAGAGGTAAAACAATCCATCTTAGAAGAGCTATACCCTGTGAATATTAAAGAACACACTGGATGGCCTTGACGGGAGGCTACCATCTGTCTCCCAACAGCTGTTCCAGTGGGTCCCCTCCCCCAACCTTCTCTGAGCTTTTGTAATCTGGCCATTTCGCCAAAAGAAAAACGTTGCTGAATCTGACGATTTCCGTTCTACGTATTTGTTCACTGACATCCCCCCCCCTAAAAAAAAGAATATTTCCTAGAATCGCCACTGTGTTAATTGACACCACAGGTTGTTATTGCGCGCGCCGATGGATGCGTTGCTTAGCGACGTATAACAACCACCGGAGCTTTCACTTTCCACGTGCACAGAGGAACAAATGAGGGTGTGAGATGTTTCCCTCCACACACTTTCTACATTGACGAGGATGCGATGAATAGATCAGCATCCGGGGCTTTTCTGCGAAAGTGTTTCATTCAATTGAGACGGAATGGGGATTTTTCAGTGTCAAAAACGATTCAAATGAAGTGCCTTTCAAAGTTTCGCTGCAGGAGGGGACTTCCGTTATCACGATCACTTTGAATAGCGATGCTGACTCCGTTTGGGTGTAAAAAGTTCAGGGAGTTTTTTTTTTTGATTCATTATCCCGAAATGAACCCCTCTCCTGAAAAACCTGTGAATATTCCGGTGTCCTATATTATTTTTATGTTTTTAAAAAAATAAACTTAATTTCAAAGTGTCGATAATTTTGCAGTTGTCAAATTTTTCCTTACAATGAAAACAAGACTTTTTTGTTTTTATGGATGAGGGAGCTACATAATGCTGAAACGGAACAGCATAAATTAAAAATACGAATAAATTTAAGGCAGTGGTAGGGTTGGTTCAGTCAGTAGAGCACCGGGTTCGAGTCCCAATTGCGTCCGAGATTTTTTTAAATAATAAGTATTGTTGATAATAATTTAAGTTTTGATTAATTTCTGGGTAGATTAATATGACACATTACTGTTGTGAAATATTCCAATTTCCATAGCTATCAAACGAATATTATTGAAAATCGAGATTTAAATAGATTCGATCACGATCTTTAATTTATCTTCAGTCACATTTTTCCATTAAATGGATATTTTAGAAGTTACAGAGCTCCGAAGGTTGATTATTATTGGCATAACATGAAAATTCTTTAATATTTTGGGGGACTAGGGTTGGGTTGTTTTACCTCTTAGTAGCACTCTTTTGCACACCATGGGCTAAATGGCCAGGTCACAAGGACCCCGAAGGCTCAGAGAAGGTTGGGGGAGGGGACCCACTGGAACAGCTGTTGAGAGACAGATGGTAGCCTCCGGTCAAGGCCATCCAGCGTGTTCTTTAATATTCACAGGGTATGGGTTGGGTTGTTTTACCTCTTAGTAGCACTTTTTCTGCACACAGTGGGCTAAGTGGCCAGGTCACAAGGACCCCGAAAGCTCAGAGAAGGTTGGGGGAGGGGACCCACTGGAAGAGCTGTTGGGAGACAAACGGTAGCCTCCCATCAAGACCATCCAGCGTGTTCTTTAATATTCACAGGGTATGGCTCTTCTAGGATGGGTTGTTTTACATCTTAGAAGCACTTTTTTTGGAACACCATGAGCGAACTGGCCAGGTCACAAGGCTCAGAGAAGGTTGGGGGAGGGGACCCACTGGAACAGCTTTTGGGAGACAGATGGTAGCCTCCCGTCAAGGCATCCAGCGTGTTCTTTAATATTCACAGGGTATGGGTTGGGTTGTTTTACCTCTTAGTAGCACTTTTTCTGCACACAGTGGGCTAAATGGCCAGGTCACAAGGACCCCCGAAGGCTGAGAAGGTTGGGTGAGGGGACCCACTGGAAGAGCTGTTGGGAGACAGATGGTAGCCTCCCGTCAAGGCCATCCAGCGTGTTCTTTAATGTGCACAGGGTATGGCTCTTCTGCACACGAAACCACGGTTTAACGTCCCATGCGACGGACAGCGGCCTTTCCAAGCCCATCGGTATCTCCTATTGACCGTGTACTGGGTGAGGAATTTTGCGGAGATAAATCTCATCGCTGACGCAGCTGGGATTCGAACCTGGGAACTACAGATTACGAGCCTGGCGCGCTACCGACTGAGCCACCCCCGCCCCTGGGGGGCGCGAGGCTTTGACTGGAGGCTTCTATCTGCTACTAACAGTTGTCCAGTGGGTTCCCTCCCCCCAACCTTTCCTGAGGCCGTGTAAACATGCCATTTAGTCCATTATGTAAAATAAACACTCCCTCAAGCAGCTGCTTGCCACAGAGTTCTGACAGGAGCCTGTCACTTTATACGCCATGATAGGTCTGCGAGGATGGCGGGTCTTCAGCAGGACAACAGAAACATCCATGCATTACCCGGGGCTCGAACCCGGATCCCATTGATTATTAAGCCAAACGTGCTAACCACTCGGCCACGCGATGGCTCCCATTATGTGCAAAAAAAAAGGGCTGTTGTAGCGCCACAGGCTCGTAATCTGAGGTCCCCAGGTTCGAGTTCCAGCTGGACCTACATTGAGATTCCTCTCTGCAAAAAGAAAAAACGCGCCCTGCCCAGGATCAGTAGGGGCACTGATGGTCTTTGAAAGGTCGTCGTCCGTCGGATGTGACATTAAGCCGTGACTCCGTGTGCTAGAGAGCCGTACCCTGTGCACGTTAAAGAACATGGTGGATGGTCTTGACGGGAGGCTACCATCAGCTGTTCCAGTGGGTCCCCTCCCCCAACCTTCTCTGAATTCTCGGGGTCCTTGTGACCTGGTCATTTAGCCCACTGTGTGCAAACAAATGCCGCTCAGAGATAAAATAACCTAATTCTTAATATTTTGGTACGATAGTGCAGTAACTTTAAATATAATGCCAGAATCTCCGTATATCCATACACCCACAAAAAAAAACCCAACGAGGAAGTGATACAGTTACCTGGGAAATCCCGTACACGTTCGTGAAAGAAATTCATCCCACAACCTGTTACCTGCTCTCTGCCTGGTTGTTCTGAATTTGAAAAAAAAAGCCATCCACTCCACACCTGTTTACAAGGATTCAAAGACTCCTGGTGAATAGCTGCAGAGGTCATATAAGAGCCACCGAGAATGGCTGCAGAGGTGCAGAGGTCATATAATGCCACCCTGCTGACCTATATCTGGACATCAACTGCTAAAATGTCGCTTCGTTGCCGTTAAGTATTTTGAAGAGGTAGGGTTAGCCCACTTGTTTCCCAGTAAAGTTTAGATGCATTTAAAAAAAAACTACCTTTTAGTCTTTTCCGAGTGCCGTCACCCCCACCTCCGAAATGGCGTCGTCGTCGACGGTTCATTTCACAGCTGATGAGAAAGCTTGTGTCTATATTTGGCACACATTGTCTTGTGAACAATGATCGAAAATATTTAACCTCCTCCCCCCCCCCACAAGTACTTAAGAGAGCATTTCATCATTCTGTTCTCTTTCATTAACTGACGGATATATATATCTACGACGGATAGCGAAAGGTTAAAAGCTGCGACATGACGACATTTATTAAAGTGATTGCTGATAATCTCGTAACGTTTCGTCGTCGAAAATAATTGTGGTCTTATATTTAGATTCGAATGCTCAATAAGAAAGGGTTTTAAGTTCAAAGGTTGGCAGGTTTAAGTGTGGAGATTTATTTTACGTCTTTAAAAGACATTAACATTGGTGAGTTTGAGTTACACAAATAGTTTTAGAAAAGAGATTAACGTAAATGAGTTTGAGTTACACAAATACCTCGGTTCGTTACAGAAGGATAGTGGGCATGGAAATTGGACTGTTGGGTTGTTTTACCTCTGAGCGGCACTTTTTTGCACACCATGGGCAAAATGGCCAGGTCACAAGGAGCCCGAAGGCTCAGAGAAGGTTGGGGGAGGGGACCCATTGGAACAGCTGTTGGGAGACAGATGGTAGCCTCCCGTCAAGGCCATCCAGTGTGTTCTTTAACGTTGGGTTGTTTTACCTCTGAGCGGCACGTTTTTGCACACCATGGGCTAAATGGCCAGGTCACAAGGAGCCCGAAAGCTCAGAGAAGGTTGGGGGAGGGGACCCACTGGAACAACTGTTGGGAGACAGATGGTAGCCTCCCGTCAAGGCCATCCAGCGTGTTCTTTAATGTTGGTTTGTTTTACCTCTGAGCGGCACTTTTTTGCACACCATGGGCTAAATGGCCAGGTCACAAGGAGCCCGAAAGCTCAGAGAAGGTTGGGGGAGGGGACCCACTGGAACAACTGTTGGGAGACAGATGGTAGCCTCCCGTCAAGGCCATCCAGCGTGTTCTTTAACGTGCACAGAGTATGGCTCCCCCGCACACGGGGCCACGGCTTAACGTCCCATCCGACGGACAGAAATTGGACTGTAGATGGAGTCCGATTAAAAGTATTCAATTACACTACTGAAGTGACTTCCATGTAAATGAAAAGTCACATTTAATACACGGATACATACATTAAAAAAAGTAACTGACACTTCACGGCCGGACTTTGACCTTCTGAGTCCCTAAACTAAGGTAAATTTGGAAGTCTGTATAGTTGTCCTGATTCAGGAGAATATCGAAAAATAAACACGAAATCGATGTGGTTAAAACATTAGCATTGGTAAGCAAAGCTGAACAGTGTTTGCACAAGAGAATAAATATTTAAAAATATTTTCGTGACTCCGTGTTCTTTAGGGGCAGGGGTGGCTCAGTGGGTAGCGCGCCAGGTTCGTAATCTGCAGTTCCCAGGTTCCAGTCGGTTCAGCATTGAGATTTATCTCCGCAAAACTTCCCGCCATGACCACGGTCAGTAAGGGACACCGATGGGCTCGGAAAGGCCGTCGTCCGTCGGATGGGACGTTAAGCCATACGCCATGCACGTTAAAGAACACGCAGGATGGCCTTGATGAGAGGCTTCGATCTACTTCCTACCAGCTGTCCAGTGGGCCAATTTCCCGCATTGTCCTCGGGGTCCTTGTGACCTGGCCATTTAGCCCATTGTGTGCAAGTAAGTGCCGCTCAGAGGTAAAACAATCAAACCCAGGAGAGTACCTAATACCATGATTTATAAGTGTAATTTAAAGGCAAAATAAATGACTTTAGGAGTTTATATCCCATGGGACAACTGCAGTCTTAAGATATATGGGGGCGAAGGTGGCTCAGTCGGTAGCGCGCCAGGCTCGTAATCTGTAGTTCCCAGGTTCGAATCCCAGCTGGGTCAGCGTTGAGATTTATCTGCGCAAAACTCCCCGCCCTGCCCACGGTCAGTAGGGGACACCGATGGGCTTGGAAAGACCGTCGTCCGTCGGATGGGACGTTAAGTCGTGGCCCCGTGTGCGGGAGAGCCATACCCTGTGCACGTTAAAGAACACACTAGATGGCCTTGACGGGAGGCTACCATCTGTCTCCCAACAGCTGTTCCAGTGGGTCCCCTCCCCCAACCTTCTCTGAGCCTTCAGGGTCCATGTGACCTGGCCATTTAGCCCATTGTGTGCAAAAAAGTGCCGCTCAGAGGTAAAACAACCCAACCCCCAACCTTCTCTGAGCCTTCGGGGTCCTAGCGACCTGGCCATTTAGCCCATTGTGTGCAAAAAAGTGCTGCTAAGAGGTAAAACAACCCATCCTAGCAGAGCCATACCCTATGAATATTAAAGAACACGCTGGATGGCCTTGACGGGAGGCTACCATCTGTCTCCCAACAGCTGTTCCAGTGGGTCCCCTCCCCCAACCTTCTCTGAGCCTTCGGGGTCCTTGCGACCTGGCCATTTAGCCCATTGTGTGCAAAAAAGTGCCGCTCAGAGGTAAAACAACACAAGCCTTGAGATATATAAGGTAATAAGAAAAAAAGTTAGTCTTTCTTCAAGAAACCAAATAAAAAATGCAATAATATATAAACTTTTAATAGTACAATAACGACAAGCGAGAAATCGGCAAACCCTCTAAAGAACCTATCTCAAAGTGACGTAGCGGAACAAAACGATAAACCAGAATTTAGTGGTCGTAAAAATAATTGCCCTCTCCTGAGGTCATCTGACTTTCAACTGGAATCACTTAGTAATCATTCGGACCGGAAATAAACTGTTCGTTCCCATTAAAAGTCCTGTGCTTTGCGCAGCAGTGTCTCTTTACTAGTAACGGCAGAAAGGGTTCACCGTTGTTTACAAATCATCCCGTGGCGATAATTGCGATCAAACTCAACAACGGTATCCTCCGTTCAACCTAATATACAGACATCGTATGTTTATCTGTGTGTACATCACAGGTTTACAGAGTTCGATAAACTGTACTGTTAAAAAATAAGTCTTTCGTGGAACTTTTATATTTTTTATATTTTTTTTAATTTTCCAGAGAGGGTCATTTAAATTTTTTTTTTTTTGGGGGGGGGGGGGGGGGGGGGTTGGCTCAGTCGATAGCGCGTCAAGCTCGTGATCTGCAGTTCCCAGGTTCAAGTCCCAGCTGGATCAGTGTTCAGATTTATTTCGGCAAAACTCCACGCCCTGCCCACGGTCAGTAGGGAACACCGATGGGTTTGGAAAGGCTGCTGTCCGTCGGATGGAACGTTAAGCAGTGGCCCCGTGTGCCACAGCTTAACGTAAGAACACGATGGATGGCCTTGCAGTGAGGCTACCATCTATCTCCCAAGAGCTGTTCCAGTGAGTCCCTGGGCTTGGAAAGGCCGCCGTCCGTCGGATGGGACGTTAAGCCGTGGCCCCGTGTGCGGGAGAGCCATACCCTGTGCACGTTAAAGAACACGCTGGATGGCTTTGACGGGAGGCTACCATCTGTCTCCCAACAGCTGTTCCAGTGGGTCCCCTCCCCCAACCTTCTCTGAGCCTTCGGGGTCCATGTGACCTGGCCATTCAGCCCACGGTGTGCAAAAAAGTGCCGCTCAGATGTAAAACAACCCAACCCAGTGAGTCCCCCCCCCCCTCCCCCAACCTTGTCTTAGCCTTCAGGGTCCTTGTGACCTGGCCATTTATCCCAAAGTGTACAAAAAAGTGCCCATCAGGAAGAAAAACAACCCATCCTAACAGAGCTATATCCTGTGAATATTAAAGAACACGCTGGTGGCCTTGACGGGAGGCTACCATCTGTCTCCCAACAGCCGTTCCAGTGGGTCCCCTCCCCCAACCTTCTCTGAGCTTTCGGGGTCCTTGTGACCTGGCCATTTAGCCCATTGTGTGCAAAAAAAGTGCTACTAAGAGGTAAAACAACCCATCCTAGGAGAGCCATATCCTGTGAATATTAAAGAACACGCTGGATGGCCTTGACGGGAGGCTACCATCTGTCTCCCAACAGCTGTTCCAGTGGGTCCCCTCCCCCAACCTTCTCTGAGCCTTCGGGGCCCTTGTGATCTGGATATTTAGCCCATTGTATGCAAAAAAAGCGCTGTTCATAAGTAAAACAATCCAACGTTAACGAACACGCTGGATGACCTTGACGGGAGGCTACCATCTGTCTACCAACAGCTGTTCCAGTGGGTCCCCTCCCCGAACCTTCTCCGAGCCTTGTGACCTGGCCATTGAGCCCATTGTGGCTCAATGGTGCTCAATGAGCCATTGTGTGCAAAAAAAGTGCCCCTCAGAGGTAAAAACAACCCAACGTTCACTTTTAGACAAATCCTTACCGGGTAGAATCTAGGGAGGAAGGGACATCCCCCCCCCCCCACCTAACCAGAGTCCCCAAAGAGCATTAATTCCGGGAATATCTTCCTTGTCGAAGCTGTCCCTTGACCCATCTGTTTTCACACTGCGATGATTCTAATTCGTGTCCGTGAGAATTAACCTCTGCTTCACACGTGACAGAGCAGACGACATGACCCACTGGAGCATATATCAAGTAGGGGACTACATGGGGAGGGGGAGGGGATAAGCTTCCGGACATCAAGGAAAAATTTAAACATTTTATTTCCTCAACTCTTATTCTCTTTTTTCATAATAAAATTGTGGGTGGCTTAGATTGGTTCTTTCGGCAGCTCGCCAGGCTCATCATCTGCAGTGCCAGGCGTTGGGATTCATCTCCGCAAGAAAAGGGACACCGATGGGCTTGGAAAGGCCATCGCCTGTCGGCTGGGATGTTAGGATGCGGGAGAGAGCCATACCCTGTGCACGTTAAAGAACACTCTGGATGGCCTTGGCGGGAGGCTACCATCTGTCTCCTAACAGCTGTCCAGTGGATCCCCTTCATCCAACCTTCTCTGATCCTTCGGGGTCCTTGTGACCTGGCCATTTAGCCCATTACGTGCAAAAGAGGGCCCATCAGAGGTAAAACAACCCAAATATCTCTCTACTTTTCCCGCTCCTTACATAAAAATTTTCCCATTCAAATTTCTTGCACTTTCTCCGTCTGATTTCTCTCTCCACTTTTCCCATTCAAAATTATCTGCTCACTTTCTTCATCCCCAATTTCACCCATCCAAAATTATCTGCTCACTTTCTTCATCCCCAATTTTACACATCCGGAATTATCTGCTCACTTTCTTCATCCCCAATTTTCGGCATCTGGAATTATATGCTCACTTTCTTCACCCCCAATTTTACCCATCTAAAATTATATGCTCACTTTCTTCATCCCAAATTTTCGGCATCTGGAATTATCTGCTCACTTTCTTCATCCCCAATTTTTCCCATCCGAAATTACCTGCTCACTTTCTTCACCCCCAATTTCACCCATCTAAAATTATATGCTCACTTTCTTCATCCCCAATTTTTCCCATCCGAAATTATCTGCTCACTTTCTTCATCCCCAATTTTCACCCATCTAAAATTATATGCTCACTTTCTTCATCCCCAATTTTTCCCATCCGAAATTATCTGCTCACTTTCTTCATCCCCAATTTTCACCCATCTAAAATTATATGCTCACTTTCTTCATCCCCAATTTTCACCCATCTAAAATTATATGCTCACTTTCTTCATCCCCAATTTTCACCCATCTAAAATTATATGCTCACTTTCTTCATCCCCAATTTTCACCCATCTAAAATTATATGCTCACTTTCTTCATCCCCAATTTTCACCCATCTAAAATTATATGCTCACTTTCTTCATCCTCAATTTTCGGCATCTGGAATTATCTGCTCACTTTCTTCATCCCAAATTTTCTCGGCCTAAAATTATCTCCATCCTACAATTCTCTTCACTTTCCCAATTCAAAAAAAAAAAAATTTTCTGCTCGCTTTCTCCTTCAAAAAATACTCTGTTCACTTTCTCAATCCAAAATTCTCTGCTCACTTTCTCCATCCCATTTTCCCTCTCTGCTTCCTCCATCCAATCCCCACTTCACCTTCCTCCCCACAATCCAAGAATTGTCTGCTTACTTTCACACACGTCCAAAATTCAATTCTCACTTTTCTCCATCAAAATTAAAGACACGAACTGATAAGATCATCGTTAAACGAGGAAATGATAAAAGCAGCAGTGATTAGGAAGCTATTCTTCTTCACCTAGTAGAGTTTATATTTACACTTCGCAACAATAACACGAAAGGCAAGGGAGAACCCCGCGCAGTCATTCCTTCTCGATATAGACCAAACAAGTTTAAAACAACACATAATGTCAATCTATACTTAAACCAATTCAAAAGAACTTCTTAGCAGAAATTTCCTTTGAAAAACTCTGCTTTAAAGTAGTTCCCTGTCAGACAAATGAAATTCCTGTTTCTCGTTTTGTTCTCTTTAATCTCTAGTTTGTGGACCCTGCGAACTGTACTTCGATTTTAGCTACCTGTGACTTGTTCCAACCCCCACCCACCCCCCATCTTCATGACCCCAGGGTCGTTTCGCCCCCGCAGTTCTTTCCTTCATTGAAATACTACTTTCCTTCAGATCTTATCAGTCTTTTGTCGAAGAGGGATTTTTTTTTCCTCCTCTTCACGTGCCGGTGCAAACTTGCTGATCCCGTTCGTGGTGAAAACCAGGACTCCTCGTGCAGGGGGAGGGGGTTATCGTGAAGTAACAGGTGCTCACAACTAGGAGTGGAATTATGGATAACAGTTGATATCATTAAAATTCTTACTGCATTTTTTGGGGGGTTGACTCAGACGGTAGCGCGTCAGGCTCGTAATCTGCAGTTCCCAGGTTCGAGTCCCAGCTGGGCCAGCGTGGAGATTTATCTCCGCAAAATTCCCCGCCCTGCCCACGGTCAGTAGGGGACACCGATGGGCTTGGAAAGGCCGCCGTCCGTCGGATGGAACGTTAAGCCGTGGCCCGTGTGCGGGAGAGTCACACCTTGTGCACGTTCAGAACATGCTGGATGGCCTTGACGGGAGGCTACCATCTGTCACCCAATAGTGGGTCCCCTCCCCCAACCTTCGTGACCTGTTCATATACTCCATTGTGTTAAAAAGAAATGCCGCTCATAGGTGAAATAATCCCACTCTTTGTACTTAAACATGGTGACCAGCCTTGATGGGAGGCTACCATCTATTTCTTAGCAAATCTATTGGATTCTCTTTCGAAACACGAGCCCATTGGGTCCTTGTGACCTGTTCACTTAACCCATAGTGTGCACAAAAAATTCGAATTTTCCCAGCTCAGAGGTGAAATAACCCAACAGAACTTTGAAGAACACGCTGGATGGCCTTAACAGGAAATCTTCTTCTAACAGCTGTCCCAGTTGGTCTCATCCCCCAAATTTCTCTGAGCTATTGTGTGACCTGCCCATTTAGCCCATTGTGTGCAAAAAATGGTAAATGACTATTCCCGTTTTTTCACCACATTTTTTTCGAGAACTGTTGAATATATACGGAAAGACACAAACAACTTCATTTTTTGGTCGATACAAAAGAAAATTTTTTCGTATGAAATGCTAAAGAATATAAGAGTGTTGGGTTGTTTTACCTCTGAGCGGCACTTTTTTGCACACCATGGGCTAAATGACCAGGTCACATGGACCCCGAAGGCTCAGAGAAGGTTGGGGGAGGGGACCCACTGGAATAGCTGTTGGGAGACAGATGGTAACCTCCCGTCAAGGCCATCCAGCGTGTTCTTTAACGTTGGGTTGTTTTACCTCTGAGCGGCACTTTTTTGCACACCATGGGCTAAATGACCAGGTCACATGGACCCCGAAGGCTCAGAGAAGGTTGGGGGAGGGGACCCACTGGAATAGCTGTTGGGAGACAGATGGTAGCCTCCCGTCAAGGTCATCCAGCGTGTTCTTTAACGTTGGGTTGTTTTACCTCTGAGCGGCACTTTTTTGCACACCATGGGCTAAATGACCAGGTCACATGGACCCCGAAGGCTCAGAGAAGGTTGGGGGAGGGGACCCACTGGAATAGCTGTTGGGAGACAGATGGTAGCCTCCCGTCAAGGTCATCCAGCGTGTTCTTTAACGTTGGGTTGTTTTACCTCTGAGCGGCACTTTTTTGCACACCATGGGCTAAATGACCAGGTCACATGGACCCCGAAGGCTCAGAGAAGGTTGGGGGAGGGGACCCACTGGAATAGCTGTTGGGAGACAGATGGTAGCCTCCCGTCAAGGCCATCCAGCGTGTTCTTTAATATTCACAGGGTATGACTCTCCTAGGATGGGTTGTTTTACCTCTGAGTGGTACTTTTTTGCACACCATGGGCTAAATGACCAGGTCACATGAACCCCGAAGGCTCAGAGAAGGTTGGGGGAGAGGACCCACTGGAATAGCTGTTGGGAGACAGATGGTAGCCTCCCGTCAAGGCCATCCAGCGTGTTCTTTAATATTCACAGGGTATGGCTCTTCTGCACACGAAACCACGGCTTAACGACACATGCGACGGACAGCGGCCTTTCCAAGCCCATCGGTATCTCCTATTGACCGTGTACTGGGTGAGGAATTTTGCGGAGATAAATCTCAACGCTGACCCAGCTGGGATTCGAACCTGGGAACTGCAGATTACGAGCCTGACGCGCTACCGACTGAGTCACCCCGCCTCTATAAGAGTCAATTTTTTTTATTACTCAAGTTTAAATTAGCTCGCACCGTTTGATAATAATATTTAGTTGGAAAAGTATTTGGATCTATAGAGTCAAAAAAACTTTTCAGGTGTCAAAAGGTAAATTTAGAGCGTCACAAAAGGAAAATTGTGAATTTACTAGAAGCAATAAAAAAATTTAGGGCAGCAAAAAAAAAATGGTAAAAAAATTAACTAGATTCGACAAAAAATAAATTTAAAGAGGCATAAATACTGTTAAAAAATTTATTTTTAGGCGGGAGAAAAGGAAAATCGAAAGAAATTAAACTCGAGGCTGTAAAAAGCAAAATTGGGGAGGCATAAAAAAATTGGCAAAGAAATAAATTTACTTAGGGGCATAGAAATTTATGGCAGGCAGGTTGGGTTGTTTTACCTCTGAGCGGCACTTTTTTGCACACCATGGGCTAAATGGCCAGGCCACAAGGACCCCGAAGGCTCAGAGAAGGTTGGGGGAGGGGACCCACTGGAACAGCTGTTGGGAGACAGATGGTAGCCTCCCGTCAAGGCCATCCAGCGTGTTCTTTAACGTTGGGTTGTTTTACCTCTGAGCGGCACTTTTTTGCACACCATGGGCTAAATGGCGAGGCCACAAGGACCCCGAAGGCTCAGAGAAGGTTGGGGGAGGGGACCCACTGGAACAGCTGTTGGGAGACAGATGGTAGCCTCCCGTCAAGGCCATCCAGCGTGTTCTTTAACGTGCACATGGTATGGCTCTTCCGCACACGGGGCCACGGCTTAACGTCCCATACGACGGACGGCGGCCTTTCCAAGCCCATCGGTGTCCCCTACTGACCGTGGGCAGGGCGGGGAATTTTTGCGGAGATAAATCTCAACGCTGACCCAGCTGGGACTCGAACCTGGGAACTACAGATTACGAGCCTGGCGCGCTACCGACTGAGCCACCCCCGCCCCAATATGGCAGGCAGAGAGTAAATCTGAGGTGACGTAAAAGAAAAATCAACAAAAATTATTAATTTGAGGGAACAAAAAGTAAGTTCAAAAAGTAAGTTTCCCCCCCCCCCAAAAAAAATTAATTAATTAATGGCGGAATAAAAAGTGACAAAATATTTACGGCGGCACAAAAGATTAAAGATAAAAAAATGTTACTTGAAACGGGAAGAACTTTTAACGACGCGACCTCTACATGCTTCATATCAAAACACCCGATATTATTTCTTCCAATGAGAAAATAATAATAAAAATTAATTGAAAAGGAAAAACATTTGGTATTGCATCGTTTGGAAGGTCCCACAAGAAAATGGCCCGAGATCAATGGCCTTCATTTATTAGATCGCAGTGGCAACGAGAACGCGAGGAAACGTGCGAAAAAGGCGTTGCCAGTCAAGACACGCTTTCTCCACAACAGAGATGGGTCGCTTAGCAACGAGTGGAGGAAAGAGTACAGGTGGGAGAACTGCTGCTCCTGCTGCATCCGATTGTACGAGGCGATGCAAGAATCAGACCGTAACAGAGAGATAAAAACGCCAGTGCTACTGCGAGTTCAACATTTTCCCAGGCAAATTCATAACATTTGCATATTAAAAAAAAAGAGTAATCTCAGTGTAACCGTATTTTTTTTTTCGTAATCTATTTTAACTGATGACAGGAGGAAAATATGCAAAATATATCTATGAATGTAGCCCAGGCTCTTCAGAGTTTAATTAAAATTATAACTTTGGCACAGATAGCAACCAATGATTGCACATCAATATCATGCAACTATGTAGCTCATCTGCGCAATCATTATCTCTTCAAGGTTTGGAAAAGAGTTTTTTTTTTCCTTATTTTACCCGCAATTTACCTGTTATGTGGAGAGTATTAATCATTTGTAAAAATAGCTGCTGAATCAGTACAAGTGGCTCATCAGCAAAAAAAATCAGAAATTCTCTTTCAATAAAACACAGATTGAAAATGTAAACAAGTTATTAAAATACGAAAGAAAATTCTGAAAAGGCCAAAATATATATTTGGAATATCTAAGGTTGCATTTATCTCTTTAAAAAAAAGATAATGTTTTCACTTCGTCTTTTACAGATATTAATTTTTTTATTAAAAAAAAAAACGCAATCCAAGAGATAAAAAATGTATGTGTACAGAAGAAAATGTGAAAAAGTTTTATCTCTTTAAAAAAAGTTAATGTTCTCACCTTGTCGTTTGGTAGATATCTTTTTCCAAGAGATAAAAATTGAATGTTTTCGCTTTGTCGTTTTGTAGACAAAAAAATAAAGATATCTCTTTAAAAGATGATGTTTTCATATTTTCATCTGTTGTTGGTTGGTTGTTTTACCTCTGAGCGGCACTTTTTTGCACACCATGGGCTAAATGGCCAGGTCACATGAACCCCGAAGGCTCAGAGAGGGTTGGGGGAGGGGACCCACTGGAACAGCTGTTGGGAGACAGATTGTAGCCTCCCGTCAAGGCCATCCAGCGTGTTCTTTAATATTCACATGGTATGGCTCTCCTAGGATGGGTTGTTTTACCTCTTAGTAGCACTTTTTTGCACACCATGGGCTAAATGGCCAGTCACATGGACCCCGAAGGCTCAGAGAAGGTTGGGGGAGGAGACCCACTGGAACAGCTGTTGGGAGACAGATGGTAGCCTCCCGTCAAGGCCATCCAGCGTGTTCTTTAACGTTGGGTTGTTTTACCTCTGAGCGGCACTTTTTTGCACACCATGGACTAAATGGCCAGGTCACATGGACCCCGAAGGCTCAGAGAAGGTTGGGGGAGGGGACCCACTGGAACAGCTGTTGGGAGACAGATGGTAGCCTCCTGTCAAGGCCATCCAGCGTGTTCTTTAACGTGCACAGGGTATGGCTCTCCCGCACACGGGGCCATGGCTTAACGTCCCATCCGACGGATGGCGGCCTTTCCAAGCCCATCGGTGTCCCCTACTGACCGTGGGCAGGGCGGGGTAATTTTGCGGAGATAAATCTCAACGCTGACCCAGCTGGGACTCGAACCTGGGAACTACAGATTACGAGTCTGGCACGCTACCGACTGAGCCACCCCCGCCCCTATTTTCATCTGTAAACACGTTTTTTTTTAAGAGATAAAAAAATTGTTCGTTTTGTAGACATTAAATTATTTTCTCTTAAAAAACGAGATAATAATTGCACTTTGTGGTTTCGTAGACATTTAATTTTTTAATTCTTTACATAACTTAAAAAAATAAAAAAAAATAAGCCTAAATTCCTGAATGTGCTTTAAAAAGTAGAAAATAAACCTTATCGATGGTGCATTCAGTCACTGAGTTCGTATTTACTGGGGCGGGGGTGGCTCAGTCGGTAGCGCGCCAGGCTCGTAATCTGCAGTTACCAGGTTCGAGTCCCAGCTGGGTCAGCGTTGAGATTTATCTCCGCAAAATTCCCCGCCCTGCCCACGGTCAGTAGGGGACACCGATGGGCTTGGAAAGGCCGCCGTCCGTCGGAGGGGACGTTAAGCCGTGGCCCATGTGCGGGAGAGCCATACCCTGTGCACGTTATAGAACACTTTGGATAACCTTGACGGGAGGCTACCATCTGTCTCCCAACAGCTGTTCCAGTGGGTCTCCTCCCCCAACCTTCTCTGAGCCTTCGGGGTCCATGTGACCTGGTCATTTAGCCCATGGTGTGCAAAAAAGTGCCGCTCAGAGGTAAAATAACCCAACCCAACTCGTATTCACTTCAAGGAAGATACGGCGCCGGAAATCTCGTCGACTACGTAAATCGGCGGCCTGGTCTTCCTTTGAAGTGAATACGAACTCACTGACTGATTGCACCATCGATATGTTTTGCGTTTATTTTCTACTTTTCAGGGCGCTATAAAAAGATAGGTATTTTTGACACGAAGGTTGCCAGATCACTAATTTCTAAAAAAAATCGTTGCGTATGAATATATAATGCAATGAATATGGAGCGTGTGCAGTTACCGTTCACAGCAAACTGGAGCGGTCACAGAAATATTGAACGTGTGCGGTTAATGTTCACAGCACATTGTATCGTGTGAACTCACAAAGACCTGGATCGTGTGGGCCCACTCACAGAAATATTGAGCGTGTGCAGTTACCGTTCACAGCAAACTGGAGCGGTTGCGGTTAATGTTCACAGCACATTGGATCGTGTGAGCTCGCAAAAACCTGGATCGTGTGGGCCCACTCACAGAAATATTGAGCGTGTGCAGTTACCGTTCACAGCAAACTGGAGCGTGTACAGTTGCTGTATACACGCTCCAGATATTTTTCATGAATTCTGTAATCACGTGACACGATAAACTAAAATTCTTTCTGGGTTGGATACGTACAGTTGCTCAAAAAAGTATCCGAACACTATGGTTGATTACGGAATTCATAAAAAATCGTTGCCAGATATGTTTTATGAATTCCGTAATCAACCACAGTGTTCGGATACTTTTTTGAGCGACTGTACTAAGGAAGTATTACGATTCTAATTTTCGGAATCTCCTCAAATGTTTTAATTGCGCCCTCTAATGGGAGAAAACGCCAAACATTTAAACGAATATTCCAAACGATCTATTTACATTAAAAAAGTTAAATTTTCATGGTACAGTATGGTCAAGAGGTTTACATTGGCAGCAATAATTTTCCCGTTGGGACTTATTCGTTTTAAGTCGTATTACGAATAAGTTTATTTCTTTAAATTCGTTCCTTAATAAACAAAAGTTGTGGCACGTACAAAAAAAAAAATGCTAGAAAAAGAAATTGAAGTCAATGTTTGAAATAAGAAAATAAAAAAGTTCAGCCTTTTGATTACTCTGAAGATGGCAACCAACAATGAGACAGATCCTTTTTTCACATTTTGGCTTCCGATGCCACAGAAGAAGCAGAAACTAGTTTCTGTGGAATCACCTGCATTTTCTTTTTTGAGTGACTATTCGGAACCCGCGTGCAATTTAAAACAGATTAAAATAAAAAAAAAATGCAATTTTATCCCAACATTCGACGCCACCCACTACCACTTTTCTTTCCGAATGATTTTTCAGGCCTACAAATAACAAATCACTTCTAGATGCTTGGGTTCTACTGTAGGTGTTTTGAAGGGGGGGAAAAAAGCGAACTAGAAGAACGCATATCGCTTCTGGGGGCAATATCGGAATCTCGTTTACAAAGAAAATGAAATTTTGCCTTTGCCTAATTTTTTTCACTCCTTGAAAGTTTTAATTCGATCTTATTGGATGATGGGAAAACTGCAAATAGTATTACACCCAATTCTCATTTTACACGATTTATTTTGATCTAACACGGTTCAAACGGCGCCTTTTTAAAAAATCTCCATTTGAATTTAATTTTGGAAAAATATTTCTATTCAAGAAAAAATTCCTAGAATTTACATGCCACTTTTATGATCATATTTTTAGAAGTAGTTTTAACTTTGAAAATGAATTACAGATACACATTTTGTACACTGAAATCTCCAAAATAATAACTACACTAACATAACTTCACAACAAGTTTTCTCTATTTTATTCTCTATTTTATGGAAAAATTGTACAAAACCTACTTCATTTGGATTAAAGTGGCAACAATGAGTTCCGGGAATTCCCCTCAATTTTATCTTCAAAGCATACGTTAGTCTTGGTCTCCCATTTCGTGTTTAAAATTAGAAGTGTTTAGATGTTTAATAGAAGAATTCGAAAAAAAAAATTATTTTGAATTTTGTGCGTAATATAAATTTATTAAATTTTTCATCACCTGATTTATTAACTACAATTCAAATATTTTTCGTAAGCCTTACCACGATGTCGGCCGTCCCATGGCCGAGTGGTTAGCACGCTTGGCTACTGTTCTAAGGGACCTGGGTTCGAGCCCCGGGTAAGGCATGGTTGTGCGTCTTGTTTTTCTGCTGAGGTCTTGCCATCCTCTCAGACCTTCGACTGTGGCATATAAACTGACAGGCTCCTGTCAGACCTCTATGGCAAGCAGCTGCTTGAGGGGGTATTTATTTTTTATTATTTATTTACCACGATGTCGGATAATTCAACTATACAAAAGCAGAAAAGGAAAGCGATCACTTTGGATTCTGAGATCCAAATTTTAGATCGTCTTGCAACTGGAGAAGGTTCAACATCCATAGGCAAATATTTTGGTTTGAACGAAGCTACCTTAAGAACCATCAAGAAAAATGAAGATGCTCTTAGAAAATCTGTGCTTTTTGGAACAAAATTGAGCGCTAAGTCGTCATCGTACACGAGAGATATTATAAAAGTAAAGATGGAAAAGCACTAGAAATGTGGCTAGAAGATAACTCGCAAAAAAGAATACCTGTAGACGGAAATACCATCAAACAGATGGCATCACGAATATATAAAGCAGATACAAGAAATGGAAACAATCCCATCAGCTCAGTTAAACAAAAAATACGACTTTTCTGCAAGTACAGGTTGGCTTGCAGGATTTCTTCAAAGACGCGCGTTTCATAATGTAAAGATAAAAGGTATTGTTGCATCTGCAGATGTCCCGGCTGTTAAAGAATTTTGTCCAAAATTGGTCCAAATCAATGAAGATGGTGGATACATCCTGATCAAGTTTGGAATGCAGATGAAACTGGCTTTTTTGGAAGAAAAAAATGCCGAGTAGAACCTACGTAGCGAAATCACAAAAAACTGTTGGTGGCTTTAAAGTAGCTAATGATCGTGTGACCTTTCTATTTTGCAGCAACGGTTCAGTAGATCGTATCTTAAAACCGCTACTCATCAATCGGTGTCACCCATCGGTGTCCCCTACTGACCATGGGCAGGGCGGGGGATTTTGCGGAGATAAATCTCAACGCTGACCCAGCTGGGACTCGAACTTGGGAACTACAGATCACAAGCCTGGTGCACTACCGACTGAGCCGCCACCCCCGCCCCTACATTTACAGTCAATCATTTTAGAACAACTATGGTCATGAATTTTAATATATTAAGAGAACTATTCTCTTTGTTTTTTAAACAATATAACTATCAATATTTCAAAGACAAAATATGTTAACTCATTCAATTTGAACAAATCCTCAATAACAGATAACTCATTATTAGTAATCCTACGCGGTTCATCAAGGTTATCAGCACAGAAGGTCACTACAGTATCATTCGCAAATGTATTCATCCGCCTAATACGACATCCTTAATACAACCACTAGCCCAGGGTATAATTGCTACATTTAAAACTTACTACGTAAGACGAACATTCCAATACATTTTGGATAAACTAGGTAAGGATAAAACACTAACAGTTATTGATGTGTAGAAGAAATTTTCTGTTTTAGATTGTGTCAGATTTAAAACCATCAACTTTAAACGCATGCTGGAAAGCTATTTGGCCAGAATGTGTAGGAAGCAAAGATCCTGCACCCTCAAATACGACTGAATATCCTAATATCATCCCTTTAGCACGTGCAGTTGGTGGAGAAGGATTCGATGATTTATCGTTTGCAGATATTGGTGAATTGCTGGTTGACAGAGCTCTTAGCGAAGATGAAATAATAGAAGTTGTTCTTTTGGGACTTCTGATGAAAAAAAAAAAGATTTCACTCACTGCAGGTTTAATTAAAGAAGGGCTTCGAATGGCTAGTGAATTGGAAAGTCATTTTCTGACACGTGATCCCATTCTCGAACGAGCTGAAACGTGAACTGAAGTCAAGTGTGGCGCATCATCGAGAATAATACAAAGATCTAGTTAAAGCAGGGTTGGGTTGTTTTACCTCTGAGCGGCACTTTTTTGCACACCATGGGCTAAATGGCCAGGTCACAGGGACCCCGAAGGTTCAGAAAAAGTTGGGGGAGGGGACCCACTGGAACAGCTGTTGGGAGACAGATGGTAGCCTCCCGTCAAGGCCATCCAGCGTGTTATTTAACGTGCACAGGGTATGGTTCTCCCGCACACGGGGCCACGGCTTAACGTCCCATCCGACGGACGGCGGCCTTTCCAAGCCCATCGGTGTCCCCTACTGACCGTGGGCAGGGCGGGGAATTTTTGCGAAGATAAATCTCGCTGACCCAGCTGGGACTCGAACGAAGTTAAATCAGGATCTCAACGATTGATTACAGAGTTCGTTGTCAAAACTAATCGAACTTCAGAATCACTGGAAACAAGTGATCATTTGGATCCCCGTGCCACAGAGAGCATTTCAACATTGGAGTAGGAACACGATTTCCAAAATGTTTCAACCGATGAAAGTGATTTAATGCCAGTCTTACGCAAACGAATGCGTCTATTGTCAGAAAAAAAAATCTAATTAATAAGCATGTGTTAGTCATATTTTTTTGCACTTTTTTATTCGTGAATTAGTGACATATTATTTTATTTATGAAGGATAATTTACTTTATATATGTACATATAAATTATCTTTATAAGTTTACAAAATAAAAAATGTGTTTAAATGAATAAAAATCAAATAAAGATTTTATGATTTCTTTTAAAAATTGTTTTACTGTTATTTATATGTACTTTGTTTTATTTGTACCGGGTTCTCACGACTGGAACCAATCTTCAATTTTTTCATATGCACTGTATTTTTTTTTTACGCGGTTCTCTTTGCACGGTTTTTTCGGGAACATATATACCGAGAAAAAACAGAGTTGAGTGTATTTTATAGCTATTTATACAACATGAAAAGTATTTGTCTTTTATTCCATAAATTTAAAAAAGTTGCTTTTCCCACCCCCCTCTGAGAAAAGGGGGAAGATGGTTACTTCAGTGGAATCTCTCTCGACATTCCTACCAACGGAATTTCAAAAATTTTGAAATGTTCAACTTTTCCCACCGTTAGAGGGCGCAATCAGCTATAGGAAGCTTCCAAAAGTGCGAATCGTAATATTTCATCAATACCTGTCGAACCCAAAAAGAATTTTTAATTTATATCTATAAACAAAAAAGTTTCATATTCCACAGACTCTTCGGTTCTTTTACCTCTGACCTTAGCTCTGATAAAGCAGACGTTGCTCGTGACTTTGGGAACTTTAAAAAATTTGGAAGATTGGGTTGTTTTACCTCTGATCGGCACTTTTTTTTGCATACAATGAGCTAAATAGCCAGGTCACAAGGACCCCGAAGGTTCAGAGAAGGTTGGGGGAGGGGACCGACTGGAACAGCTTTTGGGAGATAGATGGTAGCCTCCCGTCAAGGCCATCCAGCGTGTTCTTTAATATTCACAGGGTGTGGCTCTGCTAGGATGGATTGTTTTATCTCTTAGTACAATTTTTGTGCACACCATGGGCTAAATGGCCAGGTCACAAGGACCCCGAAAGCTCAGAGAAGGTTGGGGGAGGGGATCCACTGGAACAGCTGTTGGGAGACAGATGGTAGCTCCCATCAAGACCATCCAGAGTGTTCTTTAATATTCACAGGGTATGGCTCTCCTAGGATGGCTTGTTTTACATCTTAGAAGCACTTTTTTTGGAACACCATGAGCGAACTGGCCAGGTCACAAGGCTCAGAGAAGGTTGGGTGAGGGGACCCACTGGAACAGCTGTTGGGAGACAGATAGTAGCCTCCCGTCAAGGCCATCCAGCGTGTTCTTTAATATTCACGGTATGGCTCTCCTAGGATGGATTGTTTTACCTCTTAGTACAATTTTTGTGCACACCATGGGCTAAATGGCCAGGTCACAAGGCTCGGAGAAGGTTGGGGGACGGGTCCCACTGGAACAGTTGTTGGAAGACAGCTGGTAGCCTCGTGTCAAGGCCATCCAGCGTGTTCTTTAACATTCACAGCATATAACTCTCCTAGGATGGGTTGTTTTACCTCTTAGTAGCACTTTCTTGCACGTAATGGTCTAAATGGCGAGGTCACAAGGATCCTAAGGGCTTAGAGAATGTTGAAGGGGATCCACTGAATAGCTGTTAGCAGACAGATGGTAGCCTCCCATAAGGCCATCCAGGACACGGGCCTTAACGTCCCATCCGATGGACGTCTCTACAGAGGACAAATGTGAAAGTATTATTTCGTTTATTTTAAAAACGAGGTAACAGAAATGCAATTAAATCTGCATATTCGATGCCTTCTCCCATTCACTTTTTGTTCTTTAATTTGTTTTAGCTACAGACTATAAAGTCACTTGCAGATAATCTCGTAAACTACGCCGGTTTCTATAGTGGAGGCTTTTTTAAGTTAGAGCGATACAATAGTACGGGAGTACCAGAGAAAGTCGTCTGAACTGATCCCAGTGAAAATAGTCTCCGTGAAGTCAGGTCAATGTTCTGTTCAACGCTAAAAACAAACAAAAATGCGATACACGGTTAAAAAAGCAGAGCAACACTTGAATGAAATTGAGAGGACCGGTTCGCAGGAAGTACGGCAAAGTAGTGATTGTCACGTGACGACAGCCGGAAGAGCACGGTGTGGCAACGCCCCCTGGGTGTGAACGGAGACCCCCACACGTGCTGTGATCACGTACTCGAGTGACAATTGCAGCTCACGTTTCGATCCAATGCCCATTTTCTCTTTATCGCTCGAGAGGAAGATGGGATTTAATGGGGAGGGGGGGGGAAATGACGACCGTTCGAAGCTCATTTGATGAAGAAGTGCCAAAAAAATGTGGAAGACTAAGCATTACGAAACAGAAAGATTGGAGAATGACGTTTCTTATTTTCTGCATTTATCACTAACAGTGGATTCGATTTGGTTTATTTTACCCTCTTAGTGGCACTTTTTTGCACACAATGGGCTAATTAGCCAGGTCACAAGGACCCCAGAGGCTCACAGAATGTTGGGGGGAGGGGACCCATTGGATAGTTGTTGGGAGTATATATTTATATATATATTTAATATCGGATGGGACGTTAAGCCATGGCCCCATGTGCGGGAGAGCCATACCCTGCGAATATTAAAGAACACGCTGGATGGCCTTGACGGGAGGCTACCATCTGTCTCCCAACAGCTGTTCCCGTGGGTCCCCTCCCCCAGCCTTCTCAGAGTCTTCGGGGTCCTTGTGACCTGGCGATTTAGCTCATTGTGTGCAAAAAAGTGCTACTGAGGGGTAAAACAACATATCCTAGGAGAGTAATACCCTGTGAATATTAAAGAACACACTGGAGGGGCGTAATCTGTAGTTCCCAGGTTCGAGTCCCAGCTGGGTCAGCGTTGAGATTTATCTCCGCAAAATTCCCCGCCCTGCCCACGGTCAGTAGGGGACACCGATGGCCTTGGAAAGGCCGCCGTCCGTCGGATGGGACGTTAAGCCGTGGCCCCGTGTGCGGGAGAGACATACCATGCGCACGTTAAAGAACACGCTGGATGGCCTTAATGGGAGGCTACCATCTGTCTCCCAACAGCTGTTCCAGTGGGTCCCCTCCCCCAACCTTCTCTGAGCCTTCGGGGTGCATGTGACCTGGCCATTTAGCCCATGGTGTGTAAAAAAGTGCCGCTCAGAGGTAAAACAACCCAACCCAACACTGGATGGCCTTGATGGGAGGCTACCATCTGTCTTCCAACATTTATTCCAGTGGGTCCATTCTCCCAACCTTTTAAGCCTTTGGGGTTCTTGTGACCTGGCCATTTAGCCCATTGTGTGCAAAAAAGTGCTACTAAGAGGTAAAACAACCCATCCTAGGAGAGCTATATGCTGTGCATATTAAAGAACACACTGGATGGGCTTGACGGGAGGCTACCATCTGTCTTCCAACATTTGTTCCAGTGGGTCCCCTCTCCCAACCTTCTCTGAGCCTTCGGGGGACTTGTGACCTGGCCATTTTGTCCATTGTGTGCAAAAAAAGTGCTACTAAGAGGTAAAACAACCCATCCTAGGAGAGCCATACCCTGTGAATATTAAAGAACACGCTGGATGGCCTTGACGGGAGGCTACCATATGTCTCCCAACAGCTGTTCCAGTGGGTCCTTTTCCCCAACCTTCTCTGAGCCTTCGGGTTCCTTGTGACCTGGCCATTTAGCTCATTGTGTGCAAAAAAAGTGCCAATTAGAGGTAAAACAACAAAAAAAAAAACCCCAATTTTATGAGGAGGGAGGGTTAAAAGAACTATATACTTCTCAAAATCTAACAATTGGGAAAATTATAAAAATACTTAAATGCACACCAAAAATGTTGAAGAATTTCCCATGTTAATGTGAATGAGAATCTAACTTGGAAGCTCTATGACTTCTGAAATATGCATTTAATGGAAAAATGTGACTGAAGATAAATTAAAGATCATAATCGAATCTATTTAAATCTCAATGTATAATTCTGAATACTGAACGAATATTCGTTCAGTATTTAAACAGTTATGGATGCTGGAATATTTCAGTGTAGTAATACATCCAGTTCAGAAATCAATTAAAGCCTGAGTAATAAGTATTACTTGAAACCATTTAATAAAATATATATTTTCGAAGTTTGCCTAATATGGTCAATTATGAATTTTTAAAAAAAGACAATTTACTGTGAAATATTCCATCCTACATACTTTTTAAGTATTGAACGAATATTGTTGAAATTCGAGATTTAAATAGATTCGATTATGATCTTTAATTTATCTTCAGTCACATTTTTCAATTAAAGGCATATTTTAGGAGTTATGGAGCTACGAAATTAGTTTTCATTTGCATAACATGGAAATAATCTGAACATTTTGATAGGGCGGTGTACTTGAAAGTGACGACTCAAACCTCATAGCAAAATAAATTATGTATCATCACATTCTTATCATCATCATCCTCAAGCAGCCATGGGCTACGGAGGTCCAACCAGACCGTGCAATTTAGTTCTCCAAGCAAGTCTATCCTGAGCTACATCTACTGCATCTGGCCACTGCACACCAATTCTAACAAGGTCCTGTTTGACATTGTCTGCCCACCGCATCCTAGGTCTCCCCCTCCTTCTGAGGCCTTTAGGCACACTGTTCATAACCCTATTCGCCAATCTATAATTATCCATATGAGCAACATGGCCAAACTAGCGGAGTCTCTCTCTGCACAATATGCTGGTCAAATCCAACTCCTTTGCCTAACCTCATCATTAGTTACAAAGTTGAACCACCTAATGCCCAAGATACTGCGTAAGCATCTGGAATCAAAAGCATCTAGTTTCCTGTTATCTTGTGTACAAAGTGTCCAAGTTTCACTACCATAACTAACCCTAGAAAGAACCAAACTATTATACAGCCTAATTTTAGTCTTTAGGTGTATACGCCTATTTCTCCACACTCTCCATAGATTCTTAAAAGTCCCGGCAGCAATCCCTATACGTCTGTTAATCTCATGCCGCACATCACCATTATCTGTTACATAGCTCCCAAGATAATTAAACTGTGACACCTGCTCAAGACTGCAACCATTCAGATTAACTGAATCACAGCCTGCCTGACCAATTTTCATCACTTTAGTTTTCTCTCTGTTTATAACCAAACCTACTCTACTACCAGTCTCATCAACAGCTCGAATGAAAGAGTTCATCTCATCAACATCATTTGCCAAAAGGGCTAAATTATCAGCTAAATCAGAAATTTTCGTATCTCCAGTCCATTTAAGGCCAAAAACTTTCCCTTGAAGTGAATTTCGCATAACATAAACAATAACCAAGCTAAAGAGAAAAGGAGACAAAATGCACCCTTGTCGAACACCAGAAGTAATGCTAAACCAATTGCTACAAGCCTTACCAACTCTCACACACGACTCAGTGTTATTATAGAGAGCTACTTTAAGTTATGATGTGTTTGTAAAAAGTGCTTCCCGAAAGTCATTCACGTTTTTTTTAATAGGAACTTTTTCCACTGCACTAGTATTTGGTGTATTCTGCAGAGCGCACGTTCTATTTGCTCGAATGGCGAGACATCCATTGTCCCTGTTGCTGTCTCGTGAAGCATCATTTCCTCGTGCTTGTAATCCACGTAGTTTGATAACCACACGAGCTATTGTCAACAAAGCTCAGCTGGTTCACAGGTCATAATTGATGTTTTAGGGTATTGCAAACATAAAACTGTTTTTTGTAACTACCTCAATAAAATTGCGCAAACATATTGGTGAAAAAAGATGATGATTATTTGTTAATTGAAGCAAAGTCTTGTAAGTGGACATCGGGACAGATTTGTTTTTAAAGAAAAAAAAAAGTATTAAACTTAGATTGTGTCCGATTGGTTTGCGTTATTTTGTTGCAAAGAATGCAAGGTTCGAATCCTATTTGCCATTTAGGTGTGTTTTTTTTACACAAATATTTCTTTTTACGGAGATAGGGGCCCCTATTTTGAATTAATATTTCTTTCATACTGACAGAGGTCCCATTTTTAGTTATTTTCTTTTTGCACTAACAAGTACCCCCATTTTGCATTTTTTTTTTCACTGATAGGGATCCTTCCGCTGATACTTTCTTTCACACTGGCAGGGACCCCTTTTTTTCCGCTGATACATTATTTCGCACCAGCAGGGACCCCTTTTTTCCGCTGATACTTTCTTTTGCTCTGGCAGGAACCCCATTTTTCCGTTGATACTTTCTTTCGCACTGGCAGGGACCCCCTTTTTTCCGCTGATGCTTTCTTTCGCATTGGCAGGGACCCCCTTTTTTCCGCTGATGCTTTCTTTCGCATTGGCAGGGACCCCCTTTTTCCGCTAATACTTTCTTTCGCACTGGCAGGGACCCCTTTTTTCCACTGATACTTTCTTTCGCACTGGCAGGGACCCCCTTTTTTCCACTGATACTTTCTTTCGCACTGACAGGGACCCCTTTTTTTCCACTGATACTTTCTTTCGCACTGGCAGGGACCCCCTTTTTTCCGCTGATACTTTCTTTCGCACTGGCAGGGACCCCCTTTTTTCCGCTGATACTTTCTTTCGCACTGGCAGGGACCCCCTTTTTTCCACTGATACTTTCTTTCGCACTGGCAGGGACCCCCTTTTTCCACTGATACTTTCTTTCGCACTGGCAGGGACCCCCTTTTTCCACTGATACTTTCTTTCGCACTGGCAGGGACCCCCTTTTTTCCGCTGATACTTTCTTTCGCACTGGCAGGGACCCCTTTTTTCCGCTGATACTTTCTTTCGCACTGGCAGGGACCCCTTTTTTCCACTGATACTTTCTTTCGCACTGGCAGGGACCCCCTTTTTTCCACTGATACTTTCTTTCGCACTGGCAGGGACCCCTTTTTTCCACTGATACTTTCTTTCGCACTGGCAGGGACCCCTTTTTTCCACTGATACTTTCTTTCGCACTGGCAGGGACCCCCTTTTTTCCCGCTGATACTTTCTTCCGCACTGGCAGGGACCCCCTTTTTTCCGCTGATACTTTCTTTCGCACTGGCAGGGACCCCTTTTTTCCACTGATACTTTCTTTCGCACTGGCAGGGACCCCCTTTTTTTCGCTGATACTTTCTTTCACACTGGCAGGGACCCCTTTTTTCCCGCTGATACATTATTTCGCACCAGCAGGGACCCCTTTTCTCCGCTGATACTTTCTTTTGCTCTGGCAGGAACCCCCTTTTTTTCCGCTGATATTTCCTTTCGCGCTGGCAGGGACCCCTTTTTTCCACTGATACTTTTTTTCGCACTGGCAGGGACCCCCTTTTTTCCGCTGATACTTTCTTTCGCACTGGCAGGTACCCCCTTTTTTCCGCTGATACTTTCTTTCGCACTGGCAGGGACCTCCTTTTTTCCGCTGATACTTTCTTTCGCACTGGCAGGGTCCCCCTTTTTTCCACTGATACTTTCTTTTGCTCTGGCAGGAACCCCATTTTTCCGTTGATACTTTCTTTCGCACTGGCAGGGACCCCCTTTTTTCCGCTGATGCTTTCTTTCGCATTGGCAGGGACCCCCTTTTTTCCGCTGATGCTTTCTTTCGCATTGGCAGGGACCCCCTTTTTCCGCTGATACTTTCTTTCACACTGGCAGGGACCCCGTTTTTCCACTGATACTTTCTTTCGCATTGGCAGGGACCCCCTTTTTCCGCTGATACTTTCTTTCGCACTGGCAGGGACCCCCTTTTTCCACTGATACTTTCTTTCGCACTGGCAGGGACCCCCTTTTTTTCCACTAATACTTTCTTTCGCACTGGCAGGGACCCCCTTTTTTCCGCTGATACTTTCTTTCGCACTGGCAGGGACCCCCTTTTTCCACTGATACTTTCTTTCGCACTGGCAGGGACCCCCTTTTTTCCACTAATACTTTCTTTCGCACTGGCAGGGACCCCCTTTTTTCCACTAATACTTTCTTTCGCACTGGCAGGGACCCCCTTTTTTCCGCTGATACTTTCTTTCGCACTGGCAGGTATCCCCTTTTTTCCGCTGATACTTTCTTTCGCACTGGCAGGGACCCTTTTTCCGCTGATACTTTCTTTCGCACTGGCAGGGTCCCCCTTTTTTCCGCTGATACTTTCTTTCGCACTGGCAGGGACCCCCTTTTTTCCGCTGATACTTTCTTTCGCACTGGCAGGGACCTCCTTTTTTCCGCTGATACTTTCTTTCGCACTGGCAGGGTCCCCCTTTTTTCCACTGATACTTTCTTTTGCTCTGGCAGGAACCCCATTTTTCCGTTGATACTTTCTTTCGCACTGGCAGGGACCCCCTTTTTTCCGCTGATGCTTTCTTTCGCATTGGCAGGGACCCCCTTTTTCCGTTGATACTTTCTTTCGCACTCGCAGGGACCCCCTTTTTCCACTGATACTTTCTTTCGCACTGGCAGGGACCCCCTTTTTTCCACTAATACTTTCTTTCGCACTGGCAGGGACCCCCTTTTTTCCGCTGATACTTTCTTTCGCACTGGCAGGTACCCCCTTTTTTCTACTGATACTTTCTTTCGCACTGGCAGGGTCCCCTTTTTTTCCGCTGATACTTTCTTTCGCACTGGCAGGGACCTCCTTTTTTCCGCTGATACTTTCTTTCGCACTGGCAGGGACCCCTTTTTTTTTCCACTGATACTTTCTTTCGCACTGGCAGGGACCCCTTTTTTCCGCTGACACTTTCTTTCGCGCTGGCAGGGACCCATTTTTTCCACTGATACTTTCTTTCGCACTGGCAGGGACCCCCTTTTTTTCGCTGATACTTTCATTCGCACTGGCAGGGACCCCCCCTTTTCCGCTGATACTTTCTTTCGCGCTGGCAGGGACCCCTTTTTTCCGCTGATACTTTCTTTCGCACTGGCAGGGACCCCCTTTTTTCCGCTGATACTTTCTTTCGCACTGGCAGGGACCCCCTTTTTTCCACTGATACTTTCTTTCGCACTGGCAGGTACCCCCTTTTTTCCGCTGATACTTCCTTTCCCTCCGGCAGGGACCCCTTCTTTCCGCTGATACTTTCTTTCGCACTGGCAGGGTCCCCCTTTTTTCCGCTGATACTTTCTTTCGCACTGGCAGGGACCACTTCTTTCCACTGATACTTTCTTTCGCACTGGCAGGGACACCCTTTTTTCCGATGATACTTTCTTTCGCACTGGCAGGGACCACTTTTTTCCGCTGATACTTCCTTTCACTCCGGCAGGGACCCCTTCTTTCCGCTGATACTTTCTTTCGCCCTGGCAGGGACCCCCTTTTTCCGCTGATACCTTCTTTCGCACTGGCAGGGACCACTTTTTTCCGCTGATACTTTCTTTCGCACTGGCAGAGACCCCTTTTTCCACTGATACTTTCTTTCGCACTGGCAGGGACCCCCTTTTTTCCGCTGATACTTTCTTTCACACTGGCAGGGACCACTTTTTTCCGCTGATACTTCCTTTCACTCCGGCAGGGACCCCTTCTTTCCGCTGATACTTTCTTTCGCACTGGCAGGGACCCCCTTTTTCCGCTGATACTTTCTTTCGCACTGGCAGGGACCACTTTTTTCGCTGATACTTTCTTTCGCACTGGCAGGGACCCCTTTTTCTGCTAATATTTCTTTTACACACTGACTTGTCCTAATATCTTTTACAATGAACATTGACGGGAGGGAGGGGGGCGCATTTTGTACTAATATTCTTTTTAAACTGTTCGAGACCCATCTGTTCCATCGTAGAGATTTATCTCCGCAAAACCGCCACACCCTGCAGTCTGCCAGAAGGGACACTCTTAGGCTTGGGGAAAGGCCGACGTCCGTCGGAATGGGACGTTAAGCCGTGGCCCCTTTTGCAGGATAGAAGAGAGAGAGAGCCATGCCTTATGCATCTTCAAAAACCAGATTACAAACCTAGCTCCAAACAAAATAGCAAAACAGATTAAGAAAAAGAAAATTAGAAATGAAATCATCCATTAACTCCTTTTTATAGTTATAACCTTGTATAATCTGATGACCCGGAACTAAACGGTAGAATCCCAAGCGCCACTTTTTTTATTATCATTCCGGCAGAGCTTTTTAAAACGGGCAAGATGCCAACGGAAGAAAAGGTAGCGCGTGCTTTACACAAAGTGTCGGCGCTTCAAGGCAAAACAGTTAATGATCACTCAAATGGCAACGGAGTGGGCCCTGCCTGCCCCATTACTGAACCTGTTCCGTAAATAAAGGAGGCGTTACCTGTTAGCTGTTGAAATTACTTTTACTAAGAGGGGCGGGGGGGGGGGGCAGGTAAATGGTGAACATAGTTAATGACCTTGGAGAATCGCGAAAAATTTCTTGGGAGAAAACTCAATGGTATGTCTTGATCTTGAAAGTAATATTACGAATCTACTTCTACGAGTTTTTTAAATATTTTATTACTTAGCGAATTGCTGGTTAGTTTTTTAACTTGCAAGGCACGTGGTCAGAGGACGGGACAGTTGCCTCCATCGCTACCTGGAAAAATTAAGAGCAAAATTAATTTTAAATATTATACAGGGCCCTCCTAAAATGTTACAATTTCCAGTGTTATGTGAATGGGAATTTTAACTTCAAAGCTCTATAACTATATAAAATTTTTTGTAAAAATGTGACTGAAGATTGAAGATCATAATCATATCTATTTCAAACTCGATTTTAAAAAATATTCGTTCGGTAATTAAAGAGTTATGGAAGCTGGAATATTTAACGATAAATTATCTTGTTTTATAAAAATTATTCTTAATCATCTCATTAAAATAATAATTAGGAAATCTGCTGAAATTTTGAAACAATACACGGTAGACTTTAAAAAACACACTGGAAGGCCTTGACGGGAGGCTACCATCTGTCTCGCAACAGCTGTTCCAATGGATACCTTCCCCCAACCTTCTCTGAGCCCTCGGGGTCCTTGTAACCTGGCCATTTAGCCCATTGTGTGCAAAAAAGTGCCACTAAGAGGTAAAACAACCTAACCCAAGAGAGCAATACCATGTGCACATTAAAGAACTCTGGATGGCCTGGGAGGTTACCATCTGTCTTCCAACAGCTGTCCAGAATGAGTATTCTTCCCCAACCTTCTCTGAGCCTTTGGGATCCTTGTGACCTGGCCATTTAACCCATGGTGTGCAAAAAAGTACCGTTCAGAGGTAATACAACCCCCTCCCACCACCACACACCAATCATCAGCATTTCCCATCGAACGGAGCTCGAGCATTTCCAAGTCCTTCCCACAGTAAATTTCCTGTACGAATGAACTCTCCCACCGTTTTTTCTGCCACCTAAAGAAAATGTCTTCCTACAGCAGGTGGATGAACTCTAAACTCATTTTTCCCCCAATTCTGTAAATTAACTTCTTTGTTCAAGATTTATAACAGCAATATTTAGATTTATTTATATTTGTTTTTAAAGCCTGATATGTCGAACTGACTTCATCAACCGTTACATTTCTCACGGTTACGGTCGTCATATCTGTACGCGTCGTTAGCTGCAAATTTTTTTACCGTTTCTGAATGGATTCATATCGAAACATAAACGGTTGGCACAACGTTTCATAGGAATTAGGGTACGATTTGTTGACTCGCAAGAAAAAAGTGCTACTTTAAAGTTTGCTTCTAAAAAAAAAACGAGATTGTTTTTAATTTTTTCCTCTATCTGTGGAGGCTCAGTCGGTAGCGCGCCAGGCCCTTAATCAGCAGTTCCCAGGTTGGAGTACATCTTTAACAGCAATGCTGGACAAAAGAATTGACCTTTGAATTTAACTGAAACTGAAATATTATTTCAAACCATTTCCTAACCGCAAAGTCTCCATCCGATGGGATGTTAATAATTTATATTAACCATTCAACTATAATCATTAAATCAACTAAATTAATAAAATCATTAAACATTAATCAATTAAATATATAATCATTAAACTTTAAAGAATCGTCTGTCTTGTAATAGCTATCCAGTTGATACCCTGCCTCCAACCTTCTCTGAGCCTATAGGATCCTTGTGACCTGGCTATTTAGCCCATTGTGTAAAAAAAGTGCTACTAAGAGGTAAAACAACCCATCCTAGGAGAGCTATATCCTGTGAATATTAAAGAACACGCTGGATGGCCTTGACAGGAGGCTACCATTCTGTCTCCCAACAGCTGTTCCAGGGGGTCCCCTCCCCCAACCTTCTCTGAGCCTTCAGGGTTCTTGTGACCTGGCCATTTAGCCCTTTTTTTGGAAAAAAAAAGTGCTGCTCAAAGGTAAAATCTCCTAATCCTGGAGAACTATAATCTTTGAACGTTTAGGTTCAAGCTGGATGGCCTTGACAGGAGGCTACCATCTGTCTCTTAACAGCCATCCAGTGGGTACCCTCCCACCAACCTTCTCTAAGCCTCGGGTGCTTGTGACCTGGTGAAAATCAATCATAATTCAGTAATCACTCAGTATATAATGTGAAGGAGAATAAGTTAATAAACTTAAGAGGAAAAATATCTAAAAAAAATATTCATGTCTGAAAAATATGAAAATGAAAAATTACTGAACAGGAAGAAAAAGAATTGCCAATTTTCCAGTAAAAACTAAGACGTAAAAAAGTATGTTCGTTTTATTTTGCTTCATATAATATTTTTTCAAATATTCAATTAGTTTTTAATGTTTATCGTCAGAGGGGGCTAAATGTTCAAACTAAAAACACTTTTTAAACAAAGTAAACAAGCCTCTGATGCCCTCCAGAAGCTACACGTTGTTATTCTAACTTGTTTCTATGACGACCGGGTAGATTAATCAATTCTAAAGTACTCCTTGACGTTTTACAAAAAGTACGTGTATTGCGCAAATTGCCATTTTGTTGCTTAGAGTAGAAACTAAATCCTTCTGTGGATTTTAAGACTTACTGTAAATAAACCATTACCTAGCCGAACTTCCGCTACATTTGATATTCAGTGATTGAGGACGCGTGTTGGGTGGCTGCCGTTTGCACGTGCAGTCATTTCCCATCCCCTCTCATGTGCTAAAGCTCGGCCTATTAGAGTCAAGGCTACATAACCTCTGACCAGAATAACAATAACATCTCTACAGCTATTAAAACCATGGACGCCATCTGCAGATAATAAATTCCCGCGTAAATTAACGTTGATTGTCATTGTTGAGAGCAAATTGATCTGTTGGAATTTTCATGCAGAAGCAGGTTAGATTTTGATCTGCGAAGTTTTACCTCTGAGCGGCACTTTTTTGCACACAATGGGCCAAATGGCCAGGTCATTAGGACCTCAAGGACAAAGAAAATGTTAGTGGGAGGGAACCCACTGGATAGCTGTTAGGTGACACCACTGGATAGCTGCTGGATCTGTCTACCAACAGCTGTTCCAGTGGGTCCCTTCCCCCAACCTTCTCTGATCCTTCGGGGTCCTTGTGACCTGGCCATTTAGCCCATGGTGTGCAAAAAAGTGCCGCTCAGAGATAAAAAACCCGGCCCAACTATTTTGCACACAATGGGCTAAACCTCACAAGACTCCTCCACTTATACATAGAAAGAGAAAATTACGTTATACTCAAAAAACATTTACGTACGTTAAGAAATAGAAATTTTTGATAAGGCAAATTCAACTTTCTCACTTTTTGGAGTATTTTCCGATTGTAATGAGGTTCTTGCACCCCATTTCCTAACAAAAACAAAACAGGTGGTTGTTGTCATGAGTTTTAGTAATCAGCTTCAAATGTTGCCAGAAATAGGAAATGCAGGGCTATAAAAGCGGATGCACGCAAACGTCAGGCACAGATGGGTCTTTGCAGATGAACTTGTTGCCTGAAGGCATGGCGACCTGGTGCACGCTTCTCAGCAGACCACATTGGCAGACGTATAGCACACAACATAAAAGTATTCATACTGCCATGTTGTGTGAATGAATAGACACATTAAAAACTACATTTTTAAGTAGGGGAAATTTTTTACACTGTCGTCTGTAAACCAACTAATTTTTTTTAAGTTCGTTTTGGATTATTATCGAAAAAAGAGGTGTTCTGAAAAATAATGGCTCTGTTGTTTTGCCTCTGAATGACACTCTTTTGCACACAATGGACTAAATGGCCAGGTTACAAGGACCCCGAAGGCTCAGAGGTTACGGCACACTGGACACTTTTAGGAGACAGATGGTAACCTCCCATCAAGTCCCTCCAGCGTGTTCTTTAACGTACACAAGGTAAATTTTTACCTGTGAGTGGCACTTTTTTCACACAATGGGCTAAATGGCCAGGCCATAGAGTCCGAAGGCTCAGAGAAGGTTGGTGGAGACCCACTGGACAGGTGTTAGGAGACAGAAGGTAGATTCCCATCAAGGCCCTCCAGCATGTTTAACATGCACAGGGTATGGAGATTACAAGTAGCGCGCTACCGACTGAGCATCCCCACCTAAAATAATGATTGGGTTTCAAGAATTAGGAAAATAATATACATATTCAAAAAACAATAGTATTTTGAAAGTATATCTGAAATAGTTTTGAACATAATTAGTGAATTTCCACATTCGTGACCTTGCATATGTCCAATTGGCATTCCACTTCCAGTCACTCGCATTTTCTGATAGATGGATTGGCAGGGGTGGTTCAATTTTGTAATCTCCAATGATCCCTGATTTTGACACCCCTTCTTCTGTAAAGAATTTGTTTGCACGGACAAAATTCGAAACTTGAATCATTTGAAAGCTAGAATAATGGAAACAATTGGGCAAGTAAAGTAGCAAGCTATATGCTGCATCTGTGTATTGTAAGAACTGGAATACCAATTTGACCTATGCAGGGTCACGAATTATGTCCAAAGTATCTGAGGTGTTCTTTCAGTTAAAAATATTGTTTTTTTTAATATATGTATTAATTTACTAAATATTGGTTCTCGAAACTCAATCATAGTCCTTAGAATAATCTGAATATCACGATTCGTATTTTCCAAATTTTCGAGTACCGTTACTAGCGCCCTCTAACGTGGCAAAATGTGGACAATAGCAAGAGCTTGACTCGAAAGTGGGCATTTATATACTGTGACTTCTTTAGTTTTTCTTTTTGAAACCACCTTGTAAATCATTTTCTACTTCAATAAAAAGATATGTCGCCCACATTAGTTTTTATAACTCTAGGTTTGTAACACCTTGTTACACTTAATTGTAGCATTTAACGCAGATCTGTCTTGTTGGGCAATTAATTAACGTGTGCTGGCATAGTTTTGCCTGTAGAGGGCGTGCAGTTTCCGTTTTCATCACTTTTAACAATGGCGTTTTGGCAACAGCTTTCTTCGTGGCCCATATTGTAAACAATAGGCTTAGCACTAATGGAAGGCACTCAACATCTTTTTCGTTATGTCGTGTCACCACCTAATAAATAACTGTCCACCAGCTTTACTAGGTTATGTTTTCACTTGCGGAATGGAAGGCGATTGCAGCTAAGAAGGTAAGCAGGAATTAAATGTTGAAAAGAAATGCGGAAGTAATGCCACTAGGTTCTTACTTCCATGGTTTAGTAACCTACGTTGTAGTAGCAATTACTCTTTTAAAGATTGCTTCATCTGTGACCTATTAGCAATTAAGAGGAATATTTTAGGATAAAAATAGAATGGTTTCCGCATCGAAAAGTTTTTACGTTGTGTATTTTTTTTGATTGATTCATATGAAACGAAGATTAATGACTGTACGATTAAATATGCATAAAATTTTGATATAATCTATACAAACTGTGTATATTCCACAAACCACTGTCAAATTGACCGATAAAAATGAGGACCGTTACTAGTTAGCGCGAGCAAGCAAATTAATAAATTTTTATAATTATTTTATGATAAATATTCAAAAGTACAATTATGAACTTTTGCTTTAAATGAATCTCCTGGCCGCATTATATAAAAAAAAAAAGCCACCAAAAGATATAAAATCACAGAGGGAGTGAATCGGTAACATGGAATCATAAAATTGTTCATAATCTCGTTACCCGTTACTTTCGGGATATCGCACAGCGGGGGGGTCTGCGGAACTTTATATAATTTATTTTTTATTTATAAATGGAAAATTGTAAAGATTATTAAAAAAAAATTTGACAGTATTATATATTTCACCATAAAAAAAAATCTGCGATTCACAAGTTCGAGTCACAACTGTGTCGACATTGGAATCTCCCTCCGCTAAATCCTCACCCTATTCTCAACCAAAAAGAGGACGTTTTGCTTGAAAAGGCCGTCGGATGGTATGCTAATCCGTGGTCCTGTGTGCAAAAGTCGTACCCTATTCTCGCCAAAGAACAAGCTGGATGACCCTTACGGGAAGCTTCGATCTGTCCAGTGGGTCCCTTCCCCCAACCTTCTCTGTTCCCTTCGGGTCTTTGTGACCTGGCCATTTTAGTTCGTGTGCACAGAAGTACCTTACAAAGGTAAAGCAACCTAAAAAAAGAAATTGCACGAGCAAAAATAACGCATTAAAATTACTAACAGGTAAAGTAGATATTGATCTGTGACATCTTCCCCATATTCCTGAGAAAGTTCCTCAAACCACGTTCGTTTCCTGTCTGCCCAGAAGGAACAACAGAACTGCACAAATGCCGAATTTCTTTAAGTTCCTGTTCCGACAATTGCCACACGTCATCCTCAGATAACATTTTTCTTTTTTCCTTCCCCTAAGATAAATTCCGTTTTTTTTTTTGGTCCATTACATGCTGTTAAGCATCACAAAGGAAACGTTTATCTAAACGAATTTTTCCCGTTTTTTTTTTTCCCGTTTGCTGGAAATTGACTGAAGGCCAGATTATTAAGGAAGTCTCTGATAATAGGACACCTAAATATTTTATGTGCCTCTCAAGATGTGGAATTACAAATTTTAACTTCCGCCACGAAGCAGTGTATTTTGAAATTGTTCTTTTTTCTTTGTGGGGTGGGGGATTCGTGTTTTTAAAAGATTAAAACATACGTAATCAATAAGTAAATTGAAAAAGAGCAACAAATAAGCATTGACGAAAAATGTAACAATAGTTGCTAAATGTTTAAAAAGCATAAAAATGCAAAAAAATTTAAACGCCTACATTTGGAGGGGTTGGACCCCTCAAACCTTTTCCTTAAATACGCCCCTGCCCAGTGGGGAAGAACTACATAAATTAAATCCTCAGGAGTGGTGAAACTGCGATATTTAAAGCTTCAGGAACGGTGAAATTGCAAAAATTAAAATCTCCGGAGTGGTGGTACTTGGGGGGCGGGGAGAGAACTTAAATCCTCGGGAGTGTAGGAATGCAGAAAAAAAATAAATCCTCACGAGTGGTGGACTTACAAAGGGTTCAATCCTCTGGCATTCTGAAGATACAATTATATAATTTGCTTACACTAGGGGGCGTGGGAAAACCAAACCTTTTATTTTAAGAGAAATGAAAATTCTTTTACGCTTTACAGCTACTAATATTTATTATGATATCTATTTTTTAAATCTTTCTTTAGTTCGAATTTCCGTTATTAGAGAGAAAAGGGAAGACTCAGTCGGTAGCGCACCAGACCTCGTAATCTGCAGTTCCCAGGTTCGAGTCCCGCCTGGCCGGAGTTCAGATTTATTTATCTTCGCGAAACTCCCTGCCCTCTCCTCGGTCAGTAGGGGACACCGATGGGATTGACGGGGGGGGGGGGGGGGGGGGGGGGGGGCGAAGATAAATATCAACGCTAGCCCAGATGGGATTCGAACCTGGGAAATGCAGATTACGAGCCTGACGGGCTACCGACCGAGCACCTCTCCCCCGACCATAAAACTGGGGCGCTTCACAGGTGAAGGAGAATCGATATTTTTACGGCAGACGATTGTAGTTAGTGTTCGTCGGCAGAACGCTGTCAACTGCTGGCGCGTTCTGTTTCATGTCACCTGAAACGCTGCTAAAAATAAGAATCATAATAATAAATCTGTTTTTTTTTTCACTTTACTTAAAAACAAAAAAAGACGTTTTAGGAAAGATTTGTCCGAACAGTTACATCTACCAATGCGTGAAATTGGTGTTTGGGATGCCATTTCACGTTCCACTAAACGCCTAGTAGGCATTGTGAGGTGTGTTTTTTGCGTGTGTATGTGTTTCTCGTTCTCTTGGTGGCAAAGTTTTTTTTTTTGTAGAAGTTGCGATTTTAATAACTCGTTTCAGTTACGTCGTGTTATTTATAATTCTTGAGGTGGAGGTCTTATTTTTATATTTATTGCGATACATATTTTGTTATATGCAAAATGGCAATTCAAAGTCGATAGTCGGTTATGAATGGTTTGTCTTATGGTCTACAAGACAATTTGTGAATCTTTAATTTGGTATGGAATTACAATACATGGAACAACTGGCATCACTAACCTAAAAAAAATTGCAATCATCTATAGCAAAAAATATAATTCCATACAAGTTTAGGGGCGGGGGTGGCTCAGTCGGTAGCGCGCCAGGCTCGTAATCTGTAGTTCCCAGGTTCGAGTCCCAGCTGGGTCAGTGTTGAGATTTATCTCCGCAAAATTCCCCGCCCTGCCCACGGTCAGTAGGGGACACCGATGGGCTTGGAACGACTGCCATCCGTCGGATGGGACGTTAAGCCGTGGTTGATGTGGTGATTGATTGTTGCGTTAATGATGGTTTTTATTGATGATGGTTTTTATTTTGAGCAATTGTAATGAATGGTGTAATTTATTGCTCTAATACGGTGTATCATGTAAGTATTGAATGTAGGTTAACATTCGTATAAATAACTTGGAAGTGTGGTCCATCCTAGGAGAGTCATACCCTGTGCACGTTAAAGAACACGCTGGATGGCCTTGACGGGAGGCTACCATCTGTCTCCCAACAGCTGTTCCAGTGGGTCCCCTCCCCCAACCTTCTCTGAGCCTTCGGGGTCCATGTGACCTGGCCATTTAGTCCATGGTGTGCAAAAAAGTGCCGCTCAGAGGTAAAACAACCCAACCCATACAAGTTTAGAGATAATTTTTTCAAACGCAAATGAAAGATTTTTATTCCTAAATATTCTCTCAGTCCAAAATCTCTTTAGATATGGCATTGTTCTGGACAGATTTTTCAATGTCACATATAAAGTACACATTACACATGATAGGAATACCAGACCAATAAGAATTTTGTTAATAATTACGATAAAAATCTTAAAGCGTATAAAGTGCCGGATATCTTTAACCAGTTACCAAGAGAAATCATATATCTAACTAATTTTAGTGAGATTACGTTAAAGGTTAAAAACTATTTAAAGAATGTCTTTTAATCTGTAATCCTGAGAAAACCTGAATCTATATGACTTTTGTGTTCTTTTTTACAATGCTCACTTATGTATGAAAACTAACGCTCATCAATATTTCCTGCAGATAAGCTGTTAGTTTTGTGGTTCAAATGTATAAAAACTTTCTTCATCTGTGTTTTGTGACCTGACGATGAATAAATATATATTTATATAAAAAGAAATTAATTCATTAGCTCGCTTTTTCATTTAAAATAAAAAAAAAAAGACGGACTACACAGTCAATATCAGAATAATATGTCCCCCTACCATACATATACTATGGTAGGTGGTCATATTATTCTGATACAACTGTGTAAATTGATTAATTTTTAATTAATTAACATTTGATTAATTTTTACAGGTAATTTTTTTGGGAGGCTGGGTGGGGTGAGGGTTCTTGGATAGGTGTTAATTGTTACGATTCGCACTTTTCCGAATATCTCACCTAGGTTCGAGTCCCAGCTGGGCCAGCGTTGATTATTTATTTGCGCAAAATTCTCCGCCCTGCCCGCGCTCAGTAGGGTCACCGATTGGCTTGGAAAATCCGACGTTCGTCGGATGGGACGTTAAGTCGTGGCCCCGTGTGCGGGAGAGCCATATCCTGTGCACGTTAACGAACACGCCGGATGGCCTTGACGGGAGGCTACCATCTGTCTCCTAACAGCTGTTCCAGTGGGTCCCCTCTCCCAACCTTCTCTGAGCCTTCGGGATCCTTGTGACCTGGCCATTTAGCTCATTGTGTGCAAAAAAGTGCTACTAAGAGGTAAAACAACCCATCCTAGGAGAGCCATACCCTGTGAATATTAAAGAACACGCTTGATGGCCTTGACGGGAGGCAACCACCTGTCTCCCAACAGCTGTTCCAGTGGGTCCCCACCCCCAACCTTCTCTGAGCCTTTGGAGTCCTCGTGACCTGGCCATTTAGTCCATTGTGTGCAAAATAAATGCCGCTCAGAGGTGAAACAACTGAACAGAACCTTAAAACGTTGTTACTTTAATACATCGGATAGATTGGGTTAGCGAGGCAATAAAGTTCAAAAGCTCCAAAATATAACAAATTAACAGACCCTCAATATAAACTTACCACACCTACTCTGTCAACAAACTTTACTTTGGCCTAATAGTCCGCTCAATCCCTATAATCGGTAACAACCCAACATTTACAGCTACAGCTAGACAATATCTCGAGCAAGCAGCAAACTGTCTTCACGTGAATATATCTTGGAATGTTCCTCATACGAAAAGCAATTTCTTCATGGTATAACTCTTTTTTTTAATCTTGTACAATAATTTACCTAACATTTGAGAGATTTTTTTCTCCACCCCTCCCCTCCCCCTTTCTGTTCTCATTTAAATCTCCTTTCTTTGCAATCTATTGTTACTCTCGCACGTGAAACAATGTTAATAAAACAGGAATTGTTGCTAATTCTTTTGCATGGGTTCGGTTGTTTTACCTTTTAGTAGCACTTTTTTTGCACGCAATGTACTAAATGGCCAGGTTACAAGGACCCCGAGGGTTCGGAGAAGGTTAGGGGAAGGGGATTCACTGGAACAGCTGTTGGGGAGACAGATGGTAGCCTCCCGTCAAGGCCATCCAGCGTGTTCTTTAATATTCACAGGATATAGCTCTCCTAAGATGGATTGTTTTACCTCTTAGTAGCACTTTTTTGCACACAATGGGCTAAATGGCCAGGTCACAAGGACTCCGAAGGCTCAGAGAAGGTTGGGGGAGGGGACCCACTGGAACAGCTGTTGGGAGACAGATGGTATGCCTCCCGTCAGGGTCATCCAGCGTGTTTTCTTTATATTCACAGGGTATAGCTCTCCTAAGATGGATTGTTTTACCTCTTAGTAGCACTTTTTTTTTTTACACATAATGGGCTAAATGGCCAGGTCACAAGGACCCTGAAGGCTCAGAGAAGTTGGGGGAGGGGACCCACTGGAACAGCTGTTGGGGAGACAGATGGTAGCCTTCATTCAAGGCCATCCAGCGTGTTCTTTAATATTCACAGGGTATGGCTCTCCTAGGATGGACCACACTTCCAAGTTATTTATACGAATGTTAACCTACATTCAATACGTACATGGTACACCGTATTAGAGCAATAAATTACACCATTCATTGCAATAATAAAAACCATCATTAACGCAACAATCATCACCACAATCGTAACAACCGACACCACCACATCAACAAGCACGACAAGAATCATACCAAAACGACAGCTACTACAAGAAAGAAAAAAGTTCCAACAACCCTCAATTAACAACAACACGAAAAAAAAAGCCCTCCTCCTCTTCCCCATCCCCAACTTCCTCTCTTGAGAGAGATACTATCTCCCATCCACTTATCTCTCCATCCTCCGAGTCTCGGCACGCGACCGGCCCAAGGGAGCAACACAAGATGCGCGTGCCTGCGGACTAGAGGAGGAACGTGCAGAATCCACCACAGATACCGAGAGGAGAGGATTTCTCTCTGTACTGGGGGGAATGGAACTTGACACCCACTGCCAGATTATATAGGGCAATGGGGTGTGCGCTCGTGCGATAAGCTTAACTCCACCTCCTTCTTCCCCCCCCCCTCCCTCAAAGCAACCCGCAGGTGCGGTCTACAACACCTTTTGCTCTCTATATATAGGAGTGGAAGGATATGGAATAACCCCCATGATCAGGATAAAATAATAAAATAAATACCCCCTCAAGCAGCTGCTTGCCACAGAGGTCTGACAGGAGCCTGTCAGTTTATATGCCATAGTAGAAGGTCTGAGAGGATGGCAGGACCTCAGCACAATATTAAAGATGTTTTATCTGAAATATTTTAATGTGCGTGCCCGAATGGTTAGCACGTTTGGCTACTGATCTAAGGGACCTGGGTTCGATTCCCTGGTAAGGCATGGATGTTTGAGTTGTCTTTCTGTTAAGGTCCCGCCATCCTCTCAGACCTACTATGGCATATAAACTGACAGTCTCCTGTCAGACCTCTGTGACAAGCAGCTGCTTGAGGGGGTATTTATTTTTTATTTATTATATTAAATATGAAACCTTAATAAGAGTGTAATGCAATCCGATGTTGCAGATTTATTATTTTGGGGGTAGATGATGCAAGTCAGTTCCAATATTCTTTGGAAGCTGCGTAAATTTGAAGGCTTTTATAAATTAAATAATAAATATCCCCTGAAGCAGCTGCTTGCCACAGAGGTCTAACAGGAGCCTTCAGTTTAATACACCACGGTAGGGATCTCAGCAGAAAGGCAGATTATTCAAGTTCCAGCCTTACCCGGGAATCGAACAAAAATATCCGGACAAACATTCATGCCTTACCTGAGAATCGAACCCAGGTCCGTTAGATCAGAGCGAAGCGCGCTAACCCTCCCCGGGAATCGAACCCAGATCCCTTAGATCAGTAGCCAAGCGCGCTAACCCTCCCCGGGAATCGAACCCAGATCCCTTAGATCAGTAGCCAAGCGCGCTAACCCTCCCCGGGAATCGAACCCAGATCCCTTAGATCAGTAGCCAAGCGCGCTAATTCTTCGGCCACGGGATGGCCGAAGAGTTTTATACTCGTTTAAAAAAAAACGAGCTAAGAGTTTTTTTTTTTTTCTTTTTTCAGAAATTTTTGAAAAATATTATTTATTCCCTTTTTTTATCCCAAAAGTTCGTTTGTTGTATAAAAATTATTTCGTTTTGCATTCCAATGTCCCGCTCCCCCCCCCCCCCCCAAAAAAAAAGTTTTTTTAATATTTCGTTTATATTTTTTTTAAAAATACCTCTTATTCTCTTTTTGTTCTGAAGGATGATTTTTTTTCCTCCAAAAAACAGCTTTTCTTTACGTTCCTTTTTTAAAAAAAAATAGTTAGTTTTCAGTTTTTGAAAAATTAACTCGTATTCGTTAAAAAAAATTCAACTAGCTTTTAAAAAAAAAAGACTTCGTGTCATAAAAATTTTCATCTTTTTTCCACCGTTAGAGGGAGCAATAAAACTTTTCGGAAATTTGTAATATGCGAATTTCTAATGTGCCCCTTCAACCCCCCCCCCCTCCACCACCACCACTCCCCCCAAAAAATAATATTCTGCGAAAAAATAGAAAATTAAATTTTTTCAATCTACCTAATATATAACCAAATCCCTCCCAAAGTAAAGGGATCAAGAAACGTGCTAAATAAACGGACCGGTCGAGTTCACTTTTTCCTAACGGTGAACTCTCCTCTCCCCACCCAACTAATGACGATGAGACCGAGGATCCGATCACGTTTCCAACAGCCATGAATCTCGCGCGCACCGGTGATGGTGAGAATTCGAAAAAGGCAAAAAAAAAAACTCGTTAATCACCTGTTGTCGCCATGGAAACGGGATGTCTGTGCTTCCTCTATTAGATAACGCAATTACAGAGCGTGTGTCTGTGCGCAGCACGTGATAATGTGCCGTGACCACTGTTACGGCTACCTCACGCTATTCACAACTTAAAAAAAGATTTAATCCAATAACTCTAGTTTTTGTTTCTTAAATCTTTAGCGATAGAGTAACTAACGACATTTCGTTGTTTTTTGTCTGAGCACACGATGGGGCTAAATGTCCAGGCCACAAGGACCCCACAGACTGAGAGCAAATTGTGGGGTGGGACCCACTGGGCAACTGTTAGGAGACGGAAGGGTTCCGTCAACACCATCCAGCGTGTTCTGTAATGTGTTACCCCAGAAATGCATGTTCCCTGCAGCAAGACCTCACAGCTCCGGTGTCCCTGCGTCGTGATCCCATAGCTGCGGAGTCCCTGCAATAGGACCCCACAGCTGTGAGGTCCCTGTGAGATGACTCCAGGAATCCCTGTGACATGACCCCACAGCTGCGGGTCTCGAAATACGATCCCGAGAGTCCCTGAGACACGACCCCAGAGTGTCCCTGAGATACGACCCCATAAATGCAGGGTCCCTATGACACGACCCTGGACCATGAGATCCCTGCGACACGACCCTGGAACTGTGAGATCCCTGCGACACGACCCCACAGCTGCGGAAGCGCTGCAACGACTGTCGAATTCTGGGGGTTGTTGTGACTTCGTCGATCCAGCGCATGATGAAACGGAGACATATTATTTCTCGGTAATAAAAATGACCCAAATTTCGTAAACAAGAATTTTTCTTAAGGTAAAAAAAAAGCTTTCTAAAAAATGCTCCCAAACACGCCAAGAGAGATTCCATTTCCCTTATTTGGTCCGATTGCGAATGGATTTCTTTTGGGATAAAAGTCTCGTGCTGGAATCCGCGGTCAAGGTCTCGTTGTTTCTTTTTTGTTTCGAAGTGAAACGAGCGCGCGACACCCACGCGTCCAAAATGAATGGAAAACCGAAAGCGTGTCTCGCACACCTTTATGTCGTCGATTCTGGCGTCAGGGGCTCGAGACGCTTCACGTGGCAGGTGGCACAGATTCTTGAAGGTATCGAGAGTGTGTTGGGGGGAATTTTTTTAAAAGCAACCTCTTGTTAGACCTTTTGACTTTTGTAACCTTTTTTCGACTCTTACGATTTCGTTTGAGGTGGGCCCGAGTTGAAAAAATAATTTTAGAAACTTTTAAAGGAAGCTGTTTGCGAGTTGACGAAATGTATATTTGTGGGTTGAGGGTGTGTGTTTAGAATTCGACCTATTTAGCAAAGGGAATACTGGTCGCTTAATTAGGTGTTGCTGTTTATGATACGTTTTTTAAAAGAGGATGTGGATCGTATGAGCATGCGTGGTAATTTTAACTTGTTAAGAATTTTTTTTTTAATTAGGTTTATAGGATAGGTCAATAGGACTCCGCGAGGGCTCAGAGAAGGTTGGCGGAGGGACCCACTGGAATAGCTGTTAGGAGACAGATGGTAGCCTCCCGTCAAGGCCATCCAGTGTGTTTTTAACATGCACAGGGTATGGCTCTCGTGGGTTAGGCAATTTTACCTCTGAGTGGCACTTTTTTGCACACAATGGGCTAAATGGCCAGGTCACAAGGACCCCAAAGGCTCTGAGAAGGTTGGGGGAGGGGACCCACTTGGACAGCTGTTGGGAGACAGAGGGTAGCCTCCCGTCAAGGCCATCCAGCGGTTTTTTTTTAACATGCACAGGTATCTCCAGCATACGGGCCACGGCTTAACGTCCCATCCGATGGACGTCGGCCTTTCCAAGCCCATCGGTGTCTCCTTTCTGCTCGATGGCAGGGAGGTTTGCGGAGTTAAATCTCAACGCTGACTTGAACCTGGGACTCGAACCTAGGAACTACAGATTACGAGCCTGGCACGCTGCAAACTAAGCATATCACCTGAATGTTTGGATTAAATACTATTTCTGTCCTCAGGGGAAAGTATTATGTTTATTATTATTATTAGTTTGGAAAAATGTGTCTTTTTATGTATCACTTAAAATAATCTTTTTTCAACAAAATAAATCTTCAGTTTTACTGAGATTAGATCTTGTCCGAGTTTTTGGGTTTCCTGGTAAATTTTTTTTATTTATAATCTTCTTCGGTTAAGAGATTTCAACGCAGCGAAATTTCGTCATCAATATTTCCGTATTTCTATTTAAAAGTTTCCACAGAAATATTTTAAACGATTCTTTTTTTTTTCCTTGATTTAAAACGATCGTTTAGAAAAACATTTCCACTTCCTGTAAACAACAGCGATTCCCATTTCAAGGAAGTTAAAAAAAACGTCGTCCGTGACGTCTTTTTTTTGTCGTCCAAACGGCATGTTTTTGGTTAGTTTTGATTGATGATCTTGTGTTTGGTTTATAATCTTATTTCTGTCTAATCTTAACCTCGAGCAGTTTCAGTTGTATGTTTTAATCACTCTTCAGTAAATATATTTCAAATTTCCGCGTGATCATCGCAAGTTTGGAAAACGTTGAGTTTTTTTTTTTAAGGTTTTTAAACCGGGAACTCTGAACATTCATTTTTGCTAGAATTCAAATTTTAACAGAAATGGAACACATCTTTGTAAGGTATCGGATACTTATTTTGACACGAAGGTTGCCAGATCGCTAATTTCTAAACCTGGATCGTGTGGGCCCACTCACGGAAATATTTGAGCGTGTGCAGTTACCGTTCACAGCAAACTGGAGCGTGTGCAGTAACTGCACACGCTCCAGTTTGCTGTGAACGGTAACTGGAGCGTGTACAGTTGATGTACACGCTCCAGATGTTTTTTCTGAATTCTGTAATCAACCATAAATAAAATAAATAAATACCCCCTCAAGCAGCTGCTTGCCACAGAGGTCTGACAGAGTGTCAGTTTATATACCATTAGTAGAAGGTCTGAGAGGATGGCAGAATCTCAGCAGAAAAACAACACAAACAACCATGCCTTACCCGGGGCTCGAACCCAGAGTCCCTTAGATCAGTAGCCAAGCGGGCTAACCACTCGGCCATAGTGTTCGGATACTTTTTTTTGACACGAAGGTTGCCAGATCGCTAATTTCTAAACCTGGATCGTGTGGGCCCACTCACGGAAATATTGATCGTGTGCAGTTACCGTTCACAGCAATCTGGAGCGTGTGCAGTAACTGCACACGCTCCAGTTTGCTGTGAACGGTAACTGGAGCGTGTGCAGTTGCTGTACACGCTCCAGATGTTTTTTCTGAATTCTGTAATCAACCATAAATAAAATAAATAAATACCCCCTCAAGCAGCTGCTTGCCACAGAGGTCTGACAGGAGCCTGTCAGTTTATATGCCACAGTAGAAGATCCGAGAGGATGGCAGGACCTCAGCAGAAAAACAACACGAACATTCATACCTTACCCGGTGCTCGAACCCAGGTCCCGTAGATCAGTAGCCAAGCGCGCTACCTTCCATGTTATGTGAATGGGAATCTAATTTCGAAGCTCTATAGCTTCTAAAATATGCATTTAATGTAAAAATGTGACCGAAGATAAATTAAAGATCATAATCAAATCTATTTAAATCTCGTTTTTCAACAATATTCGTTCGGTATTTAAAGAGTTAATAGAAGATGGATCATTTAAAATATCTATCAAAAATAATGCTTCAAAAGATTTAACTCCGATATTAATTAAAACTTAAATATTAAATATTGTTTCAAATAATTCAATAAAATATACATTTTAGAAGTTTGCGTGATGATTATTTCAATATTAGACAATAATTATGAATGACTTTTTTTTTTTTATCAAACATGATACTTGTTTGTTAAACATTCCAGCTCCCATAACTTTTTAAATACCGAAGGAATATTGTCGAAAATCGTGATTTATATAGATTTGATTATAATCTTTTAATTTATCTTCAGTCACATTTTTTCATTAAATGCATATTTTAAAAGTTATGGATTACGAAATGACCTTCCCATTATCTAATATTTCGACAGGGGTATGCAGCAATTCTATAATATTTAAAATCCTAATATTCATTTATCACTCTGTATATCAAAGAGAGCCGTCCCGTGGCCGAGTGGTTAGCACGCTTGGCTAGTGATCTACGGGACCTGGGTTCGAACCCCGGGTAAGGCTTTTCTGCTGAGGTCCTGCCATCCTCTCAGACCTTCTACCTATGGCATATAAACTGACAGGCTCCTGTCAGACCTCTGTGGCAAGCAGCTGCTTGAAGGGGTATTTATTTTTTATTATTATATCAAAGAGACAACTTTTTGTAAACAATTTATAGCTGCTTCGTTTCTAAAAAAAGATTCGCCACCGAATCGGCAAGTTTAAAAAAAAAGACAAATCACCCTTGAGCCGAAAAAAATCGGATTTTAAAGCGCAAAGCTCTTTCGATAACCAGAGCGAATAATAAGCGAAAAGTTTAGTTAAGTAACGTGAAAAATGGGACAGTTAAAAAAAACGATACGTTTAAGACCGGATTGCAAGATATGCTTTTGGCAACACCCACATTATCTGTTCGCGCCGTTTTCTTACCAGCTTGGGTGTTGAAGTATGTCGCGAGCCCATGGCCAATGGAGCGAGCTCACCTCAATCTTTACTAAATGCATAATTAAAGATTATTCTTGAAGGTGAAATCGGCGAATGGTTGATAGAGGCAGAGATCCGTCAGGAAAGTGATGAAGGATTATTTTCTTTGATTGATCGGCGTGTTATCATGCTTAAATGAGCAGCCGCTGGTGAACGTTTATTAATAGAGTTGTTTGGAGGAAAAAAATCTGTTGTGTACGATTAGCAGTAGCAATTACGCTGTGGGTGTGGTTATCATCCAAATCAAGAATTTGGTGATTGATGTAACCTAAATATGGGAGACGTTGGCGTAGGGGGGGAGGGGGGGGGCGAGACTCCACTTCGATGCAGAATAATGAAAACTCGATTGTGTCTGAAAGGTGTTCATTGAAAACAGTTGGCGATTTATGTAAATCAGTTTAGTGTTAGATCAGGATTCGTTGAGTGTGGTTGCCACCAGAGATTAGCGAAATTGATCGCAGCAAGGTGTATCATTGCTTTTCGATCTTTCGTTTCGTTTTTTTAAATTGGTTTAATTGCTTTTGTTGATGTTACTGTGAGATTTCTTAAAGGGGTCAGTTTTGTTTTTTACTCGAGAAGTGAAGTTTTTGTAACTAATAGTTTCGGTTGAACGCTATCTTTTAAATAAAAAAATAAATACCTCCTCAAGCAGCTGCTTGTCACAGAGGTCTGACAGGAGCCTTCAGTTTATACGCCAGAGTAGAAAGATCTGTGAGGATGGCGGGACCTCAGCTGAAAAACAACACAAACATCCATGCCTTACCGGGGCTCGAACCCAGATCCAATACCCCTTAGATCCAATACCAAAGCACGCTAACCACTCGACCACTTTTACCATATATTGTTATTCTAAAGCCCCCCTTTTCACCAACTATTATTTTCTTTAGCGCCCCTTTTAACGAGTATTCTACCGAAGAGAAATTAAAAGATCAGAATCAAATCTATTTAAATCTCGATTTTCAACAATATTCGTTTCATATCTAAAAAGTTATCGAAGACAGAATATTAGCAATAAAATATATTTTTTATAAAAATCATTCATAATTGTCTAATACTGAAACAATCATTACCCAACTTTGTAAAACGATATTTATTTTATTAAATGGTTTGAAACAACGATTATTTAAATTTTATTTAAATTCCTGAAATTTTATAAATTAAATAACTGTTTAAATACTGAACGAATATTGTTGAAAATCGAGATTTAAATAGATTGGATTATGGTCTTTAATTTATCTTCAGTCACATTTTTACGTTAAATGCATATTTTGGAAGTTATAGAGCTTCGAAGTTGGATTCCCATTCACATAACAAAACAATTCTCTTATGCTAGGGCACCATTAACTTTTTAATATGCAAATTTATTTACTTCACTAAAATTCAACGATAAAAAGCTTTTAGTGCACAAGTTATTTTCAAAGAACTTAATAATTTGAAGATTTTTTTTTTCATCTCGAAATAAAATCTTCATTGTGTAAATGTCCTTTCTTTGCAACGCGTTTAATGTTGATATACGCCACACCTACTTTTTCATGCATAATGTAATTCTGTGTTGGCTGCTTATCAAATGATGGATCTCTGATGAGGACCATCCCTACACTTCGCAGCATCCATCCATCAACCATCCTAGAACACCAGGCGAGTGATTGCAACATCTCCTCCCCACAAACCATAGCTCTACAGATACTAGGGATCACATTGGATCGTTCTGGAGATACTCTTGTCACAAATTCACATCACTGTAGAGAGAATTGATTGTTGGGTTTTTTTTACCCACAATGGGCTGAATGGCCAGGTCACAAGGGCTCAGAGAATGTTAGGGGAGAGGACTCACTGGAAAGGTGTTGACAGACAGATGGTAGTTTCCCCTCAAGGCTATCCATAGTATCTTTTTAACAATCTTGTATCTCGTTTTATAAAAAACATGTTTATTTTAAAATGTATGTTTATTTTATTAAATGGTTTGAAACAACACTTGTTAATTTTTAATTTCCGGGCTAAATTCTTATGACACATTACTGTTCTTAAACATTCCAGCTTGCATAACTATTTAAATACTGAACGCATGTTGTTGAAAATCGAGATTTAAATAGTTTCGATTATGATCTTTATTTTTCAGTCGCATTTTTTCATTAAAAGGCATATTTTAGGAGTTACAGAGCTTCGAAGTTAGATTCCCATTTATAGTCACTCAAAAAAGTATCCGAACACTAGGGTTGATTACAGAATTCAGAAAAAATATCTGGCAACGATTTTTTTTAGAAAATAGTGATCTGGCAACCTTCGTGTCACGTGACACGAAGGTTGCCAGATCACTAATTTCTAAAAAAAAATCGTTGTCAGATATATTTTCTGAATTCTGTAATCAACCATAGTGTTCGGATACTTTTTTGAGCGACTGTACATAACATGTAAAACTGTTTAAGATTTTGATAGGGTCTGTGCATGCCTCTCACTGTTTCAATCCTTTTTTTTTTTTCAGGGGGGCAGAAGCCCTCCTCTCCTTCTCCATCTTCCAAGTGTCGGCCATGTTTTCCGAGAGCATTTGAAATCTTCCTCCACCGTCGCTTCGAAGCCCCGCATTAATTCATTCTCGAAAATATCGACTTTCATTCTGGCACTGCGCATGCGTCCCTCCGGAACCTTCCACGTAACAATATCTCTGTTGCATCCTTGGATTTTAAAAAAGGTCAAACTGTTGTTGCCGAACAACAACAACAAGAGGAGGAGGAGGAGGTGCAGATTAAGTCTTCCTCTCTCTCGCGCGCGCGCAAACACACACCCCTGCCAAGTGCCAGGTTGGTCGGTGACACGGGCTGGTTATCGATCTGTGTGCTGCTGGTCTTGATGTTGTTACCTAGGTTACCATCACGAGCTTGAAACTGGGATCACGGAATGGCGAATTGTGTGTGTTGGGGGAGGGGTGGCATGGGGAAAGAACGTGAAGAAATGTCGAAGCACCTGGTGTAGAGAGTTTGAAATCTTTCACTTTGCGAGGGTCGATTTAGTTTGTTTCCAACTGTTAGAGAAATTGATACTTTGTGTAACGATGAAGCTTTTTTCTAAAGAGAGGAAATGGATAGCTTCGAGATGGGTCACGCGGGAAATGTGTTCTCGCAACATATGGTGTAAAGAGCAGTATTAAAAGCAGTTCAAGCTCTGAATGACTTGTTTTCAATCTGTGGTTCTTCGAATCATAGAGCTTCAGAATCATTCTTACCCGTGTACAGAAGTGCTGCAGATGTGGAGGGCATGTAGGATTAAGAGTGATGTGCAAAGGATGTTGGAGGCATGTAGGATTGAGAGTGGTGTACAGATGATGTCGGAGGCATATAGAATCGAGAGTGGTGTGCAGAGGATGTAGAGGGCGTGTAGGATTGAGAATGGTTGCAGAGGATGTGGAGGGCATGCAAGATTGAGGGGATGGTGTGCAGTGGATGTAGAGGGCGTGTAGGATTGAGGGGATGGTGTGCAGAGGATGTGGAGGGCGTGTAGGATTGAGAATGGTTGCAGAGGATGTGGAGGGCATGTAAGATTGAGGGGATGGTGTGCAGTGGATGTAGAGGGCGTGTAGGATTGAGGGGATGGTGTGCAGAGGATGTGGAGGGCGTGTAGGATTGAGAATGGTTGTAGAGGATGTGGAGGGCATGTAAGGTTGAGGGGATGGTGTGCACAGGATGTAGAGAGCATGTAGGATTAAGAGTGGTTGCAGAGGATGTGGAGGGCATGTAGGATTGATGGGATGGTGTGCAGAGGATGTAGAGGGCATGTAGGATTAGGAGTGGTGTGTGATGTGCAGAGGATGTGGAGGGCGTGTAGGATTAAGAGTGGTGTGTGGTGTGCAGAGGATGTGGAGGGCGTGTAGGATTAAGAATGGTTGCAGAGGATGTGGAGGGCATGGAAGTTTGAGGGGATGGTGTGCAGAGGATGTAGAGGACGTGGAGGGCATGTAGGATTGATGGGATGGTGTGCAGAGGATGTAGAGGGCATGTAGGATTAAGAGTGGTTGCAGAGGATGTGGAGGGCATGTAAGATTGAGGGGATGGTGTGCAGGTGATGTAGAGGGCATGTAAGATTGAGGGGATGGTGTGCAGGTGATGTAGAGGGCGTGTAGGATTGAGAATAGTTGCAGAGGATGTTGAGGGCATGTAAGATTGAGAATGGTTACAGTGGATGTGGAGTGCATTTAAGATTGAGGGGATGGTGTGCAGAGGGCCTGTAGGATTAAGAGTGGTGTGCAGAGGATGTGGAGGGCATGTAAGATAAAGGGGATGGTGTGCAGATGATGTGGAGGGCATGTAGGATTAAGAGTGGTTGCAGAGGATGTGGAGGGCATGCAAGATTGCGTGGATGGTGTGCAGAGGGCGTGTAGGATTAAGAGTGGTTGCAGAGGATGTGAAGGGCATGTAAGATTGAGGGGATGGTGTGCAGAGGATGTAGAGGGCCTGTAGGTTTAAGAGTGGTTGCAGAGGATGTGGAGGACATGCAAGATTGAGGGGATGGTCTGCAGAGGATGTAGAGGGCATGTAGAATTAAGAGTGGTTGCAGAGGATGTGGAGGGCATGTAAGATTCAGGGGATGGTGTGCACAGGATGTAGAGGAAGTGTAGGATTGAGAATGGTTGCAGAGGATGGAAGCATGTAGGATTGAGAGTGGTGTGCAAAGGAAGTTGGAGTCATGTAGGATTGAGGGTGGTGTGCAGAGGTATGCGAGGTTGCGTAGCGGCGTGCTCAGAAATGTGGGGGCAGGTGTAAGTAGAAGTGTAAAAGGAGCATTAGAAGTATTTTTTATGATAACTTTTACAGTCTTTAAAAAGGTGATTCGAACAAATGGATAATTGGGGATTAAAATAATAAAATCTAAATATGATATAAATTAATACGTTAAGTAATAAATAATAGAATTAATAATACACAATTGTTAGTAAATAAATTATTAAAATGCAATAATATTATATGTGCGGGGGGGGATTATATTATATAATTTTATCGGTACATACACGACAAATTTTTTCCCATTTCTCTGTTAGTACAGTCGCTCAAAAAAGTATCCGAACGCCATGGTTGACTACAACATTCAAATAAAATATCTGGCAACGATTTTTTCAGAAATTAGTGATCTGGCATCCTTCGTGTACTGCACACGAAGGATGCCAGATCATTAAATTCTGAAAAAATCGTTGCCAGATATTTTTTCTGAATTTTTTTAATCAACCATAGCGTTCGGATACTTTTTTGAGCGACTGTACAAAAAGGTTTTGTTCACATTGCCATATTTTGGCAATGTGAACTTCTAGACAATCACATTCCGTCACCAAAATTGTAAGTTTCTGCTATAAATAAATCGTTTGCAATATTCGTTGTAAAAATTAACCATTTTTCAAATTTTATTTTCGAAAGAGGGCGCAATTTAAACTTCTGGGATAATCGGATAGCAGTGCTAATAAGGAATATTTAATCAACACCAATTTAATTTCAATTTTTTTTTTAAATCATCTCTAAAAACAACAAAAAAATTTACAGATAGATAACAAAGTGAAAAACACTTCCCAGGTATTTTAAAAAAAACTGTCTAAAAAAGCTCGTGTTGGACATTCGTGCCCGAGTTTTATCCTCCAGTTACCTGTTCTGATAAATTCATCACTGTGGTATGTAGGGGAAGAGGGAGGATAATTGGGGGAGGAACCGATATTGTCGTACTTCCCCCCCCCCATTGTTTACCTCCCCTGGTATTTCACTTACCAAACGATCATCATAAATTATAACTACCTGCCGTTAAAACAATGACACTCGTGTCCATCTCTTAAACAAGAGATTGGAATTCGTGACAACTCCTGTAGAACACTTGTTACATTTCTGTGGAGCGCGCTTTTTCTCCACCCCCCCGCATTCTCACTGAAGAAAAAACATTTTTATATCCCCCCCCCCCCCCAATAGCAGGTTATTGACAATCCCTTAATCTCTAACCAGAAACTCGTAGCTTACATATCAGACCAATCGGCGCCAGTAAAACGTGTTTGGGTGGGAGGTGGAGTTGGATAGGTTTAAGACATCTTTATAGAAAAAAAAAATAAAAAATGTCGTGACTGTGTAATAGCCCTCTCTTCCACTGTTAATGGTTTAAGGTGAAAGCAGTCACGCATGAAGGTACGTGAGGACTGGGATTACGCATCCCCCCCACTTGCACCCGCCCCCTTATTAATAGCACTAGCATAGTTCTTTTGACTCCCACGGCCAAGAGACAACTATTTTCCAAAGGACCACATTGTCTACATACCTTGGATCGCATCGCTGCATCTTGATATACTTTTTTTAACGAGTGTGTATGGTGGAGTAACTTAGTGCAGGATCTGAACTGCTCTCAAACAAGAGTAGAGAAAGCTAATAAAAAAATAAATAAGTAAAAAGCAGCTGATTGTGCCACAGTGGGCTAACTGGCGCCTGTCAGTTTACACGCGACACTAGATTGAGGGTGATGTGCAGAGGATTTGAGGGGTTGGTGTGCAGAAGGCGTATAGGATTGAGGGAGTTGCAGAGCATGTGAAGGGCGTGTAGGATTGAGGGAGTTGCAGAGCATGTGAAGGGCGTGTAGGATTGAGGGAGTTGCAGAGTATATGGAGGGTGTGTAGGATTGAAGCAGTTGCAGACGATGTGGAAGGCGTGTAGGATTGAGGGAGGATGTGGAGGGCACATAAAATTGAGGGTGATGGTGTGCAGAGGATGTAGATGGCGTGTAGAATTGAGGGGTTGGTGAGCAGAGGATATGGAGGCCGTGTAGGATTGAGGGGGTTGGTGTGCAGAGGATTGAGGGGGGATGCAGAGGGCGTGTAGGATTAAGAGTGGTTACAGAGGGCATGTAGGATTAAGAATGGTTGCAGACGATGTGGAGGGCGTGTAGGATTGAGGGAGGATGTGGAGGGCACATAGAATTGAGGGTGATGGTGTGCAGATGATGTAGATGGCGTGTAGAATTGGGTTGGTGTGCAGAGGATATGGAGGCCGTATAGGATTGAGGGGGTTGGTGTGCAGAGGATTGAGGGGGGATGCAGAGGGCGTGTAGGATTAAGAGTGGTTACAGAGGACATGTAGGATTAAGAATGGTTGCAGAGGATGTGGAGGGCGTGTAGGATTGAGGGGGTTGGTGTGCAGAGGATGTGGAGGGCGTGTAGGGTTGGGTTGTTTTACCTCTGAGCAGCACTTTTTTGCACACCATGGGCTAAATGGCCAGGTGACATGGACCCCGAAGGCTCAGAGAAGGTTGGGGGAGGGGACCCACTGGAACAGCTGTTGGGAGACAGATGGTAGCCTCCCGTCAAGGCCATCCAGCGTGTTCTTTAACGTGCACAGGGTATGGCTCTCTCCCACACACGGGGCCACAGCTTAACGTCCCATCTGACGGACGGTGGCCTTTCCAAGCCCATCGGTGTCCCCTACTGACTGTGGGCAGGGCGGAGAATTTTGCGGAGATAAATCTCAACGCTGACCCAGCTGGGACTCGAACCCGAGAACTACAGATTACGAGCCTGGCGCGCTACCGACTGAGCCACCCCCGCCCCGGAGGGCGTGTAGGATTGAGGGAGTTGGTGTGCAGAGGATGTGGAGGGCGCGTAGGATTGAGGGGGTTGGTGTGCAGAGGATGTGGAGGGCGTGTAGGATTGAGGGGGTTGGTGTGCAGAGGATGTGGAGGGCGTGTAGGATTGAGGGGGTTGGTGTGCAGAGGATGTGGAGAGCGTGTAGGATTAAGAGATTCAGGGGGATACAGAGGCATGTAGGATTAAGAATGGTTGCAGAGGATGTGGAGGGCGTGTAGGATTGAGGGGGTGGTCTGCAGAGGATGTAGAGGGCATGTAGAATTAAGAGTGGTTGCAGAGGATGTGGAGGGCATGTAAGATTCAGGGGATGGTGTGCACAGGATGTAGAGGAAGTGTAGGATTGAGAATGGTTGCAGAGGATGGAAGCATGTAGGATTGAGAGTGGTGTGCAAAGGAAGTTGGAGTCATGTAGGATTGAGGGTGGTGTGCAGAGGTATGCGAGGTTGCGTAGCGGCGTGCTCAGAAATGTGGGGGCAGGTGTAAGTAGAAGTGTAAAAGGAGCATTAGAAGTATTTTTTATGATAACTTTTACAGTCTTTAAAAAGGTGATTCGAACAAATGGATAATTGGGGATTAAAATAATAAAATCTAAATATGATATAAATTAATACGTTAAGTAATAAATAATAGAATTAATAATACACAATTGTTAGTAAATAAATTATTAAAATGCAATAATATTATATGTGCGGGGGGGGATTATATTATATAATTTTATCGGTACATACACGACAAATTTTTTCCCATTTCTCTGTTAGTACAGTCGCTCAAAAAAGTATCCGAACGCCATGGTTGACTACAACATTCAAATAAAATATCTGGCAACGATTTTTTCAGAAATTAGTGATCTGGCATCCTTCGTGTACTGCACACGAAGGATGCCAGATCATTAAATTCTGAAAAAATCGTTGCCAGATATTTTTTCTGAATTTTTTTAATCAACCATAGCGTTCGGATACTTTTTTGAGCGACTGTACAAAAAGGTTTTGTTCACATTGCCATATTTTGGCAATGTGAACTTCTAGACAATCACATTCCGTCACCAAAATTGTAAGTTTCTGCTATAAATAAATCGTTTGCAATATTCGTTGTAAAAATTAACCATTTTTCAAATTTTATTTTCGAAAGAGGGCGCAATTTAAACTTCTGGGATAATCGGATAGCAGTGCTAATAAGGAATATTTAATCAACACCAATTTAATTTCAATTTTTTTTTTAAATCATCTCTAAAAACAACAAAAAAATTTACAGATAGATAACAAAGTGAAAAACACTTCCCAGGTATTTTAAAAAAAACTGTCTAAAAAAGCTCGTGTTGGACATTCGTGCCCGAGTTTTATCCTCCAGTTACCTGTTCTGATAAATTCATCACTGTGGTATGTAGGGGAAGAGGGAGGATAATTGGGGGAGGAACCGATATTGTCGTACTTCCCCCCCCCCCATTGTTTACCTCCCCTGGTATTTCACTTACCAAACGATCATCATAAATTATAACTACCTGCCGTTAAAACAATGACACTCGTGTCCATCTCTTAAACAAGAGATTGGAATTCGTGACAACTCCTGTAGAACACTTGTTACATTTCTGTGGAGCGCGCTTTTTCTCCACCCCCCCGCATTCTCACTGAAGAAAAAACATTTTTATATCCCCCCCCCCCCCAATAGCAGGTTATTGACAATCCCTTAATCTCTAACCAGAAACTCGTAGCTTACATATCAGACCAATCGGCGCCAGTAAAACGTGTTTGGGTGGGAGGTGGAGTTGGATAGGTTTAAGACATCTTTATAGAAAAAAAAAATAAAAAATGTCGTGACTGTGTAATAGCCCTCTCTTCCACTGTTAATGGTTTAAGGTGAAAGCAGTCACGCATGAAGGTACGTGAGGACTGGGATTACGCATCCCCCCCACTTGCACCCGCCCCCTTATTAATAGCACTAGCATAGTTCTTTTGACTCCCACGGCCAAGAGACAACTATTTTCCAAAGGACCACATTGTCTACATACCTTGGATCGCATCGCTGCATCTTGATATACTTTTTTTAACGAGTGTGTATGGTGGAGTAACTTAGTGCAGGATCTGAACTGCTCTCAAACAAGAGTAGAGAAAGCTAATAAAAAAATAAATAAGTAAAAAGCAGCTGATTGTGCCACAGTGGGCTAACTGGCGCCTGTCAGTTTACACGCGACACTAGATTGAGGGTGATGTGCAGAGGATTTGAGGGGTTGGTGTGCAGAAGGCGTATAGGATTGAGGGAGTTGCAGAGCATGTGAAGGGCGTGTAGGATTGAGGGAGTTGCAGAGCATGTGAAGGGCGTGTAGGATTGAGGGAGTTGCAGAGTATATGGAGGGTGTGTAGGATTGAAGCAGTTGCAGACGATGTGGAAGGCGTGTAGGATTGAGGGAGGATGTGGAGGGCACATAAAATTGAGGGTGATGGTGTGCAGAGGATGTAGATGGCGTGTAGAATTGAGGGGTTGGTGAGCAGAGGATATGGAGGCCGTGTAGGATTGAGGGGGTTGGTGTGCAGAGGATTGAGGGGGGATGCAGAGGGCGTGTAGGATTAAGAGTGGTTACAGAGGGCATGTAGGATTAAGAATGGTTGCAGACGATGTGGAGGGCGTGTAGGATTGAGGGAGGATGTGGAGGGCACATAGAATTGAGGGTGATGGTGTGCAGATGATGTAGATGGCGTGTAGAATTGGGTTGGTGTGCAGAGGATATGGAGGCCGTATAGGATTGAGGGGGTTGGTGTGCAGAGGATTGAGGGGGGATGCAGAGGGCGTGTAGGATTAAGAGTGGTTACAGAGGACATGTAGGATTAAGAATGGTTGCAGAGGATGTGGAGGGCGTGTAGGATTGAGGGGGTTGGTGTGCAGAGGATGTGGAGGGCGTGTAGGGTTGGGTTGTTTTACCTCTGAGCAGCACTTTTTTGCACACCATGGGCTAAATGGCCAGGTGACATGGACCCCGAAGGCTCAGAGAAGGTTGGGGGAGGGGACCCACTGGAACAGCTGTTGGGAGACAGATGGTAGCCTCCCGTCAAGGCCATCCAGCGTGTTCTTTAACGTGCACAGGGTATGGCTCTCTCCCACACACGGGGCCACAGCTTAACGTCCCATCTGACGGACGGTGGCCTTTCCAAGCCCATCGGTGTCCCCTACTGACTGTGGGCAGGGCGGAGAATTTTGCGGAGATAAATCTCAACGCTGACCCAGCTGGGACTCGAACCCGAGAACTACAGATTACGAGCCTGGCGCGCTACCGACTGAGCCACCCCCGCCCCGGAGGGCGTGTAGGATTGAGGGAGTTGGTGTGCAGAGGATGTGGAGGGCGCGTAGGATTGAGGGGGTTGGTGTGCAGAGGATGTGGAGGGCGTGTAGGATTGAGGGGGTTGGTGTGCAGAGGATGTGGAGGGCGTGTAGGATTGAGGGGGTTGGTGTGCAGAGGATGTGGAGAGCGTGTAGGATTAAGAGATTCAGGGGGATACAGAGGCATGTAGGATTAAGAATGGTTGCAGAGGATGTGGAGGGCGTGTAGGATTGAGGGGGTGGTCTGCAGAGGATGTAGAGGGCATGTAGAATTAAGAGTGGTTGCAGAGGATGTGGAGGGCATGTAAGATTCAGGGGATGGTGTGCACAGGATGTAGAGGAAGTGTAGGATTGAGAATGGTTGCAGAGGATGGAAGCATGTAGGATTGAGAGTGGTGTGCAAAGGAAGTTGGAGTCATGTAGGATTGAGGGTGGTGTGCAGAGGTATGCGAGGTTGCGTAGCGGCGTGCTCAGAAATGTGGGGGCAGGTGTAAGTAGAAGTGTAAAAGGAGCATTAGAAGTATTTTTTATGATAACTTTTACAGTCTTTAAAAAGGTGATTCGAACAAATGGATAATTGGGGATTAAAATAATAAAATCTAAATATGATATAAATTAATACGTTAAGTAATAAATAATAGAATTAATAATACACAATTGTTAGTAAATAAATTATTAAAATGCAATAATATTATATGTGCGGGGGGGGATTATATTATATAATTTTATCGGTACATACACGACAAATTTTTTCCCATTTCTCTGTTAGTACAGTCGCTCAAAAAAGTATCCGAACGCCATGGTTGACTACAACATTCAAATAAAATATCTGGCAACGATTTTTTCAGAAATTAGTGATCTGGCATCCTTCGTGTACTGCACACGAAGGATGCCAGATCATTAAATTCTGAAAAAATCGTTGCCAGATATTTTTTCTGAATTTTTTTAATCAACCATAGCGTTCGGATACTTTTTTGAGCGACTGTACAAAAAGGTTTTGTTCACATTGCCATATTTTGGCAATGTGAACTTCTAGACAATCACATTCCGTCACCAAAATTGTAAGTTTCTGCTATAAATAAATCGTTTGCAATATTCGTTGTAAAAATTAACCATTTTTCAAATTTTATTTTCGAAAGAGGGCGCAATTTAAACTTCTGGGATAATCGGATAGCAGTGCTAATAAGGAATATTTAATCAACACCAATTTAATTTCAATTTTTTTTTTAAATCATCTCTAAAAACAACAAAAAAATTTACAGATAGATAACAAAGTGAAAAACACTTCCCAGGTATTTTAAAAAAAACTGTCTAAAAAAGCTCGTGTTGGACATTCGTGCCCGAGTTTTATCCTCCAGTTACCTGTTCTGATAAATTCATCACTGTGGTATGTAGGGGAAGAGGGAGGATAATTGGGGGAGGAACCGATATTGTCGTACTTCCCCCCCCCCCATTGTTTACCTCCCCTGGTATTTCACTTACCAAACGATCATCATAAATTATAACTACCTGCCGTTAAAACAATGACACTCGTGTCCATCTCTTAAACAAGAGATTGGAATTCGTGACAACTCCTGTAGAACACTTGTTACATTTCTGTGGAGCGCGCTTTTTCTCCACCCCCCCGCATTCTCACTGAAGAAAAAACATTTTTATATCCCCCCCCCCCCCCAATAGCAGGTTATTGACAATCCCTTAATCTCTAACCAGAAACTCGTAGCTTACATATCAGACCAATCGGCGCCAGTAAAACGTGTTTGGGTGGGAGGTGGAGTTGGATAGGTTTAAGACATCTTTATAGAAAAAAAAAATAAAAAATGTCGTGACTGTGTAATAGCCCTCTCTTCCACTGTTAATGGTTTAAGGTGAAAGCAGTCACGCATGAAGGTACGTGAGGACTGGGATTACGCATCCCCCCCACTTGCACCCGCCCCCTTATTAATAGCACTAGCATAGTTCTTTTGACTCCCACGGCCAAGAGACAACTATTTTCCAAAGGACCACATTGTCTACATACCTTGGATCGCATCGCTGCATCTTGATATACTTTTTTTAACGAGTGTGTATGGTGGAGTAACTTAGTGCAGGATCTGAACTGCTCTCAAACAAGAGTAGAGAAAGCTAATAAAAAAATAAATAAGTAAAAAGCAGCTGATTGTGCCACAGTGGGCTAACTGGCGCCTGTCAGTTTACACGCGACACTAGATTGAGGGTGATGTGCAGAGGATTTGAGGGGTTGGTGTGCAGAAGGCGTATAGGATTGAGGGAGTTGCAGAGCATGTGAAGGGCGTGTAGGATTGAGGGAGTTGCAGAGCATGTGAAGGGCGTGTAGGATTGAGGGAGTTGCAGAGTATATGGAGGGTGTGTAGGATTGAAGCAGTTGCAGACGATGTGGAAGGCGTGTAGGATTGAGGGAGGATGTGGAGGGCACATAAAATTGAGGGTGATGGTGTGCAGAGGATGTAGATGGCGTGTAGAATTGAGGGGTTGGTGAGCAGAGGATATGGAGGCCGTGTAGGATTGAGGGGGTTGGTGTGCAGAGGATTGAGGGGGGATGCAGAGGGCGTGTAGGATTAAGAGTGGTTACAGAGGGCATGTAGGATTAAGAATGGTTGCAGACGATGTGGAGGGCGTGTAGGATTGAGGGAGGATGTGGAGGGCACATAGAATTGAGGGTGATGGTGTGCAGATGATGTAGATGGCGTGTAGAATTGGGTTGGTGTGCAGAGGATATGGAGGCCGTATAGGATTGAGGGGGTTGGTGTGCAGAGGATTGAGGGGGGATGCAGAGGGCGTGTAGGATTAAGAGTGGTTACAGAGGACATGTAGGATTAAGAATGGTTGCAGAGGATGTGGAGGGCGTGTAGGATTGAGGGGGTTGGTGTGCAGAGGATGTGGAGGGCGTGTAGGGTTGGGTTGTTTTACCTCTGAGCAGCACTTTTTTGCACACCATGGGCTAAATGGCCAGGTGACATGGACCCCGAAGGCTCAGAGAAGGTTGGGGGAGGGGACCCACTGGAACAGCTGTTGGGAGACAGATGGTAGCCTCCCGTCAAGGCCATCCAGCGTGTTCTTTAACGTGCACAGGGTATGGCTCTCTCCCACACACGGGGCCACAGCTTAACGTCCCATCTGACGGACGGTGGCCTTTCCAAGCCCATCGGTGTCCCCTACTGACTGTGGGCAGGGCGGAGAATTTTGCGGAGATAAATCTCAACGCTGACCCAGCTGGGACTCGAACCCGAGAACTACAGATTACGAGCCTGGCGCGCTACCGACTGAGCCACCCCCGCCCCGGAGGGCGTGTAGGATTGAGGGAGTTGGTGTGCAGAGGATGTGGAGGGCGCGTAGGATTGAGGGGGTTGGTGTGCAGAGGATGTGGAGGGCGTGTAGGATTGAGGGGGTTGGTGTGCAGAGGATGTGGAGGGCGTGTAGGATTGAGGGGGTTGGTGTGCAGAGGATGTGGAGAGCGTGTAGGATTAAGAGATTCAGGGGGATACAGAGGCATGTAGGATTAAGAATGGTTGCAGAGGATGTGGAGGGCGTGTAGGATTGAGGGGGTGCAGAGGATGTGGAGGGCGTGTAGGATTGAGCGAGTTGGTGTGCAGAGGATGTGGGGGGCGTGTAGGATTGAGGGAGTTGGTGTGCAGAGGATGTGGAGGGCGTGTAGGATTGGTGGGTTGAAGAGGACGTTTAGGATTGAGGGGGATGCAGAGGACGTGTAGGATTAAAGGGGGTTACGGAGGAAGTGTAGGATTGAAGGGGTTGGTGTGCAGAGGATGTGGAGGGCGTGTAGAATTGAGGGGTTGGTGTGCAGAGGATATGGAGGCTGTGTAGGATTGAGGGGGATGCAGAGGGCGTGTAGGATCGAGTGGTTACAGAGGGCATGTAGGATTAAGAATGGTTGCAGAGGATGTGGAGGGCGTGTAGGATTGAGGGAGGATGTGGAGGGCACATAGAATTGAGGGTGATGGTGTGCAGATGATGTAGATGGCGTGTAGAATTGAGGGGTTGGTGTGCAGAGAATATGGAGGCCGTGTAGGATTGAGGGGGTTGGTGTGCAGAGGATTGAGGGGGGATGCAGAGGGCGTGTAGGATTAAGAGATTCAGGGGGATACAGAGGCATGTAGGATTAAGAATGGTTGCAGAGGATGTGGGGGGCGTGTAGGATTGAGGGAGTTGGTGTGCAGAGGATGTGGAGGGCGTATAGGATTGGTGGGTTGAAGAGGACGTGTAGGATTGAGGGGGATGCAGAGGACGTGTAGGATTAAAGGGGGTTATGGAGGACGTGTAGGATTGAGGTGGAGGGTGTGCAGAGAATGTGGAGGCATGTAGGATTGAGGAGCTTAGCAGAAGAAAACTAAGTAATTTTTTTAAATATTAGAAAATATTAAACTTCGTAACTGCAAGGTTTTTTTTCTCTCTCAAAAAAAATGCTTTAAGTGGAATAATTTTTTAAATTAGTCAATAAGTAAAATAGAACCGTTTCAATTTTTAAATCAAAAATATTGTTGTGCCAAATTATTAGATGTTTCTCATGATCGTATGAAATTTAAAATATTACTAGTTGATGTTTATATTTAAACTAGAAAAATGCTGTGTCGCCCTCTGGCGCAATATCTGAATCTCGTTTACAAAGGGAATGAAGTTTTGCCTTTGCGTACTTTTTTCACTCTTTAAAAGTTTGAATTCGATCTTATTGGATGATGGAGAAATGCAAACAGTGGGATTTTACTGCTTCTTATAAAACATGAAAAGTATTTGTCTTTTATTCCTTAAATTTAAAAAGTCGATTTTTCCCACCCCCCTCTAAGAAAAGGGGGAAGATGGTTACTGTCAGTGGAATATCTCTCGACATTCCTACGAACGGAATTTCAAAATTTGTACCATAAGCAGATCACTTGAAACATTCTTTAAAAGTTTCGCTATTTCCATATTCAATAATCTCTAACGATAAAACTTAAAACTATCTAAGGATTTGAAAATGCGAATTATATTTCATTAGTAACAATCCAACTAAAAAAGTTTTCCAATTATCGCTTAAAACAGAAAAGTTCCGTTTCCAATCCACCGTGGTCTTAAGGGGTCAACTTATCGCTGCCAAGGGAAAATTACCCCTGTATTTAATAATATTACATATTATTACATAGCCGTCCCATGGCCGAGTGGTTAGCACGCTTGGCTACTGATCTAAGGGACCTGGGTTCGAGCCCCCGGTAAGGCATGGATGTGTGTGTTGTTTTTCTGCTGAGGCCCTGCCATCCTTCACAGACCTTCTACTATGGCATATAAACTGACAGGCTCCTGTCAGACCTCTGTGGCAAGCAGCTGCTTGAGGGGGTATTTATTTTATTTTTATTATTACATAAATTATATTAGGTAATAATATGTAATTATATTACACATATTACATATTATTACATAAATTTAATATAATTACAGGGGAAAATTACCCCTGTATTTAATAATTAAACCTAATTATCCAAGGGATAATTAGGTTTATTAAAAAGAATTTTTAAATAACGTTAAGGGGTCAACTTATCGCTGCCAAGGGAAAGGTCATGACCTTCACATTACACCGCTAAAATAAATACATTGTTTGCAATATTCATTAAAAAATTTAAAATTAAACTTTTTGAACCGTTATAGGGCGCAATTATAGCTATTGGGAGATTCCGAAAGTAAAAAACATAATATTTAATCAATATCCCCCCCCCCCCCCCCCGAAAAAAAAAACAGTTTTCATCTTTATAAAAAAAAATTCGATATCTACAGACAGACGAATAAATAAACACATTATTTCGTTGTTGTTGTTTTGAAACTAGATAAACATTAGTTAATAAATAATATTAATTAATAAATTTAACCATATTAAATTATTCGATAATAATAAGTTTTTATTTTGTATTATTGACTACCAGAGTAAAACAATTAGGATTTTTTTTTTTAATATTAGGAAAATCAATCGATTAAGTGTTTTTGTCTCAAAAATGCGTTAAGTACAAAAGAAAAATGCTTTCTTTGTAAAAAAAAATAATTTTTCAAAAAGATATTTAGTTAAAATATTACTTTATTACTAATGAGATATATGACATTAAAATAATTTTAATTTTTTGTCTCAAAATATTGTTGATCAGTAAAATAATTTGTGAAACTATTCGATAAAACGTAAAATAAAACCATTTTAATATAGATTATGAATTACCCGAGTAACACAATTAGTAAAAAAAAAATTTCCCTCAAATATCAAAAAAAAACAATCTGTTAACTTTATTTTTTGTTTGGAAAAACATGTTAAAGTAGGAAGATTAATTTACGAAATTTTTCGGTAAGAAATAAATAACTGTTTAATTTTGACATGGAGGTCCGACAAGAGTTGTCAGTTTCTAAACATAAAAAATAGTATATATTAATAGTATATATTAATAATAAAAAATAGTATATATTATTATATAAATAGCAGTATCTCTTCAATACCTTCTCAACATAAAAAGAATTTTAAATTATCTCTATAAACAAAAAATCAGACTCAAGGCACGGCAGTAGGTTTAGCATGTCGAGGAAGACTTAGTAGTGAGAGACGCATCTGAAGCAATTTCCTTAAAAGGTTTCATCCAGATTATTTGAGATCATCGTCAACCGAGGCTGGAAACAAGAGTTGGTCCTTGAAGAAGAAAAAATGGCTGAATAATGAACAAAAAATTTTTACGGAATTATTTGCTCTAGAGACGTATTATTGATTTACAAAAAGGTATATAGCATGTCGCCCAAAACTTTCCCCCATTTTCTAAAGATTTCTAGCGCTAGAGGGCGCTAGTAAAACAATTGAGAGATTCTAAAAATGCGAATCGTAATATTTCGTCTATATCTAATCGTAAAAAAAATAAATTTGTCTATTAATAAATGCCTACAGAAGACAAAATAATGCTAATAGCATGATGTCATCCATTTTTTTTCCAAGTCCCAGGAGGCAAGAATAAAATTTGCGATACCTAACAAAGTGCTTCCCCTGTTGAATCATGGGAGCAGTTCAGCGTCGGGAAGATACACTCTGCCTATGCAAAATCATCTCTCCCTTGTCCGTTGTCAAGGAGACTGATGATGCTCGCATCAAACATCTCCCTCATCCATGTCAAATGTTTTTCTCAAAGTGACGTCATCAGATAGCTTTAAATGTGTTCGTCGGTTTTCTAAATTTAAAAATGTGAAATCGACAAGTTTATCATCGGATATGGTTTTTAACCGTTTCAACTGCAATGGTTTAGGACAGGTGACATCTAGCCAGAAGAATATGAGGGGATGGTCAGAAAAAGGAAGGGGATGATCAGAGGAAAGAAAAGAGATGATCAGAGGAAATAAGGGGTTGGTCAGAGGGGGATGATCGTGAGAGCTGATCAGAAGAGATGAACAGAGGAAGAAGGGGGTTGGGCAGAGGAAAGAAAAGAGATGATCAGAGGAAATAAGGGGTTGGTCAGAGGGGGATGATCATGAGAGCTGATCAGAAGAGATGAACAGAAGAAGAAGGGGGTTGGGCAGAGGAAAGAAAAGAGATGATCAGAGGAAATAAGGGGTTGGTCAGAGGGGGATGATCATGAGAGCTGATCAGAAGAGATGAACAGAGGAAGAAGGGGGTTGGGCAGAGGAAAGAAAAGAGATGATCAGAGGAAATAAGGGGTTGGTCAGAGGGGGATGATCATGAGAGCTGATCAGAAGAGATGAACAGAAGAAGAAGGCGGTTGGGCAGAGGAAAGAAAAGAGATGATCAGAGGAAATAAGGGGTTGGTCAGAGGGGGATGATCATGAGAGCTGATCAGAAGAGATGAACAGAGGAAGAAGGGGGTTGGGCAGAGGAAAGAAAAGAGATGATCAGAGGAAATAAGGGGTTGGTCAGAGGGGGATGATCATGAGAGCTGATCAGAAGAGATGAACAGAAGAAGAAGGCGGTTGGGCAGAGGAAAGAAAAGAGATGATCAGAGGAAATAAGGGGTTGGTCAGAGGGGGATGATCATGAGAGCTGATCAGAAGAGATGACAGAGGAAGAAGGGGGTTGGGCAGAGGAAAGAAAAGAGATGATCAGAGGAAATAAGGGGTTGGTCAGAGGGGGATGATCATGAGAGCTGATCAGAAGAGATGAACAGAAGAAGAAGGGGGTTGGGCAGAGGAAAGAAAAGAGATGATCAGAGGAAATAAGGGGTTGGTCAGAGGGGGATGATCATGAGAGCTGATCAGAAGAGATGAACAGAGGAAGAAGGGGGTTGGGCAGAGGAAAGAAAAGAGATGATCAGAGGAAATAAGGGGTTGGTCAGAGGGGGATGATCATGAGAGCTGATCAGAAGAGATGAACAGAAGAAGAAGGCGGTTGGGCAGAGGAAAGAAAAGAGATGATCAGAGGAAATAAGGGGTTGGTCAGAGGGGGATGATCATGAGAGCTGATCAGAAGAGATGACAGAGGAAGAAGGGGGTTGGGCAGAGGAAAGAAAAGAGATGATCAGAGGAAATAAGGGGTTGGTCAGAGGGGGATGATCGTGAGAGCTGATCAGAAGAGATGAACAGAGGAAGAAGGGGGTTGATCAGAGGAAATAGGGGGTTGGTCAGAGGGGGATGATCGTGAGAGCTGATCAGAAGAGATGAACAGAGGAAGAAGGGGGTTGGGCAGAGGAAAGAAAAGAGATGATCAGAGGAAATAGGGGGTTGGTCAGAGGGGGATGATCGTGAGAGCTGATCAGAAGAGATGAACAGAGGAAGAAGGGGGTTGGGCAGAGGAAATAGGGGGTTGGTCAGAGGGGGATGATCATGAGAGCTGATCAGAAGAGATGAACAGAGGAAGAAGGGGGTTGGGCAGAGGAAAGAAAAGAGATGATCAGAGGAAATAAGGGGTTGGTCAGAGGGGGATGATCATGAGAGCTGATCAGAAGAGATGAACAGAAGAAGAAGGCGGTTGGGCAGAGGAAAGAAAAGAGATGATCAGAGGAAATAAGGGGTTGGTCAGAGGGGGATGATCATGAGAGCTGATCAGAAGAGATGAACAGAGGAAGAAGGGGGTTGGGCAGAGGAAAGAAAAGAGATGATCAGAGGAAATAAGGGGTTGGTCAGAGGGGGATGATCATGAGAGCTGATCAGAAGAGATGAACAGAAGAAGAAGGCGGTTGGGCAGAGGAAAGAAAAGAGATGATCAGAGGAAATAAGGGGTTGGTCAGAGGGGGATGATCATGAGAGCTGATCAGAAGAGATGAACAGAAGAAGAAGGCGGTTGGGCAGAGGAAAGAAAAGAGATGATCAGAGGAAATAGGGGGTTGGTCAGAGGGGGATGATCATGAGAGCTGATCAGAAGAGATGAACAGAGGAAGAAGGGGGTTGGGCAGAGGAAAGAAAAGAGATGATCAGAGGAAATAAGGGGTTGGTCAGAGGGGGATGATCGTGAGAGCTGATCAGAAGAGATGAACAGAGGAAGAAGGGGGTTGGGCAGAGGAAATAGGGGGTTGGTCAGAGGGGGATGATCGTGAGAGCTGATCAGAAGAGATGAACAGAGGAAGAAGGGGGTTGGGCAGAGGAAAGAAAAGAGATGATCAGAGGAAATAGGGGGTTGGTCAGAGGGGGATGATCGTGAGAGCTGATCAGAAGAGATGAACAGAGGAAGAAGGGGGTTGGGCAGAGGAAATAGGGGGTTGGTCAGAGGGGGATGATCGTGAGAACTGATCAGAAGAGATGAACAGAGGAAGAAGGGGGTTGGGCAGAGGAAAGAAAAGAGATGATCAGAGGAAATAGGGGGTTGGTCAGAGGGGGATGATCGTGAGAGCTGATCAGAAGAGATGAACAGAGGAAGAAGGGGGTTGGGCAGAGGAAATAGGGGGTTGGTCAGAGGGGGATGATCGTGAGAGCTGATCAGAAGAGATGAACAGAGGAAGAAGGGGGTTGGGCAGAGGAAAGAAAAGAGATGATCAGAGGAAATAGGGGGTTGGTCAGAGGGGGATGATCGTGAGAGCTGATCAGGAGAGATGAACAGAGGAAGAAGGGGGTTGGGCAGAGGAAAGAAAAGAGATGATCAGAGGAAATAGGGGGTTGGTCAGAGGGGGATGATCGTGAGAGCTGATCAGAAGAGATGAACAGAGGAAGAAGGGGGTTGGGCAGAGGAAAGAAAAGAGATGATCAGAGGAAATAGGGGGTTGGTCAGAGGGGGATGATCGTGAGAGCTGATCAGAAGAGATGAACAGAGGAAGAAGGGGGTTGGGCAGAGGAAATAGGGGGTTGGTCAGAGGGGGATGATCGTGAGAGCTGATCAGAAGAGATGAACAGAGGAAGAAGGGGGTTGGGCAGAGGAAAGAAAAGAGATGATCAGAGGAAATAGGGGGTTGGTCAGAGGGGGATGATCGTGAGAGCTGATCAGAAGAGATGAACAGAGGAAGAAGGGGGTTGGGCAGAGGAAATAGGGGGTTGGTCAGAGGGGGATGATCGTGAGAACTGATCAGAAGAGATGAACAGAGGAAGAAGGGGGTTGGGCAGAGGAAAGAAAAGAGATGATCAGAGGAAATAGGGGGTTGGTCAGAGGGGGATGATCGTGAGAGCTGATCAGAAGAGATGAACAGAGGAAGAAGGGGGTTGGGCAGAGGAAATAGGGGGTTGGTCAGAGGGGGATGATCGTGAGAGCTGATCAGAAGGGATGAACAGAGGAAGAAGGGGGTTGGGCAGAGGAAAGAAAAGAGATGATCAGAGGAAATAGGGGGTTGGTCAGAGGGGGATGATCGTGAGAGCTGATCAGAAGAGATGAACAGAGGAAGAAGGGGGTTGGGCAGAGGAAATAGGGGGTTGGTCAGAGGGGGATGATCGTGAGAACTGATCAGAAGAGATGAACAGAGGAAGAAGGGGGTTGGGCAGAGGAAAGAAAAGAGATGATCAGAGGAAATAGGGGGTTGGTCAGAGGGGGATGATCGTGAGAGCTGATCAGAAGAGATGAACAGAGGAAGAAGGGGGTTGGGCAGAGGAAATAGGGGGTTGGTCAGAGGGGGATGATCGTGAGAGCTGATCAGAAGAGATGAACAGAGGAAGAAGGGGGTTGGGCAGAGGAAAGAAAAGAGATGATCAGAGGAAATAGGGGGTTGGTCAGAGGGGGATGATCGTGAGAGCTGATCAGAAGAGATGAACAGAGGAAGAAGGGGGTTGGGCAGAGGAAAGAAAAGAGATGATCAGAGGAAATAGGGGGTTGGTCAGAGGGGGATGATCGTTAGAGCTGATCAGAAGAGATGAACAGAGGAAGAAGGGGGTTGGGCAGAGGAAAGAAAAGAGATGATCAGAGGAAATAGGGGGTTGGTCAGAGGGGGATGATCGTGAGAGCTGATCAGAAGAGATGAACAGAGGAAGAAGGGGGTTGGGCAGAGGAAAGAAAAGAGATGATCAGAGGAAATAGGGGGTTGGTCAGAGGGGGATGATCGTGAGAGCTGATCAGAAGAGATGAACAGAGGAAGAAGGGTGTTGGGCAGAGGAAAGAAAAGAGATGATCAGAGGAAATAGGGGGTTGGTCAGAGGGGGATGATCGTGAGAGCTGATCAGAAGAGATGAACAGAGGAAGAAGGGGGTTGATCAGAGGAAATAGGGGGTTGGTCAGAGGGGGATGATCGTGAGAGCTGATCAGAAGAGATGAACAGAGGAAGAAGGGGGTTGGGCAGAGGAAAGAAAAGAGATGATCAGAGGAAATAGGGGGTTGGTCAGAGGGGGATGATCGTTAGAGCTGATCAGAAGAGATGAACAGAGGAAGAAGGGGGTTGGGCAGAGGAAAGAAAAGAGATGATCAGAGGAAATAGGGGGTTGGTCAGAGGGGGATGATCGTGAGAGCTGATCAGAAGAGATGAACAGAGGAAGAAGGGGGTTGGGCAGAGGAAATAGGGGGTTGGTCAGAGGGGGATGATCGTGAGAGCTGATCAGAAGAGATGAACAGAGGAAGAAGGGGGTTGGTCAGAGGGGGATGATCGTGAGAGCTGATCAGAAGAGATGAACAGAGGAAGAAGGGGGTTGGGCAGAGGAAAGAAAAGAGATGATCAGAGGAAATAGGGGGTTGGTCAGAGGGGGATGATCGTGAGAGCTGATCAGAAGAGATGACAGAGGAAGAAGGGGGTTGGGCAGAGGAAAGAAAAGAGATGATCAGAGGAAATAAGGGGTTGGTCAGAGGGGGATGATCGTGAGAGCTGATCAGAAGAGATGAACAGAGGAAGAAGGGGGTTGGTCAGAGGGGGATGATCGTGAGAGCTGATCAGAAGAGATGAACAGAGGAAGAAGGGGGTTGGGCAGAGGAAAGAAAAGAGATGATCAGAGGGGATGATCAGAGGAAGTAAGGAGTTGGTCAGAGGGGAATAATCAGAGGAAAGAGATGATCAGAGGAAGTAAGGAGTTGGTCAGAGGGGGATGATCAGAGGAAATAAGTAAGACGATAAGAGGGGGATGATCAGAGGAGGGAGTTGCTCAGAGGGGGATAATCACTAGAAAGAAGAGAGATTATCAGAGGTAGGAGGGAGATGGTCAGATCGGAAAGAAGAGAGTTGGTCAGAGGGGGATGATCAGAGGAAAGATGATCAGAGGGGGTTGGTTAGAGGGGGGTGCTCAGTGGAAAGATTAGAGGAAGGAGGGGGATGATGAAAGAAGAGGTGAGTAGGAAGGTGATTGACAGAGGGAAGGAGGGGGATGGTCAGAGGATGGTGTAACTAGAGATGCTCACAAAAAGAAAATTGACACTATCGAGGCTAACAACTGTTCCAGTATTAATTCTCCCAATATCGCTACTTGATATAAAACTAAATCGCATTAGCACCGAAATAATTCGCTGTAATAATGAAAAACCGAATAGTTAGAATTTTTCTTCATCTGCGTGTGTCGTAATCTCGGAACTCAGTCAGTGGATTAGTGATGCAAGGCGATGCTTAAAATTATCTCTCTGTCTGACAACAATGTCTCTCGTGAGTCAGTGCAGAGGGTGTGCAACAGGAGAGCGCGTGTTTGCACGAGGCGCAGCAGAACTGACAATGGAGTCCCTGCAAACGTCAGCAATCGGGAGGAAACGGCACGTTTTGTGGGTCAAAGCTGTGTGACATTTGCGTGCGTTTGTGACACAATGCTGCCAGCTGACCGAAGCAGTCCCAGATGCTTACGGCTGCTTCTATTTAGTAAAGAGTTCCTAACTGTTTCCAAAATATCCGTTTTAACTAACGCACCACGGAGAACGTTTACCTGGTGCGCACCCTACATTCACAGTTTTTGCACGTGACTCCGTGCGTTGTTTTCACGCGTTCCTGGGCCCAGTGACACGGACTCCACGCGGCGTGACCTCCCCCCCCCCCACCCCCGGCTTCGCTGGTTCATTTATAATCCTTTCACAAAACACGGTCTCCTTTTCTAAAGACTTTGTGATGCGGTGTTTGTTAAAAAAAAGATTGTAATTTTCGCAGCGATTAGAAGGAACGACAATAGAAAAGTTGGAAGATGCGTCAAGGAGCTCGAATCGGTCTCTGACCTAGATCCTCGAAATTTAAATCCTTTTTAAGATTTCGGTTCGGTTGTCTTACTTCTGAGAGGCAACTTTTTTGCACACAATGGGCTAAATGGCCAGGTCACAAGGACCTCGAAGGCTCAGAGAAGGTTGGGGGAGGGGACCCACTGGAACAGCTGTTGGGAGACAGATGGTAGCCTCCCGTAAAGGCCATCCAGCGTGTTTTTTTGATATTAACAGGATATAGCTATCCTATGATGGGTTGTTTTACCTCTTAGTAGCACTTTTTTGCACACAATGGGCTAAATGGCCAGGTCACAAAGACCCCGAAGGCTCAGAGAAGGTTGGGGGAGGGGACCCACTGGAACAGCTGTTGGGAGACAGATGGTAGCCTCCCGTCAAGGCCATCCAGCGTGTTCTTTAATATTCACAGGATATAGCTATCCTAGGATGGGTTGTTTTAACTCTTAGTATCACTTTTTTTGCACACAATGGGGTAAATGGCCAGGTCACAAGGACCCCTAAGGCTCGGAGAAGGTTGTGGGGAGGTGATTCAGTGGATAGGAGACAGATGGTAACCTCCAGTTAAGTCCATTCAGCATTATGCAAATTATATGCAATAAATTCAAATTAGGGTATTGGCAGAATTAGTAAATTTCCTGTCCATACGAGATTATCTGAAAACATGTTATTAACTGAACTACCGGTTAAGAAAAATATTTTTACTAAACATTATGTTTTCTTGGTTTACAGACTGTATAACATGTTGCAAAATTATCTTAAGCTTATACATAATGTTAAACAGTTCCTGTTGCTTTAAGAAATTGGATCATTTATGATTTCAAAGTGTAAGATTATTAAAATGCTTCTGTGTTTTTCTCCGATAATTATTAATATTTAAAACTTAATAGGATTCTACTTATAACGTGAATTTTTATTCTTGAATGTAGACACTATGAATGTATTGAATATACACTAGTCTTCATAAATTAAGGAAAATCCCTATGTTATGTCAATGGGAAGCTAACGTCAAAGCTCAATAACTTCTAAAATAAGTTTTTTTTTGTTTTGAAAAATGTGATTGCAGATAAAGATCTCAATCAAATAAATCAATATCTCGATTTTCAACAATGTTCGTTTAGTATTTAATGAATTATGGAAGTTTGAATATTTAACAACAGCAATGCCAGTCTTAAGAAACATACAAAATTGAAGAATAGTGAAAGAATTCTTTACACAAAGTTCTAAAATACAAACTTATTTTATTAAACACTTTGATACAATACTTATTACTAAGTTTTAATTAACTTCTGAAGTCAATTTTCGTAACTGGCATTGCTATTGTTAAATATTCAGACTTCCATAACTCATTAAATATTGAATGAATATTGTTGAAAATAGATATATTGATTTATTTGATTGAGATCTTTATCTGTAATCATATTTTTCAAAACAAAAAAAAAATCTTATTTTAGAAGTTATTGAGCTTTGACGTTAGCTTCCCATACCAGTGTATATGTATACACACACAGACGGGTATTAACTCGAATGGGATATTGAATCTGTTAATGACTGAAATTTTGAGTCTATGTAAATGTATTTTTCAGTATGTAATAAAATTCATCTATCTGTATATTAAAAAAAATCTAAAACGTGCGTACAGTTCAGATGAAAAATATCCATCAATAGGGACCAAATAATCCAGTATCCAATCAATACTGACCTGATAATCGATTGTCCTATCGATATGCAATGATAATCGATTGTCTTATCGATATGCAATGATAATCGATTGTCCTATCGATATGCAATGATAATCAATTGTCCTATCGATATGCAATAATAATCAATTGTCCTATCGATATGCAATGATAATCGATTGTCCTATCGATATGCAATGATAATCGATTGTCCTATCGATATGCAATGATAATCGATTGTCCTATCGATATGCAATGATAATCAATTGTCCTATCGATATGCAATGATAATCGATTGTCCTATCGATATGCAATGATAATCGATTGTCCTTTCGATATGCAATGATAATCGATTGTCCTATCGATATGCAATGATAATCAATTGTCCTATCGATATGCAATGATAATCAATTGTCCTATCAATATGCAATAATAATCGATTGTCCTATCAATATGCACCTTATAGTTGATTGCAATATCATAACTGGTCGGTTGAGTGTCCGAATGAACCAAGTCCTAATATAATGAAGTGTCCGTTTTTCGGTGTTGAGAATCGAGTATCCGAATAATCAGAGTCCCGAGAATCGAGTTTCTACTGCGTTGAAGTTAAACAATTACAACTACCACGTCCTGCTATTCACGTAAATCGCATTGCTCAACTTACAAAAGACATGCCTAGCTGAAACTTCCGATAGAAAAAAAAAACCGATTCATTTCTAAATATTTCGCTTAGAAAAAAAGACTCTTTAGGAAGCATAGTCAATTTAAAAAAATTCAGGTCAATATTTGAAAAAAATCGTTGCAATGCATCAACCACCACAGACCCAAACCACAAAATCCATCACTAAACGTTCACTCTCAATTCTTCCTCTCGTAATGAAAGTGATTCTCTATTCTCCATCACACGGGATGCTTCCCTGGCACGTGGAGAGTGCGAGAGGGGGAGTCAATCAAGAGGCACGTGACATCCGTTGTCACAATGGAGCACTGTTCGAAACGGCGCGTCGCAGGGGTCAGGGGTCGCCTGATGGACGACTACGGAGTCATTTTCTCTTCGTGCACGTGCCGGCGATGCCCGCGAGGGCATCTCCTTTTCCTTCCCATCTGTGCTCTGTTCATCCTCTGCTGTCAGGGGGGGGATTTGGGAGAAACGTTTCGGAGCTTTTGATTCAATGCACTGATTTACCAAATATTAGATAATTTGCATGATAATGGAAATCTGACTTCAAGCTCTATAACTTCCAAAATATGCATTTAATGTAAAAAAAAAATGGGGGCGAGGGTGGCTCAGTCGGTAGCGCGCCAGGCTCGTAATCTGTAGTTCCCAGGTTCGAGTCCCAGCTGGGTTAGCGTTGAGATTTATCTCCGCAAAATTCCCCGCCCTGCCCACGGTCAGTAGGGGACACCGATGGGCTTGGAAAGGCCGCCGTCCGTCGGATGGGACGTTAAGCCGTGGCCCCGTGTGCGGGAGAGCCATACCCTGTGCACGCTAAAGAACACGCTGGATGGCCTCGAAGGGAGGCTACCATCTGTCTCCCAACAGCTGTTCCAGTGGGTCCCCTCCCCCAACCTTCTCTGAGCCTTCGGGGTCCATGTGACCTGGCCATTTAGTCCATGGTGTGCAAAAAAGTGCCGCTCAGAGGTAAAACGACCCAAAAATGTAAAAATGTGACTGAAGATAAAGATTATTATCCAATCTATTTAAATCTTGATTTTCAACATTTAACAAGTTATGGAAGATGGAATATTTAGCAAGAATTTATTTCAAAAATTAATAAAAATTTAAATTTAAATTAATAGAACAGACAATTACGAAGGGTTTTTTTTTTATAAAACAAGATAATTTATTGTTAAATATTCCAACTTCAATAAATCTTTAGATACTGAATGAATCTTGTTGAAAATCGAGATTTGAATAGATTCGATTATGATCCTTAATTTATCTTCAGTCACATTTTCCTATTACATGCATATTTTAGAAGTTATAGAACTTCGAAGTTAGAATCTCATAGACATGGAAGATAAATTTATTGTTAAAAATTTCAGCTTCCATAATTTTTTAAATACGGAACGAATATTGTTGAAAAATCGAGATTTGGATAGATTCGATTATAATCTTCAATTTATCTTCAGTCACATTTTTCCATTAAATGTTTATTTTAGAAGTTATAGACCTTCCAATTTAGATTCCCTAAAAATTTCACAGGGCAACTTATTTTTTGACATTAAGAGTTTGGTAAGAAAAAAATTTTTTCGTACTAAAATTTTGCAGTAACCCATTGGAAATAATTACGACTGTGAAAATGGTACAAAAGTAAAAATTAAAATAAAATTCACTCTTTAGCAAAAGTTACTTTTTCATAAACGAATAATCGAGAAATTGTTGGCATGAAGAACGGAAGATGGCGACAAAGGAAATGCGCGTGAAATCTCCCTCTCCAGCCACACTTGTTGTCGGCATGGGGACAAAACGCATGTGCGTTGTCTGTCAACACTGGCCACGTGACCGCCATCTTGGACGAGCAGCCGCATCCGGGAGCACAGGTCATCCCTTCTGCATCAGAGATTCACTTGGATTGGGTTGTTTTACCTCTGAGCGGCACTTTTTTGCACACCATGGGCTAAATGGCCAGGTCACATGGACCCCAAAGGCTCAGAGAAGGTTGGGGGAGGGGACCCACTGGAACAGCTGTTGGGAGACAGATGGTAGCCTCCCGTCAAGGCCATCCAGCGTGTTCTTTAATATTCACAGGGTATGGCTCTCCTAGGATGGGTTGTTTTACCACTTAGTGGCACTTTTTTTGCACACAATGGGCTAAATGGCCAGGTCACAAGGACCCGAAAATTCAGAGAAGGTTGGGGGAGGGGACCCACTGGAACAACTGTTGGGAGACAGATGGTAGCCTCCCGTCAAGGCCATCCAGTGTGTTTTTTAATATGCACAGGGTATGGCTCTCCTAGGATGGGTTGTTTTAACTCTTAGTAGCACTTTTTTGGCATACAATGGGCTAAATGGCCAGGTCACAAGGACCCCGAAGGCTCAGAGAAGGTTGGGGGAGGGGACTCACTGGAACAGCTGTTGGCAGACAGATGGTAGCCTCCCGTCAAGGCCATCCAGCGTGTTCTTTAACGTGCACAGAGTATATTTAACCCGCACACGGGGCCACGGCTTAACGTTCCATCCGACGGACGGCGGCCTTTACCAAGCTCATCAGTGTCCCTTACTGACCGTGGGCAGGGGGGGGGGGGGATTTTGCGGAGATCTCAATCGGAAGACTAACGATCCTATTCTATTGTTCAATAGGATGATAACGACATATCATTGTTCAATCGGAAGACTAACGACCCACTATTGTCCAATTGATGCGCCAACGACCCTATTTCGGAATCGGAAGATTAACGACCCTATTGCTCAATCAGTAGACTAGCGACCCTATCATCCAAACGGTAGGCTAATGACCCTACTATTGTTCAATCGATGCGTCAACGACCCTATCATCCATTCGGGAAGCTATCATCTGTCTCCCAACAACTGTTCCAATGGATCCCCTCCCCGAAACTTCTCTGAGCCTCGGGGTCCTTGCGACCTGGCCTTTTAGCCCATGGTGTGCAAGTGCTACAAAGAGGTAAAATCAACCCAACTCTGTCGAAAAAATTTTAGAATGGTGAAAAAAATTGAAAAGTTAAGAGATATTGGTATTAATATTTGAAAGAATTTAAGGCAAAATTATTTAAACAAGGTTACTTTAGAAACACCAATTCCCTCCTTGCAAACAGAAAAAGCATTTTAATTTGTATTTACCCTTCCCGCCCCCAAAACTCCACCCATCACGGCCTCGTTCCAAAGAACCTGCCAAGTAGTTTGTTGCCATTCTACGGATCCCCCTTTGCACAGTGCTTTCCCCCCCTATGACGTCATCGACCACGCCCCCTATGACGTAACAGGCCACGCCCCTATGACGTAACATTACGTAACATGACGTAATTATTACATAATCATTACGTAACAGGCCACGCCCCTTTATTAATAATTAATAATTCCTCCCCCTTTATTAAACCCCCCTTTCACCCCCTTTTCCCCCTCAGTGGCGCCATCTGTTGACAGGGAGAAGTACTATTTTCCCAAAAAACCCTTTATTTTCACTCTAATTTCTCGTTTTCGGACCCCCCGGTCGACCTACCTATATTTTAAGCCCTCCCCCTTATTAAAAACCCTCCTGGCGCCATCTGTTGACAGGGAGAAGTACTATTTTCCCAAAAAACCCTTTATTTTAAGTCTAATTTCTCGTTTTCGGACCCCCCCGGTCGACCTACCTATATTTTAAGCCCTCCCCCTTATGAAAAACCCTCTGGTTGACCATTTTAAGGCCCCACTCGGCTGATGCAGGTCTCAGAATAATTGCATGGAACGATTGACTGGTCTTAGAATAATTGTACAGAAAGGAATGATACAAAATTCCCTTACCTCTATTAAAAATCATCCTACAGTTGAAACTCATTTTACTCTTACTGTTTCCATAGGGTGAAATTAATAATGGTTTAAATTATTCGTAGGGCATGTTAAATCTGCTTTTAGAACACACGTCTGCAGCGGAAAAATTTTCAAACTCCGTTAATCAACTCCCTAGTAATTAAACACTCGTCAAAATATTCCTCACCTTTATTAAAATCACTCCACGGTCGAAATAATTTCACCGGAAAAAAAAAAAAATCGTCCCTCGCTCTGTGGATTCCAGGACTATGCCGTGTACTTGCTGTGGCTTAGATGCGTGTCGAACGGGTCAGATATTAACCTAGCATTCTTTATAACTAGCTTTTTCTATGTATTTCTTACATCAAAACCGACACTACCACTGAACTCTTTTGAATGAGGATCTCAAATTGTAAATCAAACTCGCAAAGTTGTATTTATTCCACCAAGACGGTTAAACGATTTTCTTATAATTAAAATTCCCAGCTATTAAACTCCCTAGTAATTAACCACTGGTTAAAACTCCCACATTAAAAATCGTCCTATAGTCCGGGGTGAATGGTTTAAATTATTCGTAATAGCTGTCGAATAGTGCCGTGTTATGATCGGCTCTCAGAAAATTCAAACTCCTTATCGCAAGCGGTATTCCTTTCAAGTGCTTATCGGGGGTAGCAACAAGACTTTCAAAAACATCACGCGACGTGGTCCGATCGGTGAGGGTTCAAGAGGGCAGTGTCCAGCACCACACTTTGTTTACATATGATGCTGATAAGGTTTCAAAATAGAAATTGTTGTTGTTGTCTCGATCGCGTGATGTTAGTTTGACCTCTTGTAATACGTGTCAGTCGGCCTGGCTGTGTGTATAAAATGCGGAGGACAGCATCCTCCAATGTCATTCAACTGTCAACGCTGATACTCTGACACCTGATTGTCAAACTCCTCAAGATGTCTGGTGAACGAGCCTTCAACATTCCTTCGGCTGGATCATCATCTGCTAACAGGTAACTAAAATTTTATTTAATGCTGTCCTTAAGACGTTTTACTTTCTGTATTCTACTTATAAATTATTTAATGCTGTCCTTAAGACGTTTTACTTTCTGTATTCTACTTATAAATTATTTGATGCGGCCCTTAAGACGTTTTTACTTTCTGTATTCTACTTATAAATTATTTAATGCTGTCCTTAAGACGTTTTACTTTCTGTATTCTACTTATAAATTATTTAATGCTGTGTTGCCCTTAAGACGTTTTTACTTTCTGTATTCTACTTATAAATTATTTAATGCTGTGTTGCACTTAAGAATTATTTAATACTGTGTTGACTTATAAATTATTTAATGCTGTGTTGCCCTTAAGGTACTCAACCATTTATCCAGTAAAGTCATTTTATTCTAAAACTTAATTTTCAAACCTTTAGTTACTTAGATATTTTTGATTGCGCTAGTAAATGTACTGCATATTCTGAGACCGTATTATCTATCTATCTAGGAACACCACGCAGTGCTTTGAGAAACTTCTCGCAGCAGTCCAGAACCTCTCCGATGTCTCCAAAAGAAGCACGGAGACAGATGACAGAAGTGTTAAGCGTGTCTGTCGTCAGATGGAGGCCGGGGAAATACTACGACCGAGGACAATGAAGCTTTCTCTAACACACCGCAAGCGCATCGCTGCAGCAAAAGCAGCAGCGGAGATGAGGACTTCACCCGTCCCGGGTGCTTCAACGGCTAGCAGGTGAATAAACCTTTATTTAATGCTATGTTGTCATTAAGACACATAATCATTTACTGACGTGCATAGAGTTTTATATTTGTTTCTATCCAGTAAAGTCATTTTTACTTACTTTATTCTACTTATAAATTAGCTAAATATTTTCTTGGATTTTTTTTTTTGCTCAGGCTAGTAAACTGTGGTGTATGTTGTCTTTTATCACAACATAGAGTTTTATATTTGTTTCTATCTAGTAAAGTCTAAATGATAAATTTCAAACTTTAGTTACTTAGATTTTTTGCTCATGCTAGCAAACTGTGCTGTCTTTTATTCTAAAACCTAATTTTCAAACTTTAGTTACTTAGATTTTTGCTCAGACTAGTAAATGTACTGCATATTGCCTTTTCTGTTCTAAGATGAAAAAACATGTAAATGTACAGCATATTCTGAGACTGAATTATCTATCAATGTAGGGCCCCCACGGAGAGTGTGCTAACCAAGCCTCAGCCACCCACGACCCGTTCGTCATTGACAGTGCCGGCTACGCCCCTCAACGACCCCGTCAGTGCTGACGGCACCACGGCAATCTTCACAGGCGCTGGGTCTTCAGCTGCAGTCAGGTAAATGAAATTTCATTTGATGTTGAGCAGGTCTTAAACGGCTCAATCATTTACTAAAGCATATATAGTTTTATAGCCTGTAAAGCCATTTTACTTTCTTTATTCTGCTTATAAATTAATTAAATTTTAATTAGGTCTTTTGCTTGAGCTAGCAACGGTTAAATTCTTCCACAATCGAGTGTTTACTCTCGTGGAACATTTTTTCTCAGACTTGTACTGTAGGCAAAATTATACTAGCAGTGTGTGTGTGTGTTGTCTTTTATTACAACTGTTAAATTTTTCCACAATCGAGTGTTTACTCACGTGGAACATTTTTTTTTTCTCAGACTTGTACTGTAGGTAAAATTTCTATATATATATACATATGTGAATAAATATATGATTTTTATTGGACAAACTATGTATAAAGAAGAATATTAGTAATACTTTAAAAGTGTGTATCTGGGGAAAATGTGATACTTTAAAAATGTAATACTTTAAAAGTATGTATCAGGGGAAAATGTAATACTTTAAAAGTATGTATCTGAGCAATACAGCATTATAACTTCAGTTCTAAGATAAAAAACGCGTAAAGTACTGCATATTCTGAGAATAAATTATCTATCTAGGTCTGTCGAGTCCTTCAACGTTCCAGGACCATCCACAGTCAGACCTGCTGCAGCACCTTACTACACCATTGTGAACACACGCCACTACAACTCCGCCAAGTTTCGCACACAATTTGTTTCAATGAGTGTGCGGCTTGGCGGAATGGAGGATGTACAGCCCCATAATTTCATTCCGGTCCTGCACGACTTGCACGAGCGGATGCTAGCCGACATTGTCCCCACAGGCGAATATAGCCACGTACGGCTATGCTTGCGCTCCCGGGATTTGAAAAACCCCGTCAACCTGTCCCTAATTCGGCGTAATGCCCTGACGGGTGAGAGATTCATGACGGCATTAGACAAAGTAGTGCAGTCAAATGAATCTCTCGGTCCTGGGAGCGAACTAGAATTTGACTTCGTCTGTGCGGACTTGGACAGGGTCGGCAGCGGCAATGATGGGAGACGTGCAGGGCCGGAGAAACGCAGCCTTGTTGACGTGCAGTCATTCGTTGCCAAGAAGGGGAGTGTAACGAAAATTGTAAATAGAGACGGAATCTGTCTTGCAAGGGCTCTCGTCGTCGCACGAGAGCTTTGCTTAAAAAATAAAGGGCTGGTGAACACGTATGTCCGAATCCGGGACTACCGCTGTCCTTTGCAGCGGCAAGAAGCCCATCAACTACATCAGGATGCAGCCGTACCAGAGGGTCCCTGTGGACTCCCGGAAGTACGTCTCTTTCAAGCTCACCTGACACAATTCAGGATTGTTGTGTATTCTGCTGATGACGCCTTCCTCCCCATCTTCATTGGTCCCGAAGGAGGGGACAACCTTTATTTGTTGTTTAGTGCAGGGCATTATGATGTGATTACCAAACCATCAGGGTTTTTTGGGGTTAGACAATTCTGCCACATTTGCTTAAAGGGGTTAAATACAGAGGGCCACGTTTGCAAGGGAACCTGCAACAGGTGCCTGTCAGTCGATGTGCTTCATACAGGGGAGCTGTTGCTTTGCACGGTGTGCTGTGTGTATTTGCGCGGGGCTGAATGCTTTCAGGCGCACCTGCTGAAGGCATGTCAGACACGGCGTCGCTGTGTTAAGTGCATTAGCATTTACGATCCCCTGAAAAAGCACGTTTGTAAGGCTGACACCTTAAAATTCGTCGAGCCCTGCAAAATTGATCCTGTCGGTCAGACCTACCTCTACTTTGACGTAGAGACTGTGCAGTGTGCCGACGGGTTGCTAAAACCGATACTATGTGTGGTCACATATCAAGTGGACGACGAGTGGGTCTATGCTTCATTCTCGGAAACGGACGCCTTTATGGATTGGATTCTGGCTGAAGAACGTCCTGGGGTTCAACGATTCAAGGACGCCACAGTCCTCGCACATAATCTGAAAGGCTTTGACGGCATGTTCATCATTAGTTACCTGTACAGAAAATTTTTAAAACCGGATCTCGTGTTCGATGGATCCAAGATTTTAGGTATATTTTTACCTGGCCTTAAAATAAGGTTCATCGACACGTTGTCCTTTATTCAGGCTCCTCTTCGATCATTCACGAAGACCTTCAACTTGGAGACGGTGAAAGGCTTTTTCCCCTTTAAATTCGTGAAGGAGGAAAATCTACAGTATGCAGGACCCATCCCTGATCGGCTTTTTTTCCAGCCGGAAGACATGGAGCCTGAAACTCTGTCAGTATTCAACGAGTGGTATGTCGCAGCAAGCCTTGAACCCTGGGATTTTCAACAGCAGCTTCTGTATTACTGCAAGGCAGATACAGAGTTGTTGCGGCGAGGCGCCCAAGCTTTCCGCGAGGAATTTTTAAATCTCACAGGCGTAGACCCATTTGCGCGTGACCTGACTATTGCCGGCGCTTGTCTTCGAATTTTCCGTGGGAAGTTTCTGCAAAAGAATACCCTCGGTGTGTGTCCCGCCCAAGGGTATTCGGCGAGTAACGACCGGCAGTCCTTGAAAGCTCTCGCATGGTTAGAGTATGAGGCTTCCAAGGACAACATCGTAATTCAAACTGCGCGATCACCCGGAGGTGAGTATAAGATAGGGCAGTACAAATTGGATGGCGTGTGCCACAGTACCCGTTGTTATTACGAATTTTTAGGTTGTTACTATCATTGCTGCTTGAAATGTTTCAACCCTGAAAAAATAGATCAGCGCACGAGAAAGCCATTTGGTCTGCTAAACACCCGGACCATGGATCGTCTTGAGACCTTGAAAGTGCTGATGAACGGGTACACATGCAAAATTATGTGGGAGCACGAATTCGACGAGTTGATGCGCAAAAACCAGTCCGTCGCATTAATTTATAAATCCGTCGAGCCTATCAGGCGTATAGGGGCCCGTGACTACCTCTACGGAGGGCGCGTGGAGGTGTTCTCCATCTTTGCATCGGTTGACTTAGGATGTAGCCTTAACTACGTTGATTACAACAGCCTGTACCCTTATGTTTGCAAGAAGGCTCCATTCGGTAAAGGTCACCCGGTTCGGATCACCTCCGATTTCGCCACGGACCTCGACCACTATTTTGGCATTGCACACGCCACACTGTTACCCCCCGACGGTTTATTCATCCCTGTACTGCCCTATAGGTGTAATGGGAAGCTGCTTTTTCCCCTTTGTAGGATCTGTGCGGATGGACAGCTGGCACCCCCTTGTCGGCACACCGTGAACCAGCGCGCATTGACAGGATCTTGGCCTACGTTCGAAATTTATGCTGCGATGCGTGCTGGCTACAAACTTCTCCAGTTCCACGATGTGTGGCACTTTAATACCATCCTGCAATACGATCCTACAACAAAAAAGGGAGGTGTCTATGCTGGGTACATAGACACTTTTCTGGGACTGAAGCAGCGCTACTCCGGGTTTCCCCCTGACGTGCAGACCGAGGAGCAAAAGGAAGCCTTCTGTGAGGCCTTCTTCCAGGCGGAGGGGGTTCGGATCCTCCCCTCGGAAGTTGAGAAAAACAACCTTAAGCGAACTCTTTCCAAGGTCTCGCTTAATTCGTCATGGGGGAAGCATGCGCAGAACATGAGTCGAACCCAGACGACCATTGTGAGTTGTCCTGTCAAGTACATGGAGCTCTTGACGGACGCATCGCTAGTCATCACTGACGTCGCTGTTATCAGTGATCAGGCCGTGCTTGTCACGCACAAGCCGGCGGAGTCTGCCACTCCAGCGAACACCCGTGGAAGCCTGATTCTCGCCGCAATGGTGACGAGTCACGCCCGACTAAAGCTGTACGAGCTTCTATCGAAATTAGATAGCCGTGCATTGTACTCGGATACTGACTCAGTAATTTATACAACGTCTCCTCGCGACACCTACACACCACCACAACATCCCTTTCTCGGAGGTCTCGTAGATGAAATTTCTTCAAAGTACGGCTCCGGTGTACACATCACTGACTATGTCAGCGCCGGGGCCAAAAGTTATGCCCTTCGGCTGAGCAACGGGGATGAAATTCTTCGCGCCAAGGGCATATCACTCACGAAGAAAAACCGGTGCACATACAATTTTGAACTTCTAAAATCCATGGTGCTAGGGAACTCCCCAACCAGCGAGACCTTCGAAGTCCCTTTCAATGTAATTCGTAATAAAGTGGATGGGTCACTTACGAATAAGCCCATGGTGAAAAGGTTTAAGGCTAACCTCGATAAGCGGTATCTCAGCCCGGGTTCGACTCTCACTGTACCTTATGGTTACAATGACCTGGGCCTGGATACCCTTATCCAACTCATGGATGAGTAAATGCACAGTTTTTATTTATTATTGCACACTAATGTATTATTGTAAACTAATTTATTATTTATTATTGTAAACTAATTTATTATTTATTATTGCATCTTCATTTATTATTTATTTATTATTGCATCTTCATTTATTATTTCAGTGTGCATAGTATTACAACTTTATTTCGTTGCTCACTTTATTTCGTTGCTCACCAATGTACATATTATTTCATTACACGCTTTATTTATTTCACTGCACACTTTATTTCAATGTTCCTAGTGAACCTTAGTATTTCACACGTAATGACCCAGCACTGAGGCGTCGTCAGCTTTTGAATTATTGTATTTAACTTATTGTATTTAAAACTACAGCGGATCTGTCATTGTTTTACTGTCCAGCATTGGATCTGTCATGTAAATTATTGTCTGTGAATTGTTTCAATAAAAAAGGTTTCAAAAAATCTGCCTCTTTATTACCTAGCTGAAACACACTACGGCAGGGGGGAAAGTTTTATCAATGACGTGTTCCGCCGTGCGAGAGCGGCGCATGCTGCCGCCATCCAATAAAAACCACCGGTGCATCCAAGCTTAGAGCGGTCCGAAGAAGGACCAATGAGTGCTTAGAGAACTGCTCCAGCGAGACTGTGGAGCGCGGCACTGATAAAACTAATTAACTGAATGGAGTAGAAGAGTGAATGAAGCAAGAGACGCAAATATCAGTTTTACTTTCTTTTATTGGATATTTTGTAATGCACATTTTAAATACATGGGTTTTTTAACACAAATCTTCAAGCGCACAGGGCTTGGATTTTACAGAAGGTTTCAATATGCTGACCACTCGGATAATTTTCTTTTCTTACGTCGGATGGGTACAGCAATGTCTTTTGGCGGGCGCTCTTCAGCTATATGATTTCTGGGAATGTTGACTTTTAGTTCATGTGGAGTGTCAAGCTGTTTTGAGAATAACAAATAATTTTTCAAAGCAGTCAGATACTTTTCAGACTTATCGTCAGCATCACCAGACTCTAATATTTTCTTCATCTCTGAGTCCAAATCACATACTTTTTTTCTTATGTTTTTTCTCTGCACTGCTTTCACTGAAATCATTTTTTTCTAAATAACGAAACCAACAGGGGGAGGGCGGCAGTCAGCAGGGGTATAATGAACCCTGAACCACGCTGCAGGAGATGCTTCTTGTGGCGTAAAGATGCACGTTTGGACGCTAGACTCCTTATGACCGTCTTGTGCTGGCGTAAATTCTTTAATACTCGATGGGAGACAGGTATATTTCCTTTTAAGAAATTGGAACACACTTCACATAGAGCATACATCTGGGGGTCGGAGATGTGCTTCATCAGAGCTGTACGCTGCTTTCCCCCTAGCTTTGGTAAGCACTGAAGGAACGGACCTTGAGATTTAACTTTCATTTGGAACGTAAAGTATTTCGGGTTCTTCTGATGGAAGAATCTTTGCACGGAGCCTTTCACTGTCCAACGTTCTGGGATGAAGGTCAACACACAAATAACCGCAGGTTACCTGTGTAGCCAGTCTATAGGCATCCGTCAGGAGTTTAGATTGATGGGGGTACACTTGTCTCGCCAGGTGGGTTATTTGTGATGCATCCCGACAATTGCGAAATAAAAACATGTAGTGAGCGTTGAGCGATATAGTCCTCGAATGTCTTCCCTTTAAAAACAGATTTTGTAAGATCAGGACAATCGTGATATTTTTATGATGACCCCCTCGAATAAACAATTGTGATATGCGCTCACTGGCTACAGACTGTTCCATCAAGTCATCCAGTACCAGAAGTGTAGGTCTGTGAGGATCAAATTCCAGATCCGTAGGTAGTCCTTCATAAAATTCCACCGTTTTCTTGAAGGGTTCAAAGGCAGGCTGCCACTCACCGTAGCAGTAAACGACACGCTGGGGTGGGGGTTCGAATACTTGAGCTGCTTCTTTGATGAGTTTCAGAGTGAAAGTCGTCTTCCCACACTGTGAAGGTGCTGCAATTATAATATTTGAAGGAGTGCGGAGAGCCATCGCACCACCATGCAGTCGTTAAAGTCTACTCGACACGTGTAATCACGATGCAGTACTGTGGGAAGAGTCGAACCACACGATCTTTTAAACAGGAAATACAGACAGTGAGCCCCACAAGTGTCTCCCAGGGGGTCCTGCAGAGGTATCGAGGGGTGTAAGACGTGACGTATGCCTAGTCGACTATAGTATTCTTGCATGGAGGCATCGGGACTCGTACCCAGGGGATCAAAGTGATCCACTTGCACTCCTTTCTTGTAAACCGCTATCCAGTGGGTTCCAGGCAGGGAGGACGGATCGGTATTGTAGATAAACAAGGCTTCTGACTGATTGATTCTGTGAGGTAGTCTGTCACGGGGGAACACTCCGAGACTTGTGGGTAACATCGAAAGGACGGATTCTAGCTGATAGGAATTCATGAGCTGTAGTCAAACAGGACTTTACGGTCCAATGGGATTTCCAACAAATTCTGGTACTCGGCATACAGGATCACAGTGACCGATGCGGGTAGCGGCTTGGCAAACTTTAATTCGACTCTCACACTCCCACTCTTTATTAAAGAAAATACTTGATTGCATTCACGTTGCTCGGGGGTCAATTGGAATCCGAATAATGTAAAACCTTCTCCATAGGCTTTTCGCGATAAGTTAATACCGCTATCGGATTTCCAGGCGTCCACAGCTTCCAATAATCCTTGGTAACAGCGGAGATAGCGCCCATTCGCAAAGTCGGGGGTGTAGGACTGATGATCACTGTCTATGTGAAGACTGATGTAGTTTAAGTCGAAATGTTGGAAGTTGAAGGGATTTTTTTCGTACGATCCATTCAGGCTGGTACTTTCCAGCATACCCAGTACAAGCCGTACAGGGAGCTGGCCGAGAAATAAATTGTCACGGTTCACACTCGTCAGGCCCGAAGCGATGGAAAACATACGTAAATCCGTTCTTCGCAGAGGGTACTTGGCACTCTCCGTACCCAGCAGGCGAGCGTGTGCAAGGATGACACCCGAAGTGGGTTTGACTTTACGCACGAAAAATTCAGCTTCGTGTATCTGTACTTTGTAAGAGGGGTCTGCTTCACCTGTCAAGAGGCAGAATTCGGGTTTGGATCTCAGCAAACGCAGTCTCAGGTCGACTTGATTGAGTAGGTAACGATCTTGATTAAACAGGTCGGCGTGGATCCACGAGATGAGTTCGATACCTGTTGGTTTGACGTACCCCTTGCGTTGATGCCACCCCTCGTTCTCCCTGCTGGTCAGTTCCATTTTACCTGGGGTGTCGAGGTACCAGAGCGAGGTGCCTAGCTGACTTCGTGTGGCATCGGTCCCGTAATTCAATAGAGTCTCTAGATACGCCCTGTAGGGGTACAAGGTGTGAGAAGCACTCACTAGGTGATCATTGAGGAAGACGTCTACCTGGCTGAAGAGGGCATGGAAGAAATGATTGCAGGGGGCAATCACTTCCGACGGTGCTGTACCATCGGATTTTACAATTTTCAAGACGAGACGTAGGTGACATCGAGATAGATCAATGTAATCGTCCGTCCCCTTCACGATGAATTCGAGTGGTGCATTACCTTCCAGGGAAGCCACAGGTAAATAATTGACATAACAGCCTCTTTCTAATTGTGAGACAGTGGGTGGAACCAGAAACAGATCCAGTTCTGAATTGGCACAGTCGCCAGAATCAGCGTGAATTTTCTGAATGCTCATGATGAAAACACGTCCTGCACAGTACAGTGTCTCTTCACTTTATGAACCTTGGGATGCTGACGACGACGTTTTATTCCTTTCCCTCCCTGCAGCTTTGAACTGGCACGCTGCAAGAGGTCGGCGCCCGCTTCACGGAGCCCCGCTTTGGCTGCAGATTTGAAGTTTTGCCCCTGGGACATCTCTGAAACGAACCGTAGCCCACCCTTACGTAGGGTGGACAGCGCAGGTCGTACGAGAGGGCGTACGAGAGGGCTGATGAAACGTCCGATCCTAGCAAAGATGCTTCCTAGCCCGTCGCCTCTCTGATAACGAGGACCACGGAACACACCCTTCCCCGTTTGGCTCTTGTAGTAACTCACGTAGGCATCTGCAGAAGGGGGAACGAATTTAACCCTCATGACGGAAATGTAACTTGACTAAAACTTTACCGAATTTAAAATGCAGAGGTTCTCCGGTGTCGGTACGAAGGAAGATTCTCACACTCTCGAAACTGTTCCTTGCAAGGGGGTAGTAATCAGGTTGCTGATACACTGCAACAATGGCTTCGTTATTACTGGTTCTGACGGCGGGGTTCACGACACGCAACAGTTCACCGTGAGTATCACCTAACAACTGAGGCGCAATCAGGTCTGAATACAAATAAATACCATACATTCCTCTGTTCATATCGATGGGATAGTCACCCAGGACTTTATTCAGTGGTATATCTAATTTAGTAATTCCTAGCATTTCTCCTAATCCAGGGTTCGATCGAGGAAATTTAATGTAATGCGACTTGTCTGTATCCATCAATACGGTGTGATCTGCCTGTTGCTTGAAACGGTAAGCTTTTCTCAGCCTGTAGGGTAGCATCTGGTTCATTGCATCGAATAACGATTCAGCAGTTTCGTATCGTCCGTGGGGTACCTTTCGTTCTTGGAAACTACCTGGCGGGATCACGTAGAAATAACACTCGTCATCTATGTCGAAAGTTGGTGTATTGCAAAGTTTGCTGGCAAATCGTTGGTGGAAGGGTTTGTCAACTTCTCCCTCGCCGATACACAGAAGTTTACCGAAATTCGTTTTAGGAAACATCAGTCCGTACCCCTCACTCGGTTTGAATACCCAGTAACCACCGTTATAGGAAACTATTATTTCTTTGGGGAGCTGTGTGGTGAGGACAGACAACAGCTCCATTCGAGTTATTTTACCCGGTTTAAGTTTGATTTTCCTGTATTCTTCGGGGGTGGAAGGAGCGTAATATTCATACGTGTCGTTAGAACCGTCCACATTGTACCAGCTCACAGGTAAGTGAACTTCTGCTAGTCCCACTTTCCATTTTCCGCTCAGTCTTAGGGGTTGTGCCAGACGGACTGTGAAATCGGTCTGCGAATTGTTCGGATAAATATTCTGACTAGCCGTGGAGGGGAGAGTCAGGTAGAAACTATCCATTTTTTAGGGATCCAGGAAGGCTTGGGGTATCCACGAAATTTAACCAGTGCCTTTTGACCTTTTCTCTCGATTATTTTCTCGACCGTGTAAAGTTCGGGTTCTGTCACTTTTTGAAGCTCCGATTTATAGAATGTGCCTTTCAACACTTCTCCCTCGGAATCCCTTATGACGTACACAGGGGGCTGTCGTTGTAATACCTTGTCGACTATAAATATTTCTTCGGTCCACAAATGTGTGCCTGCCTTCTTGAAAGGTGCTTTTACACTGGCTAGTCGAACTGTGTCACCCACTTTAAATGCTGGTTTTTCTTTTACTACAGTCGGATTGCGATAGAGTCGAACCCACACGACGTCTTCGTTGCGTAAGGTCACGTCCTTGGGGGCCATATCGTGTGCACTGTGAACGGTGGCATTGTATCCCCTTACAACACGCTGTAGCACATCCAGGTAGCGGTAGGTATTATTGCGTGTATAATATCTCCCCAGTCTCTCGCGTAGGGTACGATTCCATCTCTCCACCAAAGCTGCTTTTTTGTCGGAGTATGTAGCAAAGAACCGAATACCTTTCTTTTTCAGGAATTTCTGGAACACTCTGTTGGTAAATTCCGTACCCTGATCCGTATTTAAATTCATTGGGGATCGACCCTTGGAAAGGATTTTTTTGAAAACTGAGACCATTTCTTTCCCCGTTTTAGCCTTCATGGCCACCGCCCACCCGTATCTCGAGAACACATCGATGACTGTTAATATGTAGCGATACCCGTCATTGAAGCGAGTTAGATTTTTCACGACCATGAGATCGGCTTGCCATTGTTCGTCTAGCCCTGTGACGTAAACTTTGTTACGAGGGAACTTTCTGCGAACAGGTTTATGTAACGTGTAGGCAGGCTGCTTTTCTAACCATTCTCGGACGAGTTTGAGTGGTAGTCCCGTATTCTGTGCTAACTTTTTTACACTACCGAATCCTCTTTCGGGGTCGAAATAATGGGACTCCAAAGTTTTGTTTTCTGCTGCACCCAGACGTCGTACCCCACCAGGTTTTGCCATTGATGTAGTGAAAGTGTAACACCTGTCACTGTAGGAACGTCACCTATAAACTGTCTGATATCCACTGTTAAGTTGCACACACGAATTTTGTATTCACCGTCCAAGGCTTTTGACTCCCCACACTGAATATTTTTACTAGGAGCTACAAGTTCTAATACAAGTACGGCTATCGTTAACAATGTCACGATTACACTACCCACACTAGCTAACACCTTCTTTCTCCTATCCATACCAAGACTAAAATGACATAGGATGAAAAAGACAGACACATTATATAAGGTTACAATTATTTATTTAATTTATACATTTCATTTTTTGCCTCGTCGACAATAGCATTATATTTTAGATTGCAAACAAAACCAGAATCTACAAAATTCAATAGACCTCGCTTCCAGGCCGTATCCACAAATACCTGCGCTAAGGCATTAATGTCCAAGTCACCAGACCACCCTACGATAGTCGGTATTTTTTCTTCGGGTTGCAGTCCATCTAACGGTATCACACGCATAAGTTCTTGCTGAAAAATATTCACCAGCAGCAGGTAAACACAATCGGGACCATCGAAAACAGGACTCAGTAGGAAAGGACGAATGGATTCAGAATGTTCCATAACGGCTGTACGGAGTTGGTGATCTTTGGGGGTCCCGCACACGTTGTGCACAATGCGCATCACCTCGTCTAAGTGAATAGCCAGCGTGAACAACTGCGAAGCGTTCAATGTTATACAGCGTCTCACCACACGGAACTGTAGAGTTCTCTGGTCTGCAGATTCTTTGATGAAGTCGACACAGCGTTCACCACCTCCAGTGCGATACATGTAGGCACGTAAACCGTGCATCACGTACCATGTCTGTTGATCGGGACCGATTTTCACTTGGTCCTCTATGTGGGGTACCGCGGCACACAAAGCCTCCCATTCAGGTATGGAGAGGGTAACCCCTGCTGGTGTAGGGTAGATGAGTTCACCATTTTCATATTTCTTGTAGCGGCGTACGTGCACAGAAAACTTATTTTTGAACAGTGAGGGCACGACGTATACATCTTCACCGAGACACCACGCATCAGGATTGCTAGGCTGCATCGTGAACAATGCGGCACAGAGCACTCGCTCCCTATTTAACTAGAGAACCGCACCACCTGAGACGACCAATCAGGAACGAGCTGATAAGTAGGTGTTTGTTGAGACATGCTCTCGACGATCGATCCATCCGAAGAAAGCAGCTGTTTCTGCTAAAGAGCAATGGACGTCCTCTCCGGTGTGATATCCACATTCGAACTCAGAAACTTTGGGGAGATCACAATATTTGGGACAGCCGTAAAGTTCGAGATTAACACTGGGAAGATTTAATTGTTCCAAGAGAATTCTTTCCACAGTACCTCCTTTGTAACCCACCACAGTAGCTTCTTCAGTACGTGCAAGTTTGTAAACATATTTCACGATGTTAGGAACGTGATCTAACGACCACACCTTTTCTCGAGGCAGAGGATGAAAGGGTAGACCTATCACATATTTAGACACGTAGCTGGCTGTCCTTCTGTCTTTTACTGACAAAGGTTGGTGCTGTCGAAGATTGAAACGATAGACACCACATTTCCCATTCCGAGTTGCATATCCAAGTTCACGCACTAGGAAACGACCATTTACACGGAAACCGTCGAGGTCTAGAACCATACAGATGTTTTGCATAGTTGTACTAGTTCAAGTATCTGGAGATGAAAACACTTGACGTCTTCACACTGGCAGGGTCTACAGACGTCTCTGTCGTTTACGCCTCAGAGCCTGCACAACACTCTGCGGTAGTCCCGGGGGCCAGGTTTCGGGCGGCTTCATCACCAGAGGTCGTCGCAGCCTTCGAGGTGGTGGCGGCGTAGTGTCCTCCACGACAACAGCCCGTAGCATCGGACCACCAATCCCAGGTCGCGGCAACATCTTAATAGTGACGGCCGGAGGTGGTGGTGGCGGCGGAGGAGGTGGCACAATCACAGGTCGACGTAGCAATCGACGAATACGCGTTCGAAAGTGTTGTGGATCGCTCTCGTAGCCGGAGTCTACATCACTCGTCCAATTATGACCAAAATCCAAGTCGTCGTCGTCGTCCATAACGTGTAGCTCAAAATAAAAGGCCAAACCTTTTTTCAGCGGTTATATACAGCCAGAACCGTGACCTTTACACATCACCCCATCGGGTAAACGCGTGACACGTAGCAAAGTACACAGTCAATCGTTCCATGCAATTATTCTGAGACTTGCATCAGCCGAGTGGGGCCTTAAAATGGTCAACCAGAGGGTTTTTCATAAGGGGGAGGGCTTAAAATATAGGTAGGTCGACCGTGGGGTCCGAAAACGAGAAATTAGACTTAAAATAAAGGGTTTTTTGGGAAAATAGTACTTCTCCCTGTCAACAGATGGCGCCAGGAGGGTTTTTAATAAGGGGGAGGGCTTAAAATATAGGTAGGTCGACCGGGGGGTCCGAAAACGAGAAATTAGAGTGAAAATAAAGGGTTTTTTGGGAAAATAGTACTTCTCCCTGTCAACAGATGGCGCCACTGAGGGGGAAAAGGGGGTGAAAGGGGGGTTTAATAAAGGGGGAGGAATTATTAATTATTAATAAAGGGGCGTGGCCTGTTACGTAATGATTATGTAATAATTACGTCATGTTACGTAATGTTACGTCATAGGGGCGTGGCCTGTTACGTCATAGGGGGCGTGGTCGATGACGTCATAGGGGGGGAAAGCACTGTGCAAAGGGGGATCCGTAGAATGGCAACAAACTACTCTGCCATATCGGAAGCTTCTGCCATTGATTATTCCGTCAGCTCAAGAATCGCCCTAAACAATGCAATCCGACAAAGCCAGGGCTCGAGGCCGTGACATTGTTTCATCTAAAAATAATTCGCACTCTTTTGCTCGCGCGCGTTTAGCTGGCGAGTGTTGCGCCAGGGTCCGGTTGTTACGCACCGGTAGTTCGGTAACAGAGTTTTTCCGCTCAGGCGAACGCGATCGCGTTGCTTGGGCGTCGCGTGAAGAGTGCGTGCGTTCGTGCGGGAAGAACGCATTCGCTCGCTATCGGCACTTTCTACTCGGGGGTAGATGGTAATGACAGTTGGGAGAATTTCTCTACAGCGGTTGTACAAAAAATACGTGTTGGGTTCTTCTCTACCTGAGGGACATTTTTTGCACACAATGGGCTAAATGGTCAGGTCACAAGGACCCCAAGCTCTGTTCTATATCTGAGGGGCATTTTTGGGACACAATGGGCTAAATGGTCAGGTCACAAGGACCCCAAGCTCTGTTCTATATCTGAGGGGCATTTTTGGGAAACAATGGGCTAAATGGTCAGGTCACAAGGACCCCAAAAGCTCTGTTCTATATCTGAGGGGCATTTTTGGGACACAATGGGCTAAATGGTCAGGTCACAAGGACCCCAAAGGCTCTGTTCTATATCTGAGGGGCATTTTTGGGACACAATGGGCTAAATGGTCAGGTCACAAGGACCCCAAGCTCTGTTCTATATCTGAGGGGCATTTTTTGGGACACAATGGGCTAAATGGTCAGGTCACAAGGACCCCAAGCTCTGTTCTATATCTGAGGGGCATTTTTGGGACACAATGGGCTAAATGGTCAGGTCACAAGGACCCCAAAGGCTCTGTTCGATGTCTGAGAGGCATTTTTGGGACACAATGAGCTACATGGCCAGGTCACAAGGAGCCCAAAGGCTAAGAGAATATTGAGGTGGGGTGGGGGGGCTGAAACACCAATTTACCGGATATTTCTAGTAGTAATTTTTCCAACAGGAGTAAAATAATTTTGCGTGTAAAAAAACCAGCTAGAAATAATATTTGCTATCATCCAAATTTACAAATTTATTTTCTAACTTAAGTATTAATACTTTTGGTAAAGTAGTATATCACTTAAAGTCAGTTTTTTTTAATAGTTCAAAAAATTAGATAAAAAATTATATTTAAAGACAGCGTGTGTCTTAATAACCAAGTGATAACAATAATAAAACTTCTTTCAAAAACCACATAATTGATTATACGTAACAAAGTATGCGAAGTAAAAAGTATGCAATTAAAAAAAAGTTTTTTTTTTAAACTTTGGCTTTGTGAAGACTCCATCCTGTGAGACGATAGTGGAGGGGGGGTCTTGATGGGATGGTAAGAGGCTGACACTGTCTCACGTCGCCCGCGGGTATCATTACCTTCACAGCGCATGCGTGCAGAGCACAATTTATCTTCTGATGTTTATCTGAAAATGTCATATCTGCAGTGGTCACATGACGGCGCACTGGCGCCACGGGTGTCGAGTGCGAGGACTACAGATGGCAACCAGGTCACGGGGGTCAGATTGGGAGAGGATTTTGGACCACTGACCCAACTGCTGGAGTCGTATAAAGGTCAAAGTTTCGGAGGGGTATTTGGAAAAAAGGTCGTTTCGTGACCTTAAATCTTCATGGATATATTTTTAAAAAATTTATTTTTTTGGGTTGGATAGCTATTGATGAATGTTCACCATTAGAATTTTCCGAATTTACCGACAGATTTAATAGCGTCCTCTACCAATGGAAAAAAATGCAAAAAAAATAATGAATATTGCAAATGATCAGTTAAGAGAGAAATTTTGGTGTTGGGTGTTGTTTTTTACCCCTTAGTAGCACTTTTTTTGCATACAATGGGCTAAATGGCCAAGTCACAAGAACCCCAAAGGCTAAAAGAAGGTTGGGGGGGGGACCCACTGGAACAGCTGTTGGGAGACAGATGGTAGCCTCCCGTCAAGGCCATCCAGCATGTTCTTTAGCTTTCCTAGGATGGATTGTTTTACCTCTTAGTAGCACTTCTTTTGCACACAATGGGCTAAATGTCCAGGTTACAAGAACCCTGAAAGTTCAGAGAAGGTTAGGGGAGGGGACCCACTGGAACAACTGTTGGGAGACAGATGGTAGCCTCCCGTCTAGGCCATTAGATTGGCGAATAGGGTTATGAACAGTGTGCCTAAAGGCCTCAGAAAGAAGGGGAGACCTAGAATGCGGTGGGCAGACAATGTCAAACAGGACCTTGTTAGAATTGGTGTTCAGTGGCCTGATGCAGCAGATGTAGCTCAGGATAGACTTGCTTGGAGAACTAAATTGCACGGTCTGGTTGGACCTCCGTAGCCCATGGCTGCTTGAGGATGATGATGATGGCTCTCAAGAACACGGGGCCACGGCTTAACTTCCCATCTGACGGACGGCGGCCTTTCCAAGCCGATAGGTGTCCCCTACTGAGAGAGGACAGGGCGAGGAGTTTTGAGGACATAAATCTGAACGTTGACCCAGCTCGGACTCGAGCCTGGGAACTGCAGATGACGAGCCTGGTGTGCTACCCACTGACCACCACTTTAGTTCATAAAAAAATTAAAACAGTCTGCTTTATTATTTGAATCAGACTGTTGTTTAAGAAAACATTCTATCGAAATTTTTTAACGTTCGTGAATTGTGCATTGTTTGAAACTGTTGCCACAACGCTTTTAGAAATAACCTCGTCCCTTGTGTCTTGCAGAAGACTTTTAATCCTCTCCAAGTGCAATGTCCTTCAGATGTCAACAATTAGCAGCCGTATCTTCCTGAGTCCCCCATTTTCCACTTTAATCTAATAAGCACTTTGGCCAACAGTAGTTGGAATGGAGAGGCACACTATGGCAGCTTGTTTTCCCACATCACCAAGGATGCGATCAATTGCGGCATAGCCCGAACAAAATACTACAGAATATATCAATGGGAATCTAACGCCGAAGCTCTATAACTTCCAAAATATGCATTTAATGGATTGGGTTGTTGTTGTTTTACCTCTGAGCGGCACTTTTTTGCACACAATGGGCTAAATGGCCAGGTCACATGGACCCCGAGGGCTCAGAGAAGGTTGAGGGAGGGGACCCACTGGAACAGCTGTTGGGAGACAGATGGTAGCCTCCCGTCAAGGCCATCCAGCGTGTTCTTTAACGTGCACAGGGTATGGCTCTCCCGCACACGGGGCCACGGCTTAACGTCCCATCCGACGGACGGCGGCCTTTCCAAGCCCATCGGTGTCCCCTACTGACCGTGGGCAGGGCGGGGAATTTTGCGGAGATAAATCTCAACGCTGACCCAGCTGGGACTCGAACCTGGGAACTAGCATTTAATGGAAAAATGTGACTGAAGATAAATTAAAGATCATAATCGAATCTATTTAAATCTCGATTTTCAAAAAATATTCTTTCAGCATTTAAAGAGTTATGGAAGCTGGAATATTTAACAAATTTTCTCATTTTATAAAAATTATTTATAACTGTCTAATATTAAAATAATTATTATGCAAACTTCTAAAATGTATGGTTATCTTATGAAATGATTGGAAACAATACGTATTATGTAAGTCGGTAATGAGTATCACAAGAATATGTCCTGTAAGAAACACTTGAAACAATTAGTTGAAAAAAATGGTTGTCATGACGACCAAAAGTTTAAAACTAATTTTTTCATTTATTAAATTTTAATCAATTTCTGAGGTAAAGTCATACGACAGATTACTGTTGTGAAATATTCCAATTTCCATAACTACTACTACTAAACGAATATCGTTGAAAATCGAGATTCAAATAGATTAGATTGTGATCCTTTATCTTCAGTCACATTTTTACATTAAATGCATATTTTAGAAGTTATTGAGTTGCGAAATTAGATTCCCATTCACATAATATGGAAATTCTATTTTTTTTTTTTTGGTAGGACAATATATAATATGCTTACCACTGTTTCTAGTTAACCACCCCCTTTTTTTTGGGGGGGGGGTGCGTAAAAATACTATTTTTTGTCGTCACAAGGGCCCCAAAAGAGTTCAAAGGGTTGGGGAGAGGGAACCCATTGGACAGTTGTTAGGAGACAGATGGTAGCTTCCCATCAAGATCATCCAGCGTGTTATTTAATATTCACAGGGTATGGCTCTCCTAGGATGGGTTGTTTTACCTCTTAGTAGCACTTTTTTTGCACACAATGGGCTAAATGGCCAGGTCACAAGGACCCCGAAGGCTCAGAGAAGGTTGGGGGAGGGAACTCACTGGAATAGCTGTTAGGAGACAGATGGTAGCCTCTCGTGAAGGCCATCCAGCGTGTTGTTTAATATTCACAGGATATGGCTGTCCTAGGATGGGTTGTTTTACCTCTTAGTAGCACTTGTTTTGCACACAATGGGGTAAATGGCCAGGTCACAAGGACCCTGAAGATTCAGAGAAGGCTGGGGGAGGGGACCCACTGGAATAGCTGTTGGCAGACAGATGGTCGCCTCCCGTCCAGGTCATCCATCAAGCTTAAACAACGCAACATCAACAAACCATACCTTACATCTGACAACCAACAGCTACAACAAACTTAACCCCTCCCCCACCCCATAACGTTTCCGGTGCTCAAAAGACAACTACGTGCCCCATCACGTGCACATACAGCATCAGAATCCAGCGCCTGAAACGAGAGAAGTGCAGAGAATTGCTCCACATCAAATGAGAGGAAGTCATTGCCCCTAGTGAACTGTCCCATCTGGGCTTCACTTGGCTTTACATTACCACCCCCCGTGCTGAAAGCGCTCGTTAAAGATCTCAACAACACGGCGAGACTTCAGTTGCTAGGCGCGCGCTATAACATCAAGAATATATATAAAACAAAATTCTTTTGGGAGTGAAGGTCCCATCGGACATGCTCGAGTGGCGACGTTGGAGCTCTCCGGCAACAGTTTCATAAAAGGGTTCTTTTATGAAAAGGTTCTGCTTAAATTGTTTTCTTCTTTGCTTGATGGGTTGTTATAAGTTTTTTTTTTCTCTGTCAGACGCTCATCAAGTGTCCAGAGTGGCAACTTAATTATTTTTTGAAGTTCACTTTTTAAATGGTCTGTTTACATACGATGATGGCAACAACTTGGGTTTAAAGTTCAGCATCAAAACTATATTTTTTATATCTTTCATGTCTTCGTTCTGATTGTTTTGGCAAAAAAGTGAGTTGCATTTTTTACCTCTTAGTAGCATTTTTTGCACACAAACGGCTAAATGGTCAGATCACAAGGACCCTAAAGGTTCAGAGAAGGTTGTGGGAGGGGACCCACTGGAACTGGTGTTGGGAGACAGATGGTAGCCTCCTGTCCAGTTGGGTGGTTTCACCACTTAATTTTACTTAATATTCACAGGGTATGGCTCTCCTAGGATGGGTTGTTTTACCTCTTAGTAGCAATTCTTTGGACACAATGGGCTAAATGGCCAGGTCACAAAGACCCCGAAGGCTCAGAGAAGGTTGGGGAAGGAGACCCACTGGGACAGCTGTTGGGAGACAGATGGTAGCCTCCCGTCAAGGCCATCCAGCGTGTCTTTTAAAGTGCAAAGATTATGGCTCTCCCACACACAGAGACAAGGCTTAACGTCCCATCCGACGGACAGAGGCCTTTCCAAGCCCATCTATGTCCCCTACTGACCGTGTGCAACGCTTGTCTCAGCCTTGACTCGTACTTGGGAACTGCAGATTACTATTTTCAAAAAAAAAAATCGGTTCGAAAATCTGAAATTGAACGTAGGGTGAAAAAAAAAACATCGGATCAAAAACTGAAAACGACTATGAAAAAAACAGTCAATCGAAAACGATGTAAAAAAAAACACCAGCGATGCAAACACGGGAAACTAAAAAAAAAAAACCACCGGAAGTCCGAAATTTAAAAACTGAAATCCGCGATTTAAAAAAAAAAAATTTAAAAACGATCTTTAAAAAAAAAATCAGTTAAAAATTCGGAAAATGATCTAAACGAAAAAAAGCAAGTTATGGTAAATTTGAGATTAAAAAAATGTGTTGGACTTAAGTCGAAAATCCCTCACTTCCTAATAAGGAGTAAGCATCACCGACATGTCGTGAAAAGATTCCTTTGCCAAAAATTCCCTATTAAAAATCCACCCATAACTACGATGTCAGCGACGTGCTCTACCCGATTCTTTCGACACAGAACCTCCACCTCAATCAGCAAACATGACACCCTGCAGTGAACGAAACACTTGACTAGGGGGGGAGGAAGTCGTAAAAGGGGCGTTGTCCGCCGCCAGTGGTATGTGACAACGCCCACAGATCCCTCCTCTACATGGATATATATACATACTGAGACTAAAGCCGCCGCCCAAAATCTTTTACTGATAATGGTATGATCTAGTTGGCAACAAGAAGTTTAAGTGGGGGGGGGGAAGACACTCTCTCCAAGACGGTCTGGAAATAAAGGAGGTCTCAGTATGTGCTCAGTCGTTGCAGTAAAGAGATCAAAATCGATCAATATGCAGGTTTAGACGCACTCTTAGTGAATAGCAATTAAGTTATGAATTTTGATTCATAATTGATATATTGAGATCACGATTATTTTGCTTAGGGAAAGTCGTGCAAATGGGATCGCAACTTTTTTTTGAGGAGAGAAAGGTTAGGTTTTCTTTTTAAGTTGATGTTATAGGAGTTTAATTTTTGAGGGTTTTTTTGGAAAGTAATCTGAATACGATTGCAAATATTTTGGTAGGGGCTATCATAGAGGTGCTCTCCTCAGAAAAGTGTAAATAAGATTGCAGTTTTTGAAGGAGTTTTTTAAATTGGTGTAAATAGGAGGGCAATTTCATGAAGAGCTCATGTAAATGGGGGGGGGGGGGGGTTTGATATAAATAGGAGTGCAATTTTTTTAAGGATTTTTTTAATTGATGTAAATGTGGGTGCACTTTTTAAAGGTTTTTTAAACTGATGTAAATAGGAGTGCAATTATTTTTAGAGTTTGGGAGGTTTTTTTTTAAGTACTGTAGTGGTTAGCACGCTTGGCTACTGATCTACGGGACCTGGGTTCGAGCCCCGGGTAAGGCATGGATGTATGTGTTGTTTTTCTGCTGAGGTCCTGACATCCTCTCGGACCTTCTACTATGGCATATAAACTGATAGGCTCCTGTCAGACCTCTGTGGCAAGCAGCTGCTTGAGGGGGTATTTATTTATTTATTTATTTTAGATAGCGTTGCAGTTTTTCAGAGAGATATTTACATCACTTTCCAAAAAGAAACTACCACTAATCTTTTTTCAGAGAGGCTGCGTTTTTTTAAAAGCAATATAAACAGAATTTAATCGTTTGAGAAAGATTTCATTTTTTTAATTTTTTTTTTTCAGATACTATTGTAAAATAAAATATTTGAGAGAATTTTTTGGAAGAGTAATGAAAATAGAATTGCACTTTCTGAGGGGTTTTTTTTTTAGAGAAAAATAACTGGATTATTTTTTTTAGAGGTTGGCATATTTTTTTTACAAAAATTATTGTAAATAAGATTGCAATTTTTGAGAGGTTTTTTTGGGGGGGGAAAGTAATATAAATACGACAGCATTTTTTTCTCACAGTTAAACTAGACACTAATAAAATATTATTATTTGAATTTTTGCGCAATCATCGAGCGGTACGAATTCACTCTTAGAGAACGCAAAATTCGAAATATTGAAAATGAAAGACTTCATTCCGTTTGAAGAGGAGAATATCGTGTTCACAGGAAGCACCGAGACTTTCTGGTTCTTTTTGCAATCAAACAACTACGGAGGAAGATATTTTGCTCTGGCAACAAAGTGTTTCGCTGGTCAACACATAAAAAAAAGATTGCATCATTTTGATCAGGCAAAAAATCACGCGAGATTTCCTGACATCTAAGAGGAAAATTTTAAGTTTTTTTTCTGTCCAATCGGTGGAAAGATCTCTTCGTGACTGCGATTCGAAGTTCCAGATGCGTGTCACCACCGCGTGCGTGCTGCGCGAGACGTCACATGCACGGACGGGAGGTCACCTTGAGACGACATCTCCTCTGAAACTCTTCAGAAGTCGACTTTTACAGAAGATTTTTTTCGGTGTAGTTTGGAGTCAGACGTTCACAGATGGGATTGAGTTGGGTTGTTCAACCTCTGAGCGGAACTTTTTTGAACACAATGGGCTAAATGCCCAGGTCACAAGGACTCCCCCCCCCCCGAGGTTTGGGGGAGGGGACGAACCTGGGAACTGCAGATTACGAGCTTGGCACGCTACTGACTGAGCCAACTACTCTAGACATGCCATCGAAAGAAATTTTGGGTAAGTTTAGCAGCAGATGATTCAATTGATGATTGACATCTCTACATCCCTTATCAAGCGCAGCCTCCGATACTAAGTCACCCTCGATGTCAACATATTAGGTCACATCCGGTCCCCGGGTGAAGGTCAGATCCTCTAGCAGGAGCACTGATGCTGCGCGTGCAAGAGACGGAATGATTCTTTTGGAGAACACAGCGTCAGAAGGATGAGATACTGTTGGTGGATGTGCATCTCCAATCCCAAACAAAAGACAACACGAGACGGAAAAAAGATCTCTTACAATCTGGCAGGAAGTGGAGGATGCTCCACGTGAAGTACGACTTCCATTCCGACACACCCATCGCTTCACGCATGCGTACAAAGCGAACCAAAGGGGAGGGGGGGGGGAGCACGTGAGATAATAAATTTTTCAATATTCCTGGTTAGCGGAAGGGACGGGGGTTAAGTTCATCTTGTAGCTAACTAACATAAATTTAATATTTGAAGTTTGTGTAATTTTTTTAGAAATTACTGATTTTTTAAAGTTTTTATCAACTTGTGAAAAAAGTTAGGAGTTCTACTGTTAAATATTCCAGCTTCAGTAACTCCTTAAATATTAAATAAATATTCTTAAAAAATCAATATTTAGAGAGATATTAATCAGGTCTTATTTATGTCCAGGGACATTCTTCCGTAGAAAGCTTATTTTCAAAGTTAGGCAGCTCTGAATGTCACATAACAATGTCCAGTAATATTTTGGGATTTAGTCTATAACTTGATTTACGAAGATTCTCTTTGGATGGATGGTAATTTTATTATTTAATAACTCAGGTGCAAAGTAAACTAGGGTTTGTTATGGTAGTGAAAATTGGACGCTTTGTTAACAAGATAATAGGAAACTTGATGCTTTTGATTCTAGGTGCTTACGTAGTATCTTGGGCATTAGGTGGTTCAACTTTGTAACTAATGATGAGGTTAGGCAAAGGAGTCTGCAACCTCCTTTAAGCAGCATATTGTGCAGAGAGAGACTCCGTTGGTTTGGCCATGTTGCCCGTATGAATAATTATAGATTGGCGAATAGGGTTATGAACAGTGTGCCTAAAGGCCTCAGAAAGAAGGGGAGACCTAGGATGCGGTGGGCAGACAATGTCAAACAGGACCTTATTAGAATTGGTGTGCAGTGGCCAGATGCAGTAGATGTAGCTCAGGATAGACTTGCTTGGAGAACTAAACTGCATGGTCTGGTTGGACCTCCGTTGCCCATGGCTGCTTGATGATGATGATGATGCAGGTATTGAACGTCTTTTCATTGACAGGATATTATCATAGTGTAGTTATACAAGTATTTGTCATCTCCCATGCTGTTCGACTGATTCGAATTTTTTTTTTTAAAGAGCGATGTAAGAGAACCATTTTTCTTTCACACCGATCCACCATCTTCCTTTGGCTGCTGGAAGAGAACGTCGTTCACTGACCCCGCCCGCGCGCATCGATTGGGTGCACGCACGTGCGAGGCCCGGCAGCAGCGAATGTTCGCTCTCTCTGAAAGACGACCGCTCGGGATGAAGAGACTCGCGGTGGCAGAGCTGCGCACGCTCGCTCGCGGAGTGGGGCATTGGGTTGAGGAGAAGCGGTCTTGGTCAATGGATTCATCAAATGCGCGAGGAGGTGGGAGAATTGTGGGGGATTTTCAAGGGGGGATTTGCGGAGAGTTGGGTTGTTTAAACTCTTAGTAGCACTATTTCGCACACAGTGGGCTAAATGCTCAGGTCACAAGGACCCCGAAGGTTCAGAGAAGGCTGGGGGAGGGAACCCACTGGAACGGCTATTGGAAGACATAGGGTAGCCTCCCGTCAAGGCCATCCAATATGTTCTTTAACGCGCACAGGATATGACTCCCAACACACGAGACCACTGCTTAACGTCCTATTCTACCCACGGCGGTCTTTTCAAGGCCATTGGTGGCCCCTACTGATCAAGGGCAGGGCGGGGAGTTTTGCGGAGATAAATCTCAACGGTGACTCGAACCTGGGAACTATGGATTAGGAGCGTGACCACGGCCTGGCACGCTCCTGCCTGACCACCCCACCACAATGAAACGCTCCAATAGAACAATTTATGATCTGTAATCTCTTAACCTGATTTAATTAAATTTTGGGGTTAATTTTTTGTAGCTTGCTAAATATTATAGTATTCATAATTCTCTGGATACTAAACAAATAATGTTTTAAAATCGAGATTTAGATAGATTGCATTGTTAGTGAGCTGTGAATGCGATTTTTTGTATGGGGATGAGAACGAGACTGTTTCCGTTCTTCAGTACTTGTATATTCGGAACACCATTAATCTTGGGGCGGGGGGTGACTCAGTCGGTAGCGCGCCAAGCTCGTAATCTGTAGTTCCCAGGGTCGAGTCCCAGCTGGGTCAGCGTTGAGATTTTATCTCCGCAAAAATTCCCCGCCCTGCCCACGGTCAGTAGGGGACACCGATGGGCTTCGTAAAGGCCGCCGTCCGTCGGATGGGACGTTAAGCCGTGGCCCCGTGTGCGGGAGAGCCTTACCCTGTGCACGTTAAAGAACACGCTGGATGGCCTTGACGGGAGGCTACCATCTGTCTCCCAACAGCTGTTCCAGTGAGTCCCCTCCCCCAACCTTCTCTGAGCCTTCGGGGTCCATGTGACCTGGCCATTTAGCCCATGGTGTGCAAAAAAGTGCCGCTCAGAGGTAAAACAACCCAAACAACCATTAATCTTTAAAAAAAAGAAAGCTTGAGCGATAGAACACTTCCGAAAAGCAAGAGCTCAAGGATAACGTCACCTAGCGACAGAGGAGTGTGCGTGTGTGTCACGTGAGCAGGAGAGGGGAGAATTGGTGCGTTCTCAGGGGCGCGTGTGGGAAACGACGAGAAGAAAAGTTCGTTTGCCGAAGCGCTTTGTACAAATGACCTGAAGGCGACGGATTTCAACCACTGCAAACCTTCGCGTTGGGGAATTTTTCTCGGCGACGCAAGCGAGCACTGGCAACAATCACCAGACCTCGTGATCCCGGACGGATCGTTTCAACTTTTTACCTTCAACTTCCTAGAACAGTGGTTCCAAACTTTGAAAAAAAAATTTTTTTTTACTACAGTGGTCCCTCAAGAACAGCAGTTCCCAATTCAGAACAGTGCTTTTCCTTCAAGAACAAAAACAACTCTACGACGCTGGTCCCCCTAGGAGAGCTTTTTTACAACAGTGGTCCTCCCAACTCAGTGGTTTCGCTTTTACGAAATGGTTGCCCCTCTAGAACAATCCCTTCAGAACAACGGTTCTCCAATGTAGAAGAGTGATTACTTAGAAGAATGATTCCTCAAAAAAAAAAAAAAAAACTCCAGAACGGTGTTTTTTTTTTTGCAAAAACTCTAGAAGAATCATCCTTAGAACACTACCCCCCCCCCCCCCCCCACAACCTCAACCTAGAACAGTTGTTTTTCCCTTTAAGATCAAAAACTCTTGTGGAACAATGTTCTCTCTTCTAGAGAGAACATTGTTCCACAAAAAGTTTTTTCCTTCCTAAAAGAGTCCCCTTAGAACACTGGTTTACCTTTAAGAACAGATATCTAGAACAGCGTTCCTTCCGAGTCTTTTAGAACAGTGGTCCACTAACTCTGTACTTTCACTTCTACAAAACTGTGGTCCCTCTGAGAGAGCTTTTAGAACAGGGATCTCCCAACTCAGTGGTTTTACAAACAGTGGTCCTCTCTAAAGAGTCCCCTTAGAACACTGGTTTACCTTTAAGAACAGATTTCTAGAACAGCGGTCCTTCCGAGTCTTTTAGAACAGTGGTCCACTAACTCTGTACTTTTACTTCTACAAAACTGTGGTCCCTCTGAGAGAGCTTTTAGAACAGGGATCTCCCAACTCAGTGGTTTTACTTTTACTCAATGGTGGTCTCTCTCTCTAGAACAGTTCCTTCAGAACAGTGGTTCTCCAAAGTACAATAGTGATTACCAACTTCTAACAGTGTTTTTTCTTTTCAAATAACAGTGTTCCTCAGGATAAATTTATATTCGTTTGCAACAGTAATAGTTCTCAATTCAGGACTGGCTCTCAGACCTTCTACTGTGACATATAAACTGACAGTCTCCTGTCAGACCTCTGTGGCAAGCAGCTGCTTGAGGGGGTATTTTTAGCTATCAGAACCGTGATTCCAAACTTAAAATTTTTTTACAGTGGTCCCTCAAAAAACAGTGTTTCCAGCCTTAGAAGAGTGGTTTTTCTCTCCTCTACCAAATTGTGGTCCCTCTACAAAATACCACCCTCAACTTAGAACAGTAGTTTTTTCCTGTAAGAATAAAAAAAATAATAATTTTAAGAATAAAGAAGTCCCTCTGGTAGATGGATGGATGGCTCAGTCGGTAGCGCGCCAGGCTCGCAATTTGTAGTTCCCAGGTTCGAGTCCCAGCTGGGACAGCGTTGAGATTTATCTCCGCAAAATTCCAGACACCGATGGGCTTCGAAGACACCAATGAACATGGAAGAATTGAAAAGGCCGCTGTCCGTCGGATGGGATGTTATCCGTGGCCCCGTGTGCGGAAAAGCCATACCCTGTGTACGTCAGTGCCAACTAAATGGTTTTTCTCTACAAAAATCCGTCTAGAACAACTTTTTTTTTACTTATTTAAATTTTAATTTGTCCAATTTGAAATTAAAATTTATTTTTACACTTCAAAGGCATATGCATTTTTTTGATGAAATAAAAAAAAAAAAATTTTTGACTTTAAATTCAGAAATGCATTTATTATTACTTCCAAAATCTTCCGTTTCTAAACAAATTTCCCCCTTTTTTCTTTTGAATACAAGGTCTCTCAAAAAAAAAAAAATTATCTTTAGAACAGAAGTTCCCATCTTGGAACACTGCTTTTGCCTTTCAGAACGGTGCTCTCTGTGGTCGGATCCCTTCCTTTCAAAATTGTGGTTTCCAAACAGGGTTCTTAAACCCTGTTTGGAAACAGACCTGGCTAACAGACCTGGCTGATTACAGAAATCGGAAAAAATATCTGGAAACGATTTTTCCAGAAATTAGTGATCTGGCAACCTTCGTGTCACTAATTTCTAAAAAAAAATCGTTGCCAGATATTTTTTCTCAATTCTGTAGTCAACCATAAAAAAAAAAATACCCCCTCAAGCAGCTGCTTGCCACAGAGGTCTGACAGGAGCCTGTCAGTTTATATGCCATAGTAGAAGATCTGAGAGGATGGCAGGACCTCAACAGAAAAAACGACACGAACATCCATGCCTTAACCCGGGGCTCGAACCCAGGTCCCTTATATCAGTAGCCAAGTGTTCGGATATTTATTTGAGCGACTGTACATGCAGTCTCTGAATTGTGGAGCATCTGGGTTTTGTCACTAATGCATATATTGCTGATGTATTAATTCTTCGAAATCTGAGTAGAGTAGTGGAATATTTTCCCATGGCTCTGATAATATCGGAAATCCCTCCGCCGCCTAAAACCATCCAGAAACGGTAATCCCATCCAAAGAATCTCGCTCTAGATCTGTTAGTCCATCCTGCTAACAAAAAAACAAAACCTTTTATATTTCTATGGCCATTTCCCATTTTAACCGTAACCGCTTCATTCAGAGTGACTAAGCCTAACTGCTCTCCAAGAATGGACTTTCTTTGTGTGCGTTTCCAAACAGACCTCAACACAAAACAACACACACACAAAAGATGAAACGTCAACATCAGTTCATCATCAGGGATCAATCCTCTCCTCCCCCGCGAGAAATGCGTCATCCGTTGCAAAGCATCAGGTGAATCAGCAGACGACCTTCACCCCGACAAGGCTACAAACGACAGCTATAAGGGTGCGTAATTCCGGAAAACCACCAGTTATCCATCCGGGTATGTGTAGATGGTGGTGTTGCTGGTAGTGCACCTGGTTCTGTTGCCAGAAGCCTTCACCGGTCGATGTCAGAATTTTGCTGCCTGTTGCTCCAGATTCGTAAATAAAATGTTGATCCACTTGCTACTTCCTGCTCTTTACAACATAGGATTTTTTAGACTTCCAAAAGGCAATGTCAGTAACTCAGTTCCACTTTAATGTTGGCGGTGAGCACTGGCATATTTAACGGTTGGGTTGCTTTTACCTATGAGCGGCACTTTTTTGCACACCATGGGCTAAATGGCCAGGTCACATGGACCCCGAGGGCTCAGAGAAGGTTGGGGGAGGGGACCCACTGGAACAGCTGTTGGGAGACAGATGGTAACCTCCCGTCAAGGCCATCCAGCGTGTTCTTTAATATTCACAGGATATAGCTCTCCTAGGATGGGTTGTTTTACCTCTTAGTAGAATTTTTTGCACACAATGGGCTAAATGGCCAGGTCACAAGGATCCCGAAGGCTCGGAGAAGGTTGGGGGAGAGGACCCACTGGAATAGCTGTTGGGAGACACAGGTAGCCTCCCGTCAAGGCCATCCAGCGTGTTCTTTAACGTTGGGTTGTTTTACCTCTGAGCTGTACTTTTTTGCACACCATGGGCTAAATGGCCAGGTCACAAGGACCCCGGAGGCTCAGAGAAGATTGGGGGAGGGACCCATTGGAACAGCTGTAGGGAGACAGATGTAGCCTCTCATCAAGGCCATCCAGCGTGTTCTTTAACGTGCACAGGGTATGACTCTCCTAGGGTGGGTTGTTTTACCTCTTAGTAGTACTTTTTTTGCACAAAATGGGCTAAATGGCCAGATCACGTGGAACCCGATGGCTCAGAGAAGATTGGGGGAGGGACCCATTGGAACAGCTGTAGGGAGACAGATGGTAGCCCCCCGTAAAGGCCATCCAGCGTGTTCTTTAACGTGCACAGGGTATGGCTCTCCTAGGATGGGTTGTTTTACCTCTTAGTAGCACTTTTTTTGCACACCATGGGCTAAATGGCCAGGTCACAAGGACCCCGGAGGCTCAGAGAAGGTTAGGGGTTGGGTTGTTTTACCTCTGAGCGGCACTTTTTTGCACAGCATGGGCTAAATGGCCAGATCACGTGGACCCCGAAGGCTCAGAGAAGGTTGGAGGAGGGGACCCACTGGAACAGCTGTTGGGAGACAGATGGTAGCCTCCCGTCAAGGCCATCCAGCGTATTCTTTAACGTGCACAGGGTATGGCTCTCCCGTACACGGGGCCACGGCTCAACGTACCATCTGACGGACGGCGGCATTTCCAAGCCCATTGGTGTCCCCTACTAACCGTGGGCAGGGCGGGGAATTTTGCGGAGATAAATTTCTACGCTGACACAGCTGGGACTCGAATCTGGGAACTACAGATTACGAGCCTGGCGCGCTACCGACTGAGCCACCCCCGTCCCGAGAAGGTTGGGGGAGGGGACCCATTGGAACAGCTGTAGGGAGACAGATGGTAGCCTCCTGTCAAGGCCATCCAGCGTGTTCTTTAATATTCACAGGATATAGCTCTCCTAGGATGGGTTGTTTTACCTCTTAGTAGCACTTTTTTTCACACCATGGGCTAAATGGCCAGGTCACAAGGACCCCGAAGGCTCAGAGAACGTTGGGAGAGGGGACCCACTGAAACAGCTGTTGGGAGACATACGGCAGCCTCCCGTCAAGGCCATCCAGCGTGTTCTTTAATGTCCACAGGGTAGGGCTCTCCCGCACACGGGGCCACGACTTAACGTCCCATCCGACGGACGGCGGCCTTTCCAAGCCCATCGGTGTCCCCTACTGACCGTGGGCAAGGAGTTTTGTGGAGATAAATCTCAACGCTTACTTAGCTGGTATATTTAAGGATGAAGAGGTTTGGTTTGTTTTTTTTTAGAATTAAAAAAAGCCTCAAGCAGCTGCTTGCCACAGAGGTCTGACAGGAGCCTGCCAGTTTAACCTTAAAATAACGACGGATTTGTTTTGTTTTGTTTTCCAGAACAGTGGTTCCGAATTTAGAAAAGTTGTTGTCCTTCAAAAAACAGAAATCTCTCTAGAACAGTGGTCCTTTCAGAAGATTCCCAAAATAAACGGTTCCATTTTTTTTCACATTTTTATACTTTTGAAACAACTAATAACTCATAAGGTATTCATGCAAAATATTATTAGTTTTTATTTATAACTTTTTTACATTTATTAACATTTTTTATCATCTTTGATATTTTTTACGTACCCCCATTGACATTTAAGATCTACGACAGCAATTTCAATGAAGTCACGTTTTTTTTTTATAAATTTCAGTTTAATATTATTGCATGTTGCTTAAAGCCCTCTTGAGGAATTTTCTTCAATTTTTAAAATCTTCAAGAGATATTTTACCACTTAGAAAACACGACGACTTAATCGCACAAATAACAACAACACATTACATTATTTACAAATTTCCATAACAATAACAAAAATTCGTTACAAATAACAAAAATTCGTAACAAATATCGTTTAATTTTTTGGCTATAACAGAAACGATTGCGAGGGGGGGGGAGCCATATCCTCCCCGGATGCGACCTACAAGAAAAAAAGGTCAAAATTCACGACACCCAATCATCTCCACACATCTCCCAATACTTTCCAGGACACCATGACCAAATTAATTTAAACTTAAATGATTCGTAAAAAAAATGCTTATTTAATAAAATAAATGTAAAATTTAAGAATTAGAGTAATGATTGCTACAACATTGAACAATTTATGAATATTTTTTTTTTATAAAACAATCGATTCAAAAATATTCCAGCTTCCATAACTCTTGAAATACAGATCTAATATTATTGAAAGTCGTGATTTAAAAAGATTGGATTACGGTCTTTAATTTATCTTCAGTCACATTTTTCCATTCAATGCATATTTTAGATTGGGTTGGGTTGTTTTATCTGAGCGGCATTTTTTTGCACACCATGGGCTAAATGGCCAGGTCACAAGGACCCCGAAGGCTCAGAGAAGGTTGGGGGAGGGGACCCACTGGAACAGCTGTTGGGAGACAGATGGTAGCCTCCCGCCAAGGCCATCCAGCGTGTTCTTTAACGTTGGGTTGTTTTACCTCTGAGCGGCACTTTTTTGCACACCATGGGCTAAATGGCCAGGTCACATGGACCCCAAAGGTTCAGAGAAGGTTGGGGGAGGAGACCCACTGGAACAGATGTTGGGAGACAGATGGTAGCCTCCCGTCAAGGCCCTCCAGCGTGTTCTTTAACGTGCACAGGGTATGGCTCTCCCGCACACGGGGCCACGGCTTAACGTCCCATCCGACTGACGGCGGCCTTTCCAAGCCCATCGGTGTCCCCTACTGACCGTGGGCAGGGCGGGGAATTTTGCGGAGATAAATCTCAACGCTGACCCAGTTGGGACTCGAACCTGGGAACTGCAGATTACGAGCCTGGCGCGCTACCGACTGAGCCACCCCCGCCCCACTCATATTTTAGAAGTTACAGAGCTTCCAAATTAGATTCCCATTCACATAACGTAGGTTGATGAAATTTGTCTTAAAAAAATTTCCTAAAAAGGTTTTATTTATCGCAGTTGATTAAAACCTCAAGCACTCCCCTATCAAATCCAAGGAGAAGATGGTAGTAGTTCTGAAATAAGAATCCTACGCCATCCTTGATACAAGGCTCGCAAATCGGATTTTAAACGTTTCCCATACGAGATTACCACTACGGCCAGTTGCCTAGGCAACCACGTGCTCTGCAGTTCCAGTTCTTCCTCTAGCGCCGCCTAAGTCACCTCCCTTTTGGTTATGTTGTTTGCTTGTTGCTATGGAAACTGACGAAAGTAGCGAATTTAGTAACCAAGGAGAAAAAGTTAACATTCTAAGAGCCATTCACATAATTGGTAAGAGTTTTTATTTTGAACACCGGAAATCACGAATTTTGTCTTCATAAACAATTCAAAGCTGTCGGTCGATTTCACTCATTTCACGTGTCGTCAAATTACTCAAGAATTGATATGTGCTGTCCCAAGTTCCGAAATTATTGAAAGACTGATATCTAGTTTCTCTAGTATTCATGCGAATCAGTTTGAGAGAAATTCCTTACAAGTCGAGGGGGCGGGGGTGGCTCAGTCGGTAGCGCGCCAGCTCGTAATCTGTAGTTCCCAGGTTCGAGTCCCAGCTCGGTCAGCGTTGAGATTTATCTCCGCAAAATTCCCCCGCCCTGCCCACGGTCAGTAGGGGACACCGATGGGCTTAGAAAAGGCCGCCATCCGTCGGATGGGACGTTAAGCCGTGGCCCCGTGTGCGGGAGAGCCATACCCTGTGCACGTTAAAGAACACAATGGATGGCCTTGACGGGAGGCTACCATCTGTCTCCCAACAGCTGTTCCAGTGGGTCCCCTCCCCCAACGTCCTCTGATCCTTCGGGGTCCTTGTGACCTGGCCATTTAGCCCATTGTGTGAAAAAAAGTGCTACTAAGAGGTAAAAACAACCCATCCTAGCAGAGCCCATACCCTGTGAATATTAAAGAACACGCTGGATGGCCTTGACGTGTGCGGGAGAGCCATACCTTGTGCACGTTAAAGAACACAATGGATGGATCCATCTGTCTCGCAACAGCTGTTCCAGTGGGTCCCAACCTTCCTGAGGCTTCATGGTCCTTGTGACCTGGCCATTTAGCCCATTATGTGCAAAAAATTGCCGCTCAGAGGTAAAACAACCGAACCAAGTTCCGAAATTATTGAAAGACTGATATCTAGTTTCTCTAGTATTCATGTGAATCAATTTGAGAGAAATTCCTTACAAGTCGAATTTCTAACTTTATTCCTCAAAATAGTTTCGTCAGCTGTTTATATTACAACCGTGAAAATATTTCTGCTACTCTAAAGAGTTCCATACTATTTTTGCAGTATTCCATTCCGTAAAAATTCGCGTGAATTCAAATCTACTAAAGGTTACCAAAATTTAGAGAATTTACGTGTTAATGGGAATCTTAACTTCGAAGCTCTATAACTTCTAAAATATGCATTTAATGAAAATATGTGACTGAAAATAAATTAAAGATCATAATACAATATATTTAAATCTCGATTTTCAACAATATTTGTACAATACTTTAAGATTTATGGAAGATCGAATATTTATCAATTTTTTTTTTATAAAAATCATTATAATTACCTAATATTGAAATAATATAGATTTTAGATGTTTGCGTAATGATTATTTTATAAAATGGTTTATAACAATACTTATTAGGTTTTAATTTTTATGGTAATGTTTTATGGCGTCACGATTGTGAAATATTCGATAACTTTTTAAATGCTGAACGAATATTGTTGAAAAACGAGATTTAAAAAGATTTGATTACGATCTTTATCTTCGGTCAGATTTTTCCGTTCAAAGCTCCGAAGATTTCCATTCGCATAAGCATGGATATTCTCCGTCATTTTGGTAATGCAATGTGCACTACAAATAAAATATACAGAACACCGGTTAGCAGCATTCTCAAGTGGGTGGAGCCATGTCCTCCCCGGATGCGACCTACAAGAAAAAAAGGTCAAAGTTCACGACACCCAATCATCTCCACACATCTCCCAATACTTTCAACAACCTGTTTAATCTCAAGCAGTGAAAAGACCCGACTTAAAATTCGAATCAGCAGCAACCTGCGCAGTTTTTGACCCGTACCCTCGTCACCATAGTAACAATCATCATGCCCCTTTCCTCTCCCGACTGCGTTTCGCCGCAACCCGTCGCGCCCGACCGGAAATAAGAACCCAGAAGCCCAATTCCGCTGTCTTTAAAGGTCCGAAATTCGCAGCTGTGATCATCGCTAAATATCACGACTGACGTAATTCCAAACGGTTCTCTTGACACTGGGTGGTCGTTCCTGTTACCATGGCAACTAGATCCCCCTTCTCTCTCCCTCATCCAGGTATATCTTGCACCTTTCCCTCGCGAGCTTTCCACGTGACCCGCCTCCGGGTGATGCGCCTGCGTATCACGTAATGTCGGCTCCTTGTTATCTCGAGCGTAAATTCAACCTCGTAGAGAGCTGACGTATTTGGGGGGGAGAGGATTTTCTCTGTCTTAACCCCCACTCCCCAGACTGTCAGAGAGAGAAAGGGGGGTGCCGCTTCTGCCTCAGGGGGAAGGGTTAGTGTGTGTTTGTAAAAGGCGGAGTTTGATTGAGAATAACGAGTTTAAATTACGCGAGTTTGACACTTGATGGAATGGCCAGCTAGTTTAGCGTGGAGTTTCTTCCGACCTGAAATGATACGGCAGAGAGATGATGAACACCCACTTTTCGAGGAGGATGGAGAAATGATTTATCTGTTATGAGCAGTTAAAAGTTGATGCAAAGGTTTCTTTTTTTTAGTAGTTGGGTTGAGCGGCACTTTTTTGCACACCATGGGCTAAATGGCCAGGTCACTAGGACTCCAAAGGCTCAGAGAAGGTTGGAGGAGGGGACCCACAGGAACAGCTGTTGGAAGACAGATGGTAGCCTCCCGTCAAGGCCATCCAAGGCTAAATGGCCAGGTCACAAGGACCCCGAAGGCTCAGAGAAGGTTGGGGGAGGGGACCCACAGGAACAGCTGTTGGAAGACAGATGGTAGCCTCCAGTCAAGGCCATCCAGCGTGTTCTTTAATGTTCACAGGGTATGGCTCTCCTAGGATGGGTTGTTTTACCTCTTAGTACAATTTTTTGCACACAATGGGCTAAATGGCCAAGTCACAAGGACCCCGAAGGCTCAGAGAAAGTTGGAGGGGACCTACTGGAACAGCTGTTGGAAGACAGATGGTAGCCTCCCGTCAAGGCCATCCAAGGCTAAATGGCCAGGTCACAAGGACCCCGAAGGCTCAGAGAAGGTTGGGGGAGGGGACCCACAGGAACAGCTGTTGGAAGACAGATGGTAGCCTCCAGTCAAGGCCATCCAGCGTGTTCTTTAATGTTCACAGGGTATGGCTCTCCTAGGATGGGTTGTTTTACCTCTTAGTACAATTTTTTGCACACAATGGGCTAAATGGCCAAGTCACAAGGACCCCGAAGGCTCAGAGAAAGTTGGAGGGGACCTACTGGAACAGCTGTTGGAAGACAGATGGTAGCCTCCCGTCAAGGCCATCCAAGGCTAAATGGCCAGGTCACAAGGACCCCGAAGGCTCAGAGAAGGTTGGGGGAGGGGACCCACTGGAACAGCTGTTGGAAGACAGATGGTAGCCTCCAGTCAAGGCCATCCAGCGTGTTCTTTAATGTTCACAGGGTATGGCTCTCCTAGGATGGGTTGTTTTACCTCTTAGTACAATTTTTTGCACACAATGGGCTAAATGGCCAAGTCACAAGGACCCCGAAGGCTCAGAGAAAGTTGGAGGGGACCTACTGGAACAGCTGTTGGAAGACAGATGGTAGCCTCCCGTCAAGGCCATCCAAGGCTAAATGGCCAGGTCACAAGGACCCCGAAGGCTCAGAGAAGGTTGGGGGAGGGGACCCACAGGAACAGCTGTTGGAAGACAGATGGTAGCCTCCCGTCAAGGCCATCCAGCGTGTTCTTTAATATTCACAGGGTATCTCCTACTGTGGCATATAAACTGACAGGCTCCTGTCAGACCTATGTGGCAAGCAGCTGCTTGAGGGGGTATTTATTATTATTTTTTATGTCTCTTCTAGGATGGGTTGTTTTACCTCTTAGTACAATTTTTGCACACAATGGGCTAAACGGCCAAGTCACAAGGACCCCGAAGGCTCAGAGAAGGTTGGGGGAGGGGACCCACAGGAACAGCTGTTGGAAGACAGATGGTAGCCTCCCGTCAAGGCCATCCAGCGTGTTCTTTAATATTCACAGGGTATCTCCTACTGTGGCATATAAACTGACAGGCTCCTGTCAGACCTATGTGGCAAGCAGCTGCTTGAGGGGGTATTTATTATTATTTTTTAAGTCTCTTCTAGGATGGGTTGTTTTACCTCTTAGTACAATTTTTTGCACACAATGGGCTAAACGGCCAAGTCACAAGGACCCCGAAGGCTCAGAGAAGGTTGGGGGAGGGGACCCACAGGAACAGCTGTTGGAAGACAGATGGTAGCCTCCCGTCAAGGCCATCCAGCGTGTTCTTTAATATTCACAGGGTATCTCCTACTGTGGCATATAAACTGACAGGCTCCTGTCAGACCTATGTGGCAAGCAGCTGCTTGAGGGGGTATTTATTATTATTTTTTATGTCTCTTCTAGGATGGGTTGTTTTACCTCTTAGTACAATTTTTTGCACACAATGGGCTAAACGGCCAAGTCACAAGGACCCCGAAGGCTCAGAGAAGGTTGGGGGAGGGGACCCACAGGAACAGCTGTTGGAAGACAGATGGTAGCCTCCCGTCAAGGCCATCCAGCGTGTTCTTTAATATTCACAGGGTATCTCCTACTGTGGCATATAAACTGACAGGCTCCTGTCAGACCTATGTGGCAAGCAGCTGCTTGAGGGGGTATTTATTATTATTTTTTATGTCTCTTCTAGGATGGGTTGTTTTACCTCTTAGTACAATTTTTTGCACACAATGGGCTAAACGGCCAAGTCACAAGGACCCCGAAGGCTCAGAGAAGGTTGGGGGAGGGGACCCACAGGAACAGCTGTTGGAAGACAGATGGTAGCCTCCCGTCAAGGCCATCCAGCGTGTTCTTTAATATTCACAGGGTATCTCCTACTGTGGCATATAAACTGACAGGCTCCTGTCAGACCTATGTGGCAAGCAGCTGCTTGAGGGGGTATTTATTATTATTTTTTATGTCTCTTCTAGGATGGGTTGTTTTACCTCTTAGTACAATTTTTTGCACACAATGGGCTAAACGGCCAAGTCACAAGGACCCCGAAGGCTCAGAGAAGGTTGGGGGAGGGGACCCACAGGAACAGCTGTTGGAAGACAGATGGTAGCCTCCCGTCAAGGCCATCCAGCGTGTTCTTTAATATTCACAGGGTATGGCTCTCCTAGGATGGGTTGTTTTACCTCTTAGTACAATTTTTTGCACACAATGGGCTAAATGGCCAAGTCACAAGGACCCCGAAGGCTCAGAGAAAGTTGGGGGAGGGGACCTACTGGAACAGCTGTTGGGAGACAGATGGTAGCCTCCCGTCAAGGTCATCCAAGGCTAAATGGCCAGGTCACAAGGACCCCGAAGGCTCAGAGAAGGTTAGGGGAGGGGACCCACTAGAACAGCTGTTGGGAGACAGATGATAGTCTCCCGTCAAGGCCATCCGGTGTGCTCTTTAACGAGTACAGGGAGCCACGTCTTAACGTACCATGCGACGGACGGCGGCCTTCCAAAGCCCGTTGGTGTCCTCTACTGATAGATGGTAGGGCGGGGAGTTTTGCGGAGATAAATCTCAACGCTGACCCAGCTGGAACTCGGACCTGGGAACCACAGATTACGAGCCTGGCACGCTACCGACTGAGCCAATGTTTGGAAAGATTTCAATAATCTAGGGGGGGGGGGGGAGATTTATTGTTGCATATGCAAACCATATGACGTTAGCATTGGACCACCAAAATTTCTAGCCTAAATAAATCGTTAGAAATATTCGTCAAAGAGTTTGCAAATTATCACTTTTTCCACCGTTAGAGAGCAGAAATTTAAATATTTGGGAGATTCGGAAAATGCCAATCGTAATTATATACCCGATACCTATCCAACCTAAGAAGGATTTTTTTATTTATTCTTATACACCAACAGTTATTTTTTAAAACAAAAAAAGTTGCATTTTACCACCCAACATGGGTCTAACTCATTGTTGCCAGTGCACGAGCCTGAGGACCTTGACACATTTCACCACCAAAATTTCATATTCATAGCATAAATACATCGCACCATTTCCCCTGTTAGAGAGGGGCAGGGGTGGCTCTGCAGGTAGCGCGCCAGGCTCCTAATCTGTAGTCCCCAGGTTCGAATCCCAGCTGGGACAGTGTTTGAGATTTATCTCCGCAAAACTCCCCGCCCTGCCCACGGTCAGTTGGTCATCACCGATGGGCTTAGTAAAGGCAACCGTTCGGATGGGACGTTAAGCCGTGGCCCCGTGTGCGGGAGAGCCGTACCCTGTGCACGCTAAAGATCACACTGGATGGCCTTGACGGGAGACTGCCATCTGTCTCCTAACAGCTGTTCCAGTGGATCCCCTCCCCCAACCTTCTCTGAGCCTTCGGGGTCCATGTGACCTGACCATTTAACGAGTGCCGCTCAGAGGTAAAACAACCCAACCCATCGTTAGATGGCGTAATTTAAACTTCTAGGAATTTTTGGAAAGTGCAAATTGTAATATTTCATTAATACCTATCAAACATTAAAAAGTTCGATGTCTACAAATGAACAGACGAAAAAGTAAAAACATTTATATATTGCTTTTTTTAAACATAAAAATTTTCATTCGAATTTTTTCTATACAGTAAGCGAGATTATTTATTTCTAAACATGTCGAATAAAAATTATATGTTTATCTCATATTGTTTACATTTATTACCATCTTTACTTATCAGTGATCAGTTTTTTTAATTATTTTTAAAGGTTTTTTTTTTATTAAGGGTTTTTTAAAAAAATAACTCTTAATAATGTTTTAAAAATGCTCTCACAGTCAATTTAAATTTTTCAGACACTGAATAATATATTAAAAAAAATTATTACAATGTTCTCTTCCTTACAAAGTTTAGACAAACTAGGTACAAATGAAAATTCGTGGGTTCTCAATCTGTGCTGTCGATTTAAAACTTCCCCGTGGCAAGGTTCCTGCAGAGTCAAGAACACTAAAATTAATATGCATCGCAAACTTCGGTAGTCGTGTTTGTCCGAACAAAAATAGGGCAAAGGTCAAGGTCGGATATCTCTCGTTCGAACAAGATACGACGACGAAATACGAAACATTCTGCCGCGTTCCTACATTCAACTCCGCCTTGCACTGGCCGATCAGGTGGAATGGCGATCAGGTACTACGAGTTGTTTTTTTTACAACTATCCTAGTTTAAATTACAAGATCTGTTTTTATGTTAACCCTTATAAGCATTAAATGCTTCGCTCTAACAAAATGTAAGATAATTTCCAGGGTATGTGAATGGGAATCTAATTTCAAAGCTCTAGAACTTTAGAAAATATGCTAATTATGGGAAGAATGGGACTGATGATAAAGATCATAATCAAACCTATTTAAATCTCGATTTTGAATAACATTCGTTCAGTATTTAAAAAGTTACGAAAACCAGAATATTTAACAACAGTAACAAATATTAAATTGAAAACAGTGTCCATTATATTAACGATCAATTTAATTTTAGATTTATTTCGAATCGTAGTTGTTCATTAATAGCTATCCCACCCATAGAGAATTTTTTATATTGTTCTAAAATAAATTGAATGTCTACAGACGAAAAAGTGAAAATACTAACTCGCAATTTTAAAAAAAATAATCTAAAGTGAGAGGTTCACGACTATATCCGAGAAATATTTCAAAAGGAAATTCGAAAATAGACATTAAGGCTAAATAACGATACGACAAAGGTGTCATATCTAATATTAATATTTTCTAGCCCTCCATTCAGTTCATAAAAAATGCATCAAACATAATATTACATTATTATGCATGAGAAGTGCCTACTTGCTGATCTTCCTAAGTTTTTGGAACCAACTTCTTAAATCGAAGCCATTTCACAGACTCCATCTTGCATTCCAATGTAATGCACTGAGGAACCGAATCTGAATGAATTTGAATCCGATTTGAATAAAACAACACTTCCGATACTGCACGAAGCAGTTTTAACCTTCAACTGTCTTCGATCATCAGGTGGAAATAACGGAAGGTGGAGTGGTCGTGTCGTATGCAAATTTCAGAGAGCATCTATTCGTAGCAAATTACTAGAAAGTTCGAAAGCATTCTTTCTTTTTACGAGAGAATGGGACTTTGGATAAAATTTCGAATTAAATCTATGTAGATTTTGAGATTTAACGATATTTATTCTTTATTTAGAATGACGCTCGAGCATTTAACAACATTGCCAGTTATAAAAAGTTGATTTATAAGAATTAGGGTACAAAATAGCTTTCTTAAAATTCTAAAAATTTGTGTATATTTTACCAGTCTAGTAATTCTTTCCGATTTTCAAGTGATTTTTTTTTCCGTAGTAACAGATAACACGAAAACCTAAATTTATTATCAAAAAAAATATATCAAAATCTATATTTTGTTCATTATTTAGAATGATTGGTTGTTTGGGGTTTAATACCGCAATGGCAAACTAAGGCCATATTGCGCCTATTTAGAATGAAGTTCGAGTATTTCACAAGTGTTGCCAGTTTGAAATATAATTCAAAAGTTAATTTTAAAAAACTATTGATCAAATTGTTTCCCTAAAATTGGTCTATCTTTTGCTAGTCTGCATCAGATTTTGTCAGTTTTTAAGTAATTTTTTCAAAATTAGCAATAACATGAAAATCAGAACTAAATTTATTTAAATTTTTTATCATTAGCTATATTTGTTGATTTCCTAGAACGTAGTTCGAATATTTGACAACAACATTGCTAGGTTATTTAAATGTAATTCAAAATGAAAAAAAAATAATCAAATCGCTTGCTAAAAAATAATGTATTTTTTTTTAGGTTACTCTAATATTTCTTTCCATTTCTGTCAATTTGGAAGCAATGTTTTCATTTCACAAAAAAAATATTTGCTATCAAAAGGATCTCATCAAAATCTATTTAGATGTAGTTCATTAACTATATTCGTTCGTTATTTAGACTAGGGGTTCTCAACATGGGGTACGCCGTGAGAGCTCAAAAGTCGATTACCCAGTAAAACGTTTATAATTTTATAACATTTGTTAAATTGCTAGGTCATTTTTTGTGTTTATCGATACATGTAATATATAAATACAAAATTTAATGTGTTGTTATACATGTTTTATTCCCATTGTTATACTCTAAGTATAGTTTTATCTATCTATACAAGGGGTACGCCAGTTACATACACATTTCCAGGGGGTACGTGAAGCATAAAAGGTTGAGAACCACTGATATATACGTTTTATTTTATTCCCATTGTTATACTATAACTATAGTTTTATCTATCTATACAAGGGGTACGCCAGTTACATACACATTTCCAGGGGGTACGTGAAGCATAAAAGTTTGAGAACCACTGATATATATGTTTTATTTTATTCCCATTGTTATACTATAACTATAGTTTTATCTATCTATACAAGGGGTACGCCAGTTACATACACATTTCCAGGGGGTATGTGAAGCATAAAAGGTTGAGAACCACTGATATATATGTTTTATTTTATTCCCATTGTTATACTATAACTATAGTTTTATCTATCTATACAAGGGGTACAACAGTTACATACTCATTTCCAAGGGGTACGTGAAGCATAAAAGGTTGAGAACCACTGATATATATGTTTTATTTTATTCCCATTGTTATACTATAACTATAGTTTTATCTATCTATACAAGGGGTACGCCAGTTACATACATATTTCCAGGGGGTACGTGAAGCATAAAAGGTTGAGAACCACTGATATATATGTTTTATTTTATTCCCATTGTTATACTATAACTATAGTTTTATCTATCTATACAAGGGGTACGCCAGTTACATACTCATTTCCAAGGGGTACGTGAAGCATAAAAGGTTGAGAACCACTGATATATATGTTTTATTTTATTCCCATTGTTATACTATAACTATAGTTTTATCTATCTATACAAGGGGTACGCCAGTTACATACATATTTCCAGGGGGTACGTGAAGCATAAAAGGTTGAGAACCACTGATATATATGTTTTATTTTATTCCCATTGTTATACTATAACTATAGTTTTATCTATCTATACAAGGGGTACGCCAGTTACATACATATTTCCAGGGGGTACGTGAAGCATAAAAGGTTGAGAACCACTGATATATATGTTTTATTTTATTCCCATTGTTATACTATAACTATAGTTTTATCTATCTATACAAGGGGTACGCCAGTTACATACTCATTTCCAAGGGGTACGTGAAGCATAAAAGGTTGAGAACCACTGATATATATGTTTTATTTTATTCCCATTGTTATACTATAACTATAGTTTTATCTATCTATATAAGGGGTACAACAGTTACATACACATTTCCAGGGGGTACGTGAAGCATAAAAGGTTGAGAACCACTGATATATATGTTTTATTTTATTCCCATTGTTATACTATAACTATAGTTTTATCTATCTATACAAGGGGTACAACAGTTACATACTCATTTCCAGGGGGTACGTAAAGCATAAAAGGTTGAGAACCATTGATTTAGGCAGAAAATCAAATATTTAACAACAGTATTGCCAGTTATTGAAATGCAACTCAAAAGTTAAAAAAGATATATTTAATCAAATAGCTTGCTAAAAAAGAGTATTTTTTTAGATGTTAGTGTAATATGTATTTCCGATATGACAGTTTTGAAGGAATTTTTTCGGGAATAGCAATAACATAGTTGCATCTACCAGTTTTCCTAACTTTAAATTCCTAAGGAATTTATCAAAAAACGGGATCTAAATGGATTTTTCTAAATTCGTCATTTCATTTTGTTTTATTTTTAACAAAATCATGTTTTAGAAGCTTTCGTATTTGGCTTTTATTGGCATAATAAAAAATCTAAACCAATCGGAGAAATATTAAGCCTTCAGAACATTTTCAAGAAACGCTTGGAAAAGTATCAAGTTAGCACCACAGCTGGATTCATTTCTTGGTGTTTCATATTTTAAAGATTTAAATGCATCTAGCAAACGATTTTTTTTTTGAAATCGTATATATTATTCTGTTACTGGCATGATAAAGGTATATGAAGTTTCTTCTAAGTTATTACTGTTATTATTATTACATTTCTAAAAACCAAAGCTCCATCCCTTAGTCCACTTGCTACTTTAAAAATCGAATTTGTATCCAAATTATTTATTCACAAAGCTTTAGTAAACTATTCAGCTACAAATTCGTATAAGAATCGAAGCTGCCGAAATATCAGTGATGAAAAATGATGTTCATGTGACTATTACTTCTGGGCGATATCGTGAACCTTGTTACTAAAATCGAAAACAATGTTTATCGTTGTAGACTTTGTCTCTCAATATCGATAACATCACCAAATTCACAGATGTCGATTTTCTAAACACTACAAACTGGACAGCTGTAAAGAGACAGATAACTGTTCAACATTCAAACTTTTTCGATATTTTGTTGTTATAAAGTTAGCAAATGTCTTTCCAATGTGCACTGTTTTAAAAATACCAAATGCTATTACATTCAGAGTTTCTCTTAATATAAATATATCAAACTTAATTTTCTCCACTTAAAGTAAATTCCACGAAATATTTATTTCATTTACTCTACGCATCTGAACGTTTAGAGGAAAAATGTAAAAGAAGGAACAGTAAAAATGGCCTCACTTTCTGCTGCTATGTTTCAAAAGCAAATGTTTGTTTACATTTTTACAGTCACGGTTCACCAGTGCGTGATATAACGCCAGAATGGAGGAAAAATGGAGATCGCCTTGACAACAGCAAACGGGAACACGGTGTTGTTCATAACGCCAATTAGGTTAGAATGAGAAAATGGCGAAATCAAACTGAAAACTTCAAATACTTTTAAAGACATGTCGTCATATTGCTACCTCTTAAGATAATAAAAAGTGTGGAAATAGCGTGCATGGAATACTCAATTAGAACGACATATCCTTTAAGAAAAGAAATATCTTGAAACTCTTTTCCACCAATATAGAGTGCTTACTAACATATTCGAGCATTTCCATGTTATGTTAATTGGGAATCAAACTTCGAAGCTCTATAACTTCTAAAATATGCATTTAATGGAAAAATGTGACTCAAGATAACAATCAAGTCTATCTGAATATCGATTTTAAACAATATTCCTTCGGTATTTAAAGAGATACCGAAACTGAAATATTTTACAACAGTAATACATAATAAGAATTTACCTTAGAAAATAATTAAAACTTAATAATAAGTATTGTTTCAAATTATTTAATTAAACATTTTAGACGTTTGCATAATGGTTATTTAAATATTAGAAAAATTATGTTTTTTTATTTAAATGATAATTTATTGTTATATATATTCCAGCTTCCATAATTCCTTAAATACTGAACGAATATTATAGAAAAATCAAGAGTTCAGTAAAAAAAAAAACTTCAGTCACATTTTTCTATTAAATGCATATTTTAGAAGTTATAGAGCTTCCAAGTTAGATTCCCATTATCATGGAAATTCTCTGTTATTTAGGTAGGCAAGTGTACATATTTAAGTTCTTTCATTAATGATAATAAACTCTAAAAAAATATTTCTTTTAATTAAAGCTAGAATTAAGTTTTTCCTACACGATCTTCATAAATTTTACCGTAAGGAATTAGAAGACATACATAGAGGTTTAAAAAAAATAAATTTCTTTAATTTCTTTATTAAATTACTAAAAGGCAAAAATGTTTTCACTTCATCTTTAGATTAATTGATCGTGTTCTCTCTCCAGCTGTGTTGGAACTACTTTCAGACACCATTTTCTTCAGTCATTGATCTGGCAACGGCTCGCTCGGAAAAGGAAGAGACATCGGCACGTGCAAAAGCTGCCGAAACGCATGCGCTCTGCCCTTGTCAGCACACTCGTGCACACGCGGTGATAAAGCGCTGGCAAGGGCGTATAGAGGAGGAACGAATGGGGGGAACATTTTCGCACAGAGAAAAAAACAATCGAATTCTAGAGTTGTTTCGGAATTCCTCCAAGCAACCATTGTGTTTTCTTCCTTCTCCTCAAAACTGTATGCATGATAAAATGTGGAGTGATTTAGCAATCTAGAGAGGGGTAGCCATATTTTTTAAAATCAAAAATAGGGGTGTCTGCGGGTTATTGAAATATTAAATTGGGATATTTATACGAAATCGAATTCAAGAAAAAATTATTCGATACTTGTATGGATATAATAGGAAAAAATTTATTTATGCCATTGATATAAAGACACATAATACACTGTGCTATGAAAATATTAGAGAATTTCCATGTCATTTGAGGGGGGGGGGGGTTCAATCAGTAGCGCGCCAGGCTCGTAATCTGCAGTTTCCAGGTTAGAGTCCCATCAGGGTTAGCATTGATATTTATCTCTGCTAGATTCCTCACCCTGCCCTAGGACACTAGACGACACCTATGGATTTGGTAAGACCACCCACCGTCCTTTGGAGGGGCGTTAAGCCATAGCTCCGTGTGCGGAAGAGCAATACCCTGTACAAGTTAAAGAACACTATGAGTAGCCTTGACGAAACACTACCATCTATCTCTTAACAGCTGTCCAGTGGGTTCCCAACCTTCTCTGAGCCCTTGGGGTCCTTGTGACCTGGTCATTTAGTCCAGTGTGTATAAAAAAGATGTCACTCAGAGGTAAAAGAATACGACCCAACTCATATCAATGGGAATCTGACTTTGAAGCTGTATAACTTCTAAAATATGCATGAAAAATGTGACTGAAAATAAAGATCATAATCAAATCTATTTAAATCTCGATTTTCAAAAATATTCGCTCAATATTTAAAGAGTTATGGATGAGGGACTATTTAACAATTATCTTGTTTTATAACAATCATCCATAATTGTCTATCATCAAAATATCATTAAGCAATGGTTTTCAAACTATGTTTATTAAATTTTAATTAATTTCTGAAGTAAATATCTTATAATGCATTACTGTACAGAAGTAGAGAGGGTGGGGATTAAAAAAGTAAATCTAAAAGCTTTCACAATGAATCTCTCAATGCTCCTACAGATGCGACTGGAACTTGCGGATATCATCATCCTAAGCACTTTGATGCTGTAAGATAAAGTCAACTCTACTATGAGAATAATAGGAATTGTACTCTTTAATTTTTTTTAAACTAAAGAAACTGGGACTTCATAAAGGCAGTACACTGGTGTATAGCTATTTAATTCCACTTTTAACCTATTTGTTAACTTCAGGACTGAAATAGTGGCCAACGTTCCTCCTCTGAAATTCTACAACGGTAAAAAAATTTTGAATTAAGAGTCGACAAAAAAAACAAATTTTCTGTACAATATTTTTTAACCTGCTTATTGTTCTGTTACATATATTCAAGTATAAACTTCACTAGAATCTAATAAAAAATATTATCCTTGTTATGAATTTCCCTCCTCCCATTCCTATTTGTTTTCTACCCCACATCGAAGAAATATTTTCAGATTATCTGCCACAATTGCTAATTTTGTTCTAGTAGATGCTGAAAATACTACAAAAAAAACCATAACCTTATTTTCATAAAAAAAACTTCGTTTTGCATGATTCAACTGCTACATGAAATTTATGAATTTACATGAATTTACTATCTACATTAAATTGTCATTTGCACACATTATTTCCACAATATAAGGATGAACTAAAATATCTGTCTGTAAAATGCAAAGTCGTCATGGGGAACTAGGAAAAATTTCCTTGAAATTTCACGCAAATGGACTATTCTGTTAAATATTTAAATTTTATGTATACGAGTTCATTGCATCTTTTTTGTGTGAGGAAAAGTTATTTACCTTAAACTAGAACAAGAGATTCGGTTGTTAACACTATCAACTGATTTATAAAATATGAAAATTGCGTTGCCAGGTTATAATTTTAAATAAGTGTAGTCAATGGCCACATTAGTGGGAAAAAGGCCGAGGTATATCAAAAGAATATCATATTCTGGGCTCTAAGCACTAATATAGGCTTTTTGTGGAAAACGTGACTAAATATTTGAATGAAGTCTTTGTCTATATAAATCTTGTTTTTTTTTTTTGCAACATTATTCGTTCCATATTTAAAGAGAAAACTAAGGAGAACGAATTTTTTTCTTCCCTTTAGCACTTAACAGTGGAAACTGAAAATAATACACGTTTCGATGTCTCCAGACAGACGACAAAGTGTAACATTACTTTTTAAGCTAAAAATCATGCTAATCAGTTTTATTTATTTGATTATAAAAAATTCTTATTGAACGTGCAAATATTTGAAAAAAGATTTCCAATTTTTCTTGCGCAATACAAATAATCAGTACTTAAAGACAATTTATTCAGCACTGTATGTTCATAATGTCGAATATGAATTTCTTCACCGTAATATTATGTTCGTAGTCATTTCTTAATACTAAAATCACTTAGAGCAAAGTTTTTCAAAGTATGGGCACAGCACAATTCGTTTTTACTTTAATTTTTGCACTGTGCATAAAAAATGATAAATATTTGTTTCCAAATGCATTCATATCTTAAACGAATTACGATAAATGAATGATTATCTCGATTTAATGGAAGTTCAAAAGAACCAGAAATTTTGTTGTGAAATTTGAAATCCACGTGGTTTTTATTTCATAGTCTTACTCAGTCATCATAATGAATACCTCTTTGAAATTAAAATCTTACTATGGTTTTAAAAAAAAGCTAAAATATATGCATATTAAAATTTTGTTTCACCTTTAGTATATCTAGGTTGTCATTCTGGATATTTCAGAACCTAAGAGCCTCGAAAAATGCCTTTTTTTATTTTGGGTTTTTATTTTGATTAGGGAGGGGTACATGCCCCTTGTTGGTAACCTGGGAATGGAGGCTATTGCTCTTCGGTTATATCACTCCATAAACAAATATACGAATATTTTGTTCATCTGCATAAATGTACAGATAATATAAATGTAATAAACTGATTTGATTTGGAAAAAAAGAAACTATGTTTTTTTTCAAAAAATTTCTTAATAAAGACCACTAAAAGGGAGGAAAGAAATTAAACGTAATGGCATTCCAGTTCATTTCTGTTCGATCTTGACCAGCCTTCCACTACATTCTACTCTATTTTTCTAGATCCAGGTTTGTACCAGACAGTATTTGGAAAGACAAAAGACAAAGTTTTTTATTGGAATGGTGAACCGATCAGATGTGTTTAAAAAAAACCTGTAGAATTAAAAATATTTGAAATACACAAATCTTTAATAATTTTTCGTCTTCATTCAGGTTAATATTGTTCTGAAAGGGAGAATGCATGAGGGTCTTCAGGAGGGGGATGTGTGAAAATGTGTTTAAGTTCTAAAAAGAAACTGGATGATTTCCAATTATCCAAAAAAATTGCATGGCTTTCTGTCCAAGGATTCTTTACCCCCCTCCATTTTCCTACTGGAGAAATTTTTGCTGATGCACCTGAAGGTGGCTCATTGCCCCTCCTCCCCAAAAAATCGAAATGTTTTTCAGTTGTAAGAGTGGTCAGTTGCTTGGCTATTGATCAAAGGAACCTGGGATCAAGCTGTGGGTAAGGCATGGATGTTTGTGTTGTCTTTATACTGAGGTCTTGCCTTCTTCACACATCCATTACTATAGTGTAGAAGTTCCCAACGTGGGGTGCACAGTAAAATTTTTAGGGGTGTGCAGGAGAGCTCAAAAGTCACTAGATCTAGTAACAGAGTAAAAATAGCTATTGTTCTACTATAACTATAGTTTTATCTGTCTATACAAGGGGTACGCCAGTTACATACACATTTCCAGGGGGTACGTGAAGCATAAAAGGTTGAGAACCACTGCCATAGCATATAAACTGATAGGCTCCTGTCAGACCTCTGTGGCAAGCAACTGCTTGAGGGGTATTTATTATTTTTTTTAAAATAGCAAAAGCTCTCTTTCAAAGATTATCCCCCACTGGAGAAATATCTCAGCACATCACGTGGGGTGTACATCCCCCCCTTTGATCAGTCCCTGCATTTATTAACATATCGCACCCCGGCAAGAAAAGTGACATAACTCAAAAATGCAGTATTTGAGAAATAACAAATTAAAGAAATCGTGATGAATGTGAAGTAGCCTAAAAATAAAACTGACACAACTGCTCCCTGCGGTGAATTTGCGAGTTAGAGATGTGACGTTTTTCGTTCACATAGAGGAACACAATACCTATTTATCACCGATATAACCTCAAAATACGCATTTTTTGAGTTATGTCACTTTTCTTGCCAGGGTGCGATATATATAATTCTTAATGGGGCAAAATATAAATGACACTCTTTGAAAGACTTTTACACCCTCCCTCTGAAGAAACTCATGTGAATACCCTCGGTGGAGGGGGTTCACTGCCCACCCACCAGATCAGTCCCTGATTTTACAAACATTTATGATTTCATAATGAAGCAAAATGCAAATGACACTCTTTCAAATATTTAAATATTTTTACACCCTTCTCCCTGGGAAAAATTTCTGCAGGTGCCCTAGGTGGGAGGAATTCTCACTGCCGCCCCCCCCCCCCAGATAGCAGTGATCTAGACAACAGCCCCTAGTTCCTGCACTTAATGACACACATAAGTTCTTAATGAAGCAAAATATAAACGACAGTCTTTCAAATATTTATATACTCTACCCCCCTGAAGAAATTTATCCAGACTACTGAGGAGGGGAGGCCCACTGCTCCTCCCAATAAATTAATAATAATAATCTTTATTTTATTCCTCCAGTCAGTAAAAGTAATAAAAATAAATAAATACCACCTCAAGCAGCTTCTTACCACAGAGGTCTGACAGGAGCTTATATGCCATAGTAGAAGGTATGCGAGGATGGCAGGCCCTCAGCAGAAAAACGACACAAACAGCCATGCCTTACCCGGGGCTTGAACCCAGGTCCCTTAGATCAGTAGCCAAGCACGCTAACCACTTGGCACAATATTCATTTACATAGCATAATTATATAATAACAATTGATACATACATGAGAAAAATAAATAATAAAAACAAATACCCCCTCAAGCAGTTGTTTGCGACAGAGATCTGACAGGAGCCTGTCAGTTCATATACTATAATAGAAGATCTGTGAGGATGGCAGGACCTCAGAGAAGTGAAATAGCTGAGAAATATCAATGATGTTGGAATTCCTGCATTTATGCAATTTTTATTCCATGCAGAATTATTCCATGCTCATTAGAATATATATATAATTCTTAATGAGGCAAAATACAAATGATATTCAGAGTTTTTTATACCCCTCGCTCTGGAGAAATTTATGTGAACTTCCCCAGAAAGAGGGTATCACCACCCCAGATTAGTCATCTGCATTTGAGAACATTTAGCCATCCCTGTGGCAGAGTGGTTAGCGCGCTTGGCAACTGATCTACGGGACCTGGGTTCAAACCCCAGGTAAGGCATGGATATGTGTCGTTTTTCTGCTGAGATCCTGCCATCCTCTCAGACCTTCTACTATGGCCTATAAACCGACAGGCTCCTGTCAGACCTCTGTGGCAAGCAGCTGCTTGAGGGGGTGTTTATTTATTTTTTTTTTTTATAATTTCGTAATGAAGCAAAATACAAATGACACTGTCAGAATTTTACTTCTGATAAAATTTCTTTGCAGATGCCCAGGGATGATTCTTAATGCCCCCCCCCCCTCCCTAGATCAGTCCATGCACTTATTGATGTGCATATAAGTTCTTAATGAACCAAAATACAAAAGATACTCTTTCGAACATTTATACACCATCCTCCCCCCCCGGAGAAATTTTCTGCGGACACCCCAGGGAGGTTTTCCCCCACCCCCCGATCTTCTGAATGGTACAAACAATAAACACTGAAAAAAATAACAATGAATTATCTTACTCACCCTCTCGTGTAAGCTTCTTAGATCGTTTGTGATAATCTGCGCTGGGGGTGGTTCGTACTGCGTGTCGGAGTCGTCGTCTGCCTCGTGTCCGTCGGATTCACTCCCACTGGCGTGTCCCTCCCTGCCGCGTCTTTCGCCGCCGTTCTTCTTGCAGTCGTTCGCGATCTCTGCCTCGATCTCCTGTTCCATCTGCACGAGCAGGGGGGCCAACATCCCGAACTGCGTCCCCTTCCGAGCCACCTCCAACAGACACAGGATGAAGGACCTCTCGTTCTTGCGCAGCACCAGGTCGTCCGTCTCGAACAGAAGACACTCCTTGACGGCGAGCGCGCGACACCAGCTGATGAAGTTACTGACGTTGTCCCTCGCGTGGAAAGTGCCCGGTTGTACCTCCGCCCTGAACACGACGTCCCTTTCGGGTATCGGCGGCATCCCGCTGCCCTTCTTCTTACCCACGTCGCGAGCCGTCCTCAGGACGTTGTTCGCGTGTCGACACAACACGACCCCCGTCTCGAGGCGCTCCATGAAATTCTCGGCGTTGATGTCCATGTTGTAGAGCGTGTGCAGCCACTCGGCCAAGTCCTCCTTCATCGCGTAAAGGTACTCCTCGCTCGTCTTGAAGGGACGGAAGGGCCTCGGCTCGAGCTGCACCATCTGAAAATCGTCCACCCCCGCCATGGGAGCCGGCGGAGAGGGCTTGCCGACCCTGTCAGCCAGTTTTAGGGGGATGCACTGACGCCGCAGATCATTATTATTTTTTTTCTCCCGTAGGGTTCCTTCCCGTCTCTCCGACTGCTCGATCGGTACTGACTGCCAATGCGCTGGCTCGCACATAAACGTGCTGGGCACGTGACCACTGCACCACTGACGTCTCGCCTCGTGGCTCACGAGAGGCGGTAAAGAATAGCGCCGGTCATACCGACATCTGGTGGAGGATTTCGGCATTAGTTCTCTGAGTCACAGGTGGTGGAATCATCAATTCGTCTATGAAATAATTCGTCACAGGGCGACGGTCACAGGGCGACACAGGGCGACGTCACAGGGCGACCCCCCCTCCCCTGCAAATCCACAAGTCCCTTGTAAAACAAGATTTTCAATCTGATATTTAGAAATTTAATTTTTCATCATCATCATCATCCTCAAGCAGCCATGGGCTACAGAGGTCTAACCAGACCGTGCAATTTAGTTCTCCAAGCAAGTCTATCCTGAGCTACATCTACTGCATCCGGACACTGCACACCAATTCTAACAAGGTCCTGTTTGACATTGTCTGCCCACCGCATCCTAGGTCTCCCCTTCCTTCTGAAGCCTCTAGGCACACTGTTCATAACCCTATTCGCCAATCTATAGTTATTCATACGGGCAACATGGCCAAACCAGCGGAGTCTCTCTCTGCACAATATGCTGCTTAAAGGAGGTTGCAAACTCCTTTGCCTAACCTCATCATTAGTTACAAAGCTGAACCACCTAATACCCAAGATACTGCGTAAGCATCTGGTATCAAAAGCATCTAGTTTCCTGTTATCTTGTTTACAAAGTGTCCAAGTTTCACTACCATAACTAACCCTAGAAAGAACCAAACTATTATACAGTCTAATTTTAGTCTTTAGGTGTATACGCCTATTTCTCCACACTCTCCATAGATTCTTAAAAGTCCCGGCAGCAATCCCTATTCGTCTGTTAATCTCATGCCGCACATCATCAGTATCTGTTACATAGCTCCCAAGGTAATTAAACTGTGACACTTGCTCAAGACTGCAACCATTCAGATGAACTGAATCACATTCTGCCTGACCAATTTTCATCACTTTAGTTTTCTCTCTGTTTATAACCAAACCTACTCTACTACAAGTCTCACCAACAGCTTGAATGAAAGAGTTCATCTCATCAACATCATTTGCCAAAAGGGCTAAATTATCAGCATAATCTAAATCAGAAATTTTCGTATCTCCAGTCCATTTAAGGCCAAAAACTTTCCCTTGAAGTGAATTTCGCATAACATAAACAATAACCAAGCTAAAGAGAAAAGGAGACAAAATGCACCCTTGTCGAACACCAGAAGTAATGCTAAACCAATTGCTACAAGCCTTACCAACTCTCACACACGACTCAGTGTTATTATAGAGAGCTTTCATTATGTTAACTAACTTGTCTGGTATACCATATGATTTCACAATCAACCACAAATTATGACAATCAACAGAGTCGAAAGCCTTTTTGAAATCAACAAAGCTAGCAACCAAAGGTTTCTGAAACTCTAAACATTTCTCAAGAATCTGCCTAAGTGAAAATATCTGATCCACACATCCTCTACCACTTCTGAATCCACATTGCTCATCACGCAATTGACTGTCAACCAGATTCTTAATTCTATTAAGCACAATCATGGAAAGAACTTTACCTGGAACAGAGAGTAGGCTGATACCCCTATAGTTATCACAAGAACTGCGATCACCTTTTTTGAAAATAGGGATAATAATAGCTCTGATAAAATCCTTAGGAACCACGCGTTTATCATAAAAGATATTCAAAATTTCAGTCATCCAAGTGGTAACCGAAACATTCCCAGCTCTAAGCATTTACGTAGTAATTTCATCTTCCCCTGGGGATTTGTGAAGTTTAAATTTAGAAATAGCCAAAATAACTTCAGATTGTTATAGGGCCAACATTATAGCCACCAATGCATCTATCATCATTGCAAACAATGGGAGTAGAACTAACCACATTGTTTAGAACATCACTGAAATGCTCAACCCACCTAGCCATGACAGAATCCTCACCATCTATAACCTTACCTTGTTTATCCTTCAATCCTTGTGTGCCTGTCCGTTTTCTACCACATAAAGCATTAACTATCTGGTACAGCTATCTGCTGTTGTGCTGCCCAACTGCTTCCTCAGCTTTGTCAGCCAAGCCATCAAGTCAAAGATTCTTATCAGTAGCTAACTGATCCTTTACACGTTTATTAAGCTCCCTGTAATCCTTTCTATTAGGACTAATAGGGTATTGATTAAGGACATTCCTGCAGTTCCTTCTTTCTGAAATAAGCTCAAGTGCCTTATCACTCAAATATTTCTGCCTCCTCTGCTTCTTTTTTCCTAAAAGAGTACTGTTAGTGTTCCAAAAAAGCCTGTTTAAAATGATCCCATTCTTCCTCAACTTCAATAGTAAGCATACCATGACAGTCATAATGACTAAGTAACGTATCATGGTAAGCTTTGGCTATAACTGGGTCTTTCAGAGCTTCAGTATTAAAGGTAAATTTTTTAACCCTAGCAAGCACTTTTTAAGTTTATGTTGCAAGACACTTTTAACAAGGTAATGGTCAGATCCAATTTCAGCTCCCCTATATGCCCTGGTATTCCTAAGAGAACTAGCCCATTTGCTGTTAATTAATATATAATCAGTTATATTCTTATGCAGCCCATCTGGGGAAACCCATGTGTACTTATGTATGTCATGGTGTTTGCAATAAGTGTTAGTTATTCTGAATCCCTTGAGTTTACTTACCTGTAGGAGACGTTGCCCATTGCCATTACAGCTACCAATACCAAGAGGACATATCACCCCTCCCCAAAGGTCAGAGTCAGTACCAACTTTGGCATTGAAGTCACCTAGAACAAGGGTAATATCTCCTTGACAGAATTCAAAATATCCTGAAGTTGTCCGTAAAACCTATCCTTCTCATCCTCATCAGCATCCTCAATGGGGACATAACAACAGATAACATTCAAGTCTTTAATGCTTGTCTGAAAATTTGCTGTAAGAAACCTTTCATTAATGCACTCATATCCTAGAAGAGCATCACTAGCGTGTCTGCTGAGAAGCAGACCCACGCCTTGGTGATGCTTTCCATCCTCCCTCCCTGTAAAGAGAAACTTTACCTGTCCGTCTGGTCTCTTGCAAGCCTAGAACATCTAGGTTATAGCGCTGGAATTCCTGCGTGAGGACATCAAGAGAATAATCTCTATATAATGTCCTCACGTTCCACGTTCCTGCAGAGAGAAAATGATTAATAGGATTTTTAAAGAAATTAGGTTTATGAGATTGGTAGGGCCAACAATATCAAACAGCCCCCTGATCGCAGGCATGGGGCAATGACCTGTTCCTCCTCCGCTAAAGGCTGAAGTCACCGATGCTGGTAAGAACTTGAGGCACCACCTTTTCAAGTGGACTTTTTCGAGAGCCATATGGCCTGCCTGAGACACATTATTCTAGTTTAGGCTTGACGATGCCCAGCTAGCTAAGTAAGATTCAGGTACCTGCGATGGCCTCTGATTAGGATTATCCACCAGCTGATATAAGTTATCCCATGCTTCTGTTCACTTAGGGCTGGCAACCCAGAAGCAAACAGAAAACACAGCAGCAGATTCTCCCTCAACAGAGGCCCACCAGTGCAACAAGTCCAGGATCCATAATCAAGCTCAAATCCATAAACAAGTCCAGTCTAGTAGGTATAAATGGTCAGCACCAGGATCCTGCGAAGTTGACCACTCCTCAGAAGGTTTGAAAAAAAAAAAGAAAAAAGTGGCCATAGATGACCAGATCAGTAGGCCATACCGAAACTGGCAGCCCTCCCCTTCCGTTCCCTTCCAAAAGAGAATATCTCTTTTGAAAGGTACTAACGGCCTGCACCACGAGATGGCGTAGTCGGACATTAGGTGCTAGACCCGTCTGGTTCTGTGCCTCATCACTAGGGATTGGTACACAGCTCTCCTTCCAGTTTATGCCTAGCTACCATTTACTGACCACTTAATTTTTACTCCTTTACAATACAAGAATTCCTTTACACCTGGGTTGCCTATGCAAAAATTGCTATGTACACTTCCAATTTTTTGTTTTCATAAAAAAAAATCATTCGGCCCCAGCCCTCTGTAAAATGCCCTTCGCACACATTCTATAGCCCTCCCTGTTACTTTCGGCTGGTTATAAAAGACTGCAACTCAGCCCCTCCCACATCAATTTTAAATCTACCCCCTCCTATAAATGCTAAAGCCCCTCTCACTTTGCACCTCACTTCTTAAATTCTGAAGCCCTCCCTGTTACTTTCAGATCGTTATAAGACTGGAACATAACATTGTGAAATCGATTTAACCTTCTGTGTATGTAACTAGTATCCCCAAAGTAAAATTGATAACAGAATAAAAATAAATACCCCTCAAGCATCTGCTTGCCTCATAAGCCTGTCAGTTTAATACCCCATAGTAGTAATCTAGTGTTAACACCTGCTCTTGAATAAATGGTCAAAAGGATTTGGTGAAAATAAAAACAGAGGCATCAGTGAAAGACTCTGCTTTAACAGACGTCAGGTTGGACAAACACGATGGCATTTTTCCTCCGCCTTTATCATCAAGGTCGTAGACAGGTGTTTGGCAACATGCTTTTGTAGCCTTTTGCCATGTACTGGATTACACTTAGATGATGCCAGCTGGCTCAGGTACCGCAGTAGGTAGAAGATGTCAAGTGTTTGGTGTTACAGAAGCCTTGACAGTTTGTTTACATTTCTTCTGAGTTATTCTTTTTCAACAGAAAGGGAATTTCAAAGTTGTTAATGGCAACACCAGTTAAAGCTCTGACGCAGCAGTTTGCTGCATAAAAGTTGATTCTTCAAACTTCAAAATTCTTACAACTGATAAAGGATTATAAAGATAAGTTTTTAGACGAATTTTGTAATCTTAAGTTTGTTTACACTACGTTTTTTTGTTTTGCCTAAGCTGACATGGAATTTTGAGGCCTACAATTTAATTCTTTTGAAATGTCGAACAGAATTAGAGAAATAGTCAGTGAAATGGTAGAAACAGAAAAGACTGCAGTAAACGTCTTGTAAATTAATATTTTTATTTATTTCCCTTATTTAATTCTAATTTATTCACAAATCTTTTGCAAAAGTTTATTTTACAGATCATTCTTGAGTAGAATTTTGTTAATATATAGATCACCATTATTTAATTTATATTATTATCTTAATAAACGGTTTAATCTAATAATTATTATTTCTGATTTATTCTTTTGGGTTGTAACCTAAATTTCGTCTACCAGTGTAGTGTACATGTAGATATTATTCTATTTATTTATTTTTTTTATTTCACTAATACATGGGCCCCTGACATCGGAGGCCCCCTAGACACGTGCCTGTCGGATAATCAGGCACTGCTTAACAGTTACCCACGTTTTCTGGGGATTCCTGGTCAATCGTAAAAATTTTATTTAAAAAAAAATATATATATTTTTATTTAAATCTCGACACTGACGAGATTTTCGAACGCTCGCTTGGCTACCTGATCTAAGGGACCTGGGTTCGAGCCCCGGGTAAGGCATGGCTGTTTGTGTCGTTTTTCTGCTGAGGTTCTGCCATCCTCTCAGACCTTCTACTATGGCATATAAACTGACAGGCTCCTGTCAGACCTCTATGGCAAGCAGCTGCTTGAGAGGGTATTTATTTTATTATATTTACCATGATAAACGCACGCCCTTGTCCAATCGAACTCTGACCTAAAGGTCAATGAGGTCAAATTTCGTAAGCATTCCCACGTGTTTACTGACTCTGTGGAATGTGAACATCACACACCCCGCACGACGCCCAACCACACACAGATAGATAAACACCCGGAAATTGCCCCCTCGCGCCTTCCCTCATTAAATCGACCCTAATGACTTTCCCATTCGAAGAGGTTCCCCCGTGGCTGAAACGTCACTTCCGCCCAGATTGTAGTGTCGGTCACGTGACCTCCCACGGCGAATGTCAACAAACTCTTTTTTTTACGGCCCGGTGCAACGTCCATTTGCGGTATGGGAAATTGAGCGTTTGGAGCAACGGTTAGCTTCACAGCGCGTCGTCCACAAGGCGAGCTATCGGCCGTTATTACAGACAAGGTGTACTTTGGCCACAGGATCTGCAGGCACCAGCACGGATTTGATCTATTTACTCACTTCCGCCCCCCCATACAAGACACCCGCACGCACATACTAGGTTGCTGATGATAATTATAGCAACTGACTCAGTCTGGGGGGGAGATCTGTTGTTGAACTGGAGAAACTTCTATCTGAGAGGTTTATGCCATGGAAATGAAGAATTGGAGATTATGAACAATTAAATGTGTTCCAGGTTTCGAAAAAATGAGTTAAGTTGTTTTACCTCTGAGAGGCACTTTTTTGCACACAGTGGGTTAAATGGCCAGGTCACAAGGACCTGGACGCTCAGAGTAGGTTGGGGGAGGGGACCCACTGGAACAGCTGATGGGAGACAGCGTCTCGATGGCCTTGAGCCCTCGTCAACGCCATCCAGCATGTTCTTTAACGGGCACACAGAGCCACGGCTTAACGTCCCATCTGACGGACGGCGGCCTTTCCAAGCCCATCGGGTAGTCGACTATTTTAGCATATATCAGAATAATTAAACCACTGTTAAATAACAAACAGAAATAATTTTTCCAGTTGAAAATTGTATTGAAAGAGGAACAGAAAATTGTCTCAATTTTGACGCAATAAATTCACTGCGGAATCTATCTGTATTCTTAAAATAGTCCATAGCAAAAAAAAAATTCCATATAAATCGTCAAGAGCTTTGTCCGAAAAAAAAAATCATTAATTCTCCTAAATCGCATTAAAAAGAAACTAATTTCTGGAATTTCTCTTTTCTGCATCGTTACTGTCACCGAATTCTCGTGCCGAATTCTCCGCGTGCGAATCGTCCATTACTCAAAGGCAGACGCCATCCGCCTCTTGTCGCGTGGCACGAGACACGCGGACGCCGCTTAGGTTTTCGTGTTTCCGGAATTCAAAGCAGTTTTTAAGTCTTTATGTTTTTCATTTTTTTTTTTCAGTTCTTTCCTCCTACAAAGCTGCTTTCGGTTGTCAGGGAATTTCCATAAATCCTATTTCAACATCTGATTCGCCTTTTCGCTTTGTATGCCGCGTGGCGCATCCAATGGCGTTTGAACAAATCGTTAACAAAGGGAAAGTTTAGATACGTGACGTCATCTACCGAGATTCCATCTACAAGTGTAATTTTCAAAGAATTTTTTTCCTTTTCCGTATTTTCGTTTGGGGTTTATACTATTTTTCACTTCGAAAGGTGCAATTATTTTTTCTTATTTTGTTGATACAGATTTCAAGGAAGTTTTAAGAAAACAGAAGTGCTTTTCTTTGTTTGAAAGGATTTTATTAAATTGCATTCGCCAGATTTTATTCAATCGACTGATTGCTTGTTAGGCCCTTTTTTGCACACAGTGGGCTAAATGGCCAGGTCACATGGACCCGGAAGGCTCAGAGAAGGGTGGGAGAGGGGGACCCACTAGAACAGCTGTTGGGAGACAGATGGTAGCTTCCCGTCAAGGCCATCCAGCGTGTTCTTTAACGTGCACAGGGTATGGCTCTCCTAGGATGGGATGTTTTACCACTTAGTACAACATTTTTTGCACACAATGGGCAAAATGGCCAGGTCACAAGGACCCCGAAGGTTCAGAGAAAGTTGGGGGAGGGGACCCACTGGAACAGCTGTTGGGAGACAGATGGTAGCCTCCCGTCAAAGCCATCCAGCGTGTTCTTTAATATTCACAGGTTATAGCTCTCGTAGGATGGATTGTTTTACCTCTTAGTACAATTTTTTTGCACACAGTGGGCTAAATGGCCAGGTTACATGGACCCGGAAGGCTCAGAGAAGGTTGGGAGAAGGGGACCCACTAGAACAGCTGTTGGGAGACAGATGGTAGCCTCCCGTCAAGGACATCAAGTGTGTTGTTCAATATTCACAGAGTATGGCTCTCCTGGGATGGGTTGTTTTACCGCTTAATAGTACTTTTTTTGCACACAATGGGCTAAATGGCCAGGTCACAAAGACCCCGAAGGCTCAGAGAAGGTTTGGGGAGGGGACCCACTATAACAGCTGTTGGGATACAGATGGTAGCCTCCCGTCAAGGCCATCCAGGGTGTTCTTAAACGTGTACATCGTATGCTATTTGTCTTTTATTCCTTAAATTTAAAAAAGTTGATTTTCCCACGTCCCTCTAAGAAAAGGGGGAAGATGGTTACTCTCAGTGGAATATCTCTCGACATTCCTACCAACGGAATTTCAAAATTTCTACCATAAGCAGATCACTTGAAACATTCTTTAAAAGTTTCGCTATTTCCATATTCAGTAATCTCTAATGATAAAAATTAAAACTATCTAAGGATTTGGAAAATGTTAATTATATTTCAGTAGTACCAATGCAACTAATAAAATTTTTTTCCAATTTTCTCTTAAAACAAAACTGTTGCGTTTCCCGCCCACTCTGGGTCTAAGGGATCAACTCATTGCAGCCAATAGAAACTTCGTGACCTTCAAATTCCACCGCCAAAAGTTTCTAGCATAAATGCATCGTTTGGAATATGCGTTTTAATTTCTGCAATTTTTACATTTTTGCACCGTTAGAGGGCGCAGTTATAACTCGTGAAAGATTCGGAAAGCGAGAATTTCCATCCCCTCTGGGTGTAAGGGTTAACCTCCTATAGCAGAAAGCCAGTGGACCAAATTTATGACGTCAGTTTAAGTAGTCCAAAGATCAAAGATCATACAGTGACAGCAGCAGTCCCAGGCCTAGGGCTTATACCTGCTTAATCTTAGCTAACGCCAAAATAAATGAAATGTGTGAATAAATGACGGTAGAACCGTAATATGAGTTGAAAAGAGTGGGGGGATATGTGGGGGGAGGAAGAGTGGGAAGGGGAGAAGTAAGAGAAAGATAAGGAATCAGTTATGGTTCGACTCCAGATGGGGTCAGTACAAGTGGCGCCATCTGGCTTCGATCCCTTAATCCTGATTATCAAGCAGAGATTTTGGTCATTTGAATTTGTGTGAGGGGTACACATCATAATTAAGTAAACCTCTAATAAGTTGATTAGGATGTTCTGCGATTGTTGCAAAATAGTTCTTGGCCATTTTGTTGATGGATTGGAGAATTGTTTCACAATTTAGAGCTCGATGAATGATAGTATTCCTGACAAACCAGGGAGCTGCTACAGCAGATCGTAGGATTTTATTTTGTAGAGATTGGAGATTTGCAAGTTTTTTTATTCGAACATGCACCCCAGATGGGGGCAGCATAGAGAAGGATAGGTTTGATTACCTGATTATAAATGAGCACTTTATGTGATGTTGCGATATGAGATTTTCCCCCAAGCAGAGGGAATAGTTTGCAGTATAGTGCTCTGGCTTTGCTAATAACATTCTGTACCTCTGTGGCAAGCAGCTGCTTGAGGGGGTATTTATTTTTTTTTACGTGGGCATCCCATTTGAGCTTGTGATGGATCATGATGCCTAGGTATTTGGCATGATCGCTCCACACTACCTGTTTATCAAATAGGTAGAAATTTTCATGATGGGGATTTCGTTTATGTGACGTAAGAACTGCACTACCATATAGACACTTCTTATATTTTTTATTCTAATATTATTACTGGTGGATTCTGTGTTAATTTTTATACTAATGTTTGTCTATAAATATATTTTATTTAGGAGAAAATTTATTTGCATTAATTAGCATTATTATACTTGATAATGAATAATAATAATAATTTTCTTTCTAAATAAAATATATTTATAGATAAACATTAGTATAAAAATTAACGCAGAATCCACCAGTAATAATATTAGAATCAAAAATATAAGAAGTGTCTATATCAGTGGTTCTCAACCTTTTATGCTTCACGTACTCCTGGGTTTGTTGGGTTGTTTTACCTCTGAGCGGCACTTTTTTGCACACCATGGGCTAAATGGCCAGGTCACAAGGACCCCAAAGGCTCAGAGGTTGGGGGAGGGGACCCACTGGAACAGCTGTTAGGAGACAGATGGTAGCCTCCCGTCAAGGCCATCCAGCGTGTTCTTTAACGTGCACAGGGTATGGCTCTCCCGCACACGGACCACGGCTTAACGTCCCATCCGACGGACGGCGGCCTTTCCAAGCCCATCGGTGTCCCCTACTGACCGTGGGCAGGGCGGGGAATTTTTGCGGAGATAAATCTCAACGCTGACCCAGCTGGGACTCGAACCTGGGAACTACAGATTACGAGCCTGGCGCGCTACCGACTGAGCCACCCCCGCCCCACGTACTCCTGGAAATGTGTATGTAACTGGCAAAGCTTATAAAATTAAAAACATTTTAGTGGTTAATCAGTGAAATGGTTGCGCTTGTTTACGCTTGCGCAGTTCATCAATGGTTAAGGTCATCTTGCTAAGGTAGAGTCGTCTTCAACATCCAGCCTATTCCTATATTTATTTTTTAAAGCAGCTGTCGTTTTTCTGCTGAGGTCCTGCCATCCTCTCAGATCTCCTACTGTGGCATATAAACTGACAGACTCCTGTCAGACCTCTGTGGCAAGCAGCTGCTTGAGGGGGTATTTATTTATTTATATTTTTAAAGATGAAAAACCAAGTGTTGCCAACTTAGCGACTTTTGAGCTCTCACGGCGTATCCCAAAAATTTTACCGCCTACCCCACGTTGAGAACCCCTGTTCTATGTAATAGGACTTCTTGAGTGACGTCAAAAATTTAGCACATTGGCCTTCTGTTATAGGCGATGTTGGGTGGACTCATTGTTTCCATTGAAAACTTCGTAGCTTTCACTTTCCGCAGCCAAAATTTTAAAATTATAGCATAAATAACATCATTTGCAATATTGTTTAAATGTCTTTTTTTTAATTTTCAACTTTTTTTCACCGTTAGAGGGGGTAATTATAGCTCCTAGGATATTCGGAAATTGCGGATCTTAACATTTCATCAATACCTATCCAACTCAAAAAGGGGCTTGGGCGGGGGTGGCTCAGTCGGTAGCGCGCCAGGCTCGTAATCTGTAGTTCCCAGGTTCGAGTCCCAGCTGGGTCAGCGTTGAGATTTATCTCCGCAAAAATTCCCCGCCCTGCCCACGGTCAGTAGGGGACACCGATGGACTTGGAAAGGCCGCCGTCCGTCAGATGGGACATTAAGCCGTGCCCCCGTGTGCGGGAGAGCCATACCCTGTGCACGTTAAAGAACACGCTGGATGGCCTTGACGGGAGGCTACCATATGTCTCCCAACAGCTGTTCCAGTGGGTCCCCTCCCCCAACCTTCTCTGAGCCTTCGGGGTCCTTGTGACCTGGCCATTTAGGCCACGGTGTGCAAAAAAGTGCCACTCAGAGGTAAAACAATCCAACTTTAAAGAACACGCTGGATGGCCTTGACGGGAGGCTACCATCTGTCTCCCAACAGCTGTTCCAGTGGGTCCCCTCCCCCAACCTTTTCTGAGCCTTCGGGGTCCTTGTGACCTGGCCATTTAGGCCACGGTGTGCAAAAAAGTGCCACTCAGAGGTAAAACAATCCAACTTTAAAGAACACGCTGGATGGCCTTGACGGGAGGCTACCATATGTCTCCCAACAGCTGTTCCAGTGGGTCTCCTCCCCCAACCTTCTCTGAGCCTTAGGGGTCCTTGTGACCTGGCCATTTAGCCCATGGTGTGCAAAAAAGTGCCGCTCAGAGGTAAAAAAATCCAACGTTAAAGAACACGCTGGATGGCCTTGACGGGAGACTACCATCTGTCTCCCAACAGCTGTTTCAGTGGGTCTCCTCCCCCAACCTTCTCTAAACCTTCGGGGTCCTTGTAACCTGGTCATTTAGCCCATGGTGTGCAAAAAAGTGTCGCTCAGAGGTAAAACAACCCAACCCAACTCAAAAAGAATTTTTATCTCTGAAGACTAAAAGAAAAAAGAAAAAAATTCGCTTTGAAAAAAATAGGCTTTCCGCCCACCCAAGTTCCAAAAATCATTAAGACATCACTGGGCAAATTCTTGAAACACTTTCCACTATCTTGAAAAGGGCACGCGCTGTCTCGAGTGAAGGTGCCACAATTTCGTATTTCAGTCGCACGCTCCAAAAATCATCGCCATGACGACAGGAAGGCGAGGGATTCACTCTCGAGGCGATGATACGAGCACTCAGGATGCTCTTTCTTATCACCAGGATGCTTTGGGAGGAATTGGAAATAACTTTCGTTACTAAACTTAACAGATATTTTGAAATGGAAAGGGCTTTTGAATGTTTTTTGGGGGTTTTACCGTTCACGTAATTTTTTTTAGCTGTTTACTAACTTCTTAAAGGACAAGTTGAGACTAGAGTCCAAAGTAATGTCTAAAGGAATTTAATGTTTGGTGGGTTTTAGATATTAGTGATATTTTTTTTTGCAGACTGTGGGTTAAACGGTATAGTCACAAGGACCCCGAAGTCTCAGAGAAGATTTCGGCCCACTGGACAATTGTTTGGAGACAGATGGTAGCCTCCCGTCAAGGCCATCCGTCGTGTTAACGTTTTTCGTCGATTGGGTTATTTTACCTCTGAGAGGCACTTTTTTGCATACATTGAGCTAAATGGCCAGGTCACAAAGACCCCGAAGGCTCAGAGAACGTTGGGGGAGGGGACCTACTGGAAAAGCTGTTGGGAGACAGATGATAGCCTCCCGTCAAGGCCATCCAGAGTGTTCTTTAACGTTGGGTTGTTTTACTTCCGAGCGGCACTTTTTTGCACACCATGGGCTAAATGGCCAGGTCACAAGGACCCCGAAGGCTCAGAGAAGGTTGGGGGAGGGGACCTAGTGGAAAAGCTATTGGGAGACAGATGGTAACCTCCCGTCAAGGCCATCCAGAGTGTTCTTTAACGTGCCCAAGGTATGGCTCTCCCGCACACGGACCACGGCTTAACGTCCCATCCGACGGACGGAGGCCTTTCCAAGCCCATCGGTGTCCCCCTACTGACCGTGGGCAGGGCGGGGAATTTTGCGGAGATAAATCTCAACTCTGACCCACCTGGGACTCGAACCTGGGAACTGCAGATTACGAACCTGGCGCGCTACCGACTAAGCCACGACCACCACTATCAGAATGTGTAAAAAAAAACTCCAGAAATTAAAGAAACTTCACCCTCTGAGAACGATTTTATAGATACAGACAAAAGCAATATGGTTATTTTTCAAGTATTTATTTTAGTTGTAGCCAGATACTAGAATCTGTTATGTTTATTACGATTTCTTCGTAGACAGGGTGGGTCTGACCGCAAACCGCTGGCGCGTGGCACAGTCGTCTCTACGACTGAGTCAGTCGCAGTCCACCTCTACGGAAACGTCGCGGCGACCCCCTCCCCTCCCCGTCTGCTTTTACAAAGGAACCTGCAATAACGGTTGCTTTCTATAGACCACAGAGAGTCGCGTGACACACACACAACACTATTCGGCGCCAATTTCCTTTGGTCACTCGTTAATTCGCCCTCCCTGTCGTCTGCTGGCTGAGGATTAGTCACGTGCGCAGTTAAGGAGAGATTCGGTCAACAGATATGACGTAGGGTCAATACGTCACTTTTTTTTGGAAATGATGTACATTAAGACGAACTTAAAGGTTAGGCTTGGGTTGGGTTGTTTTACCTCTGAGCGGCATTTTTTTGCACGCCATGGGCTAAATGGCCAGGTCACAAGGATCCCGAAGGCTCAGAGGAGGTTGGGGGAGGGTACCCACTGGAACAGCTGTTGGGAGACAGATGGTAGCCTCCCGTCAAGGCCATCCAGTTTGTTCTTTAATATTCACAGGGTATAACTCTCCTAAGATGGGTTGTTTTACCTCTTAGTAGCACTTTTATTGCACACAATGGACTAAATGGCCAGGTCACAACGACCCCGAAGGTTGGGGGAGGGGACCTACTGGAAAAGCTGTTGGGAGACAGATGGTAACCTCCCGTCAAGGCCATCCAGCGTGTTCTTTAACGTGCACAGGGTATGGCTCTCCCGCACACTGGACCACGGCTTAACGTCCCATCCGACGGTCGACGGCCTTTCCAAGCCCATCGGTGTCCCCTACTGACCGTGGGCAGGGCGGGAATTTTTCGGAGATAAATCTCAACGCTGACCCAGCTGGGACTCGAACCTGGGAACTACAGATTACGAGCCTGGCGCGCTACCGATTGAGCCACCCCGCCCCTAAAGGTTAGGCATTCGTATTATAAATGGTCAGGTTTTGAGAAACAATATGTTGGAAAATAATATATATTAAACAGTTGGATGTGTTGTTTAACCTCTGAGCGGCACATTTTTGCACACAATGGGCTAAATGGCCAGGTCATAATGATCCCGATGACTCAGAGAAGGTTGGGGGAGAGGGACCCACTGGAACAGCTGTTAGGAGACAGGTGATCCAGTGGGTTCTTTAGCGTCCAGAAGTAACACAACTCAACTTAGGAGAGCAATACTCTGTGTATGTTAAAGAACACGCTGGATGGCCTTGACGGGAAGCTACCATCTGCCTCCCAACAGCTGTTCCAGTGGGACCTCTCCCCCAACCTTCTCTGAGTGTTCGGGGTCCTTGTGACCTGGCCATTTAGTCCATTGTGTGCAAAAAAAGTGCTACTAAGAGGTAAAACAATCCATCTTAGGAGAACTATATCCTGTGAATATTAAAGAACACGCTGGATGGCCTTGACGGGAGGCAACCATCTGTCTCCCAACAGCCGTTCCAGTGGGTCCCCTTCCCCAACCTTCTCTGAGCCTTCGGGGTCAATGTGACCTGACCATTTAGCCCATTGTATGCACCACTATGTAGAACAGAGCCATACCCTATGAAGATTAAACTATCTGCCTCTGAACAGTTGTTCCGGTGGGTTCCCTTCCCCCAATCATCTCTGAGCCCTTGGGGTCCTTGTGACTTGGACATTTAACCCATTGTGTGCAAAAACAAGTGCCACTCAGAGGTAAAACAACCCAATCCACCTTATCAATAGATAATAATTTATTCGAAGACGTTTGATAATTTGAAAACTATTATAAAGCCAACCCTCTGAAATCTCACGCCGTGTGTCCACACCCATAGAAGTATCAAAAGACTTATTCGGTTTTTGGCATGCAAAAATGCTGCAGGAGGGTTTACGATGAGTCGTTCGTTGCCAAGCAACGAATGACATCACCATCAGCTGTAATAGCTACGTTCCCAACGGGTGTTCATTTCGTAAAGAGGAAGAGAAGGGGTGTCGAGATTAGATTCACTGATTAAGAGGTTTTTAACATACTAGGTCACCCAAATTAAACGTATGATGCGTCTTTGAATAAATCGTTAAATGTGATATGAGGTACATTAAGTAACTCTCAGGAAATCTAACTTCGAAACTCTATAACTTCTAAAATATGCATTTAATGTAAAAATGTGACTGAAGATAAATTGAAAATCATAATCGAATCTATTTAAATCTCGATTTTCAGCAATATTCGTTCGGTATCTAAGATTTATGGAAGCTGAAATATTTTACAGCAATGATGCATCAATAAGAATTTACCTCAGAAAATAGTTAAAACCTATTTATTAAGTATTGTTTCATATCATTTATTTATTAAAATAAACCTTTTAGACGTTTGCGTAATGATTATTTCAATATTCGATAATTATAATTTTTTATAAAACGATTTTTTTATATATAAAACGATAATAGCCGTCTGGTGACCGAGTGGTTAGCGCGCTTGGCTACTGATCAAAAGAATTTCTGTTCGAGTCCCGGGTGAGACATGTTGTTAATCTGCTGAGGTCCAGCCATCCTCATAGACCTCCTACTATAGGCGTATTATAAACACACAGGCCCCTTGTAAGATTTCTGTCGCAAGCAGCTGCTTAAAAAGGTTATTTACCATTAAAACGATAATTTATTGTTAAATATTCAAGTTTCCATAACTTTTTAAATACCGAACGAATATTTTTTAAAATGGGGATTTAAATAGATTCGATTATGATCTTTAATGTATCTTCAGTCACATTTTTACATTAAATGCATATTTTAAAAATTATAGAACTTCGAAATTTGATTCACATTGAGACAACTAATATTTTGGCAGGGAAACATATTACATCTGTCTCTTATGTTTTATGTTGTTGGGTTGTTTTACCTCTGAGCGGCACTTTTTTGCACACCATGGGCTAAATGGCCAGGCCACAAGGACCCCGAAGGCTCAGAGAAGGCTGGGGGAGAGGACCCACTGGAACAGCTGTTGGGAAACAGATGGTAGCCTCCCGTCAAGGCCATCCAGCGTGTTCTTTAACGTTGGGTTGTTTTACCTCTGAGCGGCACTTTTTTGCACACCATGGGCTAAATGGCCAGGTCACAAGAAGCCCGAAAGCTCAGAGAAGGTTGGGGGAGGGGACTCACTGGAACAGCTGTTGGGAAACAGATGGTAGCCTCCCGTCAAGGCCATCCAGCGTGTTCTTTAACGTGCACAGAGTATGGCTCTCCCGCACACGAGGCCACGGCTTAACGTCCCATCCGACTGACGGCGGCCTTTCCAAGCCCATCGGTGTCCCCTACTGACCGTGGGCAGGGCGAGGAATTTTGCGGAGATAAATCTCAACGCTAACCCAGCTGGGACTCGAACCTGGGAACTACAGATTACGAGCCTGGCGCGCTACCGACTGAGCCACCCCCGCCCCTTATGTTTTATGTCTGAGGTTCTGTGGTGTATAAATTAGGAACGGAGCATAACTTTATTATTTTCCAGATAGCTTTCTTCGAAGCTGAAGAAGAAATTAGATCTGACCTGGATTTTAAATTGGGAGTTAAATACGAATCATATTCACTTTCTCAGACAAAGCAATGCATCGTATGTTAGTAGAAACCTAATTAACCGTTAACAGTTCATAAATTACAGGGGACTGAACATAAAAGGAATCGTCGCTTGTAATGAACTCTCTACATAAGGATTTAATATCCAAGAAAGAATGAAATTTATTTTTTGAAATCAGCTAAATAGCCTAATTACTTCTCAGGAATGTGTAATGCTCACTTTATTGAAAAAAATTAGTTTGCTTATTTTTTATGTTTTTAGAATGACCGGGCCTGTAACGAGGCTCCCCCTCCGACAGGTGCATGACCCCCCTCTCTAATAGGGCCCGATTTGGGGAAGGGGAATGTCTCTACCCCCACCTCCCCCTAGATACGCCTGAGCTAACATTCTAATAATAAATGAAAATAAATACTCCCTCAAGCAGCTGCTTGCCATTGAGGTCTTATATGACTTTATAGACACTTGATCTTGACTTTATAGACACTTGGTCTGACAGGAGCATGATCAGTTTATGTGCCATAGTAGAAGATCTGAGAGGATGGCAGGACCTCAGCAGAAAAACGACACATACATCCATGCCTTAAACCGGGACTCGAACCCAGATCAGTAGCCAAGCGCGCTAACCACTCGGCCATGGGACGGCTTAACATTCTACTTTAACAAATTAAATTATATTATCATCCAAAGAAACATTCAGTATCAGTAGCCAGTTTTTTAAACCTGAATTGTGAAAAGAATTTTTGTGAAAAGAAGGTCTGGCCCAGCTAAATTTTTACTTTAAAAAATTAAATCATTTTTATCGTTTTTATTTTCTAAAATAATGGCAGTAGTGAATTTTTAAAACTTAATTGCGAAAAGAATGTCAATTTGTTTAAGTCTAAATTGTGACAAAAGACGAGAGAAAGAACCCCATCCCCAAACTGACAGTCTTCTCCATTAGTACTCTGTTCAATTATTTATCCTTATATTGATTATCCATGTTCTGTACGCGATAAAGATTCACGATTAATCTTTTTTAAAGAACGCGATGCTTTATTAAAGAAGATGACGTCACAGCATTTATTCCCCTCGTTTCGTGAAATCTCGTAGAATAAATCTTTTTTCGTGATCCAAGTTAATAGATACGTCACTTTCTTGTTCACATAAATAAGACGAAAGCGAATCTCTCAGTGACGTGTTTCAATTTATCGCAGAAGAGTCTTGACGATGACTCATCCCATTCTAACGCACGATCATTTAACGATACGTGCGTCGCTGTTATCTGGAACATATATTACACTTGGTCGGATGTTTTCTGAGGCTTTTTTTATTAATCAGTGCTCCACAGCAATGTACTATTCCCTGCTAAAATATTTAGACAATTTCCATGTTTTGTAAATAGGAATCTTAACTTGGAAGCTCTATAACTTCTAAAATATGCATTTAATGAAGAAATTTGATTTAAGATAAATTGAAGATCATAATTAAATCTATTTAAATCTCGATTTTCAACAATATTCGTTGGGTATTTTTTAGGGTTAGAGAAGCTAGAATATTTAACAAATTATCGTTTTAATATCATTCATAATTATTAAAATATAATAATAATTATTACCGAAACTTCTAAAATGTATATTTATTTTATTAAATGATTCGAAACAATACTTATTGAGTTTTAATTTCTTAGGTAAAATCTTGTGACGCATTAGTATTGTGAAATATTCCAGCTTACATAACTCTCGAAATATGGAACGAATATTGTTGAAAATCGAGATGTAAATAGATTTAATTATGATCTTTAATTTATCTTCTGTCACATTTTTCCATTAAATGCTTATTTTAGAAGTTGTAGAGCTTCCAAGTTCGATTCTCACTGACATAACACGGAAATTTCTAATTTTTTTGACAGTGTACATTGCCGAAGTATTAGTGTTAAGAAATCTAATACCAATAATCACAATCAGCACTAAATACTAAATTCTTATTACTAAATACGGGAGCATGCGGTACCTTTAATCATTTTACACCACACCTTTTCTTATATACACATTTCTGACATCCAATAAAAAAGAATTACGAAAATTCCTTCCAATATTTATACTAACACGTATTGTTTAATTGCTTTAATTCAGTTTATATTAATTCATTGGTGACAGTAAAATAGTTGTAGGTAATGCTTGAGAGATGGAATAATTAAAAGAAGAATAAAAATATTCCTTATAGCTAATTCAAATAGGCACCAGTTCAAATATTCGTTGAAGTTTGCCTTTTCACACAATGTAAGGTTTAATAATAATGCCTTTCACGCGTATGGAACAACAACTCCACCAAACGGTGATAATAATTGTGTCAAAGTGGCCTAACTGTAGCAATATGTATCCTTTCGTATAGGCTGCCTTTTTAGATAAATATTATTGAGAAATATTTTATACACTCTTCTATTAAAATATTTCTGTCCTTCCATGCTACGCGAATGGAAAGTCCGTTTAAAGCTTCTTAAAAAAACATAAGGAAAGAAATCAAAGTTGATAATGACTGAAATCTTCCAAAATTTCGATTTTTCCAACGTATTTTTTAAATATTTTAAAGTTTTGTAAACTGGAACATTTAGCAATTAAGTTGTTACTTTTAAGGATTCAACTCAAAATTTGAAATACAAATAATAGCTCACACCAAATCGTTTCTTAAAATACACAAAAAAATTTTAAATGTTGGCTTAATGACCTGGTTTTTGTGAATTTTTTTAAAAAGAAATATTCGAATTACAGTAACGTCTGCTCTTAAAAGTTCGATATTTTCTATTTATTTGTTTTACTTTTCAAATGTTAAACTCAAATTGTTAGAAACAGAAATTTGGAGTAAACGATTTAAAATTGAGATTTTTTTTGTGATATGTATTTTGTGTGTATATACATTTTGTGATGCATGACAGAACTGATTACTGTTTTTATCGATATTTTAACAGTGGTATCAGATAATTTGGAAGATACGGTTAAGTTATTTACTGGGGGGGTGTTCAGTTAATGGAGCAAATGTTCACAAATAAATAAATTGGTACTATCCAAAGATCTTCAGTTACAAAGGTCGTAGATATCACTTGTGCTAGTGCCAGTTTAAACCGCTCTTGACACATTAGCCCCAACACTGATCATTGTAGCTGTCCCACTGGGACACCATGTTGTGGGAATAAAAGTCACATTCAAAGCTCCCTAACTGTAAAAATAAGCTTTTTAAGAAAAATGTCACTAGAGGTGAATTGGAAATATTTGAGAAAAAACACTCGAGGAAGATATTTTTTAATTTTATAAGAGAGAGAAAAAAATCATTTTGAAGGAATAATAATAATAAATATTCAGCAAGATAACAATTTTGAAAAATATTAAAAAAAACTCAGAAAGATAATCTATTTGTAGAAAAGAACACTTCTTAAAGGGTTGTGGGTTGTTTTACCCCTGACCGGCACTTTTTTGCACACCATGGGACCAAAGGCTCAGAGAAAGCTGGAGAAGGGACCCACTGGAACAGCTGTTGGGAGACAGATGGTAGCCTCCCGTCAAGGCCATCCAGCGTGTTCTTTAACGTGCACAGGATATGGCTCTCCCGCACACGGAGCCACGGCTTTTACGTCCCATCCGACGGACGGCAGCCTTTCCAAGCCCATCGGTGTCCCCTATTCACCGTGGGCAGGGCGGGGAGTTTTGCGGAGATAAGTCTCAACGCTGACCCAGCTGGGACTCGAATCTGAGAACTGCAGATTACGAACCTGGCGCGCTACCGACTAAGCCACCCCCGCCCACTTTTTAAAGAGTATCCTAAAAAGACATGTTCAAGAAGATGAACATTTCAGGAAAAAAAAAGAAAATCAAAGTCATTTAATCAATTCTTGACTTTAGTGCGATTTCTTTTTTTTTGAAAATGTATTCTTTTGTATATAAAAGTGAATTATAGAAAATGAATAGCATACTATAAGGAATTGAACAATGCCACAAAATGGGGAAATGATGGAAGTTGATTTAATCGCTCTCTTAATGGCACATAATTACAGACATTTGGAAATAGTAATACCTAGGTCACAGGAGGCAGTCCAAGCATTCGGTTTCCGAGGTCTGAACAAGAAATCAATTAGTTCAGCCTTGTTGCCAGAAAAGATACATTTGAGAGTAGTTTACAAAAATAAAAACTTTTTTCCTAAGGAACACAATAAGTAGAGAAATTAGACAATTATTCACAGAATAGAACGAATAACTGCACTACCGAGGTTGGTTATAATTCCTCATAATCAGATGCGGTTGCGAAATAAAGCGTGCGTGTTGTAGCAACAGATTATTTGCCTAGAACAGACAGATGATTTCAGAGAGTACGTGAACATTGTAGCACAAATATTTGTTTTACCTCTGAGCGGCACCTTATTTTGCACACAATGGTAAAATCACCAGGTTGCAAGGATTCAGAGAAGGTTGGGGAAGAGGGCCCACTAGACATATGTTAGGAGAAAGATGATAATCTCCCGTCAAGGTCATCCAGCGTGTTCTTTAACGTGCACAGGGTATGGCTGTGCTGTAAACAGCGGTGCATATAGTGGGCTAAATCGCCATGTCACAAAAACCCCTACGGCTCAGAGAAAGTTGGGGGAAGGGGACCCACTGGACATATGTTAGGAGACAGATGATAGCCTACCGTCAAGGTCATCCAGCGTGTTCTTTAACGTGCACAGGGTATGGCTGTGCTGCAAACAGTGGTGCATATAATGGGCTAAATGGCCAAGTCACGAGGACTCAGAGAGGATTATGGTCAAGTCGCAAAGATCCCAAGAGCTTAGAGCTCGAGGAAACACGTAAAATATATAGACCGAAGCAGCGATGCAGGCTTTGAAATCCAAACTGAAGGGAAAATCGAAATTTAGAGTAAAGTTTTCTTTCAATTTGGATTTCGTCCTTTCTGCTTTCACGTGGCTGGCTTCTTCTGAATGAAACGAGGATGCTGCGAAGCAGACTACATACTGACCCCTTCCCCCTCCCCTTCTCTACAGTAAGACGGTCTAAATTCGCCAAAAACAAAATTAAAATAAAATATTCTTCTTAAATGCAACGATGTCTGTAAAAAAATCTACGAATATGTGAAGTATGCAATGTGTTATAGACAACGAAATAACAAAACAAAAATCGCTAAGTACCGGATATGGTCTCTTCGTGAAGTGATGTTCGTGTCCGGTGCGGTATGCGCTCGGGTCACTTCCGCCGTTTGGACAGGAATGTGGTCACAGCTGCCAACCCAGAGACAATAAGCACATGGGACCACTAGACCATGTCGGTGTGGAAGCAATTGCGGGAATCCCCAATCCCCCCTCCTCATCTCTTTGATGACCTGTCCTTGCCCGTCCCCACTACTCAAGGACGTCCAAGGTTGCTTTGGGAGGTGGCTGACTTCACTGGGTGCTGGTTGAATCACATGGTCGTTGTGTTACGCTTGTTGGCTGGCCTCCCCGTGCGCTACCCTCCTTACGATTGATGCATAGATGATGCAGCATTAGATGATGACATGGGGAGATCTCTGATTCATTCAGGCATTAGCAGCGATGTCAAGCTGGTTTCGATATCGTAAACAGAAAACGGATTGCGGAGGTAGGGGGGGGGGTATAATCGTATATCTTGAGAGTGATCATAACAGCAGGTGAAAAAAAAATCTTGCATATATTTTACCCAAATCTTTTCAAAAAAATTATTAAAGACCACTAAGACCAGTGGTTAGCACGCTTGGCTACTGATCTAAGGGACCTGGGTTCGAGCCCCGGGTAAAGCATGAATGTTCGTGTCGTTTTTCTGCTGAGGTCCTGCCATCCTCACAGACCTTCTACTATGGCATATAAACTGACAGGCTCTTGTCAGACATCTGTGGCAAGCAGCTGCTTGAGGGGGTATTTATTTATTTTACTTATGGTTGATTACAGAATTCAGGAAAAACATCTGGAACGTGTACAGCAACTGTACACGCTCCAGTTACCGATCACAGCAAACTGGAGCGTGTGCAGTTACTGCACACGCTCCAGTTTGCTGTGAACAGTAACTGCACACGCTCAATATTTCTGTGAGTGGGCCCACACGATCCAGGTCTTTGTGAGCTCACACTATCCAATGTGCTGTGAACATTAACCGCAACCGCTCCAGTTTGCTGTGAACGGTAACTGCACACGCTCAATATTTCCGTGAGTGGGCCCACACGATCCAGGTCTTTGTGAGCTCACACGATCCAGTGTGCTGTGAACATTAACCGCAACCGCTCCGGTTTGCTGTGAACGGTAACTGCACACGCTCAATATTTCCGTGAGTGGGCCCACACGATCCAGGTTTAGAAATTAGCGATCTGGCAACCTTCGTGTCAAAAAAAAGTATCCGAACACTATGGCCGAGTGGTTAGCGCGCTTGTCTACTGATCTAAGGGACCTGGGTTCGAGCCCCGGGTAAGGCATGAATGTTCGTGTCGTTTTTCTGCTGAGGTCCTGCCATCCTCACAGACCCTCTACTTAAACTGACAGCTCTACTTAAACTGACTCTACCTTAAACTGACAGCCTCCTGTCAGACCTTTGTGGCAAGCAGCTGCTTGAGGGGGTATTATTTTAAATGAAGACCAAATGTTTACACCAGAATGACATTCCAGCTGGATTTTGCACAATTGTGTTCTTTAACGAACACTGAGGCGGGGAGCGGGGATGGCACAGTCGGTAGCGCGCCAGGCTCGTAATCTGAAGTTCGCAGGTTCGAGTCCCAGCTGAGTGAGTGTTGAAATTTATCTCTCCGCAAAACTTCCCTCCCTCGGACACTACGGGACACCGATGGGCTTTAAAAGACCGCTGTCCGTCGGATGGAACTTTAAGCTGTGGCGCTGTGTTTGCGGGAGCCACACTCTGTGCACGTTAAAGAACACGCTGGATGACCTTGACGGGAGGCTACCATCTGTCTCCCAACAGCTGTTCCAGTGGGTCCCCTCCCCCAACCTTCTCTGAGTCTTCGGGGTCCACGTGACCTGGCCATTTAGCCCATTGTGTGCAAAAAAGTGCCGCTCAGAGGTAAAACAACCCAACGTTAAAGAATACGCTGGATGGCCTTGACGGGAGGCTACCATCTGCCTCCCAACAGCTGTTCCAGTGGGTCCCCTCCCCCATCAACCTTCTCTGAGCCTTTGGGGTCCATGTGACCTGGCCATTTAGCCCATTCCGTGCAGAAAAGTGCCGCTCAGAGGTAAAACAGCCCAACTGAAAAAATATATATTCAGAAATTCATACCGACAAATATTTTTATAATTCGTCGTATTATTGAATATTTGAGGTCTTAAAATAATTATAATCATTTTAAAATGGTTTTAGAAAGCTTTAAAATAAAAGCTTATGTTCGTGAGTTTAAAATTAAATAATAAAAAAATTCAATGTAAACTTAATAACATTAACATTGCGTATTTTACATTTCCTGTATTTGAAAAATAACTAGCGATGAAAATGGCGACCGTTACCAGCCAGCACGAGCAAGCAGAATAATAAATTTTATAATTGTTCTGTGATAAATATTCAAACATAAAACAGTGAATTCTCTTTCCGTGTGAGTCCATTATCCGCATTAGAAAAGAAGCCACCAAAAAATATAAAGTCGCAGAGGGAGTGAATCAGTAAAGTATGGAATAAAAAAAAAAAGTTCATACTCTCGATACCATGTTTTCGGAAAAATCGCCAAAAATAATTAAAATTGAAAGCAAAATTAAAAACGTAATGTTATTTGGAACTGAAAAATAGTAAGAATAATTTCACAGTAATTGTAACATCATTATAAACAATAAGAATTTAAAATGTTGATTAAAAGACTAGATTTTAACCGAAAGAAATGTTTATTTTACCCTTTTTACCTATTTCATATATCAGAATTATAGAGAAAATTGCAAATTTGAATTATGAATGATTCTAGTTGTTTATTTGAAAGTTGTTTACTTCCTTCTCTTCGGAATAAAAGTTTGACAATTAAATTTAAATTATTTTGAATCTTCTCTGCCAATATTCTGGTAAAGTGTTAACTTTTCTTAGTTCTTGGGCCAGATTCAACGTTATAGTTGCATTTTTCATCAGGAAATACCTTTCGTTAAAGATGTAGGTGGCCTAGTGGTTAGCGAGCTTGGCTGCTGATCCAGGTTTCGAAACCTGGACAGGTGATCTTTCTGCTGAGGTCTCGCTTTCGACATAGATCTCTATAAATAAAAAATAAATACCCCCTCAAACAGCTGCTTGCCACAGAGGTCTGACAGGAGCCTGTCAGTTTATATGCCACAGTAGGAGATCTGAGAGGATGGCAGGACCTCAGCAGAAAAACGACACACAAATCCATGCCTAATCCGGGGCTCGAACCCAGGTCCCTTAGATCAGTAGCCAAGCGTGCTAACCACTCGGCCACGGGACGGCTAGATCTTCTGTATGGCGCATTTAACTGACAGGCTCCTGTCAGACCTCTGTATCAGGAAGTTTGAGGGATAATTTATATGTATTTTTAGCGTATTTGGTGCACCGCAAAATTTGTCTACCGAAAAACATTTTCTGACCGATTTCTGGTTGGTTATAAAACTGTGAGAGTTTGACTTGAAATTGTAGCTGCTCCCAGCTTCTTTATTCATAACCTGAAGAGACTTAAATTATGCTTCATTGACTACAACAACATGCTCTAAGCATTATTACTTTAAACTTAGCCTCCAGATACATTAGGAACAATAACTAACGATGTTTTCTTGTTCTATTTCCTCTATTAGCGAAAGCTTACAAGACATCAACCGACAAATGTGGTTCTTCCTGTTTCTGAACAAGACTCATTGATGATATTGATTGCAGTTCCAAGAAGTAGACCAACCTACTGAAAGCCCTGAAGCTGTGGCAGGTATAAGAAATGGCAATTCTTTAAAAGATTAGTTTAATAAATCATTTCTATTTCATTGCTGGACTTCCGATGTCAGAACCGTTAGATCTGTGTTTCCTCAAAGCTCACTGGCTGAATAATCGCTCAGGAAGTGATACATTATTGACATAAAGTAAATACAGTTAGTGGTCAATTAATTTTGACCACCCCTGTCCATTTTATGTCAATGGAAGCTGATTCTGAAGCTCCACAACTTCTAAAATAAGCGTTTTACGAGAAAATGAGAGTGAATATAAATTAAACATCATAATAAAATCTATCTAGACCTTGATTTTCAACGGTATTCGTTTTGTATTTAAAGATATGGAAGTCTGAATATTTAAGAACAAGAATCCAAATCTCAAAAAAGAAAAATATCGAATTACTTACACACATTTTTTAAATATGCATCTCTTGTATTAAATGGTTTGAAATAATGCTTATTATTCAAATTATAATTAATGTCAGAAATAAATTCTGATGTTTGGCATTTGCTTTCGAAATTTTTTAAATTTTTTTGGCATCGTTGTTGTTAAATATTGAAACTTCAATTGCTCTTTAAATACTGAACGAAGATCGTTGATAATCGAGATTTAGATAGATTGGATTGGGGTCTTTAATTTATACCCAGCCGAATTTTCGAATAAAACGCATATTTTAGAAGTTATAAAGCTTTGAAATTAGTTTTCTATTGACCTAACACGAGAAGGGGGTGGGGGGGGGGCGTTGATAATTTAATTACCATTGAGTGCATATCGAATGTAACAGAATCCTTAACACTACTGCCTTTGACCCATTTTCCACGAAACTTAGAGCAAAATTAGCAATAAAGAGTATTAAATTTCCCCCTAAAACACATTTAGACTTTCATAATGATCACTGGCTACAGACCAGGGACGTACGTCCCTGGTCTGTAGCCAGTGATCTGTTACTGGCCAGTGATCGGTCTGTAGCCAGTGATCTGTTACTGGCCAGTGATCGGTCTGTAGCCAGTGCCAGTTTTCATGGTGATCACCAGTCGCTCAAACTTTTGACCAGTCGCTCAAAAAAGTATCCGAACACTATGGTTGATTACAGAATTCAGAAAAAATATCTGGCGACGATTTCTTTTTTTTACAAATTAGTGATCTGGCAACCTTCGTGTCACGTGATTACAGAATTCAGGAAAAATATCTGGCTGCTTGGTGTACAGCAACTGTACACGCTCCAGTTACCGTTCACAGCAAACTCAAGCGTTTGCAGTTACTGCACACGCTCCAGTTTGTTGTGAACGGTAACTGCACACGCTCAATATTTCCTTGAGTGAGCCCACACGATCTAGGTCTTTGTGAGCTTACATGATCCAATGTGCTGTGAACATTAACCGCAAACGCTCCAGTTTGCTGTGAACGGTAACTGCACACGCTCCATATTCATTGCATTATATATTCATACGCATTATATATATTAAAAAAGTATCTGAACACTATGGTTGATTACAGAATTCAGAAAAAAATATCTGGCAACGATTTTTTTTAGAAATTAGTGATCTGGCAACCTTCGTGTCACGTGACACGGTTGCCAGATCACTAATTTCTAAAAAAAATCGTTGCCAGATATTTTTTTCTGAATTCTGTAATCAACCATAGTGTTCAGATACTTTTTTAATATATATAATGCGTATGAATATATAATGCAATGAATATGGAGCGTGTGCAGTTACCGTTCACAGCAAACTGGAGCGTTTGCGGTTAATGTTCACAGCACATTGGATCATGTAAGCTCACAAAGACCTAGATCGTGTGGGCTCACTCACAGAAATATTGAGCGTGTGCAGTTACCGTTCACAACAAACTGGAGCGTTTGCGGTTAATGTTCACAGCACATTGGATCATGTAAGCTCACAAAGACCTAGATCGTGTGGGCTCACTCAAGGAAATATTGAGCGTGTGCAGTTACCGTTCACAACAAACTGGAGCGTGTGCAGTAACTGCAAACGCTTGAGTTTGCTGTGAACGGTAACTGGAGCGTGTACAGTTGCTGTACACCAAGCAGCCAGATATTTTTCCTGAATTCTGTAATCACGTGACACGAAGGTTGCCAGATCACTAATTTGTAAAAAAAAGAAATCGTCGCCAGATATTTTTTCTGAATTCTGTAATCAACCATAGTGTTCGGATACTTTTTTGAGCGACTGTACCTAAGGTAGAGGGAAGGGTCCCCCGAAAATCAGGTCGTCATACGTGTCTACCTTCTTTGAAATTCAAAACAATTGTCTTGGTATAATTTTATACCAAGACAATTGTTTTGAATACCCATATTTATGTCCCATATTTATATCCAACACTAAAAGTAGATTAAAAAAAAAAGTTATTCGATATGGATTATTATTTTAACCTTTCCCCTATTCGGTGGAATATTTTAATAATTGAGAAAATCTACTCGAGTCTTATTCTCAGACCCCTCCACCCCTACCGAAACTAAATTTCCCCCCCCCCCCCACCATCCCTTTTCCGACTCGATTGCAAATATAGGAAACAAGCAGATTTATCCGGCGTTGCCCCGGGTCTGAAACTTTCTAAAATGTCGAGAAGATGGCACTCCTGACATCGAAGGCTTTCTTTTCGCATAAATATCATTTCAATCGATCTCCTCCCCCTCCTGAGACTCGAACCTCACAGGTTCGAGTCTCAGCTGGGTCAGCGTTGAGATTTTTCTCTGCAAAACTCCCCGCCCTGCCCACGGTCAGTAGGGACAACCGATGGGCTTGGAAAGGCAGCCGTCCGTCGGATGGGACAAGCCGTGGCTCCGTGTGCGGGAGAGCCATACTCTGTGCACGTTAAAGAACACGCTGGATCGTCTTGACTGGAGGCTACCATCTGTCTCTCAACAGCTGTTCCAGTGGGTCCCCTCCCCCAACCTTCTCTGAGTCTTCGGGGTCCTTGTCACCTGGCCATTTAGCCCATTGTGTGCAAAAAACGTGCTACTAAGAGGTAAAACAATCCATCTTAGGAGAGCTATACCCTGTGAATATTAAAGAACACGCTGGATGACCTTGACGGGAGGCTACCATCCGTCTCCAAACAGATGTTCCAGTGGGTCCCCTCCCCCAACCTTTTCTGAGCGTTCGGGATCCTTGTGACCTGGCCATTTAGCTCATTGTATGCAAAAAAAGTGCTACTAAGAGGTAAAACAACCCATCCTAGGAGAGACATGTCTTGTGAATATTAAAGAACACGCTGGATGACCTTGACGTGAGGCTACCATCTGTCTCCCAACAGATGTTCCAGTGGGTCCCCTTCTCCAACCTTCTCTGAGCTTCCGGGGTCCTTGTGACCTGGCCATTTAGCCCATGGTGTGCAAAAATAGTCCCGCTCAGTGTAAAAGCAACCCAACGTTAAAGAACACGCTGGATGGCCTTGACGGGAGGCTACCATCTGTCTCCCAACAGCTGTTCCAGTAGGTCCCCTCCCCCAACCTTCTCTGAGCCTTCGGGGTCCTTGTGACCTGGCCATTTAATCCATGGTGTGCAAAAAAGTGCCGCTCAGAGGTAAAACAATCCAACCCAACCTTGATATCCGTTCCTGATCCAGCAAACACGGTTTCATGTGCGAACAAATCTTATAACTTCCAAATTGTCCATGATCATTCATAAAAGAAATAATATTTTGACCTCAAGAACTTAAATATTATTTCGAGATAAATTAGGCAGCCATACTTTTGCAAAGAATCTCGCCAAAATGCGATTAGAAAGAAATAAATGCAGAAAATTGTAATCAACAAATTATCTCTGCAGTTCCTTTTCTAAAGAGAAATACAGTAAAGGCATCATTTGAAGTTCAACAATTCACAAAAGGTGTTTGAACCCTCTTTGATTTGAGTGCTTCAGTTATCTGATAAATTAATAACCTCGCCGTTAAACGACGGATACAGCCTGGTTGGTTATAAATAACATCTAATTGAGCGAAGAGGTTACCTCCGGTAACAGTATCTAGGCTGCGTGACTGGTGATGCCATCTGTTGACGACAAAAAGAAACATTTCAATATTAACTCGAAGTTTAGGATTAGAGGCCCTATATAGGGAGAGGTTGGCCATCTCAAAATTGGACGCCATGTTTTGTCGTAGCTCGGATTGTTTGGCGTGCAAAACTGAATGGTATTGCACGGATACTTATGGATTACGGAAAAGAGTACGATAATATTTGATACATATTTCAGTGCTCACGATTGGAAACACTTTAGAAAAAGATTAAGAAGGAAATGCAAATTATAGGGTTTTTAAAAAAAGAGATAATAATATCGTTTTGTTGTCTGTCCGTCTGTAGATAATGAACTTTTTGTTTATAGAGAAAAATAAAAAATTCTTTTTGTATTGGATGGGTATTAATGAAATATTGCGATATGCATTTTTCGAATCTCTTAAAATTTATAACTGCGCCCTCTAACGGTGGAAAAAGTAGAAAATTCCATAATATCAAACGAACATAACCAAACGATGTAGTTATGTTAGAAATTTGAAATTTTGATGTTGAAATGCAAAGGTTACGAAGTTACCATTGACAACAATCACTTGATTCTTTAGACCCAGGGGGAGAATGAAATTTTTTTGTTTTAGCAGAAAATTGTACGTTTTTAGAGATAAATTAAAAATTCTTTTTGAGTTGGACAGGTATTGATGAAATATTGCAATTTGCATTTACCGAATCTCCCAAAAGCTTTAATTACGCCTTCTAACGGTGAGGGAAAAAAAAATCGAAAATTTGAAACGAATATTGAAAACGATGTAGTTATGTTAGAAATTTGAAATTTTTGTCGTGGAATGTGACAATCTTGAAAATCCACTGACAGCAAGGAGTTGACCCCTACGCCCAAGGTAGGTAAGAAACGGAACGGTTTTGTTTTGAGATATTTGGAAATCTCATTTTTAGTTGGTTACTAATGAAATATTATTCGCATTTTCAAACGTAGTTTTAATTTATATCATTAGAGATCACTAAATATCCAAACTGCGAAACTTTTAACGAATGTTTCAAGTGACCTGTTTACGGCGGTAGAGTTCTGTTATGGTAGAAATTCCACCGATAGCAATGATCTGCCCACTATTTTCAGAGGGGTGGGAGAAAAGCAACTTTTTAAATTTAAGAACTAAAAGAATAATACTTTTTATGTTTTATAATAAAATACTATTATGTGCATTATCCCCCATCATACATTAAAAAATAAATGAATACCCCCTCAAGCAGGTGTTTGTCACAAAGAAGTCTGACAGGAGCCTGTCAGTTTATACGCCATAGTAGAAGGTCCACGAGGATGACGGGACCTCAGCAGAAAAACAACACGAGCATCCGTAATTAAGACTTTTAAGGAGTAAAAAAGTAGACAAAGTCAGAACTTCATTCTCTTTCAAAATGAGATTCCCTTATGCGCCAGAGGCGATATGCGTTCTTCTAGTTATTTTACGCATTCATTACCCTCTGGCAGTGGAAATTGGAACTACTGCATAACTGGTAAAATAAACTAATATTTTATTAGTTCCTGTACAACACAAAAAAGTTTTACATTTATCTCTTAAAGCTGAAAAGTTGCATTTTACCTTCACCCCCTTGCTAAAATGGGTCAATTCATTACTCTTAGTGTAAACCACTTGACCATTACATTCTTTCACCAAAAATTCAAGTGTTTATCATAAATAGATCGTTTGCAATATGCGTTCAAAAGATTTTGTATTTCTAGCTTTTTCCAGCCTCTAGAGGAAGCCGTAAAAGAAATTTTTTGGTTTTCAGTTGGTTCGTTTCACTTTTGCAGCCGATTGTCGTCTTCTGGTGGATTTTCTTGGAAAAAATATTCATTAATTTATTTCTGTGAGTGGAATTTTTACACCAAAATGCAGCGCAGTGAGCCATTGATAAAACGTGGAAGCTTTTATAGACAAAAAAAAGTGGTAATGTTTAAACTATAAAACTGAGAAGCTTTAAATAGGTACATACCCTAACTCATAGGCTTTCTTCTAACGGTACAAAACGGCGCCCATAAACCAACCACGTGACCCAATCAACCAATGGCAGTGAATCACCAAGGTGGCCAGCCTCTACATCCATAAATATTTCCTTCTCCATCTTCCTGACACAGGAGTTTTACCTATCCCACCGTCTCTGCTCCCCCACCAAATATTTCATCCCCCTTTGATTGACTCAAATCTACCATACTGGCAACCAACCATGGCCACAACTTCATAAAATAACATAACATTCGCCACTCGGAAAATTATAAAAAAAAATATATACACTACTTCTTCCTCTATCTCTCTCCCCCCCTTCCCCCCCTTCACATGACATGCAACTGGTATTTATTCTCCTTCACCCTTCAACATCTGCCTCTCCACCACTGGGCGGCCTGCGGCCTAAAACCCAATTGCCAATATGTACGATTGCCAGCCTTCACTGTGCTGGCCAGTCTTTGCTGTTTTCATCCGCACCCACTGCCCTTTATGCGTATGGACCTGATGATAAGGGGGCCGAGGCCCCCTTACGAATAGGTCCAGCTTAGAAAGAAGGATGTATAAGAAGAAGAAGAAGGCCAGCCTCTAACTATACAGGACCTGTAGTCTACTATAGAGGTTGGCCATCTCGAAATTTGATGCCATGTTTTGTTACATCTGAAAAAAATTATCGCTGACGCGGCGAGAATCGAACCCGCAACTCTCCAGATACATGCCAGAGCACTCTACCGTTAAATCACGCATCAGACGCTAAAATCTTCCGGAATAAGACCTATAAATCTTTCACTGAGATGTGATGGACATTGCGCCATCTAGCACCTGAACAATAAATTTTTTTCAGATGTTAATAATTGTTGGTCTATTTCTACAGCTCATCTGTGAATTTACTACGTATGGATTTTTAATAATAAACGCTTAAGCGTGATTGACCTCCTCATTAACATCTAAATCATTAGCAACAATTGGAAAATAAGTTGCCTCTCCTGAAGTATCCTAGGTACGTGCCTGGTCCTTCAGAAAACATTTTTAAAAAGTCACCGGATATTCTTTAAACAAGGTCACCCTAAAAACAATCCATTTCCGTAAGGTATTCGCTATGAAGATTGCAGCCATTTCAAAATTATGGGGGAAGTTAACCTCTCCCCATTATCAGCATGGATACTTTATACACCTAGTGTATAATAATCGAAATCTTATGTCACCTCGTACGCGATATAAATAATTGATGAGCATTTTTCAGATTTTGAGGTCGTAACCCCTGTTTTCCTCTATTTACATTGTATCGCCCTCAACCATTAACGAGTTTCTCGAAATTTACGCTACACTTCGATTTCCAAGGTAGATTTTTCAAATTCCGAATTCACACCAAGGTGCGCTAACCACTGTCATAGGACCATGTTGCTTCTTTCGGGTGTAAAGCATTTTGATAGTGTAATGGACCTGGGATCTGAAATCGAGATTATATATATTATGCAAAGTGATCCCAAAAATATATTACTCACTAGAAATGTTATTCACCTTTTGGCAAACCCAGAAAGTTCTAAATGGGTGGGTGGGGGGGTGAATGTTTGGATTGCTTTAGTCCGATTTTCGACTTGAAAGTTTATTATACTCAAAATTGGTTGGAATCACATAAACTTAACACTAGGCCTAAGCAATGGTATTAAAACTTTTTTCCATCCGAGATGGTAGGGCCACTTATAGCAGCGAAGACTGCAACCTTGCCATTATGCCGATTAATCTGCCATTGTCTTCAAATGCAGAAGCCGTAAAATTGTGCCACGAAATGTGATCACCCAAAATTAATCCATCTCTTTTGATCGGCAATATCCACGACCCACTCAAATTATCGTTTTCATCTACTTCAAATGTTAAGTCATGGATGAAAGTATACCCTGATAAACGTGTCAAAATTTACAAATAATCGCACACATAATTTGGCAAGTTATTTTTTCAGAATAACTAGAAAACAATAGTTAAAACTTCTGGAAAAGCATTCTCTTAAAAATATTGGTCGGTCAGTCATTGTGTGGTTCATCCTATTATCTGAAAATGCAAATGACGCTAGGGCGTTGCTAATCAACCAGCCACCAGGCCTATGAGAGCGTTTCTTTCCATAGTTATTATAATTCTATGGCTACAAACCCATCTATTTACCCTAACGCTAATCTCTAATGTAACTTTTTTGAACTATTTCATAGACTTTTACCGTAAGGTGAAAAAGTGTGAAACTCTAAGAATAAACATATTAAGAAACAATCATACTTAGCATGAATTGGGATTGTATTTAGGCCCTAATGCAAAAGATTTAATCATTGGTAATAAAAATTTTGCTTTTTATCATTAATTTAGGCTTCAACATATATATATGTACATGATCATTATATCTCCTTAAGAATAAAACGAAGTACAATAAAAATTTCATTTTCTTCACTAGTTTATTTTTCACTCTATATAAAATACTGAGTTAATTTTATCGAGATCCATTTCTGGATAAGATTAGCCAATTCTTCTATGCGATTATTTGTGCATCCTATTTCGGTTGCTACTTAAGTGGGGCGTTCACAGCCAGCGACAGTTTCACTCGTCTGTCTCGTAACCATCAGGCAGAGGATTCAACTTCGGGTTATGGAAGAGGGTGTGGTTGCCATCACCCCAAGGGAACTTCTGCAAGGGACAAAACTTAATGTTACATACCAGACAACATAATGAAAGTCACAAATTTAGTTCTAAATACACTGCTGGCCATTAAAAGTGCAACCCCAGGAAAGACAAGAGATATCAAAGCCACATTTAGTGAATACATAGCTTATGTCACAAGGATCAAATGATTACAAATACAACTCGGTTCGACTTGTGGAATACAAAGAAATCGGCATCTTGTGTAGCCAACCGTGGCAATAACCTTGCTACAAGGTCCAGCATTGAGAGGATGAAACGTGGGATGTGTTTGGGGAATGTCAGTCCATGCAGTTTCGATATATAGCCAAAGTTCATCTGTTGTAGCAGCTGATGGTGTCTGGTGTGCTAGTCGCCGTGAGATCAGACATGTTCAATTGGGGACAGATCGGTGAACACGCAGGCCAAGGCAGAAGTGTCACATGGTGACTATTCAGGAATTGTTGGACGATGCATGCCACATGTGGTCGGGCATTGTCCTGTTGGTAAATGGCACCAGAGAGCTCCTGAAGATAAGGTACGACCACACCTTAGCCTTTGAATCATTTACACGTTCTCCCATGGGCTACCCATCTTGCATATTTCAGGACGATCTGACGAGTTCTTCCTGGTGTTGCACTTTTAATGGCCAGCAGTGTATATAAAAAAAGAATTTTTTTTGCTCCAGCGTTTATGCAGTACATCTCAGATACAATGTGGTTGAGTATATAACAAAGATGTTAAATGAAGGAATCGTCGACCATCTTTAACTCAGGAATAAGTGTGTGCCTTTTCAGAGTGCCAAAAATTAATTCTTTCCCTCATATTATATATATACTTTTTATTACTTTACTTTCTTTAACAAAAATCAATTAATTTTTTATAACCTGGAAGAGCTCGAAGCTCCTTGGTTGTTCATATATACTTATTTTTTAATGTGTTTTTATGTATTTTTGTGAAGTGTTGTATTGATAATGTATTTGACAAAGTGTTGTGCATTGTGTGTTTATTGTCCTCACGTATTTCTCTATGTTATAATAAATTTGAATTTAACATCTCTAAGAAGTGTCCGTTTGTGTAGCTAGCCTAGAATGTTCTCTCTACAGACATTAACAAAGATTTTGCCATTTGAACAATGCATTCTGCTGTGGCTGCCAAAACACCGTGTTGGAAAATATATAAACCCATAGAATAGGTACTCCTCTACACAAATTTTCCCATAGCCCAATGTTAAATTTTCAGGTTACAATAATTTTATGTTGTGCTATAATGTGCTTTGCTGTGGCAACCTACACAGGCACTCGTGTTGCAATTGCAACTGAAAGCAAACCCACAGAATTCTTGCATTTTTCCCAATTTTTTTTGTTAGAGATATTTAGTACTGACATCACGACTAGAAAGCAGATAAGAGTGTTCAACCCATTTATAATTACATTAAAATCTATTTGAGATAAAAATGAAGGTAAAGAAATGTGAAGGTTGGGTTGTTTTACCTCTGAGCAGCACTTTTTTTGCACACCATGGGCTAAATAGCCAGGTCACAAGGACCCCGAAGGCTCAGAGAAGGTTGGGGAGAGGGTACCCACTGGAACAGCTGTTGGAAGACAGATGGTAGTCTCTCATCAAGGCCATCCAAACATGTTCTTTAACATGCACAGGGTATGGCTCTCCTGCACACGAGACCATGGCTTAACATCCCATATGAGAGACAGTGGCCTTTCCATGCCCACTGGTGTCCCTACTGACCGTGGGCAAGGTGGAAAGTTTCGCAGAGATAAATCTCAACGCTGACTCAGCTGGGACTGGAACCTGACAACTGCAGATTACGAGCCTGGCATGCTACTGACTGAGCCACCCCCGCTCCAAAATATGAAGATGGACAAAGCTAATCAGCTATAGTGCATGAACTTGGTCTCGTTATCAAGTGAATACGATAGTAAAGGATGCCGATTGTATAAATGAACATGCAAAAGGCTCTGCATTCTTAAAGCTATTAATTCAACTATAATTAATTATTCTATTTTTTTTCTTAGTTATTCTTCACACCAAAGCAACTTACACTAACTCAAAACTACATTCATTACTAAGAGACAAAGTAATATCTAAAGTTGATTATACACTGAAGTGCCATTGAATTAGGGATAGTAACTTGTTGGACCCCCTCTGGCCCTGATAACAGCCACCACACGACGAGGCAAGGACTCCAAGCTTGAGTAAATGTTCCACAGGTATGGCTACCCATGCATTCTCCAGAGCTGTCCACAATTCTCTCAAGGTCATCACTGATGGGACATGGGCCCGAACACTGCTTGACGATATCCCAAAGATTTTCGATGGGATTTAAATTTGAGCTTCTAGGTGGCCAATTCATTATTTCAAAGTCAGCAGAATGCTCTGGCAACCATGCAGTAGCCAACATGGACCTGTGAGATGAACAGATGTCTTGTTGGTAGATGCCATCTCCATTGGAATGCATGATGGCCATAAATAGGTATAAATGGTCAGCCACGAGTTCTATGTACCGGGATGCATTGAGAGTCGTTCGTACACGTACCAAAGGTCACAGACATCCAACTGAAGACACCCCGGGCAATCAGTGAGCCACCACCAGCTTGTACTGTTCTGACATGCAGGATTCATGACTTCATGGGGTTGGTGCCATACCCCCAGTCTCCCATTGGTGTGATGAAGTTTAAATCGGGATTCATCACTCTAGGTTATCCATTGCCAATTTTTGATGGTCTGGTTTCAGTGTTCTTTAGCCCAGGCAAGGCGTTGAGCCTGGTGTCATGCCGTCAGAAGTGGGACTCTTGTAGGTTGGTGGCTCCTGAAGCCGAGACAATGGAATGTTGCACGGTCCATGCACTGACTTCCCGGCTAGAACCCGCATTCAGATGGGAGGTGATTTCAGATAATGTCTGGCCCCTATTGGTGTGTATGATGCGGGTCAGACAGCGAAGCCCACGATCATTCGAGGCTGATTGTCCTTTGCAGTTTGTCCAGGTGCTTGTTTTTTTGCCAGAATTTTCATATTCCTGAAACACTCTTGAAACTGTTGTACGAGAAAAATCCAAGTTCATTTACAATTTTGGAGATCGAGTGTCCCATCCATTGGGCACCTATGATCTGCCCTCTGTCAAATGCATCTAAATTTCGCACCTTTCCCATTATGCTTCTCACGACGAATGCTTGGAAAAGCCAAAGCTATGCCTTCCACCTTTTTTTGCTATGGCTTCCACCCTAATTTCACACCTTTCCCATTACGCTTCTCACGATGAATGCTTCGAGAAGCCAAAGCGGACAGCTATGTATACATATGAGTTGGGTTGGGTTGTTTTACCTCTGAGCGGCACTTTTTTGCACACCATGGGCTAAATGGCCAGGTCACATGGACCCCGAAGGCTCAGAGAAGGTTGGGGGAGGGGACCCATTGGAACAGCTGTTGGGAGACAGATGGTAGATTCCCGTCAAGGCCATCCAGCGTGTTCTTTAACGTGTACAAGGTATGGCTCTCCCGTACACGAGGCCACGGCTTAACGTCCCATCCGACGGACGGCAGCCTTTCCAAGCCCATCGGTGTCCCCTACTGACCGTGGGCAGGACGGGGAATTTTGAGGAGATAAATCTCAGTGCTGACCCAGCTGGGACTCGAACCTGGGAACTATAGATTACGAGCCTGGTGCACTACCGACTGAGCCACCCCCGCTCCACACATATGACTAGAGTTTCAGCCAGCATGTGCACAAATGCAGGATACAGTACTGAATTTGGATAATGTCTCCTATCTCTAATTCAATGGCACTTCAGTGTAGTATATAGCCTTTGGAGCAATTGATGGGTGGGGATAGGTGAAATTCAGATTTAAGTAAAAATTGACAAATAAGCATTCTGCAAACAGTTACATAAGTCAAGGAATGTCTGTATAAAGTCAGTGGCTTTTCTTCATGTTTTGGTATACCTTTTTCCATTGTCCTACATATATTTTTGTGGGTGAGCATTCAAAGTATATTTTGGCAAATTATGGATGAAAAAGACACATTAAAAATTAGAAATGTATATAAAATTAAACATGCATATCACAAAAATATATGTTTAATTTCTGTATGTATTTTCATACCTTTGCTGAACATGGATCTTTTCCAAAATTAGAATCCAAAGTGAAACTAACCTGCCTGAGACATCATTCCATAATTATTTAAAAAAAAAAAAAATAAATAAATTACAGAATTATGAAAAAAATTCTGCTTAGACAAAAACTCATTTTTATTCATCTGTTGTATGGAAAAGACCAACTACTCCCAGGTTAAGCAAAATCTTATTCACAGATTATGTTGGCTACACCATGTCGTCTTCGTGCAGATAATGAATAGAGTAAGAGGAGCATCACTGGCATTTCTACCGAGAAACAAATCTATACACCGTAGATATTTGCTGTCCTCTCATCCTGAAAAGAAATTTAAGCTTATTTTTAAGTATCTGACCTTTCCTTAACTATCCGGTCTCTTGCAAGCCCAGAACATGAAAGTTATAACACTGGAATTTTTATGTGAGCATATCAAAACAAGTATCATTCCAAGTAGCTGCAGAAAGAATATCACTAAGTTTTTTTTTAAAACAGAGTAGGGTCATTGCCATAAGCTGGGGCCTACATTATCAAAAAGCTTCCTAATTGCTTTCTTAGACAAAGACCCATTCTCCCACAGGTAAAGGCTTCGGCCAACAATCCTGGTAGCAACTTTACATACCATCTTTACAGTGAACCAGTATTGAAAGAGAACTTACCTGCCTGAGACACATTACTCCTGTTTAGGGTCAGCAATGTCCTTAAAATGGTTCAGGTATCTGAAATCACCTCTGATCAGGATTACCCACCAGCTGATAAAAGATAGTGTTTTACCTCTGAGCAGCAATTTTTTTTTACACACAATGGGCTAAATGGCCAGGTCACAAGGACCTCTGAGGGCTCAGAGAAGGGGGGACCACTGCACAGCTGTTAGCCTCCCAACAAGGCCATCTAGTGTGTTCTTTAACATACAAAGGGTACAGCTCTTCTGCACGTGGGGCTACGGCTTAGTATCCCATCTGATGGATGGCAGCCTTTACACACCCAGCAGTGTCCTCTGATTGAGGGCAGTGTGAAGGGAATTTTTAAAAGATAAATCAGCACTGGCCCAGGTGGGACTCGAACCTGAGAACTACTACCTTGTGTGCTACAGACAGACCATCCCTTCACTCAGGACCAGCAACCACAGATAGAAAACAGAGCAAAAAAATTCTCCCTCAAATGAAGTCCACCAATGCAACAAGTTCAGGATTTGTAATCACGGCCAAAGCCAGGGGTGGGCAATTGTTTTCGTGTCTACACTGCGCATGCGTATTGATGTGGCCGTCCTAGTGGAAAATACGAGACGAATCTTCGGTCGCGCACGGGAAGGAAATCTCGGTTCAAGGCGGATTTTTCTGACTGTCTTGGCGGGCCACAAAAAACTCTTAGTGGGCCGAATGTGGCCCACGGGCCACTATTTGCCCACCCCTGCCCAAAGTTATTAGAGAGAGTGAAGATTCTAAGAAGAGTGACTAGATCCTGTGAAATTGGCCACTACTCAGCAGTAAAGGATAAAAATAGTTGCCACAGATTATCAGATCAATAGGCCACATTAATCTGGCAGCAGTTTCTCTTTTGAAAAGTATTTAACTGTTTAAAGCACCATTAGAAGGCAGAGTTGGACTTTAGGTGCTAGTCCTGGTCAGTTCTGTACAGCTCTCCTTCCAAGTGTATATACCTACTATCATTTGCACTGATTTTAAAATGCTTATCAGTGTGTCTTCAACAAATAAAACATCTCATTTGTACTGGTTTTGAAATGGTTATTCCAAGGATCCTAATAATTCCATCAAACCATGCATACAGTTACAAGTTTTCAGTCACAGACATTGTGTGATGTGCAAGGGAACAATTAATTGTGCTTCTCTTTTAAACTTTCACAGACACATTGGTATATTAAGTTTCTTGGAACATCACCATGATTTCAATTACTAATATTCACCACTTTGTAAGTCGATTTAATTATAGAGGAAAAATTGTCTTGAGCTCGGTGGGATAATAATAGATTCCAATTACTAAATACAATTTGAAACATAGCAGAAAGATGCATGAAATATTAATATGCATCTAGAGTTTTAATCAGTTTAATAAAACTAAATATTGAAAGTAATTTTTGATACCTTTATTTGAAGCTCAATATACAATCAAATGATGATCAGAATGACATCATGCAGAATGTGAAACAACCCACGTTGTAAACTCATGTAAAATTCTAAAACAAATTAAATGATAATGTTTTTATTTCAGATTATAACATGTTTCTAACATATCAAAGATCCCATTATCAATCTAAGCAGTTAACTCCAGAAAGTTTGGATCTTTATAATATCTGAAATTTTAAAAGTTGTGTAATGATTCTTTCAGTTTTCATAAATTTTTAAATATTTAGGATAGTGCAATAGCACACTATGTGAGATGATCCAGCATCAATAACATTAAATATTAAATGAATATTGTTGAAAATCAACATTTAGGGAGATTTGAGTAACATTATCTCCAGAGATATTTCCTATAAAAACTTTTATTTTCATTTCAGTAAGTCAGGGAATACTGACCATAACTTCCTTTTCACATAATGGAAGTGCCCTAATATTTGTGGAACTTTAATAGCTAGCAATATGGGGAAAATCCTCCAATGGCTAAAGACAAATGAAAAAAAAAAAAAATTATTTTATGGGAAGGTTGGGCATCCTGTGGCCAAGTGGTTAGCACACTTGGCTACTGATCTAAGGGACCTGGGTTCAAGCCCCAGGTAAGGCATGGATGTTGTGTTGTTTTTCTGTTGAGGTCCCACCATCCTGACAAACATTCTAGTGGTGTATTAAACTGACAGGCTCCTGTCAGACCTCTGTTGCAAGCAGCTGCTTGAGGGAGTATTTATTTATATTATTAAATCTCAATGCTAGCCCAGGGGGGAATTGAACCTGAGAACTGCAGATTACAAGCTTTGCATGCTATTGTCTGAACCACACCCATTAAGGGAAGGATCATTAAGTCACACATTTTGTCCCTCTCTTGAGCACTGTTAAATGCTTTAACTCTAAATATACAGCAAAATGTAGATGGGACATTTTTCCCACCAAAAAGCATACTTTCAAAGTAGATAGCTTTTCATTCAGAGAACATTAAAGTATCCAGATACATTTTGGAGGGTAGGGTATGCATTCGCTGTTGTAATGGAGAACTGTTACATTATTCTAATAGTCTGAATGACTTGTGCATTTGGCTATCAAGAAGTAACAGACTTTTGCTCCTTATAATGCTGATAATGAGTAACCGGTGTATAACATTACAAGCCGAGATCTTACCTTTTTACGAATACGCAAGTATTCATAAGGGACAAATTCAGGGCGATGGAAGTGCTCCATGTGTTCCTTTTCTTTCACATATGCATTGATCATGCACACTAGTACTCCAGGAATAGCAACAAAATAGGATAACTTTTGCCACAGTTTAGCACCAGCTGGAAATATAGGAAGAAAAAAATATATATATTGTTGCGGATGACAAAAATGGATAGCCACTGAGCGTGAGTATTAAAAGCTATATTTCAAAACCAAATTCAATACAAGGTAAATTGTTACAAAGGAAATATGGATGAAGTATCTTATTAACAAATCAACTATTAACATGCACAAGTCATCAATCTTCCTGCGTAGAGCACACAATATCAGCTCTGTGTATTTTATTAAATACTACCTTTTACTTGATTTACCAGGTGACCCGACGATCTTCACTCGTAAACCAATTCTCGTCCTGTGCTAATAACTTTTCACACACTAGCCGAACAAAAAGACAGTCCGTGTAGACATTCGAAGTTAGCCATAAAAGTTCCCACTTTTATACTTCCGCGTATACACAACACATCAAGTTACTTCTTGATACTTAACGATAAAAGATCCCACTTTTATCCTTCCGCGTATACACAACACATCAAGTTACTTCTTGATACTTACGCGCACTGTCTCAGAACAGCTCACCGTCCATTTTCGAACTCACCGACCGTTACAACACAACAACCGTTACAATACAAAACGACCGTTAACGCTCCACTCTTCTTCTCCAAATTCTCCCAACGTTCTTATTCCGTTGGCTGAAACTTTCTTTTTGGTTGCCAGATTCCTTCTGTCGTAACACTGCCCCCTTCCTAGGTCTTGTTCGTCCCGAACAATTCTGGATTCCAAAGTTTCTTCAGTTCTTCGATGAAACGGGGCTAAACGATCCACGTGAACCACCTTGCACTTTGTAGCTGGACGTCGACGAATGCGATATACCACGTCATTAATCCTGTTAACTATTGTATATGGACCTTCCCAAGGTTTCTGAAGTTTTGGAGATAGTCCTTTCTTTCTATGTGGACTGTATAGCCAGACAAGATCTCCTTGTTCTATTAACATGTTACGAAACTTGTTCAAAGCATTGCCGTTATGCAGAACCTTGCGGACACGTGATGCTTCATCTACCCTATTATCCACAATGTTCACCAAACGCAGAAGTTCTCCTCCTAACTCTTCGACGAGCTCTTGCAGTTCCAAGGATCCGTCACCAAGGAAACACTGAACAGCTTCCATCACTTCCAGAGAGTTCTCAACAGAGTTTTCAAGAGGTGAATCCATGTTGCTGATAACAGCTGAACAACTCAAACTCTTCATTCCACGAGCTTGTGATGCTGCAACCATTTTCTTAACTAAATCAACAGCAACATCTTCTGTACTGATGAGATCAATAGCTCCTTTTCCGAATTCAACATCATAAACCAAAGCACACACTTCTTCAGCCAGCTTTTTGGACACAATTGAGCATATCATTAGAGGAACGCTATCTATGGTAGCCATCAGATCCTTGCAGCGGTAAATCTCCTTATCTGTTGGCACCAGCTCCTCTGTCTGTCCTACGATGCAGCATCCGACGTCTTCCATCATCTGCTTGATTTTATCTTTAGTGCAGTCGACTGTGAAGCCAGGGATGGATTCCAATTTGTACAGAGTATCTCCCGTCAATTGGAGAGCACGACCGGAGATCATAGGGATTTTGAGACCTAAAGCAGCAAGTGCAGGAGCCAAGACAAGACTCACTTTGTTGCCGACACCTCCTGTGCTGTTTTTATCTACCATCCGATGGCGCCACTTGGGTCTCCAGCAAAACACATGACCCGAGGAGGTCATAGTTGCTGTTTCTTCCGAATTCCCTTTCTTCGAGCTCTCATTGTAATTAACCAGGGAAATATCAGTCATGATTGCCAAATTGTTCATTCTGGAGATCAGCGACGAGTTTTGTAACATATTGTCCACTTTAGAGCTCTTGTAGTCGTGATAAAACTTTTCTATATCCTTATAATCTAAATGGTTATAATGTCCAAATCTGCACATTGACTGTTCAGAAAAGAAATTCAGCGTGGCTACGTTGAAATTATCTGAGGGCTTCACTTCTCTCTGATCGTAACTCTGAGGCTTAGTTTCATCCAGAAAATTAGTCTTTGAAGTACTGTCTCTGCCTGAAGCTCCTTTACTAGCATCACCTGTTACGCTTCTAAGCCATTCTTCGGAATTCTTCTTTCTTAAATCCCCACTTTCTATAAACGATTCGAGTGTGGCTATGTGTTTCGGAAAAATCTCTCCGACTTCCCCGGTAACGACGAAGGGCACTTTGTATCTATGATGAATGGACACCTCTTCTTTACTCGGACCACTCTGCGAAACGTAAACTCTGTTTCGTTCCCCCTCATTACCACTCGTTACTCTGCCTTTGCGATAATTGTCCATGACACATTTTGCTGACGGCGAGGAATAGAATACCTTTCGTGTGGATCTCTCTTCAGATCGTGCCAGACTTGTATACCTAGGTATTTTGAAGTGCAAAGCGTACTGTATAGTCTCACAGCTCTCTGATCTGTGTGATTGTTCTTCACAGTTCCTAGACATGTCACCAGCGACATAGACACTCTGCCATGCATCACCAGTAGTTGCGTGGTCAAAGGCATTATCTGCGCTATCTCTACGATTCTTGATTTCCAGTAGCAGATCCACATTTTTATATGCGTTGCCTTTCTCTTTTTCTTTTCCATGTTTACAATCTAACTTAACACTATCAAGATCAACTTTTTCACTGACAAATTCAACATTTAAACTATTGAATTGTCTATTGAGTTCGGTTTTACTATCCTTGAACTGATCAATAATCTTACCAACTTGAGGAGCCACTTCATCTCTCATCTCAGTATTTTGTGCGGCCATTTCGGCTTTCAAGTCACCTATTTTATCGCTTTGGGCAGCTAGATCACTTTTAATATCAGTCATCTGCGTAGCCATATCGGCTTTCATATCAGTCACCAGCGTAGCAATAACGGCTTTCCTATCAGTCATCAGCGTAGCAATAATGGCTTTCCTATCAGTCATCAGCGTAGAAATAATGGCTTTCCTATCAGTCATCAGCGCAGCCATATCGGCTTTCATATTAGTCATATCGGCTTTGAAGCTATTTATCAACTTTACTAATTCATCCATACTTCTAGTTAACGGCATTCAATTAATTAATCCCACTCCTGACACCAAATGTTGCGGATCACAAAAAAAATGGATAGCCACTGAGCGTGAGTATTAAAAGCTATATTTCAAAACCAAATTCAATACAAGGTAAATTGTTACAAAGGAAATATGGATGAAGTATCTTATTAACAAATCAACTATTAACATGCACAAGTCATCAATCTTCCTGCGTAGAGCACACAATATCAGCTCTGTGTATTTTATTAAATACTACCTTTTACTTGATTTACCAGGTGACCCGACGATCTTCACTCGTAAACCAATTCTCGTCCTGTGCTAATAACTTTTCACACACTAGCCGAACAAAAAGACAGTCCGTGTAGACATTCGAAGTTAGCCATAAAAGTTCCCACTTTTATACTTCCGCGTATACACAACACATCAAGTTACTTCTTGATACTTAACGATAAAAGATCCCACTTTTATCCTTCCGCGTATACACAACACATCAAGTTACTTCTTGATACTTACGCGCACTGTCTCAGAACAGCTCACCGTCCATTTTCGAACTCACCGACCGTTACAACACAACAACCGTTACAATACAAAACGACCGTTAACGCTCCACTCTTCTTCTCCAAATTCTCCCAACGTTCTTATTCCGTTGGCTGAAACTTTCTTTTTGGTTGCCAGATTCCTTCTGTCGTAACAATATATAAATGCTGACAATTCTTGAGCCACAGGCTATTGCATAATTTCATTCGATAAACACATCATCATCATCCTCAAGCAGCCATGGGCTACGGAGGTCCAACCAGACCGTGCAATTTAGTTCTCCAAGCAAGTCTATCCTGAGCTACATCTACTGCATCTGGCCACTGCACACCAATTCTAACAAGGTCCTGTTTGACATTGTCTGCCCACCTCATTATAGGTCTCCCCTTCTTTCTGAGGCCTTTAGGCACACTGTTCATAATCCTATTCGCCAATCTATAATTATTCATACGGGCAACATGGCCAAACCAACGGAGTCTCTCTCTGCACAATATGCTGCTTAAAGGAGGTTGCAAACTCCTTTGCCTAATCTCATCATTAGTTACCAAATTAAACCACCTAATACCCAACATACTGCTTAAGCATCTGGAATCAAAAACTAGTTTCCTGTTATCTTGTTTACAAAGTGTCCAAGTTTCCCTACCATAACTAACCCTAGAAAGAACCAAACTATTATACAGCCTAATTTTAGTGTTTAGGTGTATACGCCTATTTCTCCACACTCTCCATAGGTTCTTAAAAGTCCCGGCAGCAATCCCTATTCGTCTGTTAATCTCATGCTGCACATCACCAGTATCTGTTACATAGCTCCCAAGATAATTAAACTGTGACACCTGCTCAAGACTGCAACCATTCAGATTAACTGAATCACAGCCTGCCTGACCAATTTTCATCACTTTAGTTTTCTCTCTGTTAATAACCAAACCTACTCTACTACCAGTCTCATCAACAGCTCGAATGAAAGAGTTCATCTCATCAACATCATTTGCCAAAAGGGCTAAATCATCAGCATAATCTAAATCAGAAATTTTCGTATCTCCAGCCCATTTAAGGCCAAAATCTTTCCCTTGAAGTGAATTTCGCATAACATAATCAATAACCAAACTAAAGAGAAAAGGAGACAAAATGCACCCTTGTCGAACACCAGAAGTAATGCTAAACCAATTGCTACAAGCCTTACCAACTCTCACACACGACTCAGTGTTATTATAGAGAGCTTTCATAATGTTAACTAACTTGTCTGATATACCATATGATCTCACAATCAACCACAAATTATGACGATCAACAGAGTCGAAAGCGTTTTTGAAATCAACAAAGCTAGCAACCAAAGGTTTCTGAAACTCTAAACATTTCTCAAGAATCTGCCTAAGTGAAAATATCTGATCCACACATCCTCTACCACTTCTGAATCCACATTGCTCATCACGCAATTGCCTGTCAACCAGATTCTTAATTCTATTAAGCACAATCATGGAAAGAACTTTACCTGGAACAGAGAGTAAGCTGATATCCCTATAGTTTTCACCAGAACTGCGATCACCTGTTTTGAAAATAGGGATAATAATAGCTCTGGTAAAATCCTTAGGAACCATGCCTTTATCATAAAAGATATTCAGAATTTCAGTCATCCAAGTGGTAACCGAAACATTCCCAGCTCTAAGCATTTCCGTAGTAATTTCATCTACCCCTGGGGATTTATGTAGTTTAAGTTTAGAAACAGCCAAAATAACTTCAGATTGTGTTATAGGTCCAACATTAAAGCCACCAATGCATCTATCATCATTGCAAACAATGGGAGTAGAACTAACTACATTGTTTAGAACATCACTGAAATGCTCAGCCCACCTAGCCATGACAGAATCCTCCCCTTCTATAACCTTACCTTGTTTATCCTTCAATCCTTGTATGCCTGTCCGTTTTCTACCACACGAAACATTAACTATCTGGTACAGCTCTCTGCTGTTGTGCTGTCTAACTGCTTCCTCGGCTTTGTCAGCCAAACCATCAAGCCAAAGATTCTTATCAGCAGGTAACTGATCTTTTACACGTTTATTAAGTTCTCTGTAATGCTTTCTATTAGGACTAGTAGGGTATTGATTAAGGGCATTCCTGTAGTTCTTTCTTTCCGAAATAAGCTCAAGTGCCTTATCACTCAGATAATTCTGACTCTTCTGCTCCTTATTTCCTAAAAGAGTACTGTTAGTGTCCAAAAAAGCCTGTTTAAAATGATCCCATTCTTCCTCAACTTCAGTAGTAAGCAAACCATGACTGTCATAATGACTAAGTAACCTATCATGGTAAGCTTTGGCTATAACTGGATCTTTCAGAGCTTCAGTATTAAAAGTAAATTTTTTAACCCTAGCACAACACTTTTTAAGTTTAAGTTGCAAGACACTTTTAACAAGGTAATGGTCAGATCCAATTTCAGCTCCCCTATATGCCCTGGTATTTCTAACAGAACTAGCCCATTTGCTGTTAATTAATATGTAATCAATCATATCCTTATGCAGCCCATCAGGTGAAACCCATGTGTACTTATGTATGTCACGGTGTTTGTAATAAGTGTTAGTTATTCTGAATCCATTGAGTTTACTTACCTGTAGGAGACGTTGCCCATTGCCATTGCAGCTACCAATACCAAAAGGGCCTATTACTCCTCCCCAAAGGGCAGAGTCAGTACCAACTTTGGCATTGAAGTCACCAAGAACAAGGGTAATATCTCCTTTCTTGACAGAATTCAAAATATCCTGAAGTTGTTCATAAAACCTATCCTTCTCATCCTCATCGGCATCCTCAGTGGGGGCATAACAGCAGATAACATTCAAGTCTTTAACACTTGTCTGAAATTTTGCTGTAAGAAACCTTTCATTAATGCACTCATATCCTAGAAGAGCATCGCTAGCGTGTCTGCTGAGAAGCAGACCCACGCCTTGGTGATGCCTATTGTCGTCCCTCCCTGAAAAGAGAAATTTAAAATTATTTTTAAGAATCTGACCTTTATCTGTCCATCTGGTCTCTTGCAAGCCGAGAATATCTAAATTATAACGGTGGAATTCTTGTGTGAGGACATCAAGAGAAAAAGCTCTGTGCAGAGTCCTCACATTCCAACTACCTATGGAAAGAAAATGGTTAGTAGGATGTTTAAAGAAACTATGTTTATTGAGAGAGGGAATGCCGACAATATCAAACAGCCCCCTAATCGCAGACATGGGGCAAAGACCCGTTCCCCCACTACTAAAGGCTGAAGCCATCTACACTGGAAGACTTCCTCCAATGTAGAATTTGACGATGCCAATAGAAGCAAATATCCTGTGAATCTATTCACTTGGGGCTGTCAACCCACAAAGAAGCAGAAAACACAGCGGAAGATTTTCCCTCCACAGAAGCCCACCAGTGCAGCAAAATCAGGATCCATAATCAAGCTCAGAGCCATATATCTGTCCAGTCCAGTAGGTTTATATGGTCAGCACCAGGACCCTGTGTGGTTGACCACTCCTCAGCAGGGTAGAAAAAAAAGAAAAGTAGCAATAGTTGTCCAGATCAGTAGGCCACACTAATCTGGCAGCCCTCCCCTTCCGTTCACTTCCACAAGAGAGTATCTCTTTCGAAAGTTACTAACGGTCCGCACCACGAGAAGGCGGGGTCGGACATTAGGTGTGAGGCCTGGCCGGTTCTTGCATCATCACAGGGGATTGGTGCATAGCTCTCCTTCCAGTGACTACCTAGCTACCATTTGAGAAAATAAATATGATATAACCTCGCTAAATCAAAATAAGGTGTGTGGAAGTTTTTAAATTTCAAAACATTTTAAAAGAAAATCAGTAGCATCACTAGCATGTCTGCTGAGAAGCAGACCCATGCATTGGTGATGCTTATTGTCATCCCTCCCTGAAAAGAGAAATTTAAGATTATTTTTAAGAATCAGACCTTTATCTGTCTATCTGGTAGAGGATTTACATATATTTCATGTATTCTTCAAGAAAGTTTTTAAAGGCTAAAATGAAGAAAGAAATGTTATTCCCAATGGAAATCCAGTCTCTTGTCCCCACTCCTGGGTCCCTTAATTTTTTCCCGAACCAGACCTGATGATAAATAATGAATAAACTCGGCATATTTGGAATCTACTAATAAATTACCACTTTGAACTCGATTTAAATTTTAGAGGAAAAATTGTTATGAGCCGGGTGGGATACGAACCCACGACTTCCTGATAACATGTCAGGTGCTCTGGACCACTGAGCTACCAGCCGCCGATCAAGATCTCTAATTTATGATGTGAACATTTTTCAACCACAAACAGCAGACAATGATGTCTGCTGTTTATGGCAAAATTGCTGAAACACTCCCGACATATGATGTAATGTAGGTTGAAAAATGTTCATAGCATTAATTAGGAGATCTTGATCAGTGGTCAGTAGCTCAGTGGTCCAGAGCACCTGACATGTTATCAGGAGATCATGGTTTCGCATCCCACCCGGCTCAAGACAATTTTTCCTCTAAAATTTAAATCGATTTCAAAGTGGTAGTTTATTACTGATAATAAATACATATGCAACCATATATTACAGGTTTAAAATACAAATCCATCATAGCAGAAATACTATCTAAAACAAAATATTATAAGGTTTAATGCTAATAATTTATAGAAAATAAATTTTTAAAAGGGAAGAAAATATTCCATTAGACAAGGAGTCAGGAAGCTATTTTGAGTCAAGAGTCTAGCTTGTTGTTGATAAAATACACAAAATAGGAATACATGAAAAATGTATTAACATTGTTTTTCTCATATTGTACAAAATCATTTGGTAGCAAGATAGGAACATTAAAGTCTGACAACTATGGGTTGTTTTACCTCTGAGCAGCACTTTTTTTGTACACAATGGGCTAAATGGTCAGGTCACAAGGACCCCAAAAAGCTCAGAGAAAGTTTGGGAAGGGGACCCACTGGACAGCTGTTGGGAGACAGATGGCAGCCTCCCGTCAAGGCTTTTCCGTCATATTCTTTTAACAGGAAGAGTACGACTTGTCCACAGACAAGGCCACAGCTTAATGTGCCATCCAATGGACAGCAGCCTTTCCAAGCCCATTAGTATTCCCTACTGGCTGTGGGCCAAGATGGGAGTTTTTCAGAGATAAATCTCAAGCTGGGACTTGAACCTGGAAATGCTGATTGTAAGCATGACGTGCTACTGACTGAGCCACCTCTACTCCATAGGTAACTATGGAATACCATAGTCTATGGTGAAAGATGTGTGCATTTGTGTTCATCCTCTCTTCACATAAAAAGTCACTAAATAATCACCACTTTTTAAGTTGATTTAATTTTAGAGGAAAAATTGTCTTGAGCCAGGTGGGATACAAACCCATGACCTCCTGATAACATGTCAGGTGCTCTGGAACACTGAGCTACCGGCCACCAATCAAGATCTCCTGTAATTGATATGAACATTCTCAATCTACAGTACATATTCTATTATGTCTCGTATAGGCGCTGTTCGGGTGATCTTAGCCAGTCAGATTGATATGCCATCAATAATTTAGCCACAATCAGCAGATAAATGCCTTATAGATGGAAAGTATATCTTACAAGTATACAATTGATTAAGTAATCAAATGTTATTTAATCAGTTATATATTTGCAAGATATACTTTCCATCTATAAGGCATTTATCTGCTGACTGTGGCTAAGATCGCCTGAACAGCGCCTATATGAGACATAATAGAATATGTACTGTAGGTTGAGAATGTTCATATCATCAATTAGAGATCTTGATCGGCAGCGGTAGCTCAGTGGTCCAGAGCACCCGACATGTTATCAGGAGGTTGTGATTTCGTATCCCACACAACTCAAGACAATTTTTTCTCTAAAATTAAATCAACTTACAAAGTGATTATTTAGTATATACCAAGAAAGTCAAGTTTATTCAATATTTAAGAACACACAATTTTAATAATGTTTAGAGTAGTGTAAGAATGTGCAGTACAAAATATTAACTCAGTAGATGGCTACAAAATATTTTGGATAAATATTAATAGATTTTTATGCCATCATTTCTTCCTAGCCCCATTTTACAATGCAACACTTGTGGGTATGTTACATTCGAAACTAGCCTTAGTAATTTATTTCAAAATTGTTTTAGAATTGGCTGGGTGTCAATATATATAGTTTCTGCATTGCTTTAACTACATAATACTTAAAGTAGGTTATTCTCCATTACTTTAATGCTCTTTCAACATATTTACTAATGAATGACATAGGCTGTTAATTCACAATTCAGTTTTATGCAGAATACTCTTTTGTGGCATAATTCTTAAACTGAAAATGTTATTTGGCACACAAAATTCCATGCATAGTTTAAAATATGCACTTTTTTGGCAACTCAAGGTACTTTGACTAGCTTAATTATAAATTAATGCGTCTCATTTTAAACAATGTTTACCACGCCTTAAATATTTTTGCGGGCCATTTAATAATTAATTTCTGCAGATATTCTTTTAAAATTTTTAAATGCAAAAAACTGCTCTCATATAATCCATTTAAAAAAATCATTTAACTGAAGGTATATATTTTTTATTTTCCACAAAAAATGTCGTTTAAATACTAGAGCAACTCCGAAAAAAATTTGCTAGTTTTAACATAAAATTATTGTTGCTATACTTTGTCTCTCATTCGCTTTACAATCCACGAAAACTGAGCAAAGATAAATACAAGTATGTACAGTAGTGTAGCCTATGTAGAAGAAATTGCATTTCTAAGAAATCGTTAGTTCATCAGTTTAGATTGAAATTTTCATAACGCTCCCAAAATTTCAAGGTAACCATGGCTACGCTATTGTTCGTATATATATATATAAGAATAAACACGTATTGCATTAGAAAGCCAAAGAGCAAACCTTCATAGTGTTTAGGATCATAGTCTACAATGCTTTTTGAGTTTCTCCCTATAGACGTATGAAATCGTCTAACACCTCTCAGTAAAGTCGCCATTTTCCTTAGATTGAAGACCTTTCTCAAGAGCAATCGTAGTTGCCAGATTACAACCATATTTCACTGGCACTGATGTAGAAACATCTGATAGATGGCGAGCGAACACTTCACAAATTATTTTGCATGCGTAAATTTGCATTTACGCATGCATTTACGCATTTAAATATAGTTTTTTGAAATTATTTCTACTTTCTGAGACATATTTTCGCAATTGTACCCATTTTTAAGACTCTGATATGCTGTCTAGCGTTGTTTCTCTCCAAAACACATATGCACAATACTATAAGAAAAGTTTAATTTTTCACGAGTTTCCACCGTAAGAAGGTAAATATAGTTTTTTGAAATTATTTCTACTTTCTGAGACATATTTTCGCAATTGTACCCATTTTTAAGACTCTGATATGCTGTCTAGCGTTGTTTCTCTCCAAAATACATATGCACAATACTATAAGAAAAGTTTAATTTTTCACGAGTTTCCACCGTAAGAAGTGTTTTGATCTAGTTAGCTAAACGCTATTATTGCAAGCTGCGAAAATTTACATATTTTTTTATATTTCAAATATTTTAGAAATCTAACTTATAGTTAATGTTATTTGCAGTATTCGCAACTTCAATTTCCCTCAGTTTTATTGAGTTTTTGTGTCAATATTCCTTCTTGTTATAACGGTTATAACATGGCTCGGTCTCAAACTTATCTGTGGTCCTAACCATTGAGGTAGTCCCCAACATAGCCAATTTGCATGGATGTTAGCAGTGAAGTTTCCAGGAAGAGAAAAGAATATTAGAAACATCTACAATTATTCGGCTTATAAATAAAAGGAGATTTTTTAACGTACCTCGAACAATGTTTTTTGAACTAGGTTCAATTCAAAACTTAAAAATAGACAATGTAACCTTTCTATCAATAAAAATAATGTGTTTTAAAATATCCCCTAAGCGCCTGCTTTCCGCAGAGATCTAAAGGAGCCTCTCAGTTTATATGCCATAGAGAAGGTCTGTCAGGAAGGCGAAACTTCGGCAGAAAGACAACACAAACATTCGTGCCTTAATCCGTGGCTTGAACCGAGGTCCCTTTGATCAGTAGGCAAGCACGCTAACCACTCGGCCATGGAAATTTTATTTTATACAGTTCTGAGTGATATACATCAGTATCGTGATATATGCATACTTCTAAGTATTATTGATAAATGGGGAAAAATGAAATCATTATTTTTTAAATATTATTTAAAATGCTTCTTTATATCATAAAATTTATTCTTCTTCTAATAGTGCATATATTAATGTACTATTTTTTTAGGGGTGGTTGTTAATGTTTTTTATTATTGCAAAAGAAATATCCTTAAAATGGAAACATCTGACGCTGACAGAATATTAATTTTCCTCGAGTTTGGGGATGAATACTCATTATAGGGAGGTTTCATTGTATTATTCATTAATCAGTATTTCATTTATTAAAAATATTGAAACAAAAAACATATAAAGGAATCCAACAAAACAAGAAGACATCTAATTAGGAAACTTTGCAATCATTCTTTCAGTTTTCATTTACAAAAATGATACCTAAAGCATATTCACACAAACTTTTTCTGTTGAAACAATCAGAACCTGCCATGCTTGCTCTGTTACTATATCGGTGGGCTTTATAAACATTTGCCTTTTACTGTTAATAATTATCTTTAAATAAGTTTTAATATCAATCTAAATTTTAACAGACATTGCAGGAAACTATGTTTTCTTCAAGTTAAATTTGCATATATCTTTTAATTGCAATTCTTCTGATATACCTAAGGATGAGTTTGCTTCCAGTGAGGAAATCGTAGGGTACAAATATGTGTAATTTAAATAATAATTTTTTTATTTTTTTTTCTGATAACTAAAGTGTTCAATTTTTTTTTAGATGAAAACATATTTTCCTGCCTGTGCCAAAGAAAATTATAACATATTGCGTATTATTTAGATTTTTAGGAGAAAATTTTATAATATAAGGAATACCTCTTCTTCTGTACCTTTCCACTTCATTTACGAACATAAAACTGCATAAGACAACCTATAATATTAAAAAAAACAGAAAAAAACAACATTAAATTTAGTTCGATACACGGAGGTATGAATGAGAGGAGACGCCCTAACGCGCTTTCCCTGTCCAAGGAAAATGATGCTGACGCAACAGGGCGGTAGCTATATTGCGTTTGTCCACTCTAGGCCAATTCTAGCAACGTACTGTTTGACATTCTCTGCCCATCGCATTCTAGGTCTCCCCTTTTTCCTAAAGCCTTTAGGTATACTGTTCATAATCCTATTTGCCAATCTTCAGCTATGCTATATGAGCAACATGACCAAACCAATGCAGTCTCTCTCTGCACAAAATGTTGCTCAAAGGAGTTTGCTTACTCCTTCTTCCAACCTCATCATTACTTACAGAGTCAAACCATCTAATGCCCAAGATACTGCATAAGCATATAGAATCAAAGGCACCAAGTTTCCCATTATCCTGCTTACAAAGGGTACATGTTTCACTACCATACCTTACCTTAGAAAAAACCAAACTATTATGCAGTCTAATTTTAGTCTTTTGGCATATACGCCTATTTTTTTCACACTCACCATAGATTCTTAAAAGTCCCAGCTGCAATAACTGTTCTTCTATTTAGCTTATGCTGCACATCACCAGTATATGTTACATAGCTCCCAAGATAATTAAACTGTGACACCTTCTGAAGACTGCAACCATTCAGATTAATTGAATCACCTGCCCACCTGACCAATTTTCATCACTTTAGTTTTCTCTCTGTTTATAACCAAACCTTTAAAACCAGTCTCATCAACAGCCCTAATGAAAGAATTCATCGCATCAACATCATTAAACAACAGAGCCAAATCATCTGCATATTCAAAATCAGAAATTTTGAAATCTCTAGACTAGGGGTCTCAGCATGGGATACACGTACGCCCCAAGGGTTACACGGTAGAAATTTTTTAGTAAGCCATGAGAGCTTAAAGGTCGCTAGATATATGTCATATATTTCAGTTTTCATTTCTCAGTTTTATTTTATTCCAATTGTTATACTACAACTATTGTTTTATCTATCTATACAAGGGGTCCAGTTACATACACATTTCCAGGGGGTACGTAAAGCATAAGAAGTTGAGAACCACTGCTCTAGACTATTTAAGGCCAAAATCTTTCCCTTGCACAGAATTTCGCATAACATAGTGAATAACCACACGAAAGAGAATAGGAGACAAAATGCACCCTTGTCTGACTCCACAAGCAATGCTAAAGCAACGCTGCAAGACGTACCAACTCTCACACGCCACTCAGTGTTATTATATAGAGCTTCCATCACACTAACTAAGTTATCAGATATTCCATACGATCTAACAATCAACCACAAATTATGTCGATCAACAGAGTCAAAAACCTTTTTGAAATCTATAAAGCTAGAATCACAGGTTTCTGAAACTCTAAACATTTCTGAAGAATCTGCCTAAGTGAAAATATTTGATCAATGCATCCCCTACCACTTCTAAATCCGCACTGTTCATCACGTAGTTGTCCATCAACCAAATTTTTAATAATGTTAAGTATAATCATGCAAAGAACTTTTCCTGGAACTTTACCAAGAAATTTTCCCCTAGTAAAATCCTTAGGAACAACACCTTTATCATAAAAAATATTCAAAATTTCAGTCGGAAATGTTCCCAGCTCTAAGCATCTCGGCGATGATTTCATTTACTCCTGGGGATTTTTACACTTTTAATTTAGAGATAGCCAAAGTGACTTCGGAATGTGATACAGAGCCATCATTAAAGCCAGCAATGCATCTATCCTTATTACAAACAATGGGAGTAGATATATCACATTATTTAGAACTTCTGAAATGTTCAACCCACCTAGATCACAGAATCCTCACCTGCAACCACCTTGCCATGTTTTTCCCTCAATCCCTGTGTATCTGTCTATTTCTTCCCACATGAAACTTTAACAATTGGCACAACCCTCTGCTGTTGTGTTGTCTAAATGTTTCCTCGGCTTTGTCAGCCAAGCTATCAAGCCAAAGATTCTTATCAGCTGTTAACAGATCCTTTACACGTTTAATAAGTTCGCTGTATTGCCTTCTGTTAGGATTAGTAGGGGTTGATTCATGTTAATCCAGCACTTCCTTCTTTCAGAAATAAGTTCCATAGCCTAATCATCATCATCATCATCATCATCATCATCATCATCATCATCATCATCATCATCATCATCATCATCATCATCATCATCAAGAAGCCATGGGCTACGGAGGTCCAACCAGACTGAGCAATTTAGTTCTCCAAGCAAGTCTGTCCTGAGCTACACCTACTGCATCTGGCCACTGCACACCAATTCTAATAAGGTCATATTTGACATTTTCTGCCCACCGCATCCTAGGTCTCCCCCTCTTTCTGAGGCCTTTAGGCACACTGTTCATAACCCTATTCGCCAATCTATAATTATCCATACGGCCAACATGGCCAAACCAACGGAGTCTCTCTCTGCACAATATGCTGCTTAAAGGAGGTTGCAAACTCCTTTGCCTAACCTCATCATTTAGCCTAATCACTCAAATATTTTTGTTTCCTCGGATCCCTTTCACCCAAAAAAGATCCACTATAAAATGTGATGTCTTCCTTGTAAGCGCTAGAAGCAATCATGGATATCTTCAAGATGGAACTGAGCTTTGCTAGTGAAATTCTTTTACCAAACTGGCAGTAATGCCGCCGCTGCATTACGTGAATATCGTTGACTGAAAGATATAAGGAAATGACCTTTGTTGCTAAATGGACTGAAGAATATGATATAGAAATTCGATGAAACAGGCGAATTGGGTGTGGCGCCGGGTAGAGGCCGACAGCCTGTTGCAGAGAAGCAATGTCGGAGACGTCGTACTTACCGTTGCAGAAATCTAGGCGCAATCGGAGTTACCCGTAGTTAGTGCAAGACAGGTATCCGGTAACTAAAACTTCTATGGTCAACTGTTCGTAAAATTATATGGGCCATCCTGAAATGGTATCCTTACAAAATTCATAGTGTACAGCAACTGCAACCACGTGACCCTGAACAGAGCACCGACTGACTTCGCTTTGTGATTTCTGGCGAGGATGCAGCTCGATGACATGTGGACTTCGAAAGTCTTATGGACCGATGAGGCGTATTTTTCCCTGCGTGGAGCAGTGAATACGCACAACTGCCGAATATGGGGAGCTACACATCCACATGTTGTGCCTGATGTGCCCCTACACTCCGACTATATAACAGTATGGTGTGGGTTTACCACAAACTTTATAATCGGACCATTGTTTCATTAAGGAGATCATGACTCAAGGTCCCGTGCGTCGATAGGTGAATGGACCATGTTACACAGGTCTTCTCTGCCTCAAGATTATTCCAGCATTGCAAGAAAGAAATTGCATAGACTCCATAACTTTGATGCAGGATGGGGCGCCACCCACTTTGCACGTACGGCAACATAATTGTTGTCTACCACATTTGGTGAGGACAGAATAATTTCTCGAATGTTTTGCAATGCTTGGCCACCACGTTCTCCCGACCTAAACCCATGCGTTTTTGGTTATGGAGTTATTGGAAAAGCCGAGTTTACCAAGGCAATGTTGAATTGCTTGCTTAACTGAAGGCAAGAATAGCACATTTTGCAGCCATTCCCCGAGACATGTTTCAAGCAACTGTGGACCATATCGTATTTTGTTTCCAGCACATTTTGCATGAAAATGGTTCACATATTGAGAATCTTGATTTGCAAAATAAAAGTTATGTTTGTTCAACTTGGTATTTTCTTTATTTTAGCGCACTGATAGACTTTTTAGACAGAGTTGATGCCACATGATGGCATCAACTCTATCTAATTTTTTATTCACAAATTCTCTACCTCATGTTCTTATTAATGTGTACACGACCTTTCGCTGTGATCCATCGATTATAAAATAATCGACGAATCACAGCGAAAATCGCATTTAGATCCTTCTCTGCATCGCTCTGAGTACTGTCAGTTTAATTATAACCATCCTGTATATGATAGATGATATTTCTCACGACTCAAACTTTCATTATTTGTGCCAATTGTTACAATAGTAAATCATTTAATTTCTCTCCCCTTTTTAAGATGACAGGAAAAATAGGATGCTGTATGAAGTAATCGTTGATATTTTTCAGAAAATGAATTCCTTTTTTTTTTTTGAAAAGCGTTTTTTGGGGTGGACAGGAAAACGATTTAAAAGGAAAATCTTTTTGTTGCCTTTAGCTACTGTTATATATCGCTATAAGTAAAATTCCGTGTCCCAAGCCAGTCCCAGCACAAAGCATTTAGAGGAAATTTTGGTTGTTGGTCGTATATTTTTTTCTCATTTATTGCTTTCTCGGAACCTGGCATCGTAGTGCAGCGCCCTCTTCTGTATGGCAATCTTTCTGTGGTTATGTTAATCGTGTTTGTTTCTTCGGAAAGGTTAGTAATATTTAGACAAATAAATAATAAAATATATTTGAGTGTTTAATAAACTTTTGGTACATTTGTATGCATACTTTCCATTGATATTATAGATTAGTGGCAAAAGTTAGAATCTTTATATTTATGGGTAGATGTTAAAAGATGGAAAATTTTGAATGAGCAAACGTGGATAAGCGCTTAAGGCGGTATTCTATGCAAAAAAGATTTATAGATGTACATCAGCTATTAAAATATATCCTATTCACGTGTATTTATAATGTAAAAAATCTTAAAATTAATGTGGTTTAATTAGGTTAAAGGTTTTACTTTGTAATGGTAATCAAAGGTATGTTAAGACATTTCGACAGACAGATTTTTTTGTTTCCAGCATTCCTCAGTAATGCTTATTTTAAGAAACTATGACAGTGTATAAACTGTTTATGATTAATACTAGTTCGTGTTAATTTTTTTCGTGCAAAGAATATGAAAATATTTGTCATAGTTATGTAACCATCCTTACAAGGGTATAAAATGCTCACATTGTCAGCATTCCCATGTGCAAACTGTAACAGAATGCTCTTTACTGATCTTGAGCACCACTTTATTTTCAAGCAACCTAACAGTGTCATCCAGACACTAATACCAACTGAGATCTTTAAAGAATTGTCACCCCATATAATGATACAGTATTTTTTTTTTCAAACAAAATATTGTATTGCCATTTGGTTCTTCCCACATTATCATAAAACCAACCATGATCAACATCAATTGCAAAATAAAAAGGCATAACTGCAGTTTATGGCACTCCATTCACTCGATCACCATGAGTTACAATGGAAATGAATAATATATAGTATCGTGGTGATATGTTTTCACTCTGGTGATTTATTTAGGTTAATTTTTTTGTGTGACTATTTATTAGTTTGTGGAATATTTTAACTGGTGCCTACATAAGGGAACCTTATGCCTGCTGATTTCAAGACGTGAAGCGACAGCAGCGCTAGTTACATTTTTGTCTGCTGTGGCGCTGGCGAACTGCTGTTTTGATTGCTACTTGCTTCATTGCAGTATAGGTTATTACACTGTTTACCGATTGCTTCAAAACTATTCTGATATGGTCTTTTGAGAGATAATCTTGTCAGCCACCATCTTGGACTTTATGCTGGGAAAACCAGAAAACTTCTGACATTGAGTTGCAGTATAATATCCATCTGCATGCTTCGTTTTGGTGGCTTTTCTTAAGTTCATTCCATAGCAATAAGCATGTTAATGAAATATAACATTGTATATTTTTGGGGCTTTTTTTAAATGTGGAATGAGGTTTCATTGTTTAGCGATAAGTGTTGTAAATGAAGCCTACTTTTGATCGTATTATTTTTATTTTGGGAGCTTTTAAGTGCATCAACATTATTTTCTTCTATACGGTGTTATATATTTTTATACATATTCTGAACACTTCTCAAGGTAGATGTGGAACGGCCTACTTTTACCATTCAGCATTTTTTTTTACCATGATGAAACAAAAACAAGATGGCTGCTGAGGGCCCTATGCTGAACTTATGCCTAAATTTTTTGTACATCTAATGTTTTTTTATATGTACAAATGTTAGCATGTGCACCACCTTGTGTCATCTCTCTGTCAAGCGGCAGTAGTACAGATCACTGCCCTCAGCCACCCTTTTTTTTTTGACACAATGTAACAAAACGGTCCTTTTTTTATGATTTCCACAACCCCCAAAACCCTAACCCAAACAGGTTTCTACAAAAAAAATATTTTTTCTGTTACCATGGTAATGATAGTTTATGTCAAATGCAAAGTACCATTACCATGGTAACAGTAATTTGTATTGTAAACAAATGCAACGTAACAAAAATAAAAATGCAATTCCAATAAAGAATATCCCTCACAACTATAAATTACTAAAAAAAAATTCAACAAAAAGCAAAAAAAAAAAATCCATTAACAAGAAACTAAGACAACACATTTGCCTTCCCATATTCCCAAAATATCCTCCCTCTCTTTTCCCAGTAGTTAAAACACCACAAATATATTTCCACAAACTAAACTAATAAATCAAGTCACACAAAAATTAACTTAAATAAATCACCAGAATTAATGAAATCAAACACAAATCTAAAACCAAGAACATCATGGAAAATGCATCACCAACCAGCATTATAAAAAAGCCCTCAAAACTAAATAATATCAGAGAAACATCACCGACCGAATTTAAAAAAAAAGCCCCTGAAACTAATGTCCTTACAGACAACACAAACCGAAAAACATGAAAATCGGAAACAGTGCACTGTCGACCAAATTATAAAAAAACCCCCTAAACTAAATGTCCTCACAGACAACAAAAATCAGAAACAATGCATTGTCAACCAAATTATAAAAAAAGCCCCCAAAACCAAATAATCTCATTGGAGACAACAAAAAATGTATACCCCCATTGTATAGCTCAAAGAACCCTCCCCTAACTCAAATCTTCCTGATTCATTCAAAAACTGCCATTTTTCTACACTGAAAATTCTACAATACCCAAAATTTCTATATAAAAAAACTGTCAAACACTTCCAGATATTAGCAATAAACCATATTAGTAACTTTAAAAGACTCCTAAATATCAAGCAAAATTATTCATTGATACACTAGTAATCACTACACTACACAAAACTACTAATGATCACTCAATTCACCTCAAACTACTATAATGAAATACACGTGTTCATTTCTACTGCCATTTTCAGTCCCACACACAAAAGTTTTCAACCTACTCCCCCCCTACTACATTGCAATCCTCTAAAACTCTACACATATTTCACCACAAACTATTCCCTTAAAACCCTAACACCCCCATTAAATGGTCTCATTTTTACCACTTAATTTTCCCACATTCTAAATTTTACCATTTTCTACCACACTTGCAACAAAGCATATACTACATCATATTAAACACAAAAATGATTTAAAATAATTCTAAACTGGTTCTAACCACTTCTCCCCCTTCAAATGCCCCTCACCCCAAGAAACTTAACAAAAAGCATTCCCCCAGACAGTCACAAAAAGCTACCAAACTCATTCAAAGGATGTGACCATAACATTACAAAACAGTTGACTAACACTTTGAGCAACAATCCTTCTAACATTAAATAATTTGAATTCCAAAATATCTTAAATAACTTATAATTTACCATATTTTAACCAAATTAAAAAAGAAGCAAGGAAATATATTAATTACCCCTATTCTGCCTATTCAAAAACCCACATTAAATGCACTGCTGGCCATTAAAAGTGCAACACCAGGAAAGACCAGAGATATCAGAGCCATATTTAGTGAATACATAGCGGCAATAACCGCTGCTACACAGCACGGCATGAAGAGGATGAGACGTTGGATGTGTGTTTGAGGAATGTCAGTCCATCAGTTTCGATACGTAGCCAAAGTTCATCTGTTGTAGCAGCTGCTGTTGTCTGTTGTGCTGGTCATCATGAGATCATGGACCAGACATGTTCAATTGAGGACAGATCCAGTGAACGTGCCTGGCCAATGCAGAAGTGTCGCATGGTGGCTATCCAGGAATTGTTGGATGAAGCATGCCACATGTGGTCGGGCTGCTACACAGTACTTCGAGGTTCGTGTGTGAGTGGAGTCCAATGGCACCCCATACCATAACACCAGGGGCCTGACCTGTACAGTGCTGCATCATGCATGTCTTACTGATCTTGTCACCGTAGTACCACCAGATATGGATTCGGCCATCATGGTGCTGCATACTGAAGCAGGATTTGTCTGAAAAGATGATGCCATTCGCACATTCTTGGCACCATTGCAGTCATATATGCCTGTGTTGAGCCAATGGTAGCCGAAGCAATGGCTGCCTAGCAAAGATCCCCAATGCTGCAGATAACTTCAAACAGTACATGCAATGCCATGTTAGGGTGTGTTGTGCAACACACCCTAATTGTCAAGCTAAGGTGTTTGATGTGGCTGCGATCATTCATAGCCATGTGCACGAGATGTCAGTCCTCTCTTTCGTTTATGTGACAGGGCCATTGAGATCCCTCGTGTCAGTTTGTTCCTTTACCCACTGATGCCATATTCTCATGTGGCAGCATTCCATCCAACACGAGCACCGATCCTCGGTACAATAATACGCCTTCCCATAATCCCACAATTCTTCCTTGATCCAAGTCAGAAACCTGGTCGTATGGATGCCGTGTTTTTTGACAGAGCATACTTTATCCTTTAGTGTGCAAGAACTGCAAGCAAACACAATTCCAGTGCTTTACACCGGCTCTTTGTAATCTCCTCTTATACTACTTCCAGGAGGCATTACTGTCACACATGATGTGCTGCGCTTTGAATCATTCACATGTTCTCCCATTGGCTGCCAATCTGATGAGTTCTTTTAGCGTTTCAGGTGCATAATCTGTAGTTCCCAACTGGGTCAGTGTGGAAATTTATCTCTGCAAAGTTCCTTGCCCTGCCCATGGTCAGTAGGGGACACCGATGGGCTTGGAAAGGCCGCTGTCCGTAGGACGGGACGTCAAGCCGTGGCTCAGTGTGAGGGAGAGTCTTAACCTGTGCACCTTAAAGAAGATGCTGGATGGCCTTGACGAGAGGCTACCATCTATCTCCCAACAGCTGTTCCAGTGGGTCCCCTCCCCCCAATCTTTTCTGAGCCTTCAGGGTCCATGCAACCTGGCCATATTTAGCCCATGGTGTGCAAAAAAGTGCAGCTCAGAGTTAAAACAACCCAACTGATGAGTTCTTCCCAGTGTTGCGCTTTTAATGGCCAGCGTTGTGTATTATCCACATATGCAGCATGTTATCCCAATCAGTGCTAAACCAAAAATGGTGGAAAAAAACAAACAAATGTCACATTCACATGACATGTGACTTTACATTAATTACCTACCCAAAATAAACAAATAGATAAGGCCACCAACAGTTACATTTCTATGTCATATGCTTCTTCAGCAGTGCCATCTGTTGCCTGAGGACAGTGTAAACTACACTGACCTGCCAAGCTTTCCAACTAACTTTCCCTCTCAACTCACCATCATGGTCATTTGTTTCCAGAACAACAAATTCCTTGTGAACAATGGGAGACTTGCAATTTAAGGACTAATCGTATCTTCCTGTTAAACTCTCTTATTAACTGGATTACCTCTCACAAAATCAAGTTAATTTTTTTGTATAAAGAAACTAGCGGAATGTCTCTGCTTTTGCAGTTGCTACCATTACTTGCAATATAATCAGAAGCACACTGATCTCCAAGTTTGAAAATCTCCTTTTATGCTAGGAAAATGTGGCACTGCTTTAAAGCATTATGCCAGGCAATGTACAGTAGAACGTGATTGACAATACTGTGATTGGTTAGATATTTCGGTGTTTTTATTATTGCAGCATTTCAAGGTGCTAAAATATATTTTTCTTCTAAGGATTTCCTTTTTAAAGACTTCTTTATATGGATCATATTTTTTGCATTAGGATAAATTTTTATTTCATTAAACTGGTATTTGTTAAATTGAAATGTTTTTACATGGAGGTATATAATAAATTGGTAAAATGTTTTGTTACACTTATATTTCACTGTATTAGAGCTTTTTGTGAAAAAAGTTCATTGAGGAAAGAAATTAAAATCATGTAATATGATTGATCAAAAATCAATGTGCCAATCTTATGCCTATAGTAAAATCACATAAAGTTGATTATCACCAATGTCCCATTGTTACTCACCCTATTGAGAATTTCTACGGAATTTCCCCTGCTTGCTAATTATTCCAAACTCTAATCTCTTTGTTATCAAGGCCTTCTCTGCCCTTCTTTGGTTTAAGGGAGTTGACCACACTGCTTTTGATGCACATGCGCCTAGAGAGAAAAAAAATACCTCCTCAAGCAGCTGCTTGCACAGAGGTCTGATGGGAGCCTGTCAGTTTATATGTCACAGTAGGTCTGAGAGGATGGCAGGCCCTCAGCAGAAAAGCAACACAAACAGCCATGACCCAGACTGACAGCAAATCCTTACAAGTGAGCAAGATAGCAGAGGAAATGGCAATGCAGTGTGGCCATTGCTGACCAGTGAGCGTATACCCTTAATTGATATGCACCAGTCTCGGAGTGTTTGCTTCCCAGATTTGAGTTCCCCATGTGCCAGTGTTCAAATTTACCTCTGGTGATTAATTGGAAGGAAGAATTACTGATAATGGCAAATGTTGGAACATCACCATGGAGAAATATCAGTGTGAATGTGCCAACTACCATTTCATTGATTTCAACAAGAGTATTAAATAAGTTTTAATTTTGTGTATTGATTTGTATTATTATTATTATATTTTGTGTATTGATTTCTATTATTGGTAAACAGCTTGATGTGATACAGTGTTATAAAATTAGTTGTGTTAGCAGTAAGAATATGAAATAAAAAAGTTTATTTTTGTTTTGTAGATGTACTCTATAGGAGCAAAAATTGTAAAACCTCATAATGAGAAACCTGATGAACTTGAGACAACCATTTCCCAGGTAAAACATATTTATTAATCAAAGGTGGTAATTTGTTATGGATATTATATACTTAAGCATGAGCTTTTCCAGGAAAGTTTTATGGTGAAATTGAATTAATTATAATTCTCAAAATTGAAATGTAAAAGTCCAACTGATCGTACTATGAATATTTGAGTTAGTTATCTATAAAATGTTTTTGACAACTCCTCAATGCTCTGTGATGAAATTTGATTTGGAATTACCGTTTGATTTCAACATGAAAAGAAATATTATTGGCTGCTTAAACTTTCTGAGAGCATAGAATTTTAAGGCTGTATATTTTAGTTTTGAAATGTAGCATATTTTTAAAATTGCTAGTGGAACATTATTTTTTTAGCTAGTTTTCAAAAATTGAGCAAATATTTTCATTTTGTCACTGTGCAACCACTCCAGATGTTAACTTTTTTGCTTTTCGAATTTTTGTGTTCTTCCGCAACTTCTTGATTGAAGGTTTCTTTCCATCTTCTGAACCTCGAACCATCTGTGTCATAACAGCTTCCCAGTTGGTCCTTTTCCCCCAGTATTATCCAATCCTTTGGGATCCTTCTGACCTGACCATTTAGATCATTTTCTACCAAAAAAAGTGATGCTCATAGATGGAACAATCAAATGGAATTGCTCTCAATTGTTATTTGAGTTTAAAGTCACATTCAGCCCACCACTATTGAAAATAACTTGTGCAGTTATTGAAGTTGGAACATTTAGCAACAGACAGTGCTAGTTTCACCAGAACAAGGCCCAGGTGAAATGCAGGCTTCTCTATACATGCAAAATAAAGATGCAGTAGGTGCTACTTAATATATTACCTTTGAAAAACACAGGCATGCAACACTTTAATCCTAATACAAGATAATGCTTAGTGTGGATCTATGATGCTGTCAAATGATTTCTCTAGGGCAGTGGTTCTCAATCTTTTATGCTTCACGTACCCCCTGGAAAGGTGTATGTAACTGGTGCACCCCTTGTGTATATAGATAAAACTATAGTTATAGTATAACAGTGGGAATAAAATAAAACTGACTTTGTTACTAGATCTAGCGACTTTTGAGCTCACAGTGTGCCCAAAAAATTTTACCACATGTTGAGAACCCCTACTCTAGGAATCTGCATTCTTAAAACTATTGTATTATAAGAGGGTTCCTTGGTTCAAGAGAATTTAATGCTGTTATAAAGCAAAAAAAGTATTCAGCAGGCTTCTAATGAGAATGAAATTGGGAAAAGAACTAGTACCTAGTTAACTACTCAACTTCAAGTGGCCGAGCGACGGCAGTCCACAAATCTTTCTGCTAGAACTAAAATTTCATTCTGGTTGGCAAGCTGTGCAGTTCACACATATTATTGTATCTACTTTTTAAAATTTTTAGGAAAGCATTAAAATTATAGCATAAAGTGATATTATCCAGGAAAGGTTTATGGTGAAATTGGATTGATTATAATTCTCAAAATTGAAATGTAAAAGTCCAACTGATCATACTATGAATATTTGAGTTAGTTATCTATCCAATGTTTTTGACAACTCCTCAATGCTCTGTGATGAAATTTGATTTGGAATTACCGTTTGATTTCAACATGAAAAAAAATATTATTGGCTGCTTAAACTTTCTGAGAGCATAGAATTTTAGGGCTATATATTTTAGTTTTGAAATTAGCATATTTTTAAAATTGCTAGTGGAACATTATTTTTTTTAGCTAGTTTTCAAAAATTGAGCAAATATTTTCATTTTGCCACTGTGCAACCACTCCAGATGTTAACTTTTTTGCTTTAGGAATTTTTGTGTTCTTCCGCAACTTCTTGATTGAAGGTTTCTTTTCACCTTCTGAACCTCGAACCATCTTCATCTGTCTCATAACAGCTTCCCAGTTGGTCCTTTTCCCCCAGTATTATCCAATCCTTTGGGATCCTTCTGACCTGACCATTTAGATCATTTTCTGCCAAAAAAAGTGATGCTCATAAATGGGACAATCAGATGTAATTGCTTTCATGTGTTATTTGAGTGGAAAGTCACATTCAGCCCACCACTATTGAAAATAAACTTGTGCAGTTATTGAAGTTGGAACATTTAGCAACAGACAGTGCTAGTTTCGCCAGAACAAGGCCCAGGAGAAATGCAGGCTTCTCTATATATGCAAAATAAAGATGCAGTAGGTGCTACTTAATATATTACCTTTGAAAAACACAGGCATGCAACACTTTAATCCTAATACAAGATAATGCTTAGTGTGGATCTATGATGCTGTCAAATGATTTCTGTAGTAGGGCAGTGGTTCTCAATCTTTTATGCTTCACGTACCCCCTGGAAAGGTGTATGTAACTGGTGCACCCCTTGTGTATATAGATAAAACTATAGTTATAGTATAACAGTGGGAATAAAATAAAACTGATTTTGTTACTAGATCTAGCGACTTTTGAGCTCACAGTGTGCCCAAAAAATTTTACCACATGTTGAGAACCCCTACTCTAGGAATCTGCATTCTTAAAACTACGATATTATAAGAGGGTCCTTGGTTCAAGAGAATTTAATGCTGTTATAAAGCAGAAAAAGTATTCAGTAGGCTTCTAATGAGAATGAAATTGGGAAAAGAACTAGTACCTAGTTAAGTGCTCAACTTCAAGTGGCCGAGCGACGGCAGTCCACAAATGTTTCTGCTAGAACTAAAATTTCATTCTGGTTGGCAACCTGTGTGAAATTTAATACTTAGTAGTAAATGTCAAGCTGTGCAGTTAACACATATTATTGTATCTACTTTTCTATTTAAAATTTTTAGGAAAGCATTAAAATTATAGCATAAAGTGATATTATCCAGGAAAGGTTTATGGTGAAATTGAATTAATTATAATTCTCAAAATTGAAATGTAAAAGTCCAACTGATCATACTATGAATATTTGAGTTAGTTATCTATCCAATGTTTTTGAAAACTCCTCAATGCTCTGTGATGAAATTTGATTTGGAATTACCGTTTGATTTCAACATGAAAAAAAATATTATTGGCTGCTTAAACTTTCTGAGAGCATAGAATTTTAAGGCTGTATATTTTAGTTTTGAAATGTAGCATATTTTTAAAATTGCTAGTGGAACATTATTTTTTTTAGCTAGTTTTCAAAAATTGAGCAAATATTTTCATTTTGTCACTCTGTGCAACCACTCCAGATGTTAACTTTTTTGCTTTTCGAATTTTTGTGTTCTTCCGCAACTTCTTGATTGAAGGTTTCTTTCCATCTTCTGAACCTCGAACCATCTGTGTCATAACAGCTTCCCAGTTGGTCCTTTTCCCCCAGTATTATCCAATCCTTTGGGATCCTTCTGACCTGACCATTTAGATCATTTTCTACCAAAAAAAGTGATGCTCATAGATGGAACAATCAAATGGAATTGCTCTCAATTGTTATTTGAGTTTAAAGTCACATTCAGCCCACCACTATTGAAAATAAACTTGTGCAGTTATTGAAGTTGGAACATTTAGCAACAGACAGTGCTAGTTTCACCAGAACAAGGCCCAGGTGAAATGCAGGCTTCTCTATACATGCAAAATAAAGATGCAGTAGGTGCTACTTAATATATTACCTTTGAAAAACACAGGCATGCAACACTTTAATCCCAATACAAGATAATGCTTAGTGTGGATCTATGATGTCAAATGATTTCTGTAGTAGGGCAGTGGTTCTCAATCTTTTATGCTTCACGTACCCCCTGGAAAGGTGTATGTAACTGGTGCACCTCTTGTATAGATAGATAAAACTATAGTTGTAGTATAACAGTGGGAATAAAATAAAACTTTGACTTTGTTACTAGATCTAGCGACTTTTGAGCTCTTACAGTGTGCTCAAAAAATTTTACCACATACCACACGTTGAGAACCCCTACTCTAGGAATCTGAATTCTTAAAACTATGATATTATAAGAGGGTTCCTTGGTTCAAGAGAGTTTAGTGCTGTTATAAAGCAAAAAAAAAGTATTCAGCAGGCTTCTAATGAGAATGAAATTGAAAAAAGAACTAGTACCTAGTTAACTACTCAACTTCAAGTGGCCGAGCGACGGCAGTCCACAAATGTTTCTGTTAGAACTAAAATTTCATTCTGGTTGGCAACCTGTGTTAAATTTAATACTTAGCAGTAAATGTCAAGCTGTGCAGTTAACACATATTATTGTATCTACTTTTCTATTTAAAATTTTTAGGAAAGCATTAAAATTATAGCATAAAGTGATATTATCCAGGAAAGGTTTATGGTGAAATTGGATTGATTATAATTCTCAAAATTGAAATGTAAAAGTCCAACTGATCATACTATGAATATTTAGTTACTTATCTATCCAATGTTTTTGACAACTCCTCAATGCTCTGTGATGAAATTTGATTTGGAATTACCGTTTGATTTCAACATGAAAAAAAAAATATTATTGGCTGCTTAAACTTTCTGAGAGCATAGAATTTTAAGGCTGTATATTTTAGTTTTGAAATGTAGCATATTTTTAAAATTGCTAGTGGAACGTGATTTTTTTTTAGCTAGTTTTCAAAAATTGAGCAAATATTTTCATTTTGTCACTGTGCAACCACTCCAGATGTTAACTTTTTTGCTTTTCGAATTTTTGTGTTCTTCCGCAACTTCTTGATTGAAGGTTTCTTTCCACCTTCTGAACCTCGAACCATCTGTGTCATAACAGCTTCCCAGTTGGTCCTTTTCCCCCAATATTATCCAATCTCTTGGGATCCTTCTGACCTGACCATTTAGATCATTTTCTACCAAAAAAAGTGATGCTCATAGAAGTGCGCAATCAAATGGAATTGCTCTCATTTGTTATTTGAGTGGAAAGTCACATTCAGCCCACCACTATTGAAAATAAACTTGTGCAGTTATTGAAGTTGGAACATTTAGCAACAGACAGTGCTAGTTTCGCCAGAACAAGGCCCAGGAGAAATGCAGGCTTCTCTATATATGCAAAATAAAGATGCAGTAGGTGCTACTTAATATATTACCTTTGAAAAACACAGGCATGCAACACTTTAATCCCAATACAAGATAATGCTTAGTGTGGATCTATGATGCTGTCAAATGATTTCTGTAGTAGGGCAGTGGTTCTCAATCTTTTATGCTTCACGTACCCCCTGGAAAGGTGTATGTAACTGGTGCACCCCTTGTGTATATAGATAAAACTATAGTTATAGTATAACAGTGGGAATAAAATAAAACTGACTTTGTTACTAGATCTAGCGACTTTTGAGCTCACAGTGTGCCCAAAAAATTTTACCACATGTTGAGAACCCCTACTCTAGGAATCTGCATTCTTAAAACTACGATATTATAAGAGGGTCCTTGGTTCAAGAGAATTTAATGCTGTTATAAAGCAGAAAAAGTATTCAGTAGGCTTCTAATGAGAATGAAATTGGGAAAAGAACTAGTACCTAGTTAAGTGCTCAACTTCAAGTGGCCGAGCGACGGCAGTCCACAAATGTTTCTGCTAGAACTAAAATTTCATTCTGGTTGGCAACCTGTGTGAAATTTAATACTTAGTAGTAAATGTCAAGCTGTGCAGTTAACACATATTATTGTATCTACTTTTCTATTTAAAATTTTTAGGAAAGCATTAAAATTATAGCATAAAGTGATATTATCCAGGAAAGGTTTATGGTGAAATTGAATTAATTATAATTCTCAAAATTGAAATGTAAAAGTCCAACTGATCGTACTATGAATATTTGAGTTAGTTATCTATCCAATGTTTTTGACAACTCCTCAATGCTCTGTGATGAAATTTGATTTGGGATTACCGTTTGATTTCAACATGAAAAGAAATATTTTTGGCTGCTTCAACTTTCTGAGAGTATAGAATTTTAGGGCTATATATTTTAGTTTTGAAATGTAGCATATTTTTAAAATTGCTAGTGAAACGTGATTTTTTTTTAGCTAGTTTTCAAAAATTGATCAAATATTTTCATTTTGTCACTGTGCAACCACTCCAGATGTTAACTTTTTTGCTTTAGGAATTTTTGTGTTCTTCCGCAACTTCTTGATTGAAGGTTTCTTTTCACCTTCTGAACCTCGAACCATCTTCATCTGTCTCATAACAGCTTCCCAGTTGGTCCTTTTCCCCCAGTATTATCCAATCCTTTGGGATCCTTCTGACCTGACCATTTAGATCATTTTCTGCCAAAAAAAAGTGATGCTCATAAATGGGACAATCAGATGTAATTGCTTTCATGTGTTATTTGAGTGGAAAGTCACATTCAGCCCACCACTATTGAAAATAAACTTGTGCAGTTATTGAAGTTGGAACATTTAGCAACAAACAGTGCTAATTTCACCAGAACAAGGCCCAGGTGAAATGCAGGCTTCTCTATACATGCAAAATAAAGATGCAGTAGGTGCTACTTAATATATTACCTTTGAAAAACACAGGCATGCAACACTTTAATCCCAATACAAGATAATGCTTAGTGTGGATCTATGATGTCAAATGATTTCTGTAGTAGGGCAGTGGTTCTCAATCTTTTACGCTTCACGTACCCCCTGGAAAGGTGTATGTAACTGGTGCACCCCTTGTATAGATAGATAAAACTATAGTTGTAGTGTAACAGTGGGAATATAATAAAACTTTGACTTTGTTACTAGATCTAGCGACTTATGAGCTCTTACAGTGTGCCCAAAAAATTTTGCCACATACCACACGTTGAGAACCCCTACTCTAGGAATCTGCATTCTTAAAACTATGATATTATAAGAGGGTTCCTTGGTTCAAGAGAGTTTACTGCTCTTATAAAGCAAAAAAAAAATGTATTCAGCAGGCTTCTAATGAGAATGAAATTGGGAAAAGAACTAATACCTAGTTAAGTGCTCAACTTCAAGTGGCCGAGCGACGGCAGTCCACAATTGTTTCTGCTAGAACTAAAATTTCATTCTGGTTGGCAACCTGTGTGAAATTTAATACTTAGTAGTAAATGTCAAGCTGTGCAGTTAACACATATTATTGTATCTACTTTTCTATTTAAAATTTTTAGGAAAGCATTAAAATTATAGCATAAAGTGATATTATCCAGGAAAGGTTTATGGTGAAATTGGATTGATTATAATTCTCAAAATTGAAATGTAAAAGTCCAACTGATCATACTATGAATATTTGAGTTAGTTATCTATCCAATGTTTTTGACAACTCCTCAATGCTCTGTGATGAAATTTGATTTGGAATTACCGTTTGATTTCAACATGAAAAAAAATATTATTGGCTGCTTAAACTTTCTGAGAGCATAGAATTTTAAGGCTGTATATTTTAGTTTTGAAATGTAGCATATTTTTAAAATTGCTAGTGGAACATTATTTTTTTTAGCTAGTTTTCAAAAATTGAGCAAATATTTTCATTTTGCCACTGTGCAACCACTCCAGATGTTAACTTTTTTGCTTTAGGAATTTTTGTGTTCTTCCGCAACTTCTTGATTGAAGTTTTCTTTTCACCTTCTGAACCTCGAACCATCTTCATCTGTCTCATAACAGCTTCCCAGTTGGTCCTTTTCCCCCAGTATTATCCAATCCTTTGGGATCCTTCTGACCTGACCATTTAGATCATTTTCTGCCAAAAAAAAGTGATGCTCATAAATGGGACAATCAGATGTAATTGCTTTCATGTGTTATTTGAGTGGAAAGTCACATTCAGCCCACCACTATTGAAAATAAACTTGTGCAGTTATTGAAGTTGGAACATTTAGCAACAAACAGTGCTAATTTCACCAGAACAAGGCCCAGGTGAAATGCAGGCTTCTCTATACATGCAAAATAAAGATGCAGTAGGTGCTACTTAATATATTACCTTTGAAAAACACAGGCATGCAACACTTTAATCCCAATACAAGATAATGCTTAGTGTGGATCTATGATGTCAAATGATTTCTGTAGTAGGGCAGTGGTTCTCAATCTTTTATGCTTCACGTACCCCCTGGAAAGGTGTATGTAACTGGTGCACCCCTTGTATAGATAGATAAAACTATAGTTGTAGTGTAACAGTGGGAATATAATAAAACTTTGACTTTGTTACTAGATCTAGCGACTTATGAGCTCTTACAGTGTGCCCAAAAAATTTTGCCACATACCACACGTTGAGAACCCCTACTCTAGGAATCTGCATTCTTAAAACTATGATATTATAAGAGGGTTCCTTGGTTCAAGAGAGTTTACTGCTGTTATAAAGCAAAAAAAAAATGTATTCAGCAGGCTTCTAATGAGAATGAAATTGGGAAAAGAACTAATACCTAGTTAAGTGCTCAACTTCAAGTGGCCGAGCGACGGCAGTCCACAATTGTTTCTGCTAGAACTAAAATTTCATTCTGGTTGGCAACCTGTGTGAAATTTAATACTTAGTAGTAAATGTCAAGCTGTGCAGTTAACACATATTATTGTATCTACTTTTCTATTTAAAATTTTTAGGAAAGCATTAAAATTATAGCATAAAGTGATATTATCCAGGAAAGGTTTATGGTGAAATTGGATTGATTATAATTCTCAAAATTGAAATGTAAAAGTCCAACTGATCATACTATGAATATTTGAGTTAGTTATCTATCCAATGTTTTTGACAACTCCTCAATGCTCTGTGATGAAATTTGATTTGGAATTACCGTTTGATTTCAACATGAAAAAAAATATTATTGGCTGCTTAAACTTTCTGAGAGCATAGAATTTTAAGGCTGTATATTTTAGTTTTGAAATGTAGCATATTTTTAAAATTGCTAGTGGAACATTATTTTTTTTAGCTAGTTTTCAAAAATTGAGCAAATATTTTCATTTTGCCACTGTGCAACCACTCCAGATGTTAACTTTTTTGCTTTAGGAATTTTTGTGTTCTTCCGCAACTTCTTGATTGAAGGTTTCTTTTCACCTTCTGAACCTCGAACCATCTTCATCTGTCTCATAACAGCTTCCCAGTTGGTCCTTTTCCCCCAGTATTATCCAATCCTTTGGGATCCTTCTGACCTGACCATTTAGATCATTTTCTGCCAAAAAAAGTGATGCTCATAAATGGGACAATCAGATGTAATTGCTTTCATGTGTTATTTGAGTGGAAAGTCACATTCAGCCCACCACTATTGAAAATAAACTTGTGCAGTTATTGAAGTTGGAACATTTAGCAACAAACAGTGCTAATTTCACCAGAACAAGGCCCAGGAGAAATGCAGGCTTCTCTATACATGCAAAATAAAGATGCAGTAGGTGCTACTTAATATATTACCTTTGAAAAACACAGGTATGCAACACTTTAATCCCAATACAAGATAATGCTTAGTGTGGATCTATGATGTCAAATGATTTCTGTAGTAGGGCAGTGGTTCTCAATCTTTTATGCTTCACGTACCCCCTGGAAAGGTGTATGTAACTGGCGCACCCCTTGTGTATATAGATAAAACTATAGTTATAGTATAACAGTGGGAATAAAATAAAACTGACTTTGTTACTAGATCTAGCGACTTTTGAGCTCACAGTGTGCCCAAAAAATTTTACCACATGTTGAGAACCCCTACTCTAGGAATCTGCATTCTTAAAACTACGATATTATAAGAGGGTCCTTGGTTCAAGTGAATTTAATGCTGTTATAAAGCAGAAAAAGTATTCAGTAGGCTTCTAATGAGAATGAAATTGGGAAAAGAACTAGTACCTAGTTAAGTGCTCAACTTCAAGTGGCCGAGCGACGGCAGTCCACAAATGTTTCTGCTAGAACTAAAATTTCATTCTGGTTGGCAACCTGTGTGAAATTTAATACTTAGTAGTAAATGTCAAGCTGTGCAGTTCACACATATTATTGTATCTACTTTTCTATTTAAAAATTTTAGGAAAGTATTAAAATTATAGCATAAAGTGATATTTTCCAGGAAAGTTTTATGGTGAAATTGGATTGATTATAATTCTCAAAATTGAAATGTAAAAGTCCAACTGATCATACTATGAATATTTGAGTTAGTTATCTATCCAATGTTTTTGACAACTCCTCAATGCTCTGTGATGAAATTTGATTTGGAATTACCGTTTGATTTCAACATGAAAAGAAATATTTTTGGCTGCTTCAACTTTCTGAGAGTATAGAATTTTAGGGCTGTTTATTTTAGTTTTTTTCAGTAATACATTTACACTCTTGCAGAAATCAGGTAATCTTATTTTGAAGAAAATTTTGTTACAGCGCATAATTGTGTCGTGCTTTAATATTTATAGAAATTATACTTTTCAATCCATGAAATAGAGTGAATGGAAATTTATTCATTTTTGCTATGAATTGCAATTTTAATTCCAATAATCTAAAATAAAAAGAATTATTTTGATTTCATCTTTGTTTTTTGTAAATAATATTTGTAATTTTCCCTTTGTATGAGGGATATGAAACTACATAATATGTACAGAAATTAAATTTCAGTTGTTTTATACAACAAAAAGGGGGTTAAGTGACTTAAACAAGTGTTTTTGGTGTGTAATGTAGAACTTGATACTACTAAAAATTCACTATGCAATTTTTTTTATATGTATACATGCTTCAATTTGTCTCTAAAAGAAGTTTCCCTGCAGGCCCTTTTGGAATTGGAGATGAACAGTGATCTCAAGGCTCAGCTAAGAGAACTTTTTATAGTAGGAGCCAAAGAAGTAGATGTAAATGGCAAAAAGGTATCTATTTTTTACTATATCATCACAGCATTAAATAGTAAATGCACATATTACCTTACACAGAAATCATCAAATCAAATATTTTTTGTGGAAAAAAATTAGTTCGTGTATTCATGGAACTTGAATCAATCTCTCCAGATTCACACAGACACTCTGGCATGAATCTGAAGAGAGGGGTTCAAGTCCCACGAATATAGTCCACAAAAATAGTGATATAGATCTGTCGTTCTTTATTAGGAACTAAACTGTTTCTAGTTTATTGAATTCTAAAGGAAACTTAATCTGAAAAAGGAAATTAATATAGAGTTTGTCTTGTGATAATGTACTTTTATTTATGGTAAATCATTAACATAAATGATGGTATTTTTTTATCTGCCTGTTAGTAATGTTGAACTGAACTGTTTGATAACTAGTATGCAGTAAAGTACTGAACATTCAATCAAAATTTGATGTTACCCCTCGTCATCTTTTTCTTGAAATAGTTCAGTTCGACAACCTAAATATAATTAAAATAATAATTATAAGTTTCTGGAAAACTTTTTTTTTTTTACAGGCTCTTGTTATATCTGTTCCTGTACCTCAGCTAAAGTCTTTTCAGAAAATCCAAGCAAGGTTAGTTCGGGAACTGGAAAAGAAGTTCAGTGGCAAGCATGTTGTTTTCATTGCAAGACGAACTATTTTGCCAAAGCCTACACGTAAGATGAAGGTTAAGAACAAGCAAAAGAGACCTAGAAGGTATGTTTATTACCATGTGTGTTTGGAGTATTTAGAACTTTCAAAGAACAAGGCATCCATACGACCAGGTTTCCGACTTTGATCGAGGGAGAATTGTGGGATTATGGGAAGGTGTATTATCATACTGAGATAGCGGTGCTCGTTTGGACAGAATGCTACCACAGTGATTAGAATATGGTGTCAGTGGGTAGAGGGGGGAACAAACTCACCGATGTCAGGGATCTCAATAGCCCTTCACACAAATGAGAGGACAGACATATGCGCATGGCTATGAATGATCGTACAGCCACATCAAACACCTTAGCTCAACAGTTAGGATGTATTGCACATCAACCAGTGTCCACACATATGGTTCGGTGTCATCTGCAGCATCAGGACATCCTTTGCTTGGCGGCCATTGTTTTGGCTACCATTGACTCTACAACACAGGCATATACAACTGCAATGGTGCCAAGAATGTTGCGCATGGATGTGCGAATGGCATCGCATTGTCTTTTCAGATGAATCCCACTTCAGTATGCAACACCATGATGAACAAATCCATATCTGATGGTACCGTGGCGACAAACTTGGTGAGACATGCACGATGCAGTGCCATACAGGTCCGGCCCCTGGTGTTATGGTATGACCGGTACTTTGAACAGCCAGCGTTACATCACTGAGATGTTGTAGCCTGTGGTCGTACCTTATCTTCAAGGGCTCTCTGGTGCCGTTTACCAATAGGACAATGCTCAACCACATGGCATTCATTGTCCAAAAATTCCTGGATAGCCACCATGTGACACTTCTGCCTTGGCCTGCATGTTCACTGGATCTGTCCCCAATTGAACATGTCTGGTCCATGATCTCACGATGACTAGCACACCAGCAGCTGCTACAACAGACGAACTTTGGCTACATATCGAAACTGCGTGGACCGACATTCCCCAAACACACATCCGATGTCTCATCCTCTCAATACCAGACTGTGTAGCAACGGTTATTGCTGCTCATGGTAGCTACAAAAGATACTGAATTCTTTGTATTCCACAGTCTAACCGAGTTGTATATGTAATCATTTGATCCTTGTAACCTGGGTTCGAGCCCCGGGTAAGGTATGGCTGTTTGTGTTGTTTTTCTGCTGAGGGCCTGCCATCCTCTCAGACCTTCTACTATGGCATATAAACTGACAGGCTCCTGTCAGACCTCTGTGGCAAGCAGCTGCTTGAGGGGGTATTTATTTTTTTTTAACATAAGCTATGTATTCACTAAATATGGTTTTGATATCTCTTGTCTTTCCCATTGTTGCACTTTTAATGGCCAACAGTGTATATTTAACTTGCAGTTTTAGTTGCATGGTTATGGCATAACTTGAATTGTGTCACATTAGCAGTGGGAATTTTTATAGTTTCTTGATAATCATAAAGCATTTGCACATTTCCCCTGAATTTGTCACTAAAAGTAATTCTCAACTTTGAGACAAACCCTATGCACTACTGTCTTTAATAGATACTCTTTCATGCATTGTGTAAGAGCAACTATACTTTGAGCTATCTGTTTTGTGATTAACCGATTCATGAAACAAAATTTGTGAATTTTTTGCTCTTCAAATATCACATCAGTCTGGAAGTTAAAATTGTCTTTTTCTATTATCAATCCAACCTTGTAACTCTTTGTGATACACAGTATTAATGTTCACCATTTACTCTGTAAGTAAAAAAGTTTAAAACAGTATTGGTCTCCAATTCAGCAGCTAAGATCCCAGTTGAAGGTATTGACGATACCTGCGTAGGAGAGCCCTACTTTGTGCGTATTAAGAAACAAGCTGGATCACCTTGATATGAGGCTTTCATCTTTCTCCTAACAGCTGTATAGCAAATCCCCTCAACCTTTTCTGAACCTTGGGATCCTTGTGAGATCTAGCCATTTAGCCCACTGTGTGCAAAAAATGTGCTAAGAGATAAGAATCCAACTCACTATATAAAGAAGTAACAGTTGAAATATTTAATAGCATCTTTCTTTAGAAGTCAAAATTGACAAAGGTTGAAAGAATAATTCATTTGAACTTCTAAATAAGCAAACATTTTAGTAAATGGTTTGATCTAACAATTGCTTGTTCTGATTAGCTTTTGAGGTAAACTCCTGCAACTGACAATTTTTACTGTGGAATATTTCAGTTTCCATAACTTTTAAGTGCTGATTATTGCTGAAATTCCAAATTTATGTAGTCCTTATTTGATCTTTAACCCATTAACACCTGAGAAATTGAGAAAAGGGTAGTAAAGACAAAGTCCATTTCAAATCTCAGCCATTTTTAGTGTTAAAGGTGTTAATTCCCATTAAAAAATCAGTTCAAAATGTAATAATATACAAATTCTCATGATTTGATAGACCTCTTGTATAAAGTTCTACTGATTCCTGAGAGATTTCCAAATGTAAATAATGACATATGATGTAATCTTTTTTTTTTTCAAATGAATTGAAAGTAAAATTCATATTTTTAGTTGTATCTTTCATCAGTGGCATTGCAAGTTGACCTGGGTCCTTGTGCAATACTTCTTTACTGGGTCTCCTCTTTAAAAATATTTAAAAAAAAAGAGTATTAGACTTGATCCTTTTTTTTTGTCTACTGGCTACCAAAGACCACTCACAATAAATAATAAACATTTCTGAAAAAAGAAATGGAGGAGGGAACATTTGCACTGGCCCTGGTTTACCTGACTCATGGTAGCCATCAGTTTCTGCTTGTAACAATCTCTTGTAGATGGCTTTTCATTCATGTTGCAGGCAGCAGTTACAGAAAAAAGTGCATTAAATTTGCTTAGTATTGAATTGGAATTTTTCTTTTAAAAGGATTGTGAAATAATTTTCATTTAATGCATATCTAGTTGAATTTTGTAAGTAGTATGGGAAAAAAGATATAGATCCATATGTTTTTTAAATATTGTGTAAATTGTTTTATTTAATAGATCCAGGCAAATGCTATGTATGTGTTAGTAACCATCAAACTACAGTTGTGAAATCCATTAGCAACCAACATTCACAGTTTGAGCTCTCATGTTATTGTTAGTGATAGTGGTGTTACAGTGTTCCCATACATCACTGTTTGGCATCTCCGAGTACACAAGGCAATATTTAGTTGTTTTGTGTTTCCACAAAGATGCAAAATTAGAGTGAGGAGAAGTCTCGATTAACCATTTCTTTTTTTTTGTTGTTGGTTAATGCTTTTTCTCCCCAACAGTACTTAAGAATTACTAAGTACAATCCAAATTTAATCATTATGGTGTGATGGGGGGGGGGAGACACATTAAAGAGTGGGTGGTGCAAGATAACATGGAAAAAGGTATTGCAGAGGGAATGAAAAAAACCTATTGTATTGCAGATATAAATAATTACTTACCTGAACTGTTTCTTTCTGAAAATCAAATTGGAATTTAAGTTTGCATTTCTGTTGAAAAAGGTGAAAACTCAGCCCGAAATGCATTGTTGGAAATATGGGGTTGTAAAGGCTAATAATTGAAAACTTGTATATGTCTTTGAAATATTGATTTTTTTTTTTGCATACATAATTTATGAAAACATACTCTAAGTGTTCATCTGCAAAAACATAAATAGGTAAGCTTGAAGCATGATTTTGCCACAATTAAATGTTGCCCAAATGGCAAAATGTTTTTGTGTCTATGTAGGAGGAACATTCAAGGTCAGCTATGTTGTAAGGAAATGAGCAGATAAGATGCTGGAGAATTTGTGGGCATCCAAAAATGTGTGTGGGACAGTGAAAAATACATATGCACATTTACTCCTGGTTGAGACTACATGATTATTATATAGTGAACGTTATTTACTATTTCCATTAAGTTGGTTACTTATGTTCAGTTTTCCAATCCTTACGCATTTAAAGTGACTTCGTGAGTTCTTATTTGGTTAACCCTTTTTTAACATTCATATCTTTTTTTTTCACTTTTTTTATCATGCTTTGCAGCCTCTGGTCATAATTAGTGGCAGAGTGGTTAGCATGTTTGGCTACTGAATCAAAGGGACCTGGGTTTGAGCCCCAGGTAAAGCATGGGTGTTTGTTGCTGTCTTTCTGCCGAGGTCTTTCCTTCCTCACTGATCTTCTCTGTGGTATATATTAAACTCATAGGCTCCTATCAGACCTCTGTGGCAAGCAATTGTTGAATGGGATATTTATTTTTATCTCATTTTCAAAGAAATGAGATAATAGTTTTACTTTGTCATCTGTAGACATAAAACTTTTTTCTCTATGGAGATAATTTAAAAAACTCTTTTTGTGTTGGTTAGGTATTGATGAAATATTGCAATTTACACTTTTTGAATTGTTACCCTCTAATGGTAGAAAAAATTGAAAATTCCAAAATTTTGAATGAATATTGCAAATAAGGTATCTATGCTAGAAATTTTGGTGGTGGAATGTGAAGGTCATAAAGTTTTCATTTGAAACAATGAATTGTTCCCATAGACCCAGGGTGGGTGGGACAATCTAATGTTTTTGTTTTTAGAGAACAAAAAAAATTAGGTTGAATAGGTATTGATAAACTATTAAGACTTGCACTTTCTGAATATCCCAAAAGCTCTAAATGCACCCTCTAATTGTGGAAAATTTGAAAATTGCTAAATTTTAAATGTTACAAATGATGTATTTGAAAATTGAAATTTTTGTCGTACAATGTGAAGGTTACAAGAGTGAAAAAGTAGATAAACAAAAACTCGATTCTCTTTAAAAATGAAGATTCCCATATGTGTCAGATGCGGTATGATTTATCCTAATGTATTTTATCATTTTAAGCCAATCCTATATTTCACTTCCATTCCTGTATCCTGCATATCTGAATTAACACTGTAATTTGTTTCATGTCCTGATTTCCTGATTTTGACATAAATGAGAGTTAAATTTTTAATTTGATTCTATGTCTAATCACTGTTTCATATCTCCCATTTGTCTTAAAATAGCCGAACTCTGACAGCAGTACATGATGCTATTTTAGAAGATTTAGTGTTTCCTGCTGAAATTGTTGGGAAAAGAATCAGGATTAGATTGGATGGAAGTCGTCTTATGAAAGTTCATTTAGATAAAAATCAACAAACTAACATAGAACACAAGGTAAGTTAAGAGTTATTACTCTGATTATAAAAAAATTATTTCTTATATGTTCTAAGATTAGAAACGTGTTAAATCTTGTGGTTTTGCCATTGTTAACAAATCATTAAGCCCTTTTAAAGCTGAGATAATTAAATCATCAGACAAGTAATAAATTCCCCCTTCAGTTATTTGAAGTTCATTATAAACACAATGAGTTTATTTTTAATGATCCTCAGTGAAATTGATTTTTAAAAATATTTTTTTATAAGTGTTCACAATATTTCTCGCAAATATTAAAGTATATTGAAACTTGATTCTATACCTTTGTTTGCGAACCAATGTATATTTGCTTTAATGATGATGTAACAATCCAACTCCTAAATATATGAGGAAGTTTTTTTGTATCTGATAGGCAAATATATATTGTTTTTCAACAGTCTTATTTCCAGGCAGTCACTGTAATATAAAAGTGTTCAGTCAAGACTTCTGTTATACAGGGTATTTCAAACAGGACTCAACACTCTTGTATTTTTCTATTTAAACTTGACAAAAGACACAAATTGGACATATGCCACCTTTACAACAGATGTTGAAAGTGATTTCCTGCAACCTGGATGCAGGTTTGTACCCGTTTCATGGCATTTGCAGCAACCTTTCGTAATGTTTGTTTTCTTATGTTTAAAATCTCTCTCAATGTTAACCTTCAAGTCTATGAGGATTGTTTTGAAACACTGCACATTTGAGATATTCCCAAAGGAAAAAATCTGGAAGAGTAAGATCTGGGTATCTTGGTGGCCACAAATTTTTTGAAATCAAATGATCACCAAAAAATTCCTGCTACATGACCATTGTGTCATTTGCAGTATGGGCAGTTGCACCATCTTGTTGAAACCAACACTCTTATTTATTCGCATCCAATAGTGCAATAAACTGTTAGATGAGGTCACGATAAACTTCACCAGTTACAGTTTTACAGTTGAGTCAAAAAATAAAGCCCCTATCACACAACGATGGGAAATTGCACACCAAACACCAATTTTTTCTGCGTGTAATGGCCATTCATGAAAAGTGAGGATTTTCACTGTTCCATATTCGACTGTTCACCTATCCATTCAAGTGAAACCAAGCCTCGTCACTGAAATAAACATGATCCAACACCTCAATTCCATTTTCATCAACAAAAGAGCGAAACCAACAACATTATTGTAAGTGTTTTTCATGATCTGGTTCTTTCAGTTCATGAATGACACCAATGTGGTAGGCATGAAATTTTAACTTTGTAGCCCTGTAAACAGTAGCTGGTAACAGTCAAACCTGTGAAGATAATTTTCTAAGAGATTTTCTGGGTGAGCGAGTTAAATGCTGAGACACCATCAAGAACTTCGGCAATTAACAGTGATGGCCAGCCTGGGCTCTTTTGATCCTGTACAGACCCAGTATTGTGAAATTTATGAATCAAACGAGATATTGTCAACTTGTTGGGAACTCAAACTGAGGAAACTTCAAGTCAAACTCCTCACACGTTTGTAAGATTTGTACACACAATAAGTCTCAACAATAAATACATGTTCTTTTTTTGAAAACAACATAGCTGACACAACACAAAGGAATGAGTGCTTGAGTGAGACTAGCACGTGACAAGGTCATTTCAACTGCTAAAGGCTGTTAATCTTGAGTACAGTAATGTCAACTGACTAATATTATGGCAAAAAATGTACATGCGTGCAAGTTCTACTCTCTTATATTTAGGGTTGTGTCCTTTTTGAAACACCCTGTATCATGCACTTTGTTTGCTATTAGGAAGGCTTAAGTAATAAATGAAGTGTGCTGATTGGTTGGAGCATGGAAAGAAAAATTTGGTTTATTAATATAATGGTGGTATCTGTTGATAAGCCGTCCAATGGCCGAGTGGTTAGTGCGCTTGGCTACTGATCTAAGGGGCCTGGGTTCGAGCCCAGGGAAGGCATGGATGTATGTGTCGTTTTTCTGCTGATGGCCTGTCATCCTCTCAGACCTTCTACTATGGCATATAAACTGACAGGCTCCTGTCAGACCTCTGTGGCAAGCAGCTGCTTGAGAGGGTATTTATTTATTTTTTTATCTGTTGATAAACTAAGATTGCCTTTTTAGCTCTTTCTAGGAAAATTATATATTCATAGTGCTATTCATTGTTTTTGAAATTATAATTACCTTTATTGGAGTAGATGTAAGTAAAGTCATAATGCAAAGAACGTTGAACAATGACAATTTATAAAGCTTATATAGGATTGTGTGCTTCAATTGGTCAACCCATCTATCCATTGATATTTGAAGTTTCAATATTTATGCAAACCAATAAAAGTATTCTTAGGTTTCAAGTAGAAAAATTATAGTATTGTGACATGGTTTCCAGGACAATACTGAGAAACATTGAAATACTATTTTGTGTGAAATTTCAATATTTTCAAAAGGGGCACAGATTCCTCTGTAGACCACCAGTTTCATAATCTGCAGTTCCCAGGTTAAGTCCCAACTGGGTGGAGTTGAGATTTATCTTTGCAAAACTCTCCACCATGCCCTTGGTCAGTACAGGACACCGATGGCCTTGGAAAGGATGTCATCCATTAGATGGGATGTTAAGCCGTGGCCCCATATAAGGTAGAGAGAGAGCCATGCCCTGTGCACATTAAGAACATACCAGATGACCTTGGTGGAAGGTTACCATGTCTCCCAACAGCTGTTCAGTGGGTCCTCTTCCCCCACATTTCTCTGAGCCCACAAGTCCTTGTGACCTGGCCATCTAACCTGTTGTGAGCAAAAAGTGACACTCAGGTTTAAAACAATCCAATATTTCCAAAAATGTATTGATTTCCCTTTTTATGTAGGACAGATTAATCCATTTTAAATATCAGCCTGTGCTTTGAAATATATATCTCAATCTTATTTTTAACATTCAGTTAATACTTTTGAGTCTGGCATTTCTACCAGTTTTTAAGTTCAGATTTTAGTTGTACATACTCAACTTAAAAACTCCTTTGAAAAAGTGACTATTATTATTATGAACTTTTCACTATGTTTAATGTTTTTTTTTTTTGAATAGTCTTGGGCATCTTGGGAAAATAATGAGATAATAGAAAATAGTATTGCTACAGCTGCCAGACTGAACTGAAATTACTAATAGTGAATGAGTATTTCAAATAACAAAAACTAGTTTACTTTCACTTTTCCTGCCTAATTCCAATGCTAATAAGTTTTACTCATTTTTTTTTTAATTTAAATTTTGTGTGTTCACTAGGCACTTGACACATAGTAAGATTTGTTCTAAGCCAAAACAAAAAATTTGAATGAAAGTGAAATAACTTGGTTATTTCCATAATCTAATGTTCTATTATAATCATTAGACAAGTCTGTTATATCAGGTTTCATCATGTCTTATTGCCTGACCATTAACCTAGTTTCTATTCAGGGTTTTAGAAAAATATATGCCTGTGTGATGATTATTTAGAAAAACTTAATCCTCTGATGACTGAAGTATGATTCTGATGGGCAAATAAATTAGTTTCCATGTTCACTGATGATTTTAAAGCGATTGCAGCAAGATACTGAGCTTGGTAATTGTTGGGATCCTCCCAACCCACCCAATATATAAGGCTTTTCTCAAATTTATAACCTTTGAGTAAAATCCTGATCAAAAGAGACAATCAAATTAAGACTATTCCTGCAACCTCTAGCTAACTTATTATAGAAGGCAAGTACAGTAATCTGCTGTTTGAGAGAAGATACAGGCGTATCTTTCTATGAATTATAACCCCTACACAAAAACATTATTTTAAAGCACAAATTAATGAATGAAAATAAGAAAAAAATCCGTTGCTCCAATCTGACTTAAAGTTGAAGAAAAGTCTGCTTTTCAGTTAGCTGAGAGCCCAGCAACATAGTTGAAGTAAATAAGACAAACATTAAGCTATGTGTGCAACCCTTTTTGTATTTTATGGCTGTAAAAAAACAATTGTTACAAGAATCAGTGACGTTATGTTTATTAATAGAAAAAGTGTATTGTATATCTATAGTTAAGAGAACTATAGCATTCCCTAATCTTTTTTCAGACTGACACCTTTGCAGCTGTGTACAAGAAGCTTACAGGGAAAGAAGTAACATTCGAATTCCCAGAGCCACTCTTTTAAGCATGGAATAGTGTGTGAAAAAGCTGCATGTGAGAATAAAAAAAAAAGGAAAACACTTTTGTATTAGTTTACTTTTCCAGAATAATGCTGCCGTTGCAATTTGAACACTTGAGATATTAATTATTTCATTCGCTACCTGATAAGATTTCAAAGCAAGATGTAATGCAAAAGCACGCGCAACTAGGCAATGTAGGAGGTATTTTCTCTACGAGAGAATTTTTCAAAAAATAGCAAGAAATACGTTGGAGTTATTATTTCTTGGACTAAGGAAATTGGCATTTAAACCATTATATGTATGCTAGTGTTTTAAATTTTTTTGTAGAAATATATATTTCTAAAATTTGCTAACAAAAATAAAACTGCTTTACCACAAAATACTATTACAGGACATGGGATTGCATGCATACGGATTATCTAAGGATTTCTACAATAATACTTATTGCAGAAATCTTAGATTTTTTTATTACCTGCTGTGGTATTAGCAATTCGCAGCCTCTAAAGTTGTAACTCGTTCATTAAACAAATGCTAGAGTTAGTATATAATGATGAAAATAGACTCCAATGTGGGACTCTCCACCCCAACAAGCGCACTAATCATTAAAATATTTGACTAATCTCGTCCAGTTGAATTTTTAAATACGTTTCGCTGACGCATAGTACGAGGGATGGTCAGAAAGTAACTTCACCAGGTGCATAATCTAGCAACTAAAGATAGTAGTGGCTACTTGACTGATCAGTGGTCAAAGAAAATAAGCCTTGTTCGGTTTTTGGTCAATTTACAAACACTAAATTTATACCACGGTATGGTGACCTTATTTGGAGGGCATTCGTAATCTGTAGTTCCAAGGTTCGAGTCCTCTTGGAGCAGTGGCGAGATCTATCTCTACCAAACCCTGTCTGTTCAGAGGACATCAATGGGCTTGGGAAAGTCGACATCTGTGAGATGGGTAGGAGAGCTGTACCCTATGCATCCCCCTAATAGGGGACCACCTTGACGTGGTGGTGGTGGTGGTGGGGGGGGGGGCCTAGGGTCCAGCAACCCGGTTGAAGGCTTTGCCAGCCGGATTGGGTCCCCGGCTGGAGCATTGCCAAGACCAACCGAGGCCGACGACATCGCCGAACGGTTCCCCTTGGCCTAGTAAGCACGAGCCCTATCAAAAGTCTGGGCCTTACTAAGAGTTTCCACCCGGGTGCCGAGCGAACTTGGATCTAAATGGCTAACCGGGGAACAGATTAAAGTTAGGTTTCTTCTGGTGGTCAGCTTTCCTTCTATAGGACTGCTGCCATGTGAGGCAGGGGTTCAGGTGCGTCTATATGGCGTATTCCTTGCCCCCGGCTCTAGATAGCACGGCTCTTCATAACTGGTAGTGCTTTCAGGCGGAATCGGGAATTGCCGTGGTTGCATAAGATCACAACAAATAGAACGAAATATACCCTGTGCATGTGGACGGGGGTGGCTCAGTCGGTAGCGCGCCAGGCTCGTAATCTGTAGTTCCCAGGTTCGAGTCCCAGCTGCGTCAGAATTGAGATTTATCTCCGCAAAATTCCCCGCCCTGCCCACGGTCAGTAGGGGACACCGATGGGCTTGGAAAGGCCGCCGTCTGTCGGATGGGACGTTAAGCCGTGGCCCCGTGTGCGGGAGAGCCATACCCTGTGCACGTTAAAGAACACGCTGGATGGCCTTGACAGGAGGCTACCATCTGTCTCCCAACAGCTGTTCCAGTGGGTCCCCAACCTCTGAGCCTTCGGGGTCCATGTGACCTGGCCATTTAGCCCATGGTGTGCAAAAAAGTGCCGCTCAGAGGTAAAACAACCCAACCCTGTGCATGTTGAATGACCGTGACAGGAAGCTGCCAGTGAGGACATGGAAAGGCTACCTTCCATCGGATGGGACGTTAAGCCGTGGCCCACGTGCACATTAATGAACACGGCCTTGACAGGAGGTTACTTCCTCCCCCCAAACTTCGGGGTCCTTGTGGCCTAGCCATATAATTCGTGTGCAAAAAAAAGTGCCGCTCAGAGGTAAAAGTCAATCCTGAGTAGGGAAGATCACTGTTTGTGAATTGAAGCACGTAGCAACCAGAGACTAGTTGACGAGAAACAGCCAGTGTGGGAGCTATCTCGGGATTGACCTGCAGACAGTAATACAACTAAACGATCAGAGACCAGTGTTCATGTGTGTAGACAATTACCACTATTGCAGCAGGAACAGTAGCTAGTTTCCTAACCACTATGCCAGTCGAAGGCTAGACTTGAGGGGATATTTATTTGTTGGTGAATAGAAAGTGCAACTATCTTATTTCTTCTGTACAGTTTACCCTACTAATGTGTCTTGTTTTACCATCGATTATTAGGTTTATTTGAAGCCACTTGTGCTAATATTGAGTATAGGGGGAAAATTGTCTTGTGCAGGATAGGATCCTGATAACATGAAGCAAGAGGTCATGGGTTCGGGTCCCAGCTGACAAGATAGCACGGTTGGCTACTGAACTAAGGGAACTGGGTTCGAGTCCCGGGTAAGACATGGATGTGTGTGTCGTTTTTCTGCTGATGTCCAGCGATCCTCTCGGACCTATGGCGTATTAAACAGAGGCTCCTGTCAGACCTCTTGGCAAGCAGCTGGCTTGATGGTGTATTTATACCCAGTATTAGCAGAATACAAGAGCCAAGATAGTGGCTTCAAATAAGTCTATTAATATATGACTAAATGCATATTGGCTATCAGTAAGGAAAAGTGGATTTTTACACAAAATATAACGAGGATTTACACGTTAAAAGATATGTTGCTTTCTTTCACAGCTGAATAAAGGTAATTTGTAGGAGCAAAGGGGTAGAATTTGAGCCCTTGACTCGTACGCTGCTGTAATCAAATATGTTGTACATACATTAAAGGAACGCGTTTAACATTCAACTGTAAAAAAATTTTTGCAGTAATTATCGTTAAAAGTAGGTACGGGGTATGATGGACAGTAGATTGAAAGCACTGAGGCAATTCAAAATTTCTCAGGAAAGCATCGAAAATTGAATAAGATGGTCATGTACTATTTGTTGCCAGATGTTCGGCAACTACGGCAATCCCCGGTTCCGTCTCATGACACTACGAAGTTAATGGAAAGCCGTGACTATCTAGAGTCGGGAGCAAGAATACACAATATCGATGCATCTCATCCCCGACCTCACATGGCAGCAGTCCTATAAAAGGAAAGCTAACCACCGGAAGAAACCTGAAATTTAATCTGTTACCCAGTTAGCCATTAACAAGGATATGTAAATCCAAGTTCGCTCGGCACCCGGGGTGGAGACTCTTAGTGAGGCCCAGACTTTGAAAAGGGCTCGTACTTATAGGGGACCAAATCCGTTCAGCCGTGCCCTTGAACTTGCTCCATGGAGCACCTGATGTTGAGGTCTTGACACCGTCCAACCGGTCAGCGATGTCTTCGACCTCGGTTGGTCTTGGCTCTGTCCAACCGGAGACCCAATCCAGTCAGCAAAGCTTTCGACTGCTTGCTGGGCCCAAAGCCCCCCCCCACACACACCACGTCAAGGTGGTCCCCTATCGGGGGGGGGGGATAAGATGGTCAAGAAGATAATTCAAAACACAATGATGAATGGCAGATTTTTTGAAATCATTGTTTTCCAGTAGTGTTATTGTATAAACTTCAACATGCCTATTTTAAAGTTATACGGTATGGATTTATTTTTTCTTAACGAAAGAAATTATTTGAGCGTTTTTTTTTTTACTCTTAAGCCTTGGCACCATCTTTTCTGAAGCAGCCATGGGCTACGGAGGTCCAACAAGACCGCACAATTTAGTTCAAGCATATCTGTCCTGAGCTATATCTGTTGCATCTGGCCACTGCACACCATTTGTAATAAGGTCCTGTTGTCTCTTCCTTTTTTACGTACAATAAATAATTCTTAAACCTGCAATTTTATTCTTATTACAAAGTGAAACCATTTTCTATTAATGAACTATTTGCTCAGCAGATGGCAGCAATTTCTAGGTGCTAGAAAACTAAGCTGATGGATGGGCGATTCGTAGTAAACTTTCCAGAAGTTCTGTAACAGCAAAAAATATGTAAGTCCTTACATATTCTTTATGTAAAAGCTTGATGTTGAGCTCGCATAAACAGCAAGCAAGAATGCAGGGCACGTTTAAATACGCGTGCATTCTGATGAGCTGATGGGGTCCTTAAGTGCCCAGGACCGTGCAAGGCCTAGCGCCCATTACCAATCCACGCCTCCATAAAATTATATTCGTATTCGCGTAAAATATTGGCGCTGTTTCTGGATAAATGTGTCGCGGCTGAATACGTTTTGCACCTGTCTTTGTTCAAAATCGAAGTTTGACATTCCTGGTATTATTGTAAATTATTTTTAACATTTAGAAGAAGAGAAGAAAACACATAAAGCAGACGAAAATGATGCCAAAATTTAAATTAATTATTCTTCATTAATATTGTATACTGCTATAGAAGGTAGGTTTTGAGCAGAACTATTAACTTTATAAAGTAGAAAGTGTGATAAGAATAAATAGTATCTATTCGCATTTCACAGTAAAAAAAATTGTTACGGGAAAGAAATAGTTTAATGTGTTAGAAAGTGTCAGTGCCTGGTATTTATTGCAGGTGATACATTTTAATTTTTTTTTGAATGTTAGATGTCATGACAGACAGATGCGATATATATATGTTGGACAAGTGGAGTGTATAGTATATCCACAATGTCTTGTCACTCTCCTATATACTATTCTTTATCAATAACAAGAGCGATACAGTTGTATACTATAGTAAATGTCTGATTACAATTTATATAAGTAGCAGAAACTTCATAATTCCATTTGCAAACTGTCGTATCTCTATAAAAAATGAAGGCTGTGAAAATGGAGCATTTGAGTGGAGAGCATATGCATCAATGTTGTGTTACTTATACAATATAAATTATTTGTATTAGCCGTCCCATGGCCGAGTGGTTAGCACGCTTGGCTATTGATCTAACGGACCTGGGTTCGAGCCCCGGATTAAGGCATGGATGTTTGTGTCGTTTTTCTGCTGAGGTCCTGCCATCCTCACAGACCTTCTACTATGGCATATAAACTAACAGGCTCCTGTCAGACCTCTGTGGCAAGCAGCTGCTTGAGAGGGTATTTATTTATTTTTTTTTATTTATTGATAGAGAATATAGCAGGATGGCAAGGATATACTCATCTTTCCATATACACTGATACTTGTAATCATAGCAAATGTGGGATGGAACTAGCCTTTCTCCCCATGAACTCATACAAATCATAAACTGTGTAATTTTGAACATATATATTTTGACATAACTGCTGTTTACAGTTGCAAAGTGTCATATTTGTTTTCTCCAATGTAATGATATGTTGGGCTTTGTAAAGTGCCTGACCTCCAGTCTTGCAATATAAACTGGTGGAAACAATTTTTTTTCACACAGTAATCACATAAAATGGTTAATTTGCTGCACCGCAGGGGTGGCTCAGTCGGTAACGTGCCAGGCTCATAATCTGTAGGTTCCAGCTGGGTCAGCGTTGAGATTTATCTCCGCAAAAATCCCCACCCTGCCCATGGTCAGTAGGGGACACCGATGGGCTTGGAAAAGCTGTCGGATGGTACATTAAACCATGGCCCCGTGTGTGGGAGAGCCATACCCTGTGCACGTTAAAAAACATGCTGGATGGCCTTGATGGGAGGCTACCATCTGTGTCCCAACAGCTGTTCCAGTGGGTTCCCTCCCCCAACCTTCTCTGAGCCTTCGGGGCCCTTGTGACCTGGCCATTTAGCCCATGGTGTGCAAAAAATTGCTGCTCAGAGGTAAAACAACCCAACCCAAAGTTACACCACAGGGAAAAAAAATTATAAACCAACAAACTAAAAAAATAATGATATAAATTATAAATTTAAATAGTTTTAACACTAAAAGACTAAAATGTTGATAATATACATTGCTAAACCACCTTACAAGAAGCAATGTTAGAAAGAGATTGATGAACAACACTCATTTGTTAATATAAAACTTTATTATTCCACACTTTAAGCTTTCAGTGCCAGGACTTGATTAATCTGTTTTCAAAAATCACTACAAATGAACTTGCAATGCATTTTTTTTATGCTTATTCATTAGTTGTTTCATAATGAGGCTTAGAAGTTGAGTTGCATTTTTAGAGGAAAACAAAAAATTTTAAAGAACAAGGCTGAAACAAAATCTTATTTGAGACAATTATTTGAAATGGCACTTATTGCTAAAACAGCAAACCTCGAAACCTCAGTTTCACACATTAAAAAAAAAACACAAGAAAACATCTATTACTATTTTAACAACTGTGATGCATTTCTAAATTCCATTTCAAAAAATATATTTTTTATTCCTATTTTGAACTGTTGTCCTTTGCTGGTGAACATTTTCATGAATATTTTTATCTTCTATTATACTATTTTTTTTACACTTTCATTGAAATAAATATTGGTGAGTATTATATATATGAAAACTTTGTATTAGAAAATATCCATACTTACAAATTAAACTTATTTTATTAATATAAAGTGATATATGACAAAGGATCCATAAAAACTAGATGAAATTGTTCAAAACCAAAAAAAAATATATATATAAATAGCAGCTGCTACGCTGTGCTCAGCTTTAAATTATTAATTGCTTAAACAAATAAAAATATAAATCTCTTCAAAGTCAGGAAATGTTTATATACATTATAGAATTATTCCACCATCTAGTGAGGAGCTTTTAAATAAATGCTTTCACAATTTAACACAATATCACTCTGTTTTGCCTGAGATTGTTTTGAAATGAAATTGTTGTTTGAGGACACAAAACGTGGAAGTTTTTAAACTGCAATTATTTTTAAACAACGAACCTTCATTCCACATTTAAATAACTTCCCAGAAACAAAATAGTGTCATTGGAGTCAAATATTGTTTTCAGTAGTTATCACAAACAGTAAACCTCTTATGCATTTCAAAAGAGAAACCTCAGAACAATCTTATTGGAAACGCACATACATTAAACTATAAACCTACATTCCACAAGTAAAAAATAAAATTCCAGAATAAAATTAATCCCATGAGATGACTAATGTAAACAAAAATTTGGATTGGATGGGAGAAATAGTGCAGCTGTCTTTTTGGAAAACACCGTAAACAATGAACTGGATTTCTGTGGATCCACTTTTGGGTCCCACTTTGGCATCTTTGCAGAGCTGTTTTTCATATTGTTTATCTTAGTACATCTTAACTAGTCAATTCTTTATGTATTAACTCTTAACTACATGTGACCATTGGGGCGGGGGTGGCTCAGTCAGTAGTGCGCCAGGCTCGTAATCTGTAGTTCCCAGGTTCGAGTCCCAGCTGGGTCAGCGTTGAGATTTATCTCCGCAAAATTCCCCGCCCTGCCCACTGTCAGTAGGGGACACCGATGGGCTTGGAAAGGCCGCCGTCCGTCGGATGTGACGTTAAGCCGTGGCCCCGTGTGCGGGAGAGCCATACCCTGTGCACATTAAAGAACACGCTGGATGGCCTTGACGGGAGGCTACCATCTGTCTACCAACAGCTGTTCCAGTGGGTCCCCTCCCCCAACCTTCTCTGAGCCTTCAGGGTCCATGATGTGCAAAAAAGTGCTGCTCAGAGGTAAAACAACCCAACCCATGTGACCACTCTGGGACTTAATTACACACATAGCACATTGAATAAAATACGTACGTTAAATGCTTTGCACACTGAATAAACTGTCATTTTTGTGATTGAATAAGTGTAAAGAAAGGATTATAGTATAATATTTTTATTGGTGAGGATAATAAATAGCATTTTTGTGCACATTACATATATCCTCAGTTCTCCCAATGTTCATCTCAGATAATTCTTCCAACATAGTGGTCCTTGTGGCTGCCATTTGTGTGCAAAAAAAGTGCTGCTCAGAGTTAAAACAATCCAACTTAAATGTAGCATCATTCACAATTTCTAATCAGGTCACCATTGACTGACCCTCACATCCCAAATTCATTATTATATTAAGGTGTTAAAAAAACTAGGAACTAGATTTTTTGGCCTTGGAAGAGGAACATACATTCGAAACTTGGAATTCATGTCATGTAGGGGCGGGGGTGGCTCAGTCGGTAGCGCGCCAGGCTCGTAATCTGTAGTTCCCAGTTCGAGTCCCAGCTATGTCAGCATTCAGATTTATCTCCGCAAAATTCCCCGCCCTGCCCATGGTCAGTAGGGGACACCGATGGGCTTGGAAAGGCCGCCGTCCGTCAGATGGGACGTTAAGCCGTGGCCCCGTGTGTGGGAGAGCCATACCCTGTTCATGTTAAAGAACACGCTGGATGGCCTTGATGGGCGGCTACCATCTGTCTCCCAACAGCTGTTCCAGTGGGTCCCCTCCCCCAACCTTCTCTGAGCCTTCGGGGTCCTTGTGACCTGGCCATTTAGCCCATTGTGTGCAAAAAAAGTTCTACTAAGAGGTAAAACAACCCATCCTAGAAGAGCCATACCCTGTGCACGTTAAAGAACACCCTGGATGGCCTTGACGGGAGGCTACCATCTGTCTCCCAACAGCTGTTCCAGTGGGTCCCCTCCTCCAACCTTCTCTGAGCCTTCGGGGTCCTTGTGACCTGGCCATTTAGCCCATGGTGTGCAAAAAAGTGCCGCTCAGAGGTAAAACAACCCAACCCATGTCATGTATCTACAGGGTACCAAAATATTTGAAATTGAAGTAAAAATCTCAATAATTTTATATATATATATAAAAAAGCCATGGGCTATGAGAGAGAGTGCTGATATTAGCAAGGACCTGAATCATACTAAGCAATCTTCATGTTGAATCTGTGCTAAGGGGTTGAGGAACATGGAGTAGGACTCACAAAACACCTTTAGTGCAGTGAACAATCAGAATATGCAGATTGCATCTTAAAAATGAAACCCAGGCAGTACTGGGTACAATTCAACTAATATTCAAATTCAAAACTGTTTAATTTTGAAGCTTTAATAAAAGGAATATAATTAGGCCATGCCATTCTGACACTAAAGTACCAGGTGATCCAAAAGTAACAGAAAAAGTAAAAATGCAATAATTCGAAAAGTATAGACAGTAGCACGATGCGGTTTTCACAGAAATGCACAGAAAGACAGAATTTTTTTAACAACGAAAAATTTTATTGTCAGAATAGTTACATTTGTCACCAACAAGTGGCACTTCAGTTGTGTCAGTAGTTTGTACAGTGGCGTAGCACAGTTCGCAACGCAGCTAGGATTACAAATGTTCAATGTGACGGCCGTCATTCATGAGAATGGCCATCAGACGTGCCACCTGTCAGTGACAAATGTAACTATTCTGGCAATAAAATTTTTCGTTATTAAAAAAATTCCATGTCTTTCTGTGCATTTCTGTGAAAACCACATCGTGCTACTCTCTATACTTTTCGAATTATTGCATTTTTACTTTTTCTGTTACTTTTGGATCACCGGTACTTTTTTTTTTAAGGAAGAAAAATTTTGAAATTATGATTTAAATCAAAACATTTTAGTTGGGTTGTTTTACCTCTGAGTGGCACTTTTTTGCACACAATTGGCTAAATGGCCAGATCACAAGGACCCCGAGGGCTCAGAGGAGTTTTGGGGAGGGGACTCACTGGAACAGCTGTTGGGAGACAGATGGTAGCCTCCCATCAAGTTCATCCAACATGTTCTTTAACGTTCACAGGGTATGGCTTAATGTCCCATGCGACAGATGGCGGCATTTTCAAGCCCATCAGTGTCCCCTACTGACCGTGGGCAGGGCGGGGAATTTTGCAGAGATAAATCTCAATGCTGACCCAGCTGGGACTCGAACTTGGGAACTGCAGATTATGAGCCACCCCGACCCCAAACATTTTAGTCGTAAGTATTTTAGTTGTTCATAAACCATTACATATTTTGAAAATTATGTTTGAATTTTGTTAAAATGGCAATCATTAGTGCAATTAGTAAAAAAGTATATTCCATTAGTGTCCTTTTCTTGTTTCTTTTCTCTAATCTTTTTGTGTGTATGGTATGTTAGATTGTTATGTTTTTCATTAATTGCAGATAGCACAAATAGGTAAGATTTAAGGATAAAGAAGATCTAAGAAAGTGGGTCCTAAAGAAATGAGTGATTCTGATGATTCTATAATAATCTGTGAAGTAACCCCTAAAAAAATAGAGATAATTGATTTGGTATGTAAAGTATCTTTAAATTAATTTAAATACAGAGTAGAAATCATGTAAATGCTTAAATTTGAAAGTTATTTAACCCTTCCAGGATGGACTGGAAATATGAGACTTGCTGGTTAGCTGAACTTGGGAAAATGTTAATGTGCTGCTCAGCATCAGTTGCTTATTTACGGAATGCATTATTTTGCATCATGATTAAAATTTGATTAATCACGATTTAAAAATTTTTATACTAAAAAGAAATACTGTCAGATTTTGATGTGATACATAGATATAATTTTGTCATTTCATGTATACAGGGTGAATCTGAAAAAGTGGGCAAAACTATACGGGGTGGTAGAACGAGCTATACGAGCAATATTCGTCATAGAATGTATGGTCGGAACGCAAGCAGTGAGAAGTTAAAAGGTAGTTTTCCACTGTCACATTTAAAGAATGAACACAAGAAGGAGAGGAGATACTTCAGAAAACATTTTATTCCCATTTTATTTCCAGTCCGCCGCACCGTACACAAAGTGCATATCCGCCATTTCGTGGTTAGTATAACCAGCCATCCTCTCGGCAATCCACGGTAGAAATGCCGTTGGGTGCAAGGACCGACCCTTTTATACCATTTCCAACGCCACCTAGCGGCTCGCCATTTGCGTTCCGCCCATACTTTCTATGACGAATATTGTCGTATAGCTGCGTTCTACCACCCCGTAAAGTTTTGCCCACTTTTTCAGATTCACCCTGTATATTTGTATGTGACCTTGCATTGTAATCCTTTGAGTGAAACTGTTTCCTTTCTCCCACCACTGACTAAGGCTGCTTTTGGCTAATGCGTCTTGCTGTAATCAGCAAGACAGGTTTATGGTACCTGATCATCAGAGATCGGTCCCTGTTCCAGCCCAGCTCCATTGATCGAGGAGCGCTGGCCAGATGATTACCCCTTGAGACTGAGAGGTTGGCATAGGATGCCGAACGTTGGAGGGTCTGTGAGAAGGTCAGGTAGTTCTAAGTTAGTAACTGGCTGGAGCAGACATAGACAGCAGCTGCTCGGTGAATAGATAATTCATGAGGTGAGAGGTTTTCCTCTGTTAGATGTGTAGAGTTGCAACCTGTTAAGCAATCTGCACATGGTTGTTTGTAATCAACTTAGCCAGTAGCTAACGTCAGTACTCTGGGAGACTTTATAAATATCTTCCAAAATAAATCTTTTTGCTACTGTTTTAAACTTGGAGTTGGTTATCATTCTGTAATTCTCAAACATCGAAAGCCCAATACAGAATGAACCAAAATATTACTTTCTTACCTGTGGGCACTGTGGATCAATTACATTCTACCAATTCTACCAATAATAACCAGGAACTGACAAATACTAAGTTTTTGTTTATGAAAATGTAACTGAATTATTATGTTTGAATTGCACTTATTTTTATAACAGTTTACACAGTCCCATGGTGGAGAAGTTAGTGCACTTAGCTACTGATCTATGGGACCTGGGTTCAACATGGATGTTTGTGTTGTTTTTCTGCTGAGGTCTCTGCCATTCTCACATACCTTTCTGCTATGGCATATAAACTGATAGGCTGCTGCCAGTCCTCTGTGGCATGCAGCTGCTTGAGTGGGGTATTTTCAAAAATATGTTTTTGTACAAATTACATTATTACTAATTATATTTTTCTCTGGTAATAAATGAAATTTATTCATTAATAATACATTTCATTCAAAAATGGCTTGTATTATTCAAAAGTATGATTACTTAAAATGTATACCATTCTACCTCCAATAGACAAATGCAAGATATAAAAGTACGACACATCCAGGGAGCAAGCCAGAAATTAGAAGCATGTACAATGTGCAGCTGAGGAGAGAGATGTGAATCACATACATGTATGACAGTTAACCTGCAGAAATAATTTTTTAAAACTCGCACAACAATAGGTCCAAACATAGGTGACAATCACAGCATTACCTGGTTGACATTTTAATGTCAATATATTAAGAAATATTTTGTGGAAAAAATTTTGCCGACATACAGGACTTGAACCTGCATCTCTTCAGAAACATGCCGAGTATTCTTAGTGATTGAACTAATGGCGGCTCATCTTTTTTCCACTATTTAAGAGTTTAAACTCTTCACCAATGATTTTCAGTGCCTACCATTGGGCACCGTCTATGATTTATGGATGGCAACTATTTCTTTTTATATTGCGCTGAGTAAGATGGAAATAATAAAGCCTCTTCATGCTACTTAGCTTATCTCCACAAAACTCCCCGCCCTGCCCACAGTCAGTAGGGGACACCGATGAGCTTGGAAAGGCCGCCGTCTGTCAGGTGGGACATTAAGCTGTGGCCCTGTGTGCGGGAGAGCCATACCCTGTGCACATTAAAGAACACGCTGGATGGCCTTGACGGGAGGCTACCATCTGTCTCCCAACAGCTGTTCCAGTGGGTCTCCTCCCCCAACCTTCTCTGAGCTTTTGGGGGGGTCCTTGTTAATTAGCACATGGTGTGGCGAAAAAGCATTGGCTATTTAGCACATGGTGTGCGAAAAAGTGCCGCTCAGAGGTAAAACAATTCAGTCCATGCTATTTAGCATTATTAATGATTTAAACATAGGTGACAATCACAGCATTACCTGGTTGACATTTTAATGTCAATATATCAATAAATATTTTGTGGAAAAAATTTTGCAGACATATGGAACTTGAACCCGCTGGCATGTTTCTGGAGAGATGCAGGTTTAAGTCCCATATGTCGGCGAAATTTTTTTCATAAAATATTTATTGCAATAGGTCCACCCAAGTACAACTAAAAAGTATAAGAGTATGGCACTAGGCCTGCAACAATAGCTCCCTGAAATCGTAAATGTATTGCACTTGCACTGAAAGGGTTAACAGTGAAAGAATGATAATACAAGTGATTCATTCAATAGCATGATGGATACTTTCTAGGATGCTCACATTAATAGAAATCAAGTTATGAAAATGACAATTTTTTTGTAGAAATGTAAAACCAATGAGATGTTTTCAACTTATTCTTTGTCAAAAAATATTTACATTTATTAATAACTTAGTAATACTACATACGCACACTTTATTGCGTACAGTTCTATGTTATGTCAATAGTAACTGAGATTCAGTGCTCAGTAACTTAAGCTTTTTATGGAAAATGTGACTGAAGAGAATTTAATTTTTTTTCTGATTCAAATCTTTTAAATACAATTTTCAACAGTATTTGTCCAGTATTTAAAGAGTTTGAAAGATAGAATATTTAATGGCAGAATGCAATTAAACTTAAATTTGAAGTTTAAATAATTGTTCTTTAAAAGCAAGTTAAAATGAAAGCAATAACAATTATGTTAAACAATAATCAATGTCTTGGTCCCACTGTACCTTGGATTCAACAGGTTGTATCCCTTTATATTCAAGGGCGGGGGTGGCTTAGTCGGTAGCGCGCCAAGCTTGTAATCTGTAGTTCCCAGGTTCGAGTCCCAGCTGGGTCAGCGTTGAGATTTATTTCCACAAAAATTCCCCACCCTGCCCACGGTCAGTAGGGGACACCGATGGGCTTGGAAAGGCCGCCGTCCGTCGGATGGGACATTAAGCCATGGCCTCATGTGTAGGAGAGCCATACCCTGTGCACGTTAAAGAACACGCTGGATGGCCTTGACGGGAGGCTACCATCTGTCTCCCAACAGCTGTTCCAGTGGGTCCCCTCCCCCAACCTTCTCTGAGCCTTCGGGGTCCATGTGACCTGGCCATTTAGCCCATGGTGTGCAAAAAAGTGCCACTCAGAGGTAAAACAACCCAACCCTTTATATTCTTTCATGCACTCTTTTTAGTAAAAGAGCAATTTAAAGGGTTGAAGTAGTCATAATGATTAACAGCTTATATATATGTTTGTATAAATGTACAAAACTGCAAGTAAAAGAAATATATATATATAGTAAATTCAGTTTGAGTTTATTGTCTCATACTCAGTTGTCTGTCTTTATTTCAATCAGTCATATAAGGATCAAAAATATTAAAAGGTAGAAGCAAACAAATACATTGAATTCAATAAGGGTTTATGAATCCATTAGATTTCAACAGTGGTAAACATTATAGTAGTGTATTATTAATTAAATTTAGTACTTAAGAAGTATTTTGACAATTTTAGTTAGCTTCTATAAATCTATTAATATAAGTGCATGGAGTACTCTCGTTAAATGAATTTTTACTTGATGTGGTTTTAAACAGTTCATTTTTGATAGTATTGTATTAATTCATATTTTTTACTGTATTTTATATTAATATATAATTTTATTTTGTAGATTTCTTCTGGTGAAGAAAGTGGTAAGTTTCCTCATTGTTTTTTTCACAAAAATTCCCCACCCTGCCCACGGTCAGTAGGGGACATCGATGGGCTTGGAAAGGCCGCCGTCCGTCGGATGGGACGTTAAGTCGTGGCCCCTTGTGCTGGAGAGCCATACCCTGTGCACGTTAAAGAACACGCTGGATGGCCTTGACGGGAGGCTACCATCTGTCTCGCAACAGCTGTTCCAGTGGGTCCCCTCCCCAATCTTCTTTGAGCCTTCGGGGTCCATGTGACCTGGCCATTTAGCCCATGGTGTGCAAAAAAGTGCCGCTCAGAGGTAAAATAACCCAAACAACCCTCAAGCAGAAACAACACAAACATCCATGTCTTTACCTGGGACTTGAACCCAGGTCCCTTTGATCAGAAACCAAGCTCACTAACCACTCAAACATGGGATGGTTTGGGAGTAGTTATAGATATAGATATATAAGCAGCATAAAGTTTGTGTGTATTATGTGGTTAATAAATTATTACTTGATGCATTTCACCATTGCTGGGTAAAGAAGCTCTTAGCAAGCTTAGAATTGTGGCATGGAGCCAGATCCTGTTGAAATACCCCATCGCCATTAGGAAACAGCTTCTGCAGTGTGGAGCGGGGGTGGCTCTGTAGGTAGCGCGCCAGGCTCGTAATCTGTAGTTCCCAGGTCGAGTCCCAGCTGGGTCAGCGTTGAGATTTATCTCCGCAAAATTCTCCGCCCTGCCCACGGTCAGTAGGGGACATCGATGGGCTTGGAAAGGCTGCCGTCCATCAGATGGGACGTTAAGCTATGGTCCCGTGTGCGGGAGAGACATACCATGTGCTCATTAAAGAACACACTGGATGGCCTTGACGGGAGGCTACCATCTGTCTCCCAACAGCTGTTCCAGTGGGTCCCCTCCTCCAACTTTCTCTGAGCCTTCGGGGTCCATGGGACCTGGCCATTTAGTCCATGGTGTGCAAAAAAGTGCCACTAAGAGGTAAAACAACCCAACCCTCTTTGCTACATATTTGGAGAGTTCTTAATGTAGTGTAATCAATTTTTGCATGTTGGGTGATAAAAAAGGTTTTTGTTTATGGGGTGAAGGTTTGACCCCCAACCCAACTTTTCTTCCTCTCTCCAAAGTAGGATGTTCTCCTAAACTAAGAGCTAGGATGAACAATTCAGTAAACAGACTCCGAAGCAACATCAGGGTTTGGCACTCCTTCTCCCTCAAAAAAAGAAGGGGGAATGTGCGTAAGTGGTTGCCTATAAATTTACAATATTTAATCATTTCACTATGTATAACTTAGTAAAACAACGACCCACACGACACCATTCTGCATTCCAGTTCACTCGAGAATGGCACCACTTCAGATGCTGATGACAATAGTCATTGGTTAGGGGCAAACAATGCAGTGGACACTGTATATGAAGTCCAGCCTCCTTCAGTCTTTGAGGTATGGTTTGTCTTGTGATGGGATGACTTATACTCAACGTTTGCTGCTCTTCTGATAGTATATAGAGTGGCTGTAGGGGTGGCATAAGGTTGTCACCAGATCAAATGGTCCTGTGGTTGTCCTTGAATGCTTCAGATCATGGTTGATGGAGGGGTCATACCTCTTCTTAAAAACTGCTGCAATCATCGATGCACTGTTATCACAACTCAAATGTTGCACCATATGGTGAGTCAACCATCCAGCCAATAATCCATCCTCTCTTAAATTCACTCATCTAATGATATGGTAGATGAATCTGTTGCCATGGCATTCCATACAAACTTCACTTCCTCCTAGAACTTGCAGCTCAAATAAGGAAGACTGTTCTCATGAGAAAACCAGTTTTAGTCGTAACATTATGGCAGAGGTGTTCTCACTTATATCAGCAATTGCTACAGATGGATTGGTCCCATATTTTATTTGCTTATCTCAGTGCAACTTGGCTGCCTGATAATTTGCATGCACTCCCAATCATTCCTTCTGAGTATTGCAATGTCAGTGTTACATAGTGTATATATACATATATATTTGAAGTAATTTATGTAGAAGAAACATTCTTTTAACCATAAAAGGTTATATGCCTTGTTGAAAATGACACTATCTGTGCTGGTGGCTCAAATATGAAAAATATCACATTCACTAATAATTACTAATAACTACTGATTAGTGTCTGATTTCATGTATTTTCTTTTGTTGCTACAGATTAAAAATAGAAGAGAAGCCGTGCTCTCCAATTTCTATATCCTGACAAAAACTGCAGCTGATTTAATATCTTTTTAGTCAGTTTTGATTAAGATGGCATTTTCCCCAAATCCTTGAACCATGCCTCTGAACAGTTTTATTATCTTTCAATTATGAGCTTTCAAAGAGGGAAAAGGGGGAAGGGTGCTGTTACACCTTAAGCACCTTCCATGAATATATTCCATTCCACATAAACTTATTGTATGTGTGATTATGTTAAATTTATTGTGGATACCAGTTCTCATAGAAGCATTATCTTCATTTGACATTTATCATGCTTCTTAAAATGACTATTAGAACAGAGTAGGTCTTGCATCCTGCACAGGACTTATCAGATAATTAACTTGTACCACCATTTTTAAAGAGTTTAAAAGCTTAAGATTTACATGCGAGCATCATCACTATGTGTTTCATTCCCTGCATGAGGACTTCATTAGGTGATTTGAATTAAGTGATTGCCATGCATAATGATTGAGTTAAAACCCAAATGAAAGCTTTTGATATGGAGAATATCATGGCCTACTTCAGATTATATCTCCTCCTTTCAAGGGATTGGGAGGGGAATTTTAAGGTTGAGTTGTGCGCCAAATGAAAGCTTGTGACATAGGGTGTGTCATCTACTATCAACTATATAAAGTTTCATCAAGAATTCTCAAACAATAAGAACTAGGACCACCAAATTCAGTATGCATATTAATTTTCCTCATAACTTAATGTAAGAGTTTGATCATCAAAATGCCTCCCCCACCCCAAAGAGATAGAGAGAACAGCTAAATGGTATGAGTTGGTATCGCCAAACTCATAGTTTTTTTCTCATCATAACTCAGTGTTCAACCTGAAAAACTGGATTGAATCTGGAGGCCCAATTATTGTTCACTTGTTTCAAAGCCAAAGTGTTTTTGCTGATTATATTTTATGAAAAGTTAAAAAGAAACTATTTTAAAACATATTGTTCCTGAACATGTAAATAAATTTAAGCCAGATATTTATTTATTTTTTTACTGAAATTATATGTGTTGTAATAAAAGCAGTCTGTTTCAGTACTCTGCTTTCATAATTTATCAACATCTGCAGACAGTGGGATTATATAAGGATGGGATTAAATATATTTTTAATTTTAATGATAGTTCAGAATTAATAACTAGAGCTATATGAAATCAATATATATATATATAGGACTTAGTAGGAAATTTGCTTTTCTAGAGAAGTAGAGTATGATTTTATGACTTCTTGGTGATATGCCAAGTACATAATCACAAACTACTTGCATCCAATTAAATCACTACTAAGAGTGACTCTGAAGCAAGCAGCAAGCAGATAGATCACAGTTTAACATTAATACGGAAATGTTAAATCATCAACAATATTGTGACTGTGATACAGATTTAAACTGTATTTCACATTATGGTTTTCATACACGTCATTCACTCAGTAATTTGTTTCTTAGGTGTTTAAGATCTAATCTGCGATGCAAATCAAGCAAAATAGTTTGTACTGGACTACATTTAAGTAGCTTAAAATATAATTCTACCAATCTTATATTTGGAAATCAGATATATAACAGATAAACAATAAACAGGCAAAAATATAGAACTGTATCATAAACGTATAATGGATCTGTTCAGATAATTATATTTATCTTCTCTCTCTTTCAGGACAGCCTATACATGAAAAGAAAACTAAATCTTGCAAAGAAAATCACTCAATCTTAGGAAATAATAGCAATGGTAAGTTGAGACTTATTACTGAATAACACATGCCAGGCTCGTAATCTGCAGTTCCCAGATTCAAGTCCCAGCTGGGTCAGTGTTGAGATTTATCTCCGCAAAATTCCACACCCTGCCCACGGTCAGTAGGGGACACCGATGGGCTTGGAAATGCCGCCGTCCGTCGAATGGGACGTTAAGTCGTGGCCCATGTGCAGGAAAGCCATACCCTGTGCACATTAAAGAAACGCTGGATGGCCTTGACAGGAGACTACTATCTGTCTCCCAACAGCTGTTCCAGTGGGTCCCTTCTCTGAGCCTTTGGGGTCCTTGTGACCTGGCCATTTAGCCCATGGTGTGCAAAAAAAGCGCCGCTCAGAGGTAAACCAACCAACCAGACAGAGGTGATTCCATTGGGACACCCTCTGTCTGGAGCCACATACGACCATTGTTGCCAAAAAAGTTAGAGAATGATTAATAGATCGTAGCTAATAACAAGTGCAACTCATGTTATATAAGCTCTTGCACTCCTCAATGCTTGGGATACGATAGCTTTTAAACGAGTTTAAATGTAACAGCAATTATCGTGAATTATTAATTTTTTTATCATGTTAGCTGTGTTATTTCTAAATTAAATGAATTTATTTTAGCAACTCTTAATATGATATTATTTTCTTTTAGAAAAAAGTAGTTTTAGAAGTTGTGTGATGATTTTTTAGTTTGCTTTAATTTTGGAAAAAACTATTTTATACTGACCAATTCTCCCATCAGATGTTCCAGTTTCGATGGATAATTGAATAGTTATTGAGTGTTGTTGAAAAATCAAGATTTTGATATATCTAATTTCAAGTTGGAATTAGATATATCAGAAAGATAGATTAGATATACTCCAGAGACATTTTGTACGTAAGCTTATTTTCAGATGTGTTTTGGGATCATTAAGCTTAGCTTTCTATTGAGATAGCATGGAAAGGCCTGAATAATATTTTAGGGTAAAATCAACTTCACACACATTAATATTATATGTACATTTTTTCCTGTGAACATGGTGTTTTTTGTTGTAAAAAATATATTACTAAAGATTGACTTGTTTCCTATTTCATTCTGAATTTCATTGTATAAGATTACATTTAAAAAATAAATATATTTATATAAATGAAAATATCATTATGTTATATATTATTTCAAGACTAAATTTTATAAATTTTTTAAATTGAAGGAAGTGTGCTTAATCTTCTTTATTCCTGTGATTAGTTGAATTTAATGTTTTATTTTCTCAGTATTTGTAGGATGCAACATATTTAATGGAAGGAAAATGAGTGCTTTCTTAAGTTGTAAAAGTAATGCTTATTGTAACAGTAAAATGTTCATCTTGCCATGCAAGGAAATTATATGAGAGGGATTGTTCCATACCTCTTTGTAAGAATTGAACAATGAATTGATGTAAAAGGTTAATCAATTGATAGTTAACAGGTGATTAAGCTATTTGTAACTAACCAGTATTGTCTGTTTCAGACAGAAACAACAAATGTAATATAGCATCAGGCAAAAGAAAAGTTGGAGATTATGACTCGGATGAAAAACCAAGTAATTATTCTCATTGGTCTTATAAATATTTCACATATTTTATTTCTAGTTTAGGTTGAAGCCTTTAAAAACTGTTAAATCAGTACATACATAAACCTTAAGTAGCCACCTACAAAGCTCCAACCAGACTGTAATTTAGTCTTTATACATCCTGAGTTACAGCTGTTGGATTTGGTCACTGCAGGCCAATTCTAATGAGGTATTGTTTGATCTCATTCACCCATTGCATTCTAGGCTTCTTTTTTCTGAAACCTTTAAGTACACTGTTCATAACCATTTGCCAATTTGTAGTTCTGCAGGGAACATTGTAAAACCAAAGCAGTCTCTCCCCATTTACGATGATGTTTAACGCTTTCCCTTACCGTACTGGCCCAAAACAGCCAAAACTACAGGTAGGAGGTGGTGAAGAGTATGGAACAGCATTGATTGAATGAGTCCATTTAAAATCTTGGCCATTTTAGGTTGGTATGGTAATAAAAGGGTTAAAGATGTCTGGTGATTATTTCATCTTACCATTACTTACATACTTAAACCACCTAATACTAAAGATACTGTGAGCATCTAGAATCAAATGCATCAGTTTTCCTGTTAACCCTTTCAGGACCATAAGGTTTCTAAGAGTAAATATTAGTATGTAACTGTTTATTTTAGTTTGTTTAGAATAAAATAAATAAAAATCATAAGAAAATAACATAACAATGTGTAGTTTTTTTGGAATTTTATGGGAAATATTTTTCCCAATGGACTATAAAGGTAACACAAATTATAGTTAGGCTTATTATGCAATGTCTTTTATTTATTGGTTTATTATAGCAAAATGTTAACTAAAATAATACAAAATTATGAAATAAAATTACTATACAAAATGATGTGCTAATTATGATATTCTGCGAAGCAATTTCTTTTGGTAGTGAGGCAAAGATGGACATTGCACATAGTACATATATTATGCGTCCTGACAGTTCTGTTTTTGTTTTCTAAACGTTCCCGTTTACGTAATTGCGTTCGGCATACGTTCTATTTTGACATTCTGTATAAAAAATGCAGATAAGGTTATAATTAAATACGACAATCACCAATTTAAAAATGGGGAAAATGTTTCCCTTAGTCGTGAAAGGGTTAACTTGCAAATGGTCGAAGTTCCACTACCATAGGAAACTTTAGAAAGTCTTAAACTATTATATAGCTTAATATTAGTCCTTTCTCTGCAAGTTTTAAATGTTGCAGCAGCAATTCTTATTCTTCTGTTTATCTTGTGGCAAACATCAGCAGTATCTGTTACACAACTTCTAAGATAACTAAGAAGCTTCCTTCAAGAATGCAGCTATTCAAAAGGACTCTTTTTTTCTACAACTATTAGCTTTCAGCTACCTGTTCTCAGTTAGAAAGGGAACACCAGTGGGCTTGGAAAGGCCACAATTAGTCAGATGGCTTGTGCACATTAAAGAACATGCTGGATGGCCTTGACAGAAGTCTTCCATTCACCTCCTCATAGATATTTAGTGGCTCTCCTCTTATCCAATTCTGAGCTCTTAGGGTTCTTGTAACTTGGCCATTTAGCCCATTGTGTCTACAAAAGTGTTGCTCAGAGGTAAAACAACCCAAACAGAAGAGGATTTATGATGCCATATATCACACCAGTGTACCATTTCCTAACACCACAACAGTTGCTGGTGATTTTGGATATCTGTGAGTGACAGATGGTGCATTAGAAACTACTCATGCAGGCCAATTTCATGCAATCATAGGTTGATGCTAGTACAGGCTACCATGCTATAGATTTAATACATAGTCATTGACTGGTCCATTGTGACCAATTGTTTATGCATCTCTGTGTCTCTGCGAATCCTCATCTGGCAGTTCCTTTTGTATTACCGTGGTCCTGATGCCAATGTTTACAATATTTACTCAGCTTAGATACCCCGTCAATGTGGACTGTTTTTTTTTGTGGGTGAACCAGTGGCAGTCTCCAGGGGGGGGGGGGGGAGGCTGTGGTCACCCTCTGAAAAAGGCTAAGAGAAGGTGTCAGTGAGAAATGCCCCATTCTAATGTGTTTCTCGTTTTTGAACTCCCCCCTCCTCCACCAATGTGGATCCTTGGACCATTTAGCCCTGCAGACCCATGATCTCTTTCAAAAAAAGACATTGAATTGCATAACTCACATGGGCTCAAAACATTGTATGTTAAGTCTCTAATGCATTCTATACATTTCTGCAATTGGCCAATATGGTGGTGCTTAACAATTGAAGTCCTCTCACCTAACAGGTTATCACAACTTCTGTCTGTCAGCAGTAAATTAGTGAGGCAGTTATCGAATGCTTGCAGACATATGCTGTACCTATTACCTATGCATGTTAATTTTTGAGTGAGTTAACTCCTTTTCAGTGGGGAATTTTTAATAGTGATGAATGTATTTTGTGCACTTTATGTGGAAACAAGTGTATTTTTCAGTTTGATGACTTAACCAATATATATAGATGTAGTATTTTATGCATTTTTTTGTGCTTTTTATGGCATAGCCAGAGTTTTTATAGACAAAATTATCACAAGCTTCATTTAGTCTAGGTAATTGTAGTTTTTTGGTATTCTGGTTTCTGTATGACAATTTTCATTGAATGATAAATTTTGTAATTTATGCAAGAAGTGCTTTTTTTTTTATTATTTTAAACCAGTACATACACAGGTACTATACTTTAAATATGTTTTGTAAAATTTATATGTTTAGCTAGAAACGAAGTTTTTTCTTAAGTCTACAATTTTCCTAACAATATCAATGTAAATTTGGATTAATTTTCTGTGTGTGTGTGTATGTGTTTTTCAGAATTGTTCAGATTTTAGAATCTGTGTCAGAAATAACCATCAGCTGTATTTTGTCCAACTATTTAGAAATATGAATTGTTTGTTTGCAGAGAAGAAGAAACAAAATAGTATTACATTATCAATCAAAAAGAATGCTGGAAATAGTGACTCGAAAGAAAACAATCCTGGTAAATAAAAATTATAAGCATGCAATTTATTTTTTGCTCTTAAGAGTTTTCGATAAATATTTTTTTTTCAGTGATAAATTTCTGAATCTACACTAAGAATGTGTTAAGTGGATTTTAAGCCTGGCTTCCAAGAACCTTAGTTCCATTCCTTCATTTCCTTATGTCTGTTCCAGATGTGTAATAACAAACAAATGCAGGTAAGCACCTGTAAACAAGTAGTAAATGATCACAGGATAAGTCCTGTAGATATGGAACTCATGAAATGATGAGCTGAAAAAAAATTTGGTTTTGCCATGAGTGGGATTCGAACCCACGTCTCCAGGAAACATGGCTGTTATGCTACCTCTACACCACCAATGGCTAACCTTTTCTCAACTTATGTGACCTTCCAATGGCTAACTTTTTTTCCACCAATGGCTAACCTTTCTTTGACCTTATAAACCTTCTGGATTTTATTTATTTGATTCGCACTAGTAGCGCCATCTATCCAGGAAGTGGACAACTCTGTTGCCTCAGTACAGATGGAAAAACCACTCATGGCAAAACCAAATTTTTTTCAGCTCAAGATGCTGCTGGTCGGATGGTGACAGTGTCGGAGACCTCACCTATCAGGAGCCCTGGGTGGGCTGTTCGAGGGCTCTGCCGAACGGTCTGAGCCCGCCTTGTAGGCACGAGCCCTCAAAAAAGTCTGGGTATTACTAAGAGTCTCCACCCCGGGTGCCGATCGAACTTGGATCTATATATCCTTGTACATTTGCAAACCGGGGAATAGATTAAAGTAAGGTTTCTTCCGGTGGTCAGCTTTCCTATTATAGGACTGCTGCCATGTGAGGCTGGGGTTGAGGTGCGCCTATAGGGCGTATTCCTTGGCCCCGGCTCTAGATAAGCATGGCTCTTCATAACCAGGTAGTGCTGTACAAGCAGAACCGGGAATTGCCGTGGTTGCATAAGATCGCAACAAAAGAGATTCATCATTTCAGGAGTTCCCTGTCTACAGGACTTATCCTGTGATTATTAGTGTGAGTGAAATATTAATTCCATCTCTAATGAGGCAACAGAGTTGTCCACTTCCTAGATAGATGGCACTACTAGTGCGAATCAAATAAATAAAATCCAGAAGGTTTATATGGTCACATAAGCTGAGAAAAGGTTAGCCATTGGTGGTGTAGAGGTAGCATAACAAACATGTTTCCTGGAGACGTGGGTTCGAATCCCACTCATGGCAAAACAATTTTTTTTTTCAGCTCATCATTTCATGAGTACCTGTAAACAATATTGGATATGGAGAAAAAAAAATCTTCAGCTGGGTGGGTATCAGCCTACCTCCTGATGACATGTCAGCTGCTCTGATGGAGCTGCTGGCCACTAATCAAGATCTCTTTTGATATCTATAAACACTATACTGTGGGATAAGTCATTAGAAGTATTTTTGAATGTAATTGATAATTCTGATCAATGAAGCACTTCCAGTTATGTGAGGGTGACTCGATTGGTAGTGCACCAGGCTTGTAATCTATAATTCTCAGGTTCGAGTCTCACTAGGACCAGTGTTGAAATTTATCTCTGCAAAACTCGCTGCTCTCAGTCATTAAGGGAAAACAATGTGGTTGGAAAGGCTGCTCTATTTGGATGGAATGTTAAGCTATGATCCCTCATATGGGAGAGCCATACTTTGTGCACATTAAAGAACACATTGGATGGTCTTGACAAGAGGCTACCATCTGTCTCCTAACAGCTGTTCAGTGAGTCCCCTCTTCAACCTGGGGCAGGGGTGGCTCAGTCGGTAGTGCACCAGCCTCGTAATCTGTAGTTCCCAGGTTCGAGTCCCAGCTGGGTCAGTGTTGAGATTTATCTCCGCAAAATTCCCCGCCCTGCCCACGGTCAGTAGGGGACACCGATGGACTTGGAAAGTCCGCCGTCCGTCGGATGGGACGTTAAGCCATGGTCCCGTGTGCGGGAGAGCCATACCCTGTGCACGTTAAAGAACACGCTGGATGGCCTTGACAGGAGGCTACCATCTGTCTCCCAACAGCTGTTCCAGTGGGTTGGGTTGTTTTACCTCTGAGCGGCACTTTTTTGCACACCATGGGCTAAATGGCCAGGTCACATGGACCCCGAAGGCTCAGAGAAGGTTGGGGGAGGGGACCCACTGGAACAGCTGTTGGGAGACAGATGGTAGCCTCCTGTCAAGGCCATCCAGCGTGTTCTTTAACATGCACAGGGTATGGCTGTTCCGCACACGGGGCCATGGCTTAACGTCCCATCCGACAGACAGCGGCCTTTCCAAGCCCATCGGTGTCCCCTATTGACTATGGGCAGGGCAGGGAATTTTTGTGGAGATAAATCTCAACGCTGACCCAGCTGGGACTCGAACCTGGGAACTACAGATTACGAGCCTGGCGCGCTACCGACTGAGCCACCCCCGGCCCCTGTTCCAGTGGGTTCCCTCCCCCAACCTTCTCTGAGCCTTCAGGGTCCATGTGACCTGGCCATTTAGCCCATGGTGTGCAAAAAAGTGCTGCTCAGAGGTAAAACAACCCACCCCTCTTCAACCTTTTCTGAGCCCTCGGGGTCCTTGTGACCTGGCATTTAGCCCAATGTATGGTAAAAAGTGCCATTCAGAGGTAAACAACCCAACTATGTGCACTGGACCAGCCATACATCGAATGTCACTTGACATCTTAGTTTTAGCTCAAACTATTAATTTTTGACTGTTCATGATTGTCTCCAAAATTTTTTAAAATCATCTGTAAATCTTTATCAGTACAACAAGGAATGTAATGAGACTGATATAATGTAAAAACAATAATGCCTAAGCCAACATGCATATTAACTGTTTCCCTCAAAATATATCCTGAGGTACTGAATGTAACTTTGAATAGTAAACTTAGGAAAAACTTGTAAAACTCATCTTCTGTGATATTTAATTTTGCAGTCATGTTCTTCTGAATGTCATTGACTTTATAAAATCAGTGACTTTTTCAACCTCAATTTCAACTTAGGAAACTGTAAAAAGTCTGTTGGAGCCAGTTCAGAGGAATAAGATTGTGATACAGCACTGCTACCTTTTTTTTTTTGGCCAAAGAGTGGCACAAATTTTTCTTTACCAAAGTCTAATAATTATGGACTTTATCAATTCCTATTCCTATTTAGTTAACTTGACATCATTCTTAGTGCCAATTGGCAGTCTCTTGTGTGTAAATTGTGCACTTTGTGCACCAATTTTTTATTGGTCATTTTTGGTCCACTGTGAGTGTCATCTTCCACATTCTCTCTGCCCTCTTGAAAACACAACCCTTTAATGCCCAGGAAATGTCAGAAAAGGGGAGAGGGTATTAAAGACAAAAAAAAGCACTATTTGGATGAGTTCATTTCAAAATGCTGGCTGTTACGGGCGTTGAAGGGTTAAACCATCAAAATGTTTGTGCTCTGGACAGAGTTTAATTCCCGCAAGCTGTTTTTAACATTTGTGTGTTTCAGTGGGGCTTTTCTGTAGTTTCACATAAAAACTGATGTTGACATGTTCCATTGACAGGTTTCTGATTGCACAGTAATGCACAAATATATCCATGTGAAACAACGCAACCACAACTTGTTATAATTAGTAGGATTGCCAAGTCAATATAGTACACATCAGTGCACTATACTGAACTGGCCTCCCGCAGAAAGATACTCATGTTGCACATTTTTATTTTATTTCAGTCTAGGTACTTTCCTGCTCTTGTTCTTCAAAGCTTTTGAAGATTTGAAGAACTCAGAAAAACTCCCTTTTGAAATGAATAAAAAAATACCCTTTTTCTTGTCCCCTGCCCTTTACCTTTGTCTCAGTCAAAACCATCACATCAACTCTTTCTCTTATGATTTTTCCACGATTTTCTTTTCGTGCTAAAATCTTGTATATTCCATGACCTAAATATCATTTGCCATATTTCTTTGTTCAGGCTTTTTTTTGTGTTAAGGTCATTTTTACATTGATGGAGAACAGACCCATCGAAAAACCCAAAAAGCCTTGGACAACTTGTGGATTGTGCTTCATCTGGTCGCTATTCCTCAGTCTATTCATATAAGATGACCCTACCAGAAGCATAAGCTCCCAACAACATAGCTCACAAGGTTGTGGACAAGCAGGCTGCCCACTACAAAGTGATAATACATGCAGCAGCTGAAAAATTATAATAAAAGCAAGACTGATTTCCAAAGATCTTTCATGAAAAAGCATTGTACATAAGGTGCAGTGGTGTACTGAAAGGGGATTCTAATCCTCCACCTCCTTGAGGTCTTCAACATATATTTTCAAAGGCAGTACTTAAATGACACACTCTCAAGTATGTCAAATTCTTCTCCTCTCACTTCCATTACCCTATTAGACAAACATGTCAACTCTCATAATCTATAGTTCATGTGTTTGGGTCTCACCTGCTTAAGTTTTGATATCTATCTTCACTTAATCCCCACCCTACCATGGACACGAAGAGGGGGGGGAGGACACACCAATAGTCTTGGAAAGGCCACTGTCTGTATGATGGGGCATAGAGACCATGGTGTCTTGTGTGCGAGAGTCATACCTATTGCATGTTAAACAACACTCTGGATAGCCTTGATGGGATGCTTCCGTCTGTCTCTTAACAGCTACCTATTGGGTCCCCAATGGATATACTGACCCCTTGGAGTCCTTGTGACCATTGTGCACATAAAACATTCCACTCAAAGACAAAACAACCCCATCCAATGTGTCACCCCCCCTATTGGAAGTTTATGCCTACTGCTGGATAAAGGTTCCTATTAGTATTCTTGATGAATCTATAATCTGCCCCTCTCTACCAATGTTCTCCCCAAAACTACATCTTAAGTCTTCCTTTTCCATCCGATTAACATCCAGTTCATAAGTAGTGATCCATTTTCTATCATGAAGGCTTGCAACATGACTTGCATATCTCAATTTGTGTCTTTTAACATGATCACTTGTCAAATCTGTGATATCTGTATGATTTCAGATCAAATTTGTGATACCCGTCTTTAACATTTGTCCATTATTCTTTCCATATTATCCATATTCCAAACATTTTTCATTCCATGTTTTCTGAGCCTTTTAGCCATTTTTTGTTGTGTGTTCATATCTCGATACCATGTGTATATACCATGTCATATATATCACTCACAAAATACTTGGATCACATTCCTTTTTAAATTTGTATGGATTGTACTTTTAAAGGTAGCACACATTTTTGGAAATGCCATTCAGCTTTATTTAATCTTTTTTGCAAGTCCTTCATGTATGATTTTCATGTATGACTTCACAATGATTCATTTCTAGATTTTGTGACACATGATGTAACATTTCCTTTTTCATCACACCCTTTAATTCAGTGTTGCCAGGTACAGCAGATTTATTTTTAATTAGTTTTCTCTTTATTTTTCTTAAGTCTTATGTTTTTGGTTTAATTTTATTATTTTCAGCTCCATCAACATTTTTGGTAACATCCCTGTCATTGTCAAAATGTATTTTATGTTTTCAAATTATATGTATTCTGTTACATTTGTTTTTCGTAAATATTATTTAACCTCCGAGGTACATATGTTGTCTACTAGTAATGCTGACTATGGTGCATATCACACCGTAGTTCATCTGTTAGTGATAGTGTCACATATATCAAGTCAGTGTTATTTCCAAATCTTTATTCTTTAAATATTGAATAAATGACTTTTTTGGTCTACATTAAGTAATTACCACTTTTGAGTCAATTCAAATTTTAGAGGAAAAATTGTCTTGAGCCGGGTGGGATACGAACCCACAACCTCCTGACAATTTTTCCACTAAAATTTGAATCGACTCAAAAGTGGTATTAGTGTATACCAAAAAATTCGAGTTTATTCAATATTTAATCAACTGTATACTTGTAATATATACTTTCCATCTATATAGCATTTATCTGCCACTTTTGGCTAGATTGCCTGAACAGCACCCACATGTGACATAATAGAATATGTACTGTAGATAGAAAGTGTTCATATCAATTACAGGAGATTTTGATTGGCGGCCTTTAGCTCAGTGGTCCAGAGCACCTGACGTTATCAGGAGGTCGTGGGTTCGTACATTTAAGCAATTTTTCCTCTAAGATTTGAATCGACTCAAAAATGATAATTACTTAGTGTGTCTTTATTCCTTTTTTATCACACCAGAAATTTATTCCTGAAGGATATGAATTGTTTCAGTAAATAACATGTAAGAACAATTATATACTAATAGCAATTAGAATTATACATGGAACTAAATTCATGCTGAATTTAAAGTAAAATTAAATGGCATCTTCTGGCAGTCACTTAAATAGAAATCTCATTTATTTTGTAGGAATTTACATTTCTCTGATACTCATTTGCCCTATAGAACATTTAACTTTCATTATAACTATGTCTAACTTTCATTACTAACATGTTTATAGTTACTGCAGACCAATGCTATACATAATGACAGAGTAGAAGGGGTTCTGACTAAGTTTTCATTTGCTTTTTTTATATTAAAGTGCAGAATTTTTTTATCCATGAGAAATTTTCCATTTTTTCTTGCTTTTCCTTAGGTCCACGTTAAAGACAGTATTGGTGCTAAAAGAAAAGCGAAGACCTTGTCAAAGTCTGTTCTTAATAAAATTGAGTTGAAATAATGGGTTAAATTTTTGTGATGTCATAAACAATCCCATGTAGAACTGTATAGGGGGAATAAGTGATTACAATATATATGACATATATGGTTAATGATAGAAGTTTATTCCAATTTTGTAAGTGCTTATACACTTTTTTTAAAGATTTATTTAAACCAGATCGTTTTATAGTTCGATAATTTTTTTGTAAAGAAAACCTTTTAAGTATTAAGACCATTTTTATCGTGTAAATTTTCTAAAATTAAAACTGATGTAAATTTTATTGTTTTTTCACTGCTTCCTACATATGTGATACACTCCAAATAGAAATTTTTTGACTTACACTTTGATTGGAAAAATAATCACACTTGAAATACTGCAAATGAAACCAGTTGCAGTCTGGAAATGGAATCAAAGGGTTCAACCTGGAGTCAGAGCCAATACAAATGGGAAAGTTGAACCATCTCATTGTTATGCATTTATTCTTATCACTGCTTCATAGGGCAGGGGTGGCTCAGTCGGTAGCGCACCAGACTCGTAATCTGTAGTTCTCAGGTTCGAGTCCCAGCTGGGTCAGCATTGAGATTTATCTCCGCAAAATCCCCCGCCCTGCCCACGGTCAGTAGGGGACACCGATGGGCTTGGAAAGGCCGCCGTCTGTCGGATGGGACGTTAAGCCGTTGCCCTGTGTGTGGGAGAGCCATACCCTGTGCACATTAAAGAACATGCTGGATGGCCTTGACGGGAGGCTACCATCTGTCTCCCAACAGCTGTTCCAGTGGGTCCCCTCCCCCAATTTCTCTGAGCCTTCGGGTTCCATGTGACCTGGCCATTTAGCCCATGGTGTGCAAAAAAGTGTTGCTCAGAGGTAAAACAACCCAACCCACTGCTTCTTAAGGTGTAAGCCATGGTCATGTAGTGGTGATGCCAGGTCGGTGCCACTAGAGGACAATATAGCTGTGGCAGAGAGAACATTTCCAGCCATGTGGATGGTTAAAGAAGTGGCTATTAGATGGAACTAAGATAATTTTTTTTAACTTATAATAATGTAAAGGGGAAAAAAAGGCCAATTCATTGACGTATTGTCAGCTTGTTTCCTGAGATGCAGTGGTGTAACATGGGTTTGGAAATTGGGTAGACTTGAACCCTTAAGTAAGTTAATTTTTTTATCATGTTTGGCATGCATATTTGTCTTTTGGCCACTACAAAAGCTAAATACTGTAAAATACAGCACTTTAATAATAAAAATAAATAAATACCTCCTCAAGCAGCTGCTTGCTACAGAGGTCTGACAGGAGCCTGTCAGTTATGATGACACAGTAGAAGGTCTGAGAGGATGGCAGGACCTCAGCAGAAAAACCACACATACATCCATGCCTTACCCAGGGCTTGAACCCAGGTCCCTTGGATCAGTAGCCAAGCGTGCTAACCACTCGGCCATAGTGTTCGGATACTTTTTTTTGACACGAGGGTAGCCAGATCGCTAGTTTCTAAACCTGGATCGTGTGGGCCCACTCAGAAATATTGAGCGTGTGCAGTTACCGTTCACAGCAAACTGGAGCGTGTGCAGTAACTGCACACTCTCCAGTTTGCTGTGAACGGTAACTGGAGCGTGTACAGTTGCTGTACACGCCCCAGATGTTTTTTCTGAATTCTGTAATCAAGAATAAAATCTGTATCATAAATAAAATAATTCTGTATCATAAATAAAATAAATAAATACCCCCTCAAGCAGCTGCTTGCCACAGAGGTCTGACAGGAGCCTGTCAGTTTATATGCCACAGTAGGAGATCTGAGAGGATGGCAGGACCTCAGCAGAAAAACCACACATACATCCATGCCTTACCCAGGGCTCGAACCCAGGTCCCGTAGATTAGTAGCCAAGCGTGCTAACCACTCGGCCATGGGACGGCTACAGCACTTTAAATGTTCATTTTTAAGAATTTTTCACAATTCTATGCTTCATTAAAAGAAATACAGAACTGGTGGTATAGAGTGGAACTGGGCATTTCGGAAACTGTAAGTCTTGCTGTTGCTTAGAGTTTATACACTTATGGCCACTTGATTAAGACCAGACTCATGTTAATGAGAATATAAATTAAAGATTTCAGTCAAATGATCTAAATCTCGATTTTTAACAATGTTCTTTGGTGTGTTTGAAAGTACTTAAGCTGAATTATTTAAGAACAAAAATGGCAGTTGAAATAATTGAACTGAAAAATTCATTCAATTTCAATGAAATCAAAATAAATTACATTAAACGTTACCAAAATGTGTCGGGATAATTTTAGTGGTTTTGGTAATAGTTTTATTTTTTGCCAGAGTTGAATGACTTGAAGAATCAGCTAAGTTAGTGGTTTCTAAAGTGTTGGGTGTGACTCCTTGGAGGGACATGACTGGTTGTTTAAGAAGCCCATGGAATTTTCTGAGAAAGTTTTATGGTAAAATTTAATTGAATATATTACTCAAAATGTCTGAGATCAGTAGTTTTGTTCACTGATTTCAGAAATGCAACCCTTGCAGCCATGAGATCACTCCATTTAATTAAAACTCTTCAGTCTTATTTCTTTCATGATTTGAAGTTCAACATTTTGAACTCGAGGTGTTGATTCCTGATGACAACATTATCGCCATTTTGAAGTGCTTTTCTGCCTGTCACATCTCAACCATTGACATTTCTTGTGCTGTTTGGGTTGTTTTACCTGTTAACAGCACCTTTTTTTTTACACAAAATGGGCTAAATGATCAGATCACAAAGACCCCAAAGGCTCAGAGAAGGTTAGGGGAACTGAACAGCTGTTGATAGACAGATGGTAGCCTCCTGTCAAGGCCATCCAGCATGTTCTTTAACATGCACAGAATTTGTCTCTTCTACACATGGAGTCCCACTCTACATCCCATCTGGATGGATGGTGACCTTTCCAAGCCCATCAGTGTCCCCTACTGATCAAGGAGAGGGTGGGGAGCTTTATGAATATAAATCTTAATGTTGGCACAGGTGGGACTGGGAACTGCAGATTGCAAGCCTAGTGCTCTAGTGACTGAGCCACCCCCAGGGGTGGGGGTGGCTCAGTCGGTAGCGCGCCAGGCTCATAATCTGTAGTTCCCAGGTTCGAGTCCCAGCTGGGTCAGCGTTGAGATTTATCTCCGCAAAATTCCCCGCCCTGCCCACTGTCAGTAGGAGACACCAATGGGCTTGGAAAGGCTGCCATCCGTTGGATGGGATGTGAACCATGGCCCCGTGTGCGGGAGAGCCATACCCTGTGCACGTTAAAGAACACGCTGGATGGCCTTGACGGGAGGCTACCATCTGTCTCCCAACAGCTGTTCTAGTGGGTCCCCTCCCCCAGCCTTCTCTGAGCCTTCGGGGTCCATGTGACCTGGCCATTTAGCCCATGGTGTGCAAAAAAGTGCCTCTCAGAGGTAAAACAACCCAACCCAACCCTGAGCCACCCCTGCCATTGATTCTTGCCATTTGGCAGAAGGTTAAATGGTCTAAGCCTTAAACTCCCTGTTGATATAACAAAGATCTGGTGATAACAAAATGGCCACTGTGTATATTTAGTAACAAGAAGATTGCTAAGTATTTGGTTTTAATATGTCATGTCCTTGATTTTTGAGGACTTGGAAAATATGTTTTTCAAGCCCTGAAGGGGTTATGAAACATTTTATTTCCCTCCTTGGGTATTTCACTGTCTTACGCACATCTTAACGTATAACTAATGAAGTAGTCTATCCATGATGCATTGCTGTCTTGAATGGGAGGTCCCATAAAAGTATGGAGTGTATCAAAGCATTTGAGAGTCACTTTCTTTGCATGGCTTTATTTGAGGGAATTTTGCATAAGTGAGTGCCATGAAGCATGGCTGTGATATGTTGCCTGAATGCTATAAGCAAATATTGCACAGCAAGTGAAAAAAAGGCCAAATGGTGGATTGTGACCTTTTTTAGGCAAGAACCTGCCCAAGGTGTTAAGCAGTGAGTTTTGGCTGATTTCAAAGAGGTTTTACAAGTAAAATTTGTTACTAAATAAAAAAAAATACCTCCTCAAGCAGCTGCTTGCCACAGAGGTCTGACAGGAGCCTGTCAGTTTATATGCCACAGTAGAAGATCTGAGAGGATGGCAGGACCTCAGCAGAAAAACGACACAAACAGCCATTCCTTACCCGGGGCTCGAACCCAGGTCCCGTAGATCAGTAGCGAAACGTGCTAACCACTCTGCCACGGGACAGCTAGAATTTGTTACTAACTGTAATTAATTTTTTCCTGTTCTTTTTGCTGTATGTATCTGTGCTTATGTTTTATGAGTTATAATTATTTTGGTGTATTGAGTTGAACAAGTCTCATTGAAATGCATCTTTGACACCCCTAACAAACACGGATTTCACTAAATGCAGTTTTTACCAGGATAGCATCTACCATGTTGAATGGAGGTCCATTGTATGCTTTAAAAAAATTAAGAACTTATGGTTATACAGTAACAATATCAATTCTGTAATTGATTTAAAATGATATACATATGTATAACTTGGCTAGAGTTTATATAACTGTTTATATAACAATGGGTAAAATGTACTATAAAAAGAAATGCACATGAGAAGCATTCTGAAAATATTTGTGTCACTGAGCATAAATATACTATCGTATATATATATATGATAGAAGTTCATCCAATGCTATTCATCATTAACTTCCAGTTTTGTCTCTGCTGTTTTAAGTACACCTCATGGCCGAGTGGTTAGTGCACTTGTCTACTGATCTAAGGGACCTGGGTTCGAACCCCGAATAAGGCATGGATGTTCGTGTCATTTTTCTGCTGAGGTCCTGCCATTCTCTCAGACCTTCTACTCTGGCATATAAACTGACAGGCTCCTGTCAGACCTCTGTGGCAAGCAGCTGCTTCAGGGGGTATTTATTATTTATTTAAAATTTTTTATGAACTATCAAAGAAATTTATTAATATGTGGAAGCATTGAACATGATACACTTTCAGCATGGATGTTCATGCCACTTAAAATTCGATATTATAAATCACAATATGTACATTTACATAATAGTAAACTTGGACAAAAGATTGGTTTGGAAAGGCTGTGTGACATTGATCCTATGGGCAGGAGAGCATATTCTTTACACATTAAAAAACACATTGGTGCGAAGCTTCCATCTGTCTCCTAACAGTTATTCACTGGATCTCCTTCCCCAACATTCTCTGAGTCCTTGGGAGCGCATTGTGTGCACAAAAATTCCATTCAGAGGTGAAACAACTGTAGGATCATTATTTCAAATGTTACTCTTCATAATTTGATGAAAAGTTTGCAATTGCTTTCCCATGTCATAATATATGAAAGAGAATCAATACTTGTTACTTCTGTAAATATGTGCTCTCCACTGGAATCTGCAACTTTACGCACTAATAGTGGATATGCCCAGGATCAGATTTGGGGGGTGTCGGTGACAAAAGGACACGCCCTTCCCCTTTCAGATGCTAATGAGGGTAAGAGAAGCAAATTATTAAACATTTATATTTCATGCATTTTTCAAGAAATTATTGATGATCTGTAAAACAGAGTGGGAAATGTTTTTGGTCCTTAATGGTGGAAGAACATTAGAAATTCAGTCTCTTCACACTCGCCCTTACATTTTTTCTCTCTCAATTGTGTGGGGCGGGGGTGGCTCAGTCGGTAGTGCGCCAGTCTCGTAATCTGTAGTTCCCAGTTCGAGTCCCAGCTGGGTCAGCGTTGAGATTTATCTCCGCAAAATTCCCCACCTGCCCACGGTCAGTAGGGGACACCGATGGGCTTGGAAAGGCCACCGTCCGTCGGTTGGGACGTGCGGGAGAGCCTTACCCTGTGCACGTTAAAGAACACGCTGGATGGCCTTGACGGGAGACTACCATCTGTCTCCCAACAGCTGTTCTAGTGGGTCCCCTCCTCCAACCTTCTCTGAGCTTTTGGGGTCCATGTAACCTGGCCATTTAGCCCATGGTGTGCAAAAAAGTGCCGCTCAGAGGTAAAACAACCCAACCCAAGCCGAGTGGTGTCACCTTTCCTACCAAGTGCATAACAGAAGTTAGAAAATACGCAGTGCAGGCACACTTTGGGACTTGGGAAATAATTGGTAGCAGGATTTCCAGTCAGCTTTCTTGTAGAAGTTTTTCTTCTATTCCAAAAACTGCCAATGTCTAAATGCCATGTGATGAATCCTTACTCAGTTGAGACTAGCAAGCATAGCCCTGATATCAACATTAGGCATGCTTTACATGCACCGATTGACCTGATGTGCTTATTTGCACGTTCTGTGTTATGTCGGAGCATAAGGTCTGTGATATCTGGCAAAATCTGATGGCTTACACTCTCTGCTGAATACCAACATACTGGTACATGGGGAATTTGCTGCATCTAATAAGTAACTTTGATATTTTCTACATAGAGTGGATTATTCTGCCATCTTATGCGGAAGTAGTATTGTCACACCCGGAGGATCCACCACTAGTGCTTCCCCCTATGACGTCACCGGTCACGCCCACTTCCGCCCCCTATGACGCAACCATTACGTAACCGGCCACGCCCCCTTATTAATAATCACCCTTCTCTCCCCCTCAGTGGCGCCATCTGGTGACAGTGAGAAGTACTATTTCCCCCAAAAAAACCTATTTTTATTCTAATTCTTCGATTTTTGATTTCCCCCTTTATAAAAAAATTCCTCCCCCCTTATGGAAAAACCCCTGGCGTCATCTGGTGCCTGTGAGGAACACTAATTCCCCAAAAACCCTTATTTTAATTCTTTGATTTCCCCTCCTATTAAAAATTACTCCCCCTATTAAAAATTTCTTCCCCCTTATTAAAAAAACCCCTGGAGCCATCTGTTGACAATGAAGAGTACTATTTTCGGAAAAACCCTTATTTTAACTATAATTTCCGATTTTTCTTTATTTTCCCCCAATGGTTGACCTATATTTTAAGCCCTCCCTCCTCCTGCAGACCCCCCCCCGGTTGACCTTTTAAGCCCTACCTATAGTTTAAGTCCTCTCCTTCCCTCGGCTGATGCAAGACTCAGAATAATTGCATAGAAAGGGATGATACAATTGTAACGTCTCACAGAAAATCAGGTCCCTAGTAATTAAACACTTACCAAAATTCTCTTCCCTTAAAAATTTAACAGGCTGCATCCAATGCATATTTTTAGTACATCTCCTGTATTCATCTGAAATTTTACAATTCCTTTCAACTCTTTTTGAATGTCTAATGCAGATCTCAAATTGTAAATCAACTCACAGAGTTGTATTTATTCCTTAGTAATTAAAACCCTTTGCTATTCATTTAGCCAGGACGACTAAACGATTCCTTTATAATTAAAATTCCCTGCTATTAAACTCCCTAGTAATTAAACACTCGTCAAAATTCCCTTACCTTTATTAAAAAAAACACCGTACGGTTGAAATAAATCAGTTTTCTGTAGATGCGTTTTATCGGGGAAAAAAAAACCTCTCCGGCAACGAGAGTCGAACGCGCTACCTCAGTCCCCAGCTTCATTCTGTCAACTCGAACAAGAACCGATCCTGCAATGGAAAAGTTTCAAACTCTGTTATTGGCATTCCTGAAGTCGTACGTGGCACAATCGGGGTGGGGGGGGGGGAGAGTGGAGTTTCATCATGCACATACGTGTCCTCTTACCGGTCAGGTAGCAAGCTTCGAAACATCTCATGACACATGATGCAATCGCCCCGGGAGGTTGAGTGTCCAGCTCTCAGTGTGATTGCCGATAAGGTTTCAAAAATAGATGTTGTTGTTCTCTAAGGGTAGGTGACGTCACAACAAGGAGAAAGTAACGTGGAGTGACCAGCGAGTGACACGTATCAGAAGGCTGCTGAGCGTTTATATATATACAGGGACTTGTTAAGACATGGACATTCTGGTCAGCATTCTGTCTGTCTCTCTGCCCCCCCCCCCCCGATAGGGGACCACCTTGTCGTGGTGGGGGGGCCTAGGGCCCAGCAACCCGGCTGAGGAAGCATTGCCGGTCGGGATGATCCCTAGCTGGAGCAGGCCAGAGGATTTGCCGGCTGCCGTGTACTCAGCTGGAGCATTCCAAGGTTTTGCCGGTTGGGGTGGTCCCCGGCTGGAGCATTGCTGAAGCCAACCGAGGTTGAAGACGCTGCTGGCCGGCTTGATCGCCGGTCGGGTGGTGACGGCGTTGGAGACCTCACCTCTCAGGAGACCTGTGTGGTCTGTTCGACGGCTCTGCCGAAAGGGACGAGCTGTCAAAAAAGTCTGGGTCTTACTAAGAGTCTCCACCCCGGGTGCCGATCGAGCTTGGATCTTTATATCCTTGCACATTTGCAAACCGGGGAATAGATTAAAGTTAGGTTTCTTCCGGTGGTCAGCTTTCCTTCTATAGGATTGCTGCCATGTGAGGCTGGGGTTGAGGTGCGCCTATAGGGCGTATTCCTTGCCCCCGGCTCTAGATAGTCATGGCTTTTCTTTAACCAGGTAGTGCTGTCAGGCGGAACCGGGAATTGCCGTGGTTGCACAAGATCGCAACATAGAGATCCATTGTCTCTCTGGCCGCTATGGAGCTAGCTTACCAAACGTTTTATGAAGCAGCTCTTTCTATATTGGCGTCTACAGACGTTCCCACACATCAGATAACCTATGAGGAATGCCTGCAGACCTTAATGAATGTTATAACCGACAAGATTCTGCATATGCTGAGCACTATAAAAGACGAGGCGGTCATAGAACCGTGCGAAGTAGTCAAGGAGTTTTTACGCCGTGTACGTTTTGCGGAAGGAGCAGCATTAAATCATGTCAAAACCATGGATTACCGAATGGTGCTCGAGGACGCCATGACCTCGATAGAGACTGCTGACATTGTGGAGGTCATGGAATAACTAAAAAACAACGAAAGGTTCTTTTCAGAACCACTTCATTTGTGTAGAAAGGATTATCGATCGTACAATTTCTGTTCACAACTCTTCCCTATCTATACATTTTTCTTCTCTCTCCCCCCCCCCCCCCCCGTTAACAGAGTAAATTTTATAGGGATGTTTAACCTTCAGTATAATTTTACACAGTGTGTTAGGATTAACAACTCTTACAGCATAGTTATTGCGGGTAGGCTCCCTCTCCACTTTTAAAATTTAGATCTTACACCGACAGTCTTTTCATATACGTATTTTTATAACCATTTTAAAACCAACACTTATTTATTTTATCCCTAGCGATTACTGGTTGTTGCATTTTTTACTAGAAGAAACCCTACTCCTGCAGTAGCAGCCCCCGCAGAAAATGAAACATGCTATCGGGCGAAAAATTAATAAAATCTGATTTTATTCGTCGTGATAAAAAATATTGAGGGGTAATAGGTTCGACTTAAAAGACTTCGTGTTCGGATCCTCACCACGGACAACCTCTCGCTGACGGACGGTTAAGCCCTACGAAATTATTCCAAACGGGGAATCACAAGGTTTTTATTGACGAATGAATCTTGGACCTGTACTGCTTCCGTACATCGTGAAAACCCACTCACAGCCTCGATCCGTGTTCCCAATTTCCTTTACTAAGTCACTTCAAAAAACATTGTGATTGCAAAAGTATGACTAACAGTTTTATTACGCCACGTTTTAAAAATATTTATTACTGTTGTATCCACGGTAAGGGAGAGTAACACTTTTCGAAGAAAAATCAGGTAAAACAGTTTTTAAAAAAATCGTTTCCTCCGTCGTTTGCGTATGTCTCATCACGCTGGTGAAACCGGGTGAAAAAATATTTTTTTTTTGTACGAAGTAGAATGTTAAAAGTACGTCGCGTGAAAAACTTTAGTTCCATCACGAATGCACATTAATGGAGTAGGGAGGTCGTAGTTTAATACTTCAACTATAAAAAAAAATAATACAATGTCTCACGCACCCCTCTCAACTTGTTGAACCCCTTGAACAACACAGCAGTGATTTCGTAAAGCTTATGGACTGTTTAAAGCGGACTTTAAAAACAGTTCTCCGAAAAGAACTGTTTACGCTGCTTCGTAAGAACTGTTTCGGGTGTGAAGTGGATCATCCGAGTCAACTTCGCCATTCGTGCCTCACCATAAACGCTGAATCAGCTTACGATTATTTCATAGAAGTGGTAAGAAACGTTAATTTAACCGATATTGCCGAACGTTTTGTGGAAGAATCATGTATTGAACTAAATCGTCCTGCTAATATCACATTAATGTCTAAATTGAACTTTGCAACAGTACTAAAAGAAATGCACGGTGAACTGGTATGTGCGAACTAAATATTAATGTGACCTTAATGTAAATAAATATGAATGTCTCTGATATTTTTGTCAATGTGATTTCTTTTGTATAGTTAACGGGGATTTTAAGGTCAGCCTTAGAAGTGTTAATATTGTTCTCTGTATCAAGACCTCGCACAGCTAGCAAGCTATGTTGGGTCGAATGTTTTATATCGGGTGGGTGTAAAAGAAAGGGATGGGAAACCAAAGCTAGCATCGTAGAACGATTCAACCGTACGTTAAAAACAAAAATGTGGTGATATTTCACAGATGTGTTCCATGGATAGTGATCGTTGTCTCTATAGATTTAAAGTATAGAGTGTATATCTCTTTGTATGTAATCGCTTATAACGAGACAATATTTCCTTTAAAAGTTGGAATATTATTATGAACTAAAAAAGTGATGATATATACACTATCTGATCGTTAAAATCAAACTTTAGCAGGTTAATATATCGTTCTCTAGCTAGTCGGTAATTAGTGTGTCTTTGTTTTTAAAAATAAACACGACTTCACGTAGCTAATTGTCGTAACAATTACCTCTCGTACGATCCGTAGAAGGGGTCGCTGATGGCAGGTAAACAACGTTCATATCTTACTATGGATCAAATATCCGAACACTATGGTTGATTACATATTTCTGAAAAATATCTGCCAACGATTACAACCTTCGTCCCTCAGAATCGTAAAGTAATTAGTACTAGCTTGCAGGGGGGTAATGTTCCACAGACAGTGTTCTTTCAGATTGCCAAACAAGATAATATCAAAAACGTGTGCTAACCCGAACCACTTGTTCTAAGACTTCCACACTAGTGTAGAAATAGGAGGAAAAAATAACTAAACAGACATCTCCGTGTTAGATTGTAGTGAAACATCCTATCTTTGTCGAAAAGCTTGTGTCTGCAGCTAGCCACCTTCACATGCACTTATTCAAACGTGCTGAAAAGAGATAGTACGCTGGAATAACTGGCGACAGAGCTAGATCTCGATTCTGGGGGGTGACTTTTCACGGAAATACTATAAACAGTGAGTTTTCTGATATCCCTTTACATTTTCGTTTATGCACGTAATTTAGTTAAACGACCTAGTCACATACTGTATGGGGGGGGGGGGGGGGTAAAGTACTGAATAGGCTATTGTGAGATTTTCGTCGTAAGCAGATATACGGAATCAGATCCGATGATGCTTGTAATTTATCTACTTTGATCGTATGGTTTATTAGAAAGGGAAGATGTATTAGTGTTTGAACTTTATGCATGCTTTCTCACAAAATAATTAATGAGCTTTTTACGAATCTGTGTCGTGAAGCAGACTCAATTTTTCATTCTAAATGCTTACTCAGCCTATGGACGGGTAGTTTGTCGATGTAATGACAAGTCTGATGTGTAGATAGACACTTTGATTAGCGAATGTCAGAAAAAGTCGTTGAATGTGTAAAACATCCCTTGTGATCCTGACAGCATCGACCGGGGAATGAACTCAGAAGATTGTGAGGTCGGAACTTTACAGAGGTCTATTCATATTTGATAATTTCTCGAGGGTTATGATAGTATAGTGAGCGAGGATCCCAGTCTACATTACTGTTGTCAAGCTCTGTACATTACATTTCACACAAGTCCGTTCACGGTTTTCTAGTGCACGGTCGTATCGTTTAGTGCGGGTCGTCCTTGGCGTCGAAGTCGCTCGCGTTCCGCAGAAAACTGCGCATTATCGCGGTTGGAAAAAATAAAGAGGTTGAAACTTAACCCCAGAATGTCATGTGAAAATTTGAAGTGAGCTTGTATAAGGATACTAATACTACCACCTAACAAAGAACACCGGGGACGGATTTGTTCCCTTTTCTAATGCACGAGGTCAAATCCTATTCTTCCTGAATCGAACCATACTCCTTCAAGCAGGAACTAAAGTTTTTTTTTTTTACGGAAACGTATGAATTCTACTTTTAACATTCTGGCGCACAGTCTTTACCCTGTAAAAGCATGTAACTGGGGCTGCATCGAGTAGCGTTACTTCCTAGGAAAGAGTTTGCGTCATGTACTGATGATAAAACTGTAATAAGTATTTTTAAACAACGTCGCGTAACGGGATAGTTTTTAATTTCGTAGGACTTTTGTTAAAAACCATCCGGGGCAAGGATCCGAACACGGGTCTTTTAGGTCGACCCTATTACCTTCAATATTTTTCATCAGGAGGAATAAAATCAGATTTTTTCCTTTTATTAATTTTTTCTGCGGGATTGCCACTGTGAGGCGGTCCTTCTAGTGAAAATGTGGCAGCCCAATAGTCGCATAGTTGAAAGAAATAAGTATTGATTAAAACGGACTTTACATCAGTTATACGTATAGTAATATTCTGAGCGCTTGGAGAACGCGACAGCCACATGGACTTCTGATAGCGTAGCATTCAGCAGGAGCCATGCATTCCACTGCAGCCCCCGTGACCTTTGTACGTCACCAGCCTGCAGTGTCCGTGTCGTTCAGAGCACATGGGAGCGAGTGTGTGTCGAAACGAAGGTGGAAGCACTAGGCGGCGCTGGCCGGAGCATATAGCGGATTCGAAGTATCAGTCCCGTTGCACATAAAATTTCAGCGGATTAGCGTAGACAAGTTGAGAGGGGTGCGTGAGACATTGTATTATTTTTTTATAGTTGAAGTATTAAACTACGACCTCCCTACTCCATTAATGTGCATTCGTGATGGAACTAAAGTTTTTCACGCGACGTACTTTTAACATTCTACTTCGTACAAAAAAAAAATATTTTTTCACCCGGTTTCACCAGCGTGATGAGACATACGCAAACGACGGAGGAAACGATTTTTTTAAAAACTGTTTTACCTGATTTTTCTTCGAAAAGTGTTACTCTCCCTTACCGTGGATACAACAGTAATAAATATTTTTAAAACGTGGCGTAATAAAACTGTTAGTCATACTTTTGCAATCACAATGTTTTTTGAAGTGACTTAGTAAAGGAAATTGGGAACACGGATCGAGGCTGTGAGTGGGTTTTCACGATGTACGGAAGCAGTACAGGTCCAAGATTCATTCGTCAATAAAAACCTTGTGATTCCCCGTTTGGAATAATTTCGTAGGGCTTAACCGTCCGTCAGCGAGAGGTTGTCCGTGGTGAGGATCCGAACACGAAGTCTTTTAAGTCGAACCTATTACCCCATCAATATTTTTCATCAAGACGAATAAAATCAGATTTTATTAATTTTTCGCCCGATAGCATGTTTCATTTTCTGCGGGGGCTGTTACTGCAGGAGTAGGGTTTCTTCTAGTAAAAAATGCAACAACCAGTAATCGCTAGGGATAAAATAAATAAGTGTTGGTTTTAAAATGGTTATAAAAATACGTATATGAAAAGACTGTCGGTGTAAGATCTAAATTTTAAAAGTGGAGAGGGAGCCTACCCGCAATAACTATGCTGTAAGAGTTGTTAATCCTAACACACTGTGTAAAATTATACTGAAGGTTAAACATCCCTATAAAATTTACTCTGTTAACGGGGGGGGGGGGGGGGAGAGAGAAGAAAAATGTATAGATAGGGAAGAGTTGTGAACAGAAATTGTACGATCGATAATCCTTTCTACACAAATGAAGTGGTTCTGAAAAGAACCTTTCGTTGTTTTTTAGTTATTCCATGACCTCCACAATGTCAGCAGTCTCTATCGAGGTCATGGCGTCCTCGAGCACCATTCGGTAATCCATGGTTTTGACATGATTTAATGCTGCTCCTTCCGCAAAACGTACACGGCGTAAAAACTCCTTGACTACTTCGCACGGTTCTATGACCGCCTCGTCTTTTATAGTGCTCAGCATATGCAGAATCTTGTCGGTTATAACATTCATTAAGGTCTGCAGGCATTCCTCGTAGGTTATCTGATGTGTGGGAACGTCTGTAGACGCCAATATAGAACGAGCTGCTTCATAAAACGTTTGGTAAGCTAGCTCCATAGCGGCCAGAGAGACAGACAGAATGCTGACCAGAATGTCCATGTCTTAACAAGTCCCTGTATATATATAAACGCTCAGCAGCCTTCTGATACGTGTCACTCGCTGGTCACTCCACGTTACTTTCCCCTTGTTGTGACGTCACCTACCCTTAGAGAACAACAACATCTATTTTTGAAACCTTATCGGCAATCACACTGAGCGCTGGACACTCAACCTCCCGGGGCGATTGCATCATGTGTCACGAGATGTTTCGAAGTTTGCTACCTGACCGGTAAGAGGACACGTATGTGCATGATGAAACTCCACTCTCCCCCCCCCCGATTGTGCCACGTACGACTTCAGGAATGCCAATAACAGAGTTTGAAACTTTTCCATTGCAGGATCGGTTCTTGTTCGAGTTGACAGAATGAAGCTGGGGACTGAGGTAGCGCGTTCGACTCTCGTTGCCGGAGAGGTTTTTTTTTTTCCGATAAAACGCATCTACAGAAAACTGATTTATTTCAACTGTACGGTGTTTTTTTTAATAAAGGTAAGGGAATTTTGACGAGTGTTTAATTACTAGGGAGTTTAATAGCAGGGAATTTTAATTATAAAGGAATCGTTTAGTCGTCCTGGCTAAATGAATAGCAAAGGGTTTTAATTACTAAGGAATAAATACAACTCTGTGAGTTGATTTACAATTTGAGATCTGCATTAGACATTCAAAAAGAGTTGAAAGGAATTGTAAAATTTCAGATGAATACAGGAGATGTACTAAAAATACGCATTGGATGCAGCCTGTTAAATTTTTAAGGGAAGAGAATTTTGGTAAGTGTTTAATTACTAGGGACCTGATTTTCTGTGAGACGTTACAATTGTATCATCCCTTTCTATGCAATTATTCTGAGTCTTGCATCAGCCGAGGGAAGGAGAGGACTTAAACTATAGGTAGGGCTTAAAAGGTCAACCGGGGGGTTAAAAGGTCAACCAGTCTGCAGGAGGAGGGAGGGCTTAAAATATAGGTCAACCATTGGGGGAAAATGAAGAAAAATCGGAAATTATAGTTAAAATAAGGAGGTTTTTCCGAAAATAGTACTCTTCATTGTCAACAGATGGCACCAGGGTTTTTTTTTAATAAGGGGGAAGAAATTTTTAATAGGGGGAGTAATTTTTAATAGGAGGGGAAATCAAAGAATTGAAATAAGGGTTTTTGGGGAATTAGTGTTCCTCACAGGCACCAGATGACGCCAGGGGTTTTTCCATAAGAGGGGAGGAATTTTTTTTATAAAGGGGGAAATCAAAAATCGAAGAATTAGAATAAAAATAGGGTTTTTTTGGGAAAATAGTACTTTTCACTGTCACCAGATGGCGCCACTGAGGGGGGGAGATTATTAATTATTAATAAGGGGGCGTGGCCGGTTACGTAATGATTATGTAATGATTAGGTCAGTTACGTCAAGGGGAGGGGGCGGAAGTGGGCATGGCCGGTGACGTCATAGGGGGAAAGCACTAGTGGGGGATCCTCCGGGTGTGACAATATTACTTGCGGATTATCCATTGTTGTTCAAGCCTGTAAATTTTTTTTGGGGGGGGCAAGCAAGTTTATGAGCCCCCTTCTGACAAGCTTTCAGTCTGTTTGAACTTTTGAAACTTTTTTTTTTCTATTTTGCAATAACCCGTCAGTCACAGAGCCAAAAGCACCACAGAACACTCCAGACGAAACACGTTTGCTAAGCAAAAAACGTCCTCATTTTCCAGAGATCGTGTCTGCGTGATAAGCTCTGTCGCTGGCGAATAAGTGTACATGGAATATGCTTTGACATTTCGAATGCTAATTGTATATAATTAGCAGATATTTTGCTCATAAGAATAGTACTGTCAACACACAAATATTTTCTGTCGGTAATTCGGGTGATTGAAAAAAAATTGAGGCTAGTATTTTAAAATAAATGAATTGCGAGCTGTGATTGGATTGGATTGTTTTACCTCTGAGCGGCACTTTTTTGCACGCAATGGACTAAATGGCCAGTGCACAAGGACCCCGAAGACTAAGAGAAGGCTGGGGGAGGACCACTGGAACAGCTTTTGTGAGACAGATGGTAGTCTCCCGTCAAGGCCATCCGGCGTGTTCTTTAACGTGCACAGGGTATGGCTCTCCCGCACACGGGGCCACGGCTTAACGTCCCATCCGACGGACGGCGGTCTTTTCAAGCCCATCGGTGTTCCCTACTGACCGTGGGCAGGGCGGGGAAATTTTGCGGAGATAAATCTCAACGCTGACCCAGCTGGGACTCGAACCTGGGAACTACAGATTACGAGTCTGGCGTGCTACCGACTGAGCCACCCCCACCCCTGCGAGCTGTGAACTATGGTGACCAGGCGTCCCTATGTGAGCAATTTTGAAGCGTTCACGAATCTTTTTCCTTAAATCTGCTCACTATATTCGTACCATTGTAGTGACGTTTCCTAGAAGTTTAGCATTTTGATAAAAAAAAAAGGTTTTATATACGTTTGATGAAATTTTCATAAGAGAATGTGTTTTCAAGAATAAACAACATTTGTCTTCTTGTAATGTTCAGTTCCAGCAAGAGCTTTCCGTCGTAGACTCGATGCAGTCTTAGAAATAAAAAGTCTTCGTCGACATCAGTAATAAAGGGTCAGACTTCCGCCAAGGCATTATCTTGAGCGCTGCCATTTATCACGATTATTATTATTTCAAGCTCCGCGTGCCCGTTATCCCCGATGGCATCTCGCTTCTTGTCAATAACAGCAAACTGCGCATGCGTCCTCCGAAGTTTACATCTCTGGGAATTCAGGCGGCGATTAACCAACGTTTTTTTTTTGTGACCAAGTGATGGAGAGAAACGGGAGAATAAATATGGCGTATTCCCCAGGGGATGCAGTCAGTCCTGTGAATGATCTGCATCTTGTTTGGAAATGAATGGGATACTCTGAGTATCAAAGTGAAAAGAGAAATTATGTTCCAGTTAAGTGAATTATGTTGCCCAAGTTCTTTTATTAACCCTGCAGATAGATACACGCCGTACTTTGTCATGTTGGCTGCAGAAATTTGCTTTTTAGAAACTTAGCTTAATAGCTATAGAGAGAGGATTAGTTAATGACTGAATCTCGGATTGTTTTACCTCTGAGCGGCACTTTTTTTTTGCACACCATGGGCTAAATGACCAGGTCACAAGGACCCCTAAGGCTCAGAGAAGGTTGAGAGAGGGGACCCACTGGAACAGCTGTTGGGAGACAGATGGTAGCCTCCTGTCAAGGCCATCCAGTGTGTTCTTTGACGTTGGGTTGTTTTACTTATGAACAGCAGTTTTTTGCACACAATGGGCAAAATGGCCAGGTCACAAGGACCCCAAAGGCTCAGAGAAGGTTGAGAGAGGGAACCCACTGGAACAGCTGTTGGGAGACAGATGGTAGCCTCCCGTCAAGGCCATCCAGCGTGTTCTTTAACGTTGGATTGTTTTACTTATGAACAGCAGTTTTTTGCACACAATGGGCAAAATGGCCAGGTCACAAGGACCCCAAAGGCTCAGAGAAGGTTGAGAGAGGGGACCCACTGGAACAGCTGTTGGGAGACAGATGGTAGCCTCCCGTCAAGGCCATCCAGCGTGTTCTTTAACGTTGGATTGTTTTACTTATGAACAGCAGTTTTTTGCACACAATGGGCTAAATGGCCAGGTCACATGGACCCCGAAGGGCTCAGAGAAGGTTGGGAGAGGGGACCCACTAGAACAGCTGTTGGGAGACAGATGGTAGCCTCCCGTCAAGGCCATCCAGCGTGTTCTTTAACGAGCACAGGGTATGGCTCTCCTGCACACGGGTCACGGCTTAACGTCCCATCCGACGGATGGCGGCTTATTCCAAGCCCATCGGTGTCCCCTACTGACCGTGGGTAGGGCGGGAAAATTTGCGGAGATAAATCTCAACGCTGACCCAGTTGGGACTGAACCTGGGAACTACAGATTACGAGCCTGGCGCGCTACCGACTGAGCCACCCCCGCCCCGCTGAATCTCTGGAAAATTCCGAAATTTATCTCAGACGTGTCCTTCAAGGTCAAATAGAGATCAAACTATCTCCATGTGAAGTGATGCATGCTGGCCGGATCTAGAAAAATATGGGAGGGGGGCACGAAACAATCGAGCAAGGAAAATGTAAAAAAAAAGGGTGTGAGGATTAAGAGACGGGATTTTCTCTTCCGTTTTACAGGTCTTTAAAAAATTTCTTGACTAATGCACGAGATATAAATAAGTAACAATTTTTTTGCCTCTTTTACCCTTACTAGAATTCTGAAAGGGGGGTGGGAGCACGATGCACGTGACTACAGGTGTTAGAATCGTGTAAATTGGTTCTGAAAATGTTTCGGGTTCAAAATTTCGAATCCGGAGGCTCCTCTGAAGGGTCAAATTTGTATCAGTGCTCGAGAGCTAGCAATTGGTCATTGGCCGTATTTTGAGTCGCAGTTCACGGGAATTTTGGATGTGATCGGTCCTTCAAAGTGAAATTTCTATATAACGGTGTTGGAGAGCTAACCATTGGTGAATAAAGCTCTTTCAGGCATGTAGAACTCTGAAATAAGACTACTTCGGCATCGATTGGGGGCGGGGGTGGCTCAGGCGGCACTGCGCCAGGCTCGTAATCTGTAGTTCCCAGGTTCGAGTCCCACCTGGGTCGACGTTGAGACATCGCAAAATTTCCCGCCCTGCCCGCGGTCAGTAGGAGACACCGATGGGCTTGGAAATGCCACCGTCCGTCGGATGGGATGTTAAGCCGTGTGCGGGAGAGCCATACCCAATGCACATTAAAGAACGCTGAATGGCCTTGACGGGACACTACCATCTGTCTCCCAACAGCTGTTCCAGTGGGTCTCCTTCCCCCAACTTTCTCTGAGCCTTCGGGGTCCTTGTGTCCTGGCCATTTAGCCCAAGGTGTGTGGGGCGGGGGTGGCTCTGTCGGTAGCGCGCCAGGCTCGTAATCTGTAGTTCCCAGGTTCGAGTCCCAGCTGGGTCAGCGTTGAGATTTATCTGCGCAAAATTCCCTGCCCTGCCCACGGTCAGTAGGGGACACCGATGGGCTTGGAAAGGCCGCCGTCCGTCGGTTGGGACGTTAAGCCGTGTGCGGGAGAGCCATACCCTGTGCACGTTAAAGAACACGCTGGATGGCCTTGACGGGAGGCTACCATCTGTCCCAACAGCTGTTCCAGTGGATCCCCTCCTCCAACCTTCTCTGAGCCTTCGGGGTCCTTGTGGCCTGGCCATTTAGCCCATGGTGTGCAAAAAAGTGCCGCTCAGAGGTAAAACAACTCATTTTAGCTGATAAGGAAAATAGCTAATATGCTAAAAATATTGATCTTTTTATGAAATTACGAGTAATTTTATGCATAAAGATGCCTTGAGGACCATTACTGAGAGCATGCGTGATGACTCTCACGGTTTTTTCTTTTCTTTAAATATTAAGAAATTTTTCTAAGATAGATTTATCTACGTCGCGTTTTTCATTAATGAGCGCAGTTCCATTATGCGTAGTGGTATAACGATTCTTGAAAACTTATTGAAAAACAAATACCGAATTTCATTAAATGCGGGACGTGGGTGGCTCAGTCGGTAGCGCGCCAGGCTCGTAATCTGTAGTTCTCAGGTTCGAGTCCCAGCTGGGTCAGCGTTGAGATTTATCTCCGCAAAATTCTCCGCCCTGCCCACTGTCAGTAGGGGACACCGATGGGCTTGGAAAGGAGGCCGTCCGTCGGATGGGACGTTAAGCCGTGGCTCCGAGTGTGGGAGAGCCATACCCTGTTCACGTTAAAGAACACGCTGGATGGCCTTGACAGGAGGCTACCATCTGTCTCCCAACAGCTGTTCCAGTGTGTCCCCTCCCCCAACCTTCTCTGAGCCTTCGGGGTCCATGTGACCTGGCCATTTAGCCCATGGTGTGCAAAAAAGTGCCGCTCAGAGGTAAAACAACCCAACCCATTAAATGCATACACTATATTGCAAAAAGTGTCCGGACACTTTCTTGTTAAGTGAACGAATAGCCACATTCAAATCTACCTAACTTTGAAAATAAGCTTTTTACGGAAAAAAGTCACTCGACATAAATTGAAGATCTCGGTCAGAGCTCTCTAAATCTCTATTTTCTATAATATTAATTTAATATTCAACAGCTCGAATGAAAGAGTTCATCTCATCAACATCATTTGCCAAAAGGGCTAAATCATCAGCATAATCTAAATCAGAAATTTTCGTATCTCCAGACCATTTAAGACCAAAATCTTTTCCTTGAAGTGAATTTCGCATAACATAATCAATAACCAAACTAAAGAGAAAAGGAGACAAAATGCACCCTTGTCGAACACCAGAAGTAATGCTAAACCAATTGCTACAAGCCTTACCAACTCTCACACACGACTCAGTGTTATTATAGAGAGCTTTCATTAGGTTAACTAACTTGTCTGGTATACCATATGATTTCACAATCAACCACAAATTATGACGATCAACAGAGTCGAAAGCCTTTTTGAAATCAACAAAGCTAGCAACCAAAGGTTTCTGAAACTCTAAACATTTCTCAAGAATCTGCCTAAGTGAAAATATCTGATCCACACATCCCCTACCACTTCTGAATCCACATTGCTCATCACGCAATTGACTGTCAACCAGATTCTTAATTCTATTAAGCACAATCATGGAAAGAACTTTACCTGGAACAGAGAGTAGGCTGATACCCCTATAGTTATCACAAGAACTGCGATCACCTTTTTTGAAAATAGGGATAACAATAGCTCTGGTAAAATCCTTAGGAACCATGCCTTTATCATAAAAGATATTCAGAATTTCAGTCATCCAAGTGGTAACCGAAACATTTCCAGCTCTAAGCATTTCTGTAGTAATTTCATCTACCCCTGGGGATTTATGAAGTTTAAGTTTAGAAACAGCCAAAATAACTTCAGATTGTGTTATAGGGCCAACATTAAAGCCACCAATGCATCTATCGTCATTGCAAACAATGGGAATAGAACTAATCCCATTGTTTAGAATATCACTGAAATGCTCAGCCCACCTAGCCATGACAGAATCCTCACCTTCTATAACCTTACCTTGTTTATCCTTCAATCCCTGTATACCTGTCCGTTTTCTATCACACAAAACATTAACAATCTGGTACAGCTCTCTGCTGTTGTGCTGTCTAACTGCTTCCTCGGCTTTGTCAGCCAAACCATCAAGCCAAAGATTCTTATCAGCAGCTAACTGATCTTTTACACGTTTATTAAGTTCTCTGTAATGCCTTCTATTAGTACTAGTAGGGTATTGATTAAGGAGGTTCCTCCAGTTCTTTCTTTCCGAAATAAGCTCAAGTGCCTTATCACTCAGATAATTTTGCCTCTTCTGCTCCTTTTTTCCTAAAAGAGTACTGTTAGTGTTCAAAAAAGCCTGTTTAAAATGATCCTATTCTTCCTCAACTTCAGTAGTAAGCATAACATGACCGTCATAATGTCTAAGTAACCTATCATGGTAAGCTTTGGCTATAACTGGGTCTTTCAGAGCTTCAGTATTAAAAGCAAATTTTTTAACCCTAGCACAACACTTTTTAAGTTTAAGTTGCAAGACACTTTTAACAAGGTAATGGTCAGATCCAATTTCAGCTCCCCTATATGCCCTGGTATTTTTAACAGAACTAGCCCATTTGCTGTTAATTAATATATAATCAATCATATTCCTATGCAGCCCATCAGGTGAAACCCATGTGTACTTATGTATGTCGCGGTGTTTGTAATAAGTGTTAGTTATTCTGAATCCATTGAGTTTACTTACCTGTAGGAGACGTTGCCCATTGCCATTGCAGCTACCAATACCAAAAGGGCCTATTACTCCTCCCCAAAGGTCAGAGTCAGTACCAACTTTGGCATTGAAGTCACCTAGAACAAGGGTAATATCTCCTTTCTTGACAGAATTCAAAATATCCTGAAGTTGTTCATAAAACCTATCCTTCTGATCCTCATCGGCATCCTCAGTGGGGGCATAACAGCAGATAACATTCAAGTCTTTAACGCTTGTCTGAAATTTTGCTGTAAGAAACCTTTCATTAATGCACTCATATCCTAGAATAGCATCGCTAGCGTGTCTGCTGAGAAGCAGACCCACGCCTTGGCGATGCTTATTGTCGTCCCTCCCTGAAAAGAGAAATTTAAGATTATTTTTAAGAATCTGACCTTTATCTGTCCATCTGGTCTCTTGCAAGCCGAGAATATCTAAATTATAACGGTGGAATTCTTGTGTGAGGACATCAAGAGAAAAAGCTCTGTGCAGAGTCCTCACATTCCAACTACCTATGGAGAGAAAATGGTTAGTGGGATGTTTAAAGAAACTATGTTTATTGAGAGAGGGAATGCCGACAATATCAAACAGCCCCCTAATCGCAGACATGGGGCAAAGACCCGTTCCCCCAACACTAAAGGCTGAAGCCATCTACACTGGAAGACTTCCTCCAATGTAGAATTTGACGATGCCAATAGAAGCAAAGAGTTCAGGTGCCTGCGATGACTTCTGCTCAGGATTATCCACCAGCTGATAAACATATCCTGTAAATCTATTCACTTGGGGCTGTCAACCCACAAACAAACAGAAAACACAGCGGAAGATTTTCCCTCCACAGAAGCCCACCAGTGCAGCAAAATCAGGATCCATAATCAAGCTCAGAGCCATATATCTGTCCAGTCCAGTGGGTTTATATGGTCAGCACCAGGACCCTGTGTGGTTGACCACTCCTCAGCAGGGTAGAAAAAAAAGAAAAGTAGCCATAGTTGTCCAGATCAGTAGGCCACACTAATCTGGCAGCCCTCCCTTTCCGTTCACTTCCACAAGAGAGTATCTCTTTTGAAAGGTACTAACGGTCTGCACCACGAGAAGGCGGGGTCGGACATTAGGTGCTAGGCCTGGCCGGTTCTATGCATCATCACAGGGGATTGGTGCATAGCTCTCCTTCCAGTGACTACCTAGCTACCATTTACAGACTTCATTCGAGCTGTTGATGAGACTGGTAGTAGAGTAGGTTTGGTTATAAACAGAGAGAAAACTAAAGTGATGAAAATTGGTCAGGCAGGCTGTGATTCAGTTAATCTGAAGGGTTGCAGTCTTGAGCAGGTGTTACAGTTTAATTATCTTGGGAGCTATGTAACAGATAATGGTGATGTGCGGCATGAGATTAACAGACGAATAGGGATTGCTGCCGGGACTTTTAAGAATCTATGGAGAGTGTGGAGAAATAGGCGTATACACCTAAAGACTAAAATTAGACTCTATAATAGTTTGGTTCTTTCTAGGGTTAGTTATGGTAGTGAAACTTGGACACTTTGTAAACAATATAACAGGAAACTAGGTGCTTTGGATTCCAGATGCTATTCATATTTAAATTGATATTTAAATTTTTTTATTTTAAATTCATATTTGATGCAACCAGTTTGAATTTTTTTATGTAAGTTTCTGAACTTAAGAAGATTAGAAATCTTAGAATTCTTGAGGGAACAGAAGAGAGGGTGATCGCAATCTCTGTGACCAACAGTCGCAAAAGATAACCATTGGGCCACTTTGACAATCATGAAATGCCTTAAAGAAGTCATGAAAAATAAATTTGTTTTGATTCCATCTTAAACATTTAGAATTTTAACCGGTTATTTTGAAAACAAAATTTCATTTTCACGTCATTTTTTCCTTATCTACCTACGTATATGGTAATGCGTAAATGCGTGAAGTTTGCTCTTACGTCAGAAACGTAGAATATTTACGATTTTCCCAGAAACATCTTTGTGTTATAAAAGTTCCATACATGCTCAATAGATGGCATCACAGTACTGAAAACTCTATTAGTGGTATACGGCTGCTGATATCCACGGTTTAATTAATATCCGTAAAATTCCGAAAAAATATGATATCCGTATTCAAAAGGTCTCGGCGCATAGATGATTAATTTTAACGCGGATAGCGGATAAAATTTGGGAATTGATGAGATAGGTATGCATTAATATGAGAAAATATTAATATTATTAATAGCCGGTCATGAATGAAAACAATAGAAAATGAAATCTAATTTTAAAATTCAACGATTACAGCCATTAACAGAACAAAGCATTGGAATAAAGCCAGATTCAAAACTAACTTATGTGAAAGAAGCTACTTTGTCACTCACATAGCAGAATGGAAATTCAAAACAGAAAATAGTTACTGGTATGTAAATTTCCGTAGTGGAGATCACGTGGTTTGCATAGTGATTTGTAGAGAGAAATTGCTGGGTTATACTAAGGAGTGTCTTTTCATAATCGCCCATAACTGCATTTGAAAGACCAAAATTCACTAAGAAAAATTTGCAAAATTATATTTAAGTATATTTTTGGCTAATAAATATTTAGTAAGTTATGATTTTACGAACTAAAGGCTCTTTCTTTTTATCGTATTATATTTGTTTTAACTAAGCACTAAAATTAGACTGTGTAATAGTTTGGTTCTTTCTAGAGTTAGTTTCTGTAATAAAACTTGGACGCTTTGTAAACAAGATAACAGGAAACTAGATGCTTTTGATTCCAGATGCTTACGCAGTATCTTGGGCATTAGGTGGTTCAACTTTGTAACTAATGATGAGGTTAGGCAAAGGAGTCTGCAACCTCTTTTAAGCAGCATATTGTGCAGAGAGAGACTCCGTTGGTTTGGCCATGTTGCCCGTATGAATAATTATAGATTGGCGAATAGGGTTATGAACAGTGTGCCTAAAGGCCTCAGAAAGAAGGGGAGACCTAGGATGCGGTGGGCAGACAATGTCAAACAGGACCTTGTTAGAATTGGTGTTCAGTGGCCAGATGCAGTAGATGTAGCTCAGGATAGACTTGCTTGGAGAACTAAATTGCACGGTCTGGTTGGACCTCCGTAGCCCATGGCTGCTTGAGAATGATGATGAGGAGGAGGAATCTAATATTTAAAAAGTTATGGAAGCTGAAACATTTAAGTGAAACTTTTGGTAGTTTTGAAAATTTCAAAAAATTAAATCACAACTGTTATAACAATTTGTTCGCAAAATAAATAAGATATTTAAATTTTGTGTAAAGATTTTTGAAGTTTTCGTCAATTTAAGAGGGAAATGTTTTGGAAGTGGAGTGTGTGTTAACATCTGTTAAATATTATAGCTTATTCAATGTGCTGCCATCTGAAAATGTTCCTTCGTCAAGTGCTCGTTTCGAAGTGTCTGCCTTCCGCCATGCTCGCGCAGAGGCTTTGTGGCTGATTGCATTTCACCCTCCTGTTGAGAGGACAATGGGGACGAGGCTGTACCGCGAAAGTTTGGCGCCGACGGCGTATCGTGCCTTTCAGCTCTCGGTTTAATGCGTAGAAGAGTTATTAGAAAACAAATCACTTTTGCTCAAGCAGCTTAGCCGTTCAGATGGTAGTTTTTCTGTATAACATTAGAATTGCGTTCTACCTCAGCGGCCTCTTTTGCACCCAATGAGCTAAATGACCAAGTCACAAGAACCCTGAAGGCTCAGAGAAGGTTGGGGAAGGGGACCCACTGGGATAGTTCTTGGAGACAGATGGTAGCCTCCTGTCAAGGCTATCCAGTGTGTTCTTTAATGTGCACAGGGTATGGCTCTCCTAGGATGAATTGTTTTACCTCTTAATAGCACTTTTTTGCACACAATGGGCTGAATGGCCAGGTCACAACGACCCCGAAGGCTCATAGAAAGTTGGGGAAGGGACCCACTGGAGCAGCTGTTGGGAGACAGATGGTAGCCTCACCAGCATGTTCTTTAACGTGCACAGGGTATGGCCCTCCTGGGTTGGACTTTGCTTCCAAACGGCACTTTTCCAGGCTGAACTAAATGGCTAGGCTACAAGGACCCCGAGAGCTCAGAGAAGGTTGGGGTAGGGGACTCAATGGACAGGTGTTATGACAGATGGTAGCCTTCCGTCAAGGCCATTCAGCGTGTTCTTTAATGTGCACAGGGTATGGCCCTCCTGCAAGCAATGGGCTAAATGGCTAGGTTGCAAGGACCCTGAAAGCTCGGAGATGACTGGGAAGAGACCCACTGGAAGAGCTGTTGGGAGACAGATGGTAGCCTCCCATCAAGGCCATCCAGTGTGCTTTAACATTCACAGGGCATGGCTCTCCTGGATTGGATTACCTCTGAGAGGCACTTTTTTGGCACACAATGGGCTAAATGGCCAGGTCACAAGGACCCAGAGAATGTTGGGGGTCAATGTTAGGAGACACAAGCCTCCCATCAAGTTCATCCAGCATATCTTTTAAAGCACAATGTATGGCTACACAGTACCGCGGCTTAACATCCAATCCGACGACGGCGTCCAATCCAACCCTCCCGGTAAGGCACACAAACATCCATGCCTTAACAGAGTCTCGAACCCAGGTCCATTTGATCAATAGTCAAGAACGGTAACCACTCGGCCACTACTGGTAAAACTCTCCACTAGATTAAATTATGATCTGTGATCGCTTAAGCCGTTTTAATTAAATTTTTGGTTCAATTTTTTGTGTCCTGTTAAATATCCCAGCGTTCATGACCCTTTGAATACTAAACAAATAATGTTTAAATTTCATATTTAGATGGATTTGATTCGGAACAATGATTGGGTTGGGTTGTTTTACCTCTTAGTACAATTTTTTCCACACCATGGGCTAAATGGCCAGGTAACGTGGACCCCGAAGGCTCAGAGAAGGTTGGGGGAGGGAACCCACTGGAACAGCTGTTGGGAGACAGATGGTAGTCTCCCGTCAAGGCCATCCAGCGCGTTCTTTAATATTCACATGGTATGGCTCTCCTAGGATGGGTTGTTTTACCTCTTAGTAGCACTTTTTTGCATACCATGGGCTAAATGGCCAGGTCACATGGACCCCGAAGGCTCAGAGAAGGTTGGGGGAGGGGACCCACTGGAACAGCTGTTGGGAGACAGATGGTAGCCTCCAATCAAGGCCATCCAGCGTGTTCTTTAATATTCACATGGTATGGCTCTCCTAGGATGGGTTGTTTTACCTCTTAGTAGCACTTTTTTGCATACCATGGGCTAAATGGCCAGGTCACATGGACCCCGAAGGCTCAGAGAAGGTTGGGGGAGGGGACCCACTGGAACAGCTGTTGGGAGACAGATGGTAGCCTCCCGTCAAGGCCATCCAGCGTGTTCTTTAATATTCACATGGTATGGCTCTCCTAGGATGGGTTGTTTTACCTCTTAGTAGCACTTTTTTGCATACCATGGGCTAAATGGCCAGGTCACATGGACCCCGAAGGCTCAGAGAAGGTTGGGGGAGGGGACCCACTGGAACAGCTGTTGGGAGACAGATGGTAGCCTCCCGTCAAGGCCATCCAGCGTGTTCTTTAATATTCACATGGTATGGCTCTCCTAGGATGGGTTGTTTTACCTCTTAGTAGCACTTTTTTGCATACCATGGGCTAAATGGCCAGGTCACATGGACCCCGAAGGCTCAGAGAAGGTTGGGGGAGGGGACCCACTGGAACAGCTGTTGGGAGACAGATGGTAGCCTCCCGTCAAGGCCATCCAGCGTGTTCTTTAATATTCACATGGTATGGCTCTCCTAGGATGGGTTGTTTTACCTCAGTAGAACTTTTTTGCATACCATGGGCTAAATGGCCAGGTCACATGGACCCCGAAGGCTCAGAGAAGGTTGGGGGAGGGGACCCACTGGAACAGCTGTTAGGAGACAGATGGTAGCCTCCCGTCCAGGTCATCCAGCGTGTTCTTTAATATTCACATGGTATGGCTCTCCTAGGATGGGTTGTTTTACCTCTTAGTAGCACTTTTTTGCATACCATGGGCTAAATGGCCAGGTCACATGGACCCCGAAGGCTCAGAGAAGGTTGGGGGAGGGGATCCACTGGAACAGCTGTTGGGAGACAGATGGTAGCCTCCCATCAAGGCCATCCAGCGTGTTCTTTAATATTCACATGGTATGGCTCTCCTAGGATGGGTTGTTTTACCTCTTAGTAGCACTTTTTTGCATACCATGGGCTAAATGGCCAGGTCACATGGACCCCGAAGGCTCAGAGAAGGTTGGGGGAGGGGACCCACTGGAACAGCTGTTGGGAGACAGATGGTAGCCTCCCGTCAAGGCCATCCAGCGTGTTCTTTAACGTGCACAGGGTATGGCTCTCCCGCACACGGGACCACGACTTAACGTCCCATCCGACGGACGGCAACCTATCCAAGCCCGTCGGTGTCCCCTACTGACCGTGGGCAGGGCGGGGAAATTTTGCGGAGATAAATCTCAACGCTGGCCCAGCAGGGACTCGAACCTGGGAACTACAGATTACGAGCCTGGCGCGCTACCGACTGAGCCACCCCCGCCCCGGGAACAATGATTTATCTTGAAACGTATTTTCAATTAAAAATTATATTAAAGAAGTTTTCAACTCTGAATGTGATTTTTCTGTTAACAAGGAACTGTGTCCAATTTTTTTTTGTTCAGTACAGTCGCTCAAAAAAATATCCGAACACCATGATTGATTACAGAATTCAGAAAAAATATCTGGCAACGACTTTTTTTTTAGAAATTAGTGATCTGGCAACCTTTGTGTCACGTGACACGAAGGTTGCCAGATCACTAATTTCTAAAAAAAAACGTTGCCAGATATTTTTTCTGAATTCTGTAATCAATCGTAGTGTTCGGATATTTTTTAATATATATAATGCGTATGAATATATAATGCAATGAATATGGAGCGTGTGCAGTTACCGTTCACAGCAAACTGGAGCGGTTGTGGTTAATGTTCACAGCACATTGGATCGTGTGAGCTCACAAAGACCTGGATCGTGTGGGCCCACTCATAGAAATATTGAGCGTGTGCAGTTATCGTTCACAACAAACTGGAGCGTGTGCAGTTACCGTTCACAGCAAACTGGAGCGGTTGTGGTTAATGTTCACAGCACATTGGATCGTGTGAGCTCACAAAGACCTGGATCGTGTGGGCCCACTCATAGAAATATTGAGCGTGTGCAGTTATCGTTCACAACAAACTGGAGCGTGTGCAGTTACCGTTCACAGCAAACTGGAGCGATTGCGGTTAATGTTCACAGCACATTGGATCGTGTGAGCTCGCAAAAACCTGGATCGTGTGGGCCCACTCACAGAAATATTGACCGTGTGCAGTTACCGTTCACAGCAAACTGGAGCGGTTGTGGTTAATGTTCACAGCACATTGGATCGTGTGAGCTCACAAAGACCTGGATCGTGTGGGCCCACTCATAGAAATATCGAGCGTGTGCAGTTATCGTTCACAACAAACTGGAGCGTGTGCAGTTACCGTTCACAGCAAACTGGAGCGGTTGTGGTTAATGTTCAGAGCACATTGGATCGTGTGAGCTCACAAAGACCTGGATCGTGTGGGCCCACTCATAGAAATATTGAGCGTGTGCAGTTATCGTTCACAACAAACTGGAGCGTGTGCAGTTACCGTTCACAGCAAACTGGAGCGATTGCGGTTAATGTTCACAGCACATTGGATCGTGTGAGCTCGCAAAAACCTGGATCGTGTGGGCCCACTCACAGAAATATTGACCGTGTGCAGTTACCGTTCACAGCAAACTGGAGCGTGTGCGGTAACCGCACACGCTCCAGTTTGCTGTGAACGGTAACTGGAGCGTGTACAGTTGCTGTACACGCTCCAGATATTTTTCCTGAATTCTGTAATCACGTGACACGAAGTTTGCCAGATCACTAATTTCTAAAAAAAAAAAAATCGTTGCCAGATATTTATTCTGAATTCTGTAATCAACCGTAGTGTTCGGATACTTTTTTGAGCGACTGTACTTGTAATTGCTGAAGTACTCGGCAGTTCTAACCCATTGAATTATTCCAGTGAAATGAATATCACAAATGAAATGTCATTATTTAAACAAGAACCCAGTTGCAGCTACAATTTCAATCGCAAGACTAAATATTGACGCCTTTTATCAGCAGGCGCTCTCTTATAAGTGGACTAACAGAACACTCAACTCTTTAGGCTTCTGCATAAAATTATGAAAATTCGAAACAACAGAAAGGTTTCGCAGATTTGTCCTCCTGCAGGTAATCTCTCCTTTTATGCATACGTAATGACACGCGGTGCTATCACACTCGTTACCAAGGCAACGGGTAAACATTGACTATAGTCGTGTAACGCGGTTACAGTGTTGCGAGCTACTTTAGTTTTCTGAAACGTTAATCTCGCTTCAGATTTAGTGGAGCAGGTAAAACGGACGTTTAAGGGGGGAAATTAGAGGGGGGGGGGGTCTTGAAGTAGGGGTTGATGGCAAGTTTTATCTTGGTACTTAAGACTATGAAGCAATTTCAGTGATGTCACGAACAGAGGTTTTTTCTTTAAATATGAAATTTTGTATAATATTATTGCATGTTGATTTAATATATAAACTGTGGCCAAATTATTGTGGGTTAGGTTGTTTTTACCTCTGAGCAGTACTTTTTTTAACACAATGTGTTACATGACCAGGTCACAAGGATCCCGAAAGCTCGGAGGGGGAGGGGACCCACAGGAACAGCTGTTGGGAGACAAATGGTAGCCTCCCGTCAAGCGTGTTCTTTAACGTGCACAGGGTATGGCTCTCCTAGGATGGGTTGTTTTATCTCTTTGTAGCGCTTTTGCACACAATGGGCTAAATGGCCAGGTCACATGGACCCCGAAGGTTATAAGAGAAGGTTGGGGGAGGGGACCCACTGGAACAGCTGTTGGGAGACAGATGGTAGCCTCCATTCAAGGCCATCCAGCGTGTTCTTTAATATTCACAGGATATAGCTCTCCTAGGATGGGTTGCTTTACCTCTTAGTAGCGCTTTTTTTGCACACAATGGGCTAAATGGCCAGGTCACAAGGACCCTGAAGGTTGGGGGAAAGGGACCCACTGGACTGGTGTTAGAACACATGGTAACCTCAAGGCCATCCAGCGTTTTCTTTAATGTACACAAGGTAGTGTTTTACCTCTGAGTGGCACTTTTTTGCACACCATGGGCTAAATGGATAGGTCACAAAGACCCCGAAGGCTGGGGGAGGGGACCCACTGTAACAGCTGTTGAGAGAGAGATGGTAGCCTCTGGTCAAGGACATTAGTGGGTTCTTTAACGTACACAGGGTATGGCTCTCCAATACACAGGGTCAAGGTTTAACGTCCCATACGACGGACGGCGGCTTTTCCAAGCCCATCGGTGTCCCCTACTGACCGTGGGCAGGGCGAGGAATTTTTGCAGATTACGAGCCTGGCACGCTGCCCAACTGAGCCACGCCCGCCCCCAGATTATTGTGAATACCTACTCTAACACTTCGTCACGTGCAGGCGTACAGTCGCTCAAAAAAGTATCCGAACACTATGGTCGATTACAGAATTCAGAAAAAATATCTGGCAACGATTTTTTTTTAGAAATTGGTGATCTGGCATCCTTCGTGTCACGTGACACGAAGGATGCCAGATCAGTCCCCATCCTGCCCGCGGTCAGTAGTGGACACTGATTGGCTTCGAAAAGACCATCGCCCGTCGAATGGGACGTTAAGCCGCGGCCCTGTGTGTTGCAGAGCCATACACTGTGCACGTTAAAGAACCCGCTGAATGGCCTTGATGGAGTGTTGCCATCTGTATTCTAATAGCTGTTCCGTTGTACCCTACCCTAACGTTCTCTGAGCCCTCGGGGTCTTTGTGACCTGGAGGCTACCGTTCTTGTGATACTTTTTCCGGAACATCTGTTTTCACAGGAACAGCTGTTCCAGTGAGTCCCCTCCCCCAACCTACTCGGAGCACTTGTGACCTGGCCATTTAGCCCATTGTGTACAATCGAGCCGTACCCTGTGAATATTAAAGATCACGCTGGATGACCTTGACGGGAAGCTAGCATCTGTCTCTTAACAGCTCTTCCAGTGGATCCCCTCCCCCAACCTTCTCTGAGTCTTCGGGGTCCATGTAACCTGGCCATTTAGCCCACTGTGTGCAAAAAAGTGCTACTAAGAGGTAAAACAACCCATCCTAGGAGAGCTATACCATGTGAATATTAAAGAACACGCTGGATGGCCTTGACGGGAGGCTGCCATCTGTCTCCCAACAGTTGTTCCAGTGGGTCCCCTTCCCCAACCTTCTCTGAGCCTTCGGGGTCCTTGTGACTTGGCCATTTAACCCATTGTGTGCAAAAAAGTGCTACTAAGAGGTAAAACAACCCATCCTAGGAGAGCTATACCATGTGAATATTAAAGAACACACTGGATGGCCTTGACGGGAGGCTGCCATCTGTCTCCCAACAGTTGTTCCAGTGGATCCCCTCCCCCAACCTTCTCTGAGCTTTCGGGGTCCATGTGACCTGGCCATTTAGCCCACTGTGTGCAAAAAAGTGCTACTAAGAGGTAAAACAACCCATCCTAGGAGAGCTATACCCTGTGAATATTAAAGAACACGCTGGATGGCCTTGACGGGAGGCTACCATCTGTCTCCCAACAGCTGTTCCAGTGGGTCCCCTTCCCCAACCTTCTCTGAGCCTTCGGGGTCCTTGTGACTTGGCCATTTAACCCATTGTGTGCAAAAAAGTGCTACTAAGAGGTAAAACAACCCATCCTAGGAGAGCTATACCATGTGAATATTAAAGAACACACTGGATGGCCTTGACGGGAGGCTGCCATCTGTCTCCCAACAGTTGTTCCAGTGGATCCCCTCCCCCAACCTTCTCTGAGCTTTCGGGGTCCATGTGACCTGGCCATTTAGCCCACTGTGTGCAAAAAAGTGCTACTAAGAGGTAAAACAACCCATCCTAGGAGAGCTATACCCTGTGAATATTAAAGAACACGCTGGATGGCCTTGACGGGAGGCTACCATCTGTCTCCCAACAGCTGTTCCAGTGGGTCCCTTCCCCCAACCTTCTCTGAGCCTTCGGGGTCCTTGTGACCTGGCCATTTAGCCCATTGTGTCCAAAAAAGTGCTACTAAGAGGTAAAACAACCCATCAATTCATACACAATAATTTTTTCAAAATGTAAAATAATTAGCATTTAATTACAGTCGTATAAAAAATAAATTAATGAATGAATTTAACATTGTAAAAGAATTTGAGAATGAAATAATGTAACTGCGGTCCAGTCATTCGTCCCCCCCCCCTTATTTTCTTCCCTTCTCTTCGCAGTAACTTTCGGAGGCTTCACTGTCGAGCCGTAACCATCGAGACTCAAGGCCTTTTCACTGGTGACGTCACACGTTCTGACGTCAGCATTCGTCGATCTAGCATCTTGACACCCCGTAGCTGCTTGTGTGTTTGTTGGCGGGATTACTATCTTTAATTATTATCTGGTGTTCAACAAATGTATTTTTAAACAATTTTTGCACGATAAAAAATGATTGTTTGTTAGAGAATTTAGGAAATAAGAAAAAATATCTTAGTGCCAAAAAGAGAAAGTTGTCTACCCTCAATAAATAGTATCCACAGAATTAACTGTTGGCTTTGATATTAATAGTTTTGTGACAAACAGTTTTGTTGGCAGGTGGGATTTGAACCATATCTCTCCAGGTACATGTCACAGTGTTCTAAGACCACTAAACCAATAAGTTCTATTAGTGGAAAAAAGGCAGAGTCTGTTAGTTTAGTGGTCTTACACCACTGGCTTATATCTGGAAAGATGTATGCCTAAATGATTTAATCTTTCTTTACCAGGGTGCATAGAATTATTTTTTTTAACAATCGAAGGTTGGTTAGAGACTATTTTCTTTACATTGGATAGGTTAGTTGAGCGATTTATTGTCAAATCTTTAGTCATAGATTTAAAGGTAGCTTTGTAAACCAAAATATATATGTGCGTGTGTGCTTGCAGTAAATTGTAGTTTCTAAAGTTTAGATGCACTTTTCCTGTTAGTTTTTTAATATGTATTCAATCGAAAGGTTGTATCCATGTCCAAATATTATTCAAATTTAATGAGAGTTCAGAAAAAAATACGGCTCAATATTCCTATTAATTCAGTCTAATCACTACGAAAAAGTATTGAAATTAAATCATAACTAACTGAAATTGTTACAGCTAAAGCTATTACAGTATATAATTAATTTTTAGTTCACATTTGCCAATAAAATTGTTCTGAATAATTTTTGTGTGTTTTTTTTTCTTTTTAATAAAACACACTAATTTTTCATAACAATTTATATGTCACGATTACATTATTAATGTTACAAAAACCTCGATCAGTTATTGACAGCATTTATCGCGAAAAATATGTGAAGGAAATGGTTTTATTTTTGTTAATATATAACCGAGTAATATTTGCATTTAACTTTATTTTTAAACATATTGTGTCATTGTAATTATACGTACAACCGATTATGACGCTCCTGGTAATTTATATATCGTTCTACATGTTCAGAGAACGTTAAACGACGATTACATTTTGAGTCATCAATTTAGCACAATTACAAATCAAGATCTATTTTAGTTTCAACGTCTTCCCTATTTTAAGGTTTACCATAGAAATATTACTCTAATGTACATATATACCATATAATAATACCATGTCAATCAGTTTTTGAGCACAGTGCTACACAAAAATACCATCCCGATCTTATAAAAAAAGTAAATGCTCGATTTGCTGCGATAGAACTACGTGCGCAGGATGTACTGTGGATACACAGGATGTGACGTCAGTTTAGACTGCAAAGGCCTTGGTCGAGCCCACTTCTTTGTTCGCCTGCTTTGAAGAAGAATCCGTCTCGGCCAGCGATTTCTGACGCGTGTTATTTATCATATTACTCGTGATGGATGTTGCACTTCTGCAAAATGGATGCTCAGCATCCTCCTCCTCCTTCATTGTGGACGCAGCGAGGCGCTCGTGCTTTCGTCTCCGCTGCATCATTCGCCTTTAAAAAATTTTTATTTTTATTTTTCTGACTGCAGTGTTTTGTTGTGAGTTGCGCCATCTATTGTCAGGATCCCGAGGGATATTTCGCGCTCTTGCATCTCCGCCCCCTTGGGTCTTGTATACACTGTAGCTAGCCATCCGCTGTCGCGTGAACATCTCGTGTCAGTCTCCCAAGCGCGTGCCTCCAGGTACCATTTGGTGAAATAAAAATCCTTTTCGTGTTGTGCTTTTTTAGACACCGTTATTTTGAAATGGCGGGAGTCATAAAACAAGACTTTTATGTAACAATGAAATGTATGTAGTCGGATTTGAGAAGAAAATTCAACGCGACGAATTAAAAATGTGTTTGTTGTGTTAAAAATGTGATGTATAGAGACATCGGCAGTACCCCGGACACGACAGGCTATGTCGTCGGGGTTAGACTTCCATCCTCAATTGTGACACGGATTGAAATTTAACTTCGCAAAATTCCTCGCCCTCCCCACGGTCAGTAAGGGACATCGTTGGGCTTCGAAAAGCAGTCGTCTGCCGGATAACATGTTAAGCCGTGGCCCCGTGTGCGGGAGAGTCATACCCTGTGCACGTTAAAGAACAAACTGGATGGCCTTGACGGGAGACTACCATCTATCTCCCAACAGCTGTTCCAGTGGGTCCCCTTCCCCAGCCTTCTCTGATCTTTAGGGTCCTTGTGACCTGGCCATTTAGCCCATAGTGTGCAGAAAAGTGCTCAAAGGTAAAACAACCCAACCCAACCTTGTGACCTGGCCATTTAGCCCACTGTGTGCAAAAAAGTGCTACTAAGAGATAAAACAACCCATCCTAGGAGAGCTATACCCTGTGAATATTAAAGAACACACTGGATGGCCTTGACGGGAGGCTACCATCTGTCTCCCAACAGCTGTTCCAGTGGGTCCCTTTCCCCAACCTTCTCTGAGCCTTCATGGTCCTTGTGACCTGGCCATTTAGCCCATTGTTTGCAAAAAAAAGTGCTACTAAGAGATAAAACAACCCATCCTAGGAGAGCTATACCCTGTGAATATTAAAGAACACACTGGATGGCCTTGACGGGAGGCTACCATCTGTCTTCCAACAGCTGTTCCAGTGGGTCCCTTTCCCCAACCTTCTCTGAGCCTTCGGGGTCCTTGTGACCTGGCCATTTAGCCCATTGTGTGCAAAAAAGTGCTACTAAGAGGTAAAACAACCCATCTTAGGAGAGCCATACCCTGTGAATATTAAAGAACACGCTGGATGGCCTTGACGGGAGGCTACCATCTGTCTTCCAACAGCTGTTCCAGTCGGTCCCCTCCCCCAACCTTCTCTGAGCCTTCGGGGTCCTTGTGACCTGGCCATTTAGCCCATTGTGTGCAAAAAGTGCCACTCAGAGGTAAAACAACCCATCTTAGGAGAGCCATACCCTGAGAATATTAAAGAACACGCTGGATGGCCTTGACGGGAGGCTACCATTTGTCTCCCAACAGCTGTTCCAGTGGGTCCCCTCCCCCAACCTTCTCTGAGCTTTCGGGGTCCTTGTGACCTGGCCATTTAGCCCATTGTGTGCAAAAAAAGTGCTACTAAGAGATAAAACAACCCATCCTAGGAGAGCTATACCCTGTGAATATTAAAGAACACACTGGATGGCCTTGACGGGAGGCTACCATCTGTCTTCCAACAGCTGTTCCAGTGGGTCCCTTTCCCCAACCTTCTCTGAGCCTTCGGGGTCCTTGTGACCTGGCCATTTAGCCCATTGTGTGCAAAAAAGTGCTACTAAGAGGTAAAACAACCCATCTTAGGAGAGCCATACCCTGTGAATATTAAAGAACACGCTGGATGGCCTTGACGGGAGGCTACCATCTGTCTTCCAACAGCTGTTCCAGTCGGTCCCCTCCCCCAACCTTCTCTGAGCCTTCGGGGTCCTTGTGACCTGGCCATTTAGCCCATTGTGTGCAAAAAAGTGCCACTCAGAGGTAAAACAACCCATCTTAGGAGAGCCATACCCTGAGAATATTAAAGAACACGCTGGATGGCCTTGACGGGAGGCTACCATTTGTCTCCCAACAGCTGTTCCAGTGGGTCCCCTCCCCCAACCTTCTCTGAGCTTTCGGGGTCCTTGTGACCTGGCCATTTAGCCCATTGTGTGCAAAAAAATTGCATTTCATTTTTTTATTGTAACATTACATCGATATTTATTATTGCAACACTGCATTTCATATTGCAACACTGAGGTTTATACGTCTCATTGCAACACTGTATGTCTTGACCCCCCCCCCCCCCCCTCCCTGCCAACATTCCAAGCAACCTGAATAGAATAATTGCCTCAGTGATTAAAAAAATAATGAGAGAAACAAAAAAAAAACAATTCGTTGTTGGGAACATCCTCCAATTGATATCTCGGAAACTAATAAAAAAACAAACCCGAGAATGCAGCTGATATTTCTCACGGAAGATGCGTTCTTATTATTCATCTATCGCTTGAAAGCATTTCATCTCCGATGCGCATCGTCATTGTTCGGAGAAGGATTGCCACGAAAAAAAATTTTTTTTTTTATTTCTGTTATTCTCTCAGCGGAAACGACTGGAGGGGGGGGGGGAGGGGGGTCAGTCCGTCGGAGACAAGAAACGGAAAAATCGGGAAAAAATGACATCCTTGTCGAGAATAAACCTCAGAGGAGAGGAACTTCTCTCCACTGCACGTGCAATGGTTTGGAACAGTTTGGTACAGTCGCCCAAAAAAAATATCCGAACACTATGGATGATTGCAGAATTCAGAAAAACTATCTGGCAACGATTTCTTTTTTAAATCGGTGATCTGGCAACCTTTCATGTCACGTGACACGAAGGTTGCCAGATCATTGATTCCTAAAAAAAAATCGTTGCCAGATATTTGTTATGAATTCTGTAATGAATCCTATTGTTCGGATATTTTTTAATATATATAATGCGTATGAATATATAATGCATTGAATATGGAGCATGTGCAGTTAGCGTTCACAGCAAACTGGAGCGGTTGCGGTTAATGTTCACAGCACATTGGATCGTGTGAGCTCACAAAGACCTAGATCGTGTGGGTTCACTCAAGGAAATATTGAGCGTGTGCAGTTACCGTTCACAGCAAACTGGAGCGTGTGCAGTGATGGTTAACAGCAAACTGGAGCGTGTGCAGTTACCGTTAACAGCAAACTGGAGCGATTGCGTTTAATGTTCACAGCACATTGGATCGTGTGAGCTCGCAAAAACCTGGATCGTGTGGGCTCACTCACGGAAATATTGAGCGTGTGCAGTTACCGTTCACAGCAAACTGGAGCGTGTGCAGTTACTGTTCACAGCAAACTGGAGCGTGTGCAGTTACCGTTAACAGCAAACTGGAGCGGTTGCGTTTAATGTTCACAGCACATTGGATCGTGTGAGCTCGCAAAGACCTAGATCGTGTGGGCTCACTCACAGAAATATTGAGCGTGTGCAGTTACCGTTCACAGTAAAATGGAGCGTGTGCAGTTATCGTTCACAGCAAACTGGAGCGGTTAATGTTCACAGCACATTAGATCGTGTGAGCTCGCAAAAACCTGGATCGTGTGGGCCCACTCACAGAAATATTGAGCGTGTGCAGTTACCGTTCACAGCAAACTGGAGCGGTTGCGTTTAATGTTCACAGCACATTGGATCGTGTGAGCTCGCAAAAACCTGGATCGTGTGGGCCCACTCACAGAAATATTGAGCGTGTGCAGTTACCGTTCACAGCAAACTGGAGCGGTTGCGTTTAATGTTCACAGCACATTGGATCGTGTGAGCTCACAAAGACCTAGATCGTGTGGGCTCACTCACGGAAATATTGAGCGTGTGCAGTTACCGTTCACAGCAAACTGGAGCGGTTAATGTTCACTGTACATTAGATCGTGTGAGCTCGCAAAGACCTAGATCGTGTGGGCCCACTCACAGAAATATTGAGTGTGTGTAGTTACCGTTCACAGCACATTGGATCGTGTGAGCTCGCAAAAACCTGGATCGTGTGGGCCCACTCACAGAAATATTGAGCGTGTGCAGTTACCGTTCACAGCAAACTGGAGCGGTTGCGTTTAATGTTCACAGCACATTGGATCGTGTGAGCTCGCAAAAACCTGGATCGTGTGGGCCCACTCACAGAAATATTGAGCGTGTGCAGTTACCGTTCACAGCAAACTGGAGCGGTTGCGTTTAATGTTCACAGCACATTGGATCGTGTGAGCTCGCAAAAACCTGGATCGTGTGGGCTCACTCACAGAAATATTGAGCGTGTGCAGTTACTGTTCACAGCAAACTGGAGCGGTTGCGTTTAATGTTCACAGCACATTGGATCGTGTGAGCTGGCAAAAACCTGGATCGTGTAGGCCCACTCACAGAAATATTGAGCGTGTGCAGTTACCGTTCACAGCAAACTGGAGCGGTTGCGGTTAATGTTCACAGCACATTGGATCGTGTGAGCTCGCAAAAACCTGGATCGTGTGGGCCCACTCACAGAAATATTGAGCGTGTGCAGTTACTGTTCACAGCAAACTGGAGCGGTTGCGTTTAATGTTCACATCACATTGGATCGTGTGAGCTCGCAAAAACCTGAATCGTGTGGTCCCACTCACAGAAATATTGAGCGTCTCCAGTTACCGTCACAGCAAACTGGAGCGTGTACAGTTGCTGTACACGCTCTCTGAGTGCCGCTCAGAGGTAAAACAACCCAACCCAACCCAACAATTATAACAGAATGTCCCGGTGCTGAGTGGTTAGCGCGCCAATTTTCTGATCCAAAGGACCTGGGTTCGAGCCCCACGTTAAGGCATCGCTGTTTGTGTCGTTTTTCTGCTGAGGTCCTGCCATCCTCATAGACTTAAATATGACTTATTAAACTGGCAGGTTCCTGTCAGATACATTTTATTTCTTTCTGTGGTTAGGGGACGAAAGGGGGCATTTGGGTTGAAGCAAGCAGCGTGGCTCCAACTTTGTGGCAAAGCACTCTGTGGCAAGCAGCTACCCCAATCTTCTCTGAGTCTTCGGGGTCCTTGTGACCTGGTCATTTAGCCCATGGTGTGCAAAAAATTGTACTAAGAGTTAAAACAATCCATCCTAGGAGAGCCATACCCTGTGAATATTAGAGAACACACTGGATGGCCTTGACGGGAGGCTACCATCTGTCTCCCAACAGCTGTTCCAGTGGGTCCCCTCCCCCCAACCTTCTCTGAGCCTTCGGGGTCCTTGTGACCTGGCCATTTAGCCCATGGTGTGCAAAAAAGTGCTACTAAGAGGTAAAACAACCCAACCTTCCAAATTATTTAAAGTTCCCAAAATCTGGAGCAACGGCTGCGTTATCAGAGCTAAGGTGTTATCCAAGGGTGTTATCGAAGTGACGTCAGACTGTTTCAAGTGTTGGGATAATAATCCACAGAGCTAATTATGACGTCAGCAGCCTCTCGTCGCGAGCGCTGCGACGTCATTGCCACCTGTCGATTGCAACCGTGTTGACTTAAAAGGGTCGGTGACGTCACTCGCCGCTAGAGGTCGTGCAGAGAGAAAGTTGCCGTCTGATCGAGTTTGCTCGAATATCGGAAACACAATTGATCACAATGGATGCTGGGTAACGAATCTGTGACGTCACACATCGGAAGTGTCAATGCACGGCGAATTCAATAGAAGTGCCTGGAGACTAATAGGAGCTGATTTCTGAATACAATTTTAATTTGGGAGGAACCTTTGGCACTTCCGTTTTAAGAGAAGAGAAAGATTAAATCCTTCGCACAACAATTTCATTTGCAAAGTAGATTTAACAAAAAAATCCATTTGAATGTGGAGGATTTTTATTTCAGGAGGAATTTAACATTGTGAAGTTCAATTGTGAAACCTTCCTCAGGGTTCTCAGATATTGCTCAAAAAAAGATTTTTGTCATGCCCACTTACATCTAACAAAATGTGATTCAATGCCTACTTTCATCTGATAAAATGTGAAGGAATGCCCATTTTCATCCGCTAAAAATGAATGAATTCCTTGAATGCTCACTTTCATATGCTAAAATGTGCTCGAATGCCACTTTCATCCAATAAAATATACCCGAATGCTTAATTTCATTTCTAAAATTTATCTAAGAGTCCACTTTCATCCACAAAAAGCACCCGAATGCTCACTTTTCATCCTCTAATATGCACCGGAATGCTCACTTTTCATCCTCTAATATGCACCGGAATGCTCACTTTTCATCATCTAATATGCACCGAATGCTCACTTTTCATCTAATATGCACCCGAATGCTCACTTTCATCTTATAGTATGCACTTGAATGCTCGCTTTTTATCCTCTAGTATGCACTTGAATGCTCACTTTTCATCCTCCAATATGCACCCGAATGCTGACTTTTCATCCTCCAGTATGCACCCGAATGCTCACTTTTCATCCTCCAGTATGCACCCGAATGCTCACTTTCATCCTCTCGTATGCACCCGAATGCTCACTTTTCATCCTCCAGTATGCACCCGAATGCTCGCTTTATATCCTCTAGTATGCACCCGAATGCTCACTTTCAGCCTCTAGTATGCACCCGGATGCTCACTTTCATCCTCCAGTATGCACCCGAATGTTCACTTTTCATCCTCCAGTATGCACCCGAATGCTCACTTTCATCCTCTCGTATGCACCCGAATGCTCACTTTTCATCCTCCAGTATGCACCCGAATGCTCGCTTTATATCCTCTAGTATGCACCCGAATGCTCACTTTCAGCCTCTAGTATGCACCCGGATGCTCACTTTCATCCTCCAGTATGCACCCGAATGCTCACTTTTCATCCTCCAGTATGCACCCGAATGCTCACTTTTCATCCTCCAGTATGCACCCGAATGCTCACTTTCATCCTCCAGTATGCACCGAATGCTCACTTTTCATCCTCCAGTATGCAACCGAATACTCACTTTTCATCCTCCAGTATGCACCCGAATGCTCACTTTCATCCTCCAGTATGCACCCGAATGCTCACTTTCATCCTCTCGTATTCACTTGAATGCTCACTTTTCATCCTCTAATATGCACCCGAATGCTCACTTTCATCCTCTAATATGTATCTGAATACCCACTTTCATCCACTACGTGAATGCGCACTTTAATTCAGTAAAATGTACAGTCGCTCAAAAAAGTATCCGAACACTATGGTTGGTTACAAAATTCAGAAAAAATATCTGGCACCAAATTTTTCTTTTTTAGAAATTAGTGATCTGGCAACCTTCGTGTCACGTGACACAAAGGTTGCCAGATCACTAATTTCTAAAAAAAATCGTTGCCAGATATTTTTCTGAATTCTGTAATCAACCATAGTGTTCGGATACTTTTTTGAGCGACTGTACTTCCATGCCCAATTCATGCACTAAATTGTACTGGAATGCACACTTTTATTCAATAAAATTTGAGCAAGTGTCACAGTTTAATTATCTTGGGAGTTATGTAACAGATACTGGTGATGTGTGGCATGAGATTAACAGACGAATAGGGATTGCTGCCGGGACTTTTAAGAATCTATGGAGAGTGTGGAGAAATAGGCGTATACACCTAAAGACTAAAATTAGACTGTATAATAGTTTGGTTCTTTCTAGGGTTAGTTATGGTAGTGAAACTTGGACACTTTGTAAACAAGATAACAGGAAACTAGATGCTTTTGATTCCAGATGCTTACGCAGTATCTTGGGCATTAGGTGGTTCAACTTTGTAACTAATGATGAGGTTAGGCAAAGGAGTCTGCAACCTCCTTTAAGCAGCATATTGTGCAGAGAGAGACTCCGTTGGTTTGGCCATGTTGCCCGTATGAATAATTATAGATTGGCGAATAGGGTTATGAACAGTGTGCCTAAAGGCCTCAGAAGGAGGGGGAGACCTAGGATGCGGTGGGCAGACAATGTCAAACAGGACCTTGTTAGAATTGGTGTGCAGTGGCCAGATGCAGCAGATGTAGCTCAGGATAGACTTGCTTGGAGAACTAAATTGCACGGTCTGGTTGGACCTCTGTAGCCCATGGCTGCTTGAGGTTGATGATGAGTGTCCACTTTCATCCACTAAAATGTACTGGAATGCACACTTTTATTCTGATTGCTCACTTTCATCGAACAAAATGCGCACGAATGCTCACTTTCATCGAACAAAATGCGCACGAATGCCCACTTTCATCGAACAAAATCCGCACGAATGCTCACTTTCATCGAACAAAACGCGCACGAATGCTCGTTTTCATCGAACAAAACGCGCATAAATGCTCGTTTTCATCGAACAAAATGCTCATGAATGCTCACTTTCATCGAACAAAATGCGCATGAATATGCTCACTTTCATCGAACAAAATGCGCGTGAATGCTCACTTTCATCGAACGAAATGCGCATGAATGCCCACTTTCATCTCGCAAATCTGTTAAACGAAGCTTCATAGTTTCTCCCAATCTACATTTAATTAACATGAATTTACGTAAAATTACCAGAACCCAGAATTCTGATCATATCAACAACTTTTCTTCCATCGATAGATAGAGATATCATTCCTGACCATCAGAAGTGATCTCGCGATCTACAACGGAAATGACCTTTCCCCTAAATTCGAATTAATCCTCGTCTTTATGCAGCGATTCCTCTTAATTTCCTCCGCCATCGCCATCTTCCCCCCACGTGCAGAATCTCCCGCGTCTCTAGTCCTCCCGCCATCTGTCCTCCTCCCCCCTCGGCGAATCGCACTCAACAAGTGGACGGTCCCCCTGCAAAGGGCGTGCGCGTGCGGGCGGACATCGGAATCGGCGTCGCCGCACAAAGCGCGGGAACCCGCTCGAAGAGGATCTCTAGGAATCGTCCTCATCGCTCGTGCTCCCGTTCCTCTCTCCTCCTCGCCAACCTCTGACGACACATTCGGTGCTCCCGGGCCTCCTCTCGTGCCAAGAGACGGATGGCAACATCTCGAACTGGAGGCTGATCAGGTAAGGAATCGACGTCGTTCCTCCCGCCACGGGGGTCGACCGCAACAGTTGGGCGACATCAACGCGGTTCGATCTCCTGGTGGTCGCTTGCGCGAGCTGTTGCTTCGGGAAACTGGGTTTTTTTTCCTTTGCGGTCACGTGACCTGTGACGTAGTGAGGTGGGAAAAGGGCATTTTCGCCCGCAGGGACTTAAAAAGATCCACGAACCTTTTGAACTGTGTCAACCAAAAAGTCTATAACTTATCAGCTATTGAGATCTATTTCTACAATATTTATTGTTTCCAAAAGTATTATCAATAAGATCATCAATTAAACGGTTGCAGATAACATGAATACCCAATTTCATCCATTAAATTTTGCTCCTTTTTTTTACATAAAATATACACTACGTTACCAAAAGCATTCTGAAAGATTTGGACGATGTTTTATCCCTGAGTGGCATTATTTTGCACACCACTAAATGGCCAGGTCATAAGGACCCCTAGGGCCCAGAGAAGGTTGGGGAGGGGACCCAACGGTACTGCTGTTGGGAGTCAGATGGTAGCCTCTCGTCAAGGCCATTCACGTGTTCTTTAATATTCACAGGGTATGACTCTTTTAGGATGGGTTGTTTTACCTCTTAGTACAATTTTTTTGCACAAAATAGACTAAATGGCCAGGTCACAAGGACCCCGAAGGCTCAGAAAAGGTTGGGGGAAGGGACCCACTGGAACAGCTGTTGGGAGACAGATGGTAGCCTCCCGTCAAGGCCATCCAGCGTGTTCTTTAATATTCACATGGTATGGCTCTCCTAGGATGGGTTGTTTTATCTCTTCGTAGCACTTTTTTGCACACCATGGGCTAAATGGCCAGGTCACAAGAACCCCGAAGGCTCAGAGATGGTTGGGGGAGGGGACCCACCGTAACAGCTGTTGGGAGTCAGATGGTAGCCTCCCGTCAAAGCCATATTTACTCCCTTAAGACGCATCTGAGAAAACAAGAGACTTTCCATCAACAGAGGCCCACCAGTGCAGCAAGTCCAGGATTCATAATTCAGCGCAGGGCCATATATCAGTCCAGTGGATTAAAATGGTCAGCACGAGGACCCAGTGAAGTTGACCACTCCTCAGCAGGGCAGCTAAGAAAATTGAAAAGTGGCCATAGATGGCCAGATTAATAGGCCACAGTGATTCCTTCCAGATTGCAGTATAATATGCCTAGCTACCTTTTACACATAAATATAGGGCATATAAGATATATTGCCATATTCGTAAAAGCGTGAATATTTGTCATTTCTGACAAAGAAATTTAAATACCACAAATTAGACCCAAACATTTTCATATTTTTAGAAATGTGAAGTGTAAACTTTGCCACATTTCAGACAATATTCATCAGAAGTATTTTTTTTAACAATGTCCGTCCCATGGCCGAGTGGTTAGCACGCTTGGCTACTGATGAACGGGACCTGGGTTCGAGTCCCTGGTTAAGGCATGGATGTTTGTGTTGTTTTTCTGCTGAGGTCCTGCCATCCTCTCAGACCTTCTACTATGGCATATAAACTGACAGGCTCCTGTTAGACCTCTATGGCAAGCAGCTGCTTGAGGGGGTATTTATTTATTTTATTTATTTGGCATAAATATTTCATATTTCTGATAAATTGCATAAATATTTGCAAATTTTTAACGATATTGGTCTTGAATATAACCATATTTTTAAACAACATTCAACGTAAACAATGCCATATATTTAACAATATTGTTAAAAAATGTGACAATTGTTACAATACTAGACATAAAAATTGCCGAATTTTTAGCAATATTTAGATATAAATATTTCTGACAAAATTATACATCACTATTTTCGAAATTTTTTGCAATATGGAGCATAAACATTACCGTGTTTTTAAATCATATTAGGCATAAATATTTCCCTATTTTTTGTAGCAATATTACTTGGGTTGGGTTGTTTTACCTCTGAGCGGCACTTTTTTGCACAAAATGGGCTAAATGGCCAGGTCACAAGGACCCCGAAGGCTCAGAGAAGGTTGGGGGAGGGGACCCACTGGAATAGCTGTTGGGAGACAGATGGTAGCCTCCCGTCAAGGCCATCCAGCGTGTTCTTTAACGTGCACAGGGTATGGGTCTCCCGCACACGGAGCCACGGCTTAACGTCCCATCCGACGGACGGCGGCCTTTCCAAGTCCATGGTGTCCTTTCCAAGTCCTTTCCAAGTCCATCCCTACTGACCGTGGGCAGGGCGGGGAATTTTGCGGAGATAAATCTCAACGCTGACCCAGCTGGGACTCGAACCTGGGAACTACACATTACAAGCCTGGCGCGCTACCGACTGAGACACCCCCGCCCCATAACAATATTACACATCGATGCTTTGGTATTTTTGATAATGCAGCCGATCCTGGAACTTAGGTAAATTTTTGGTGGCCGCTGTAAACTTGAAAAAATCGTGTTTCTTAAAGACACGACTACGGCGGAGAAAAATACTACATAAATAATAAATCCGTAAGCCGAATGCCTTAGAGACAAAAGTACATACAACATTTAAAATTTTTTTAAAATTAAAACTCTGTTTTAAATGAAATGTTGAATAGGTTCCATAAAAGCAAAGTGCATTTTTTCTGTAAGGGCGGTCGTACTGGCACGTGCCTTTATCTTTTTATTGTACCCTTTAATGTACAGTCGCTAAAAAAAATATCCGAACACTAATGATTGATTACAGAATTCAGAAAAAAATATCTGGCAACGATTGTTTTAGAAATTAGTGATCTGGCAACCTTCGTGTCACGTGATTACAGAATTCAGGAAAAATATCTGGAGCGTGTACAGCAACTGTACACGCTCCAGTTACCGTTCACAGCAAACTGGAGCGTGTGCAGTTATTGCAACCGCTCCAGTTTGCTGTGAACGGTAACTGCACACGCTCAATATTTCTGTGAGTGGGCCCACACGATCCAGGTTTTTGCGAGCTCACACGATCCAATGTGCTGTGAACATTAACCGCAACCGCTCCAGTTTGCTGTGAACGGTAACTGCACACGCTCAATATTTCCGTGAATGAGCCCACACGATCCAGGTTTTTGCCAGCTCACACGATCCAATGTGCTGTGAACATTAACCGCAACCGCTCCAGTTTGCTGTGAACGCTAACTGCACACGCTCAATATTACTATGAGTGGGCCCACGCGATCCAGGTTTTTGCGAGCTCACACGATCCAATGTGCTGTGAACATTAACCGCAACCGCTCCAGTTTGCTGTGAACGGTAACTGCACACGCTCAATATTTCCGTGAATGAGCCCACACGATCCAGGTCTTTGTGAGCTCACACGATCCAATGTGCTGTGAACATTAACCGCAACCGCTCCAGTTTGCTGTGAACGGTAACTGCACACGCTCAATATTTCCGTGAATGAGCCCACACGATCCAGGTCTTTGTGAGCTCACACGATCCCATGTGCTGTGAACATTAACCGCAAACGCTCCAGTTTGCTGTGAACGGTAACTGCACACGCTCAATATTTCCGTGAGTGAGCCCACACGATCCAGGTCTTTGTGAGCTCACACGATCCAATGTGCTGTGAACATTAACCGCAACCGCTCCAGTTTGCTGTGAACGGTAACTGCACACGCTCAATATTTCCGTGAGTGAGCCCACACGATCCAGGTCTTTGTGAGCTCACACGATCCAATGTGCTGTGAACATTAACCGCAACCGCTCCAGTTTGCTGAGAACGGTAACTGCACACGCTCAATATTTCCGTGAATGAGCCCACACGATCCAGGTCTTTGTGAGCTCACACGATCCAATGTGCTGTGAACATTAACCGCAACCGCTCCAGTTTGCTGTGAACGGTAACTGCACACGCTCAATATTTCCGTGAATGAGCCCACACGATCCAGGTCTTTGTGAGCTCACACGATCCCATGTGCTGTGAACATTAACCGCAACCGCTCCAGTTTGCTGAGAACGGTAACTGCACACGCTCAATATTTCCGTGAATGAGCCCACACGATCCAGGTCTTTGTGAGCTCACACGATCCAATGTGCTGTGAACATTAACCGCAACCGCTCCAGTTTGCTGTGAACGGTAAATGCACACGCTCAATATTTCCGTGAATGATCCCACACGATCCAGGTCTTTGTGAGCTCACACGATCCCATGTGCTGTGAACATTAACCGCAACCGCTCCAGTTTGCTGTGAACGGTAACTGCACACGCTCAATATTTCCGTGAGTGAGCCCACACGATCCAGGTCTTTGTGAGCTCACACGATCCAATGTGCTGTGAACATTAACCGCAACCGCTCCAGTTTGCTGTGAACGGTAACTGCACACGCTCCATATTCATTGCATTATATATTCATACGCATTATACATATATTCAAAAATATCCGAACGCTATGGTTGATTACAGAATTCAAAAAAAATATCTGGCAACGATTGTTTTAGAAATTAGTGATCTGGCAACCCTCGTGACAGACTGTGCGTAAGGGAGGGACTATATTGTACAATAGAATATAATTCCCTTATTTTTTAAAATCAATATTAGATGTAAATATCGTATTTGTGAAAAAAATTAGGCATAAATATTTAAATTTTTTCTTAAAATAAATGTCACCATATTACGAATAAATATATCAATTTTTCACAATATTTTTCAAAAATGTTTATTGTTAATGAATTTATTCATAAATATTGAGCATCATTGTTAATGATATTATGCAAAAATATTTTCGAATTCGTGACGATATTATACTTAAATAGTTGAGCATTATTAATTAAATGTCACTCTGTGACGTCGTGTTCACGTGATACGGCTGATTGCACGCCGCCAGCCAAAAGATCAACCTCTTGGCGCGACGGATGCTGTTCCCTCATCCCGTTCACGTCCTCATCTCGAGCTTCTTTTCCCACGTGGGGCTGCTTCGTCGTCCTTTGCGCAACATCGATTAATCATTTCGCGTGACGGGTGGAATCAGTCACGTTCACCTACCGAGTCTTAAATCGCTTCCATGGGATCGGCACGTGGCGTAAGATGACGCCCACCTGTGACTCCGAAGAGAGGTCATCCACAGGGAAATCAAGAGGCTGGCAGGCAGGATATTGAGACGTTTTGTACGACGGAAGCGTTCGGTTGGCCAGTAACTTGTTTTTTTAGATGAACTGCAAGAGTAACATGTCCCTTCTGGGGAATATTTGGAACTCTCGTTGTGAGAGAGAACGAGGAAGATCGTTTTCTGCCTTTCATGCCCTCTATCGCTGGAAATTGGAACCGTAAATGAGCTCAGTTGGGTTGTTTTACCTCTGAGCGGCACTTTTTTTTTTGCACACCATGGGCTAAATGGCCAGGTGACAAGGACCCTGAAGGATTTGGACAGCTTTTCGGAGACAGATGGTAGCCTCTCGTTAAGGCCATCCAGCGTGTTCTTTAATATTCACAGGGTATGACTATCCTAGGATGGGTTGTTTTATCTCTTAGTAGCACTTTTTTCCACACAATGGGCTAAATGACCAGGTCACAAGGAACCTGAAGGCTCAGAGAAGATTGGGGAAGGTAACCCACTGGAACAACTGTTGGGAGACAGATGGTAGCCTCCCGTCTAGGCCATCCAGCGTGTTCTTTAATATTCACAGGGTATGGCTCTCCTAGGATGGGTTGTTTTACCTCTTAGTAGCACTTTTATGCACACAATGGGCTAATGGCCAGGTCACAAGGACCCCGAAGGCTCAGAGAAGGTTGGGGGAGGGGACCCACTGGAACAACTGTTGGGAGACAGATGGTAGCCTCCCGTCAAGGCCATCCAACGTGTTCTTTAATATTCACAGGGTATGGCTCTCCTAGGATGGGTTGTTTTACCTCTTAGTAGCACTTTTTTTGCACACAATGGGCTAAATGGCCAGGTCACAAGGACCCCGAAGGCTCAGAGAAGGTTGGGGGAGGGGACCCACTGGAACAGCTGTTGGGAGACAGATGGTAGCCTCCCGTCAAGGCCATCCAACGTGTTCTTTAATATTCACAGGGTATGGCTCTCCTAGGATGGGTTGTTTTACCTCTTAGTAGCACTTTTTTTGCACACAATGGGCTAAATGGCCAGGTCACAAGGACCCCGAAGGCTCAGAGAAGGTTGGGGGAGGGGACCCACTGGAACAGCTGTTGGGAGACAGATGGTAGCCTCCCGTCAAGGCCATCCAACGTGTTCTTTAATATTCACAGGGTATGGCAATCCTAGGATTGGTTGTTTTACCTCTTAGTAGCACTTTTTTTGCACACAATGGGCTAAATGGCCAGGTCGCTAGGACCCCGAAGGCTCAGAGAAGGTTGGGGGAGGGGACCCACTGTAACAGCTGTTGGGAGACAGATGGTAGCCTCCCGTCAAGGCAATCCAGCACGTTCTTTAATATTCACAGGGTATGGCTCTCCTAGGATGGGTATTTCGAGTTTATTTAGCCTAAATACATCGTTTGTAATATTGGTTTAAGTTTTGGCATTTTCCAAAATATCACACTGATAGAGGGCGCTGAATAATTTTCGATTTTCACCTTTATCACCCTCTATTTTACTGTATTATTATGTCATTATTATGTTACTGTGTTATATTATTATATATATTATTTACTGTATTTTAGTAGTAACTAAACAACATGAAAAGAAATTTTCGTTTATCTGTTAAAAGAAAAAAAAAGCGTTTTGCTACGCCCCCTGGTGGTAAAGAGTGAAATCATCACTGCAAACGTTTTTGACCAATTTTATATTTACAAGTTTTTGCTGTTATTCACTAAACTAAAAAAACATTTTTTTCCACCTTTTTTTTTAAATATAAAACAGATTTAAAATAAATTAAGAAAACAGGAGAATGCCATTAAAAATTTCGGGAAATCAAGCAAACACGAAAGTATTATTTAAAAAAAATATATTAGCACGACAATTCACATATTTTAAAATCAAATCGATAAATTGTGTCGTAATTTTATTTTACTCAAAATAAAGTAAAACACAGTTAAAAAAGTTAAAAAACCAATTAATAGAGTAAAACTAAAGCACAGGACATAAATATGTGGGAAAGCTTTCTCAACGTCGTTTTTCTCAAAACAACCTGCACTATGAATCTTCTTCTTCTCTTTCCAAACTTCAATCTCATGGATGACGTCAGGAATCGAGAACGCGTCTGCTCGTCCCGCGATCTTAAACATCATAATTCTCACGCTCTGACTGTTCTATAGGGGCGGGGGTGGCTCAGTCGGTAGCGCGCCAGGCAGGTAATCTGCAGTTCCCAGGTTCGAGTCCCAGCTGGGTGAGCGTTGAGATTTATCTCCGCAAAATTCCCCGCCCTGCCCACGGTCAGTAGGGAACACCGATGGGCTTGGAAAGGCCGCCGTCCGTCGGATGGACGTTAAGCCGTGGCCCCGTGCGCAGGAGAGAGACATACCCTGTGCACGTTAAAGAACACGCTGGATGGCCTTGACAGGAGGCTACCATCTGTCTCCCAACAGATATTCCAGTGGGTCCCCTCCCCCAACCTTCTCCGAGCCTTCGGGGTCCTTGTGACCTGGCCATTTAGCCCATGGTGTGCAAAAAGTGCCGCTCAGAGGTAAAACAACCCAACGTTAAAGAACACGCTGGATGGCCTTGACGGGAGGCTACCATCTGTCTCCCAACAGCTGTTCCAGTAGGTCCCCTCCCCAACATTCTCTGAGCCTTCGGGGTCCATGTGACCTGGCCATTTAGCCCATGGTGTGCAAAAAAGTGCCGCTCAGAGGTAAAACAACCCAATCTCACGCTCTTATTCCCAATGGCAACAGCATCCGCAGTTCTAAAGAAACTGCGGATGCTGTTGCCATGGAGAATAAGAAACGCATCGTCCGCATCGGTGGCCTCAGGTAGGAGACGATCCACCCCACCCACGAGCTAAACACGTCTTTCACGTGCGCCCCTGTTTTAACATGCAAATTCGAATCCGCGAGAGCTTCTGCCGGTGACGTCATGCGAGCGAAAAGATAATTCCCGCCGTTTTCCATTCCAAATCGTTTGCTGTTCCATTCACGTGTTCCTCCTTTATTTTTGTTAATGTTGTTTTTAAGTTGGAAGCAAATGTTTCTAAAAGTGAGAAATTATAAGGATGGTTTGTAGTCAGATTGTGAGGAGGTTATTTTGGGCTGTTTTACCTCTGAGCGGCACTATTTTGCACACAATGGGCTAAGTGGCTAGGTCACTAAGACCCCGAAGGCTCAGAGAAGGTTGGGAGACGGGACCCACTGGAACAGCTGTTGGGAGACAGATGGTAGCCTCCCGTCAAGGTCATCCAGCGTGTTCCTTAATATTCACAGGGTATGGCTCTCCTAGGATGGGTTGTTTTACCTCTGAGCGGCACTTTTTTGCACACCATGGGCTAAATGGCCAACTCACAAGGACCCCGAAGGCTCAGAGAAGGTTGGGAGAGGGGACCCACTGGAACAGCTGTTGGGAGACAGATGGTAGCCTCCCGTCAAGGCCATCCAGCGTGTTCTTTAACGTGCACAGGGTATGGCTCTCCTAGGCTGGATTGTTTTACCTCTGAGCGGCACTTTTATGCACACCATGGGCTAAATGGCCAACTCACAAGGACCCCGAAGGCTCAGAGAAGGTTGGGGGAGGGGACCCACTGGAACAGCTGTTGGGAGACAGATGGTAGCCTCCTGTCAAGGCCATCCAGCGTGTTCTTTAACGTGCACAGGGTATGGCTCTCCTAGGCTGGATTGTTTTACCTCTGAGCGGCACTTTTTTGCACACCATGGGCTAAATGGCCAACTCACAAGGACCCCGAAGGCTCAGAGAAGGTTGGGGGAGGGGACCCACTGGAACAGCTGTTGGGAGACAGATGGTAGCCTCCTGTCAAGGCCATCCAGCGTGTTCTTTAACGTGCACAGGGTATGGCTCTCCTAGGCTGGATTGTTTTACCTCTGAGCGGCACTTTTATGCACACCATGGGCTAAATGGCCAACTCACAAGGACCCCGAAGGCTCAGAGAAGGTTGGGGGAGGGGACCCACTGGAACAGCTGTTGGGAGACAGATGGTAGCCTCCTGTCAAGGCCATCCAGCGTGTTCTTTAACGTGCACAGGGTATGGCTCTCCTAGGCTGGATTGTTTTACCTCTGAGCGGCACTTTTTTGCACACCATGGGCTAAATGGCCAACTCACAAGGACCCCGAAGGCTCAGAGAAGGTTGGGGGAGGGGACCCACTGGAATAGCTGTTGGGAGACAGATGGTAGCCTCCCGTCAAGGCCATCCAGCGTGTTCTTTAACGTGCACAGGGTATGGCTCTCCCGCACACGGAGCCACGGCTTAACGTCCCATCCGACGGACAGCGGCCTTTCCAAGCCCATCGGTGTCCCCTACTGACCGTGGGCAGGACGGGGAATTTTGCAGAGATAAATCTCAATGCTGACCCAGCTGAGACTCGAACCTGGGAACTACAGATTGCGAGCCTGTTGCAGTACAGACAGAACCAACAATATCCTAATCGCTTCCACTTATTAGAACTCCATTGAAGTTTGTTCCACAAATATGATTAAATAAAATCATAATTCGCAAGAATTTTTTCTTCCGTTTTCAAATTAGTGTCGTTTCCGTGCACTTTGTGCGACAAAATGCGACTGATAAATCAGATTTTATTACAGACTCCCTCTGCTGATAAGCATTAAACTTTCATTTTGACTGGTGAATGTCGTTTTCCCGGCGAGCAATTTCTAAAATGAGGATTTATTGGAGGAAATTCCCTCCGTGCAGGAATCACATCGATCTCGTTCTTTAGTCTAAATAATATATAATAATCTTTCTGCGTTTTAAAATACAGTGTCCTGTCGTAATTCTCTGCAAAATTCCCCGCCCCTCCCACGGTCAGTAGGGGACACCGATGGGCTTGGAAAGGCCGCCGTCCGTCGGATCGGACGTTAAGTCGGGGCCCTGTGTGCTTGACACGAGGCTACCAGCTGTCTCCCAACAGCTGTTCCAGTGGGTCCCCTCCCCCAACCTTCTCTGAGCCTTCGGGTCCTTGTGACCTGACCATTTAGCCCATTGTATGCAAAAAAGTGTTACTAAGAGGTAAAACAACCCATCTCATGACAGCTATAACCTGTGAATATTAAAGAACACGCTGGATGGCCTTGACGGGAGGTTACTATCTGTCTCCCAACAGCTGTTCCAGTGGGTCCCCTCCCCCAATCTTCTCAGAGACTTCGGGGTCCATGTGACCTGGCCATTTAGCCCATGGTGTGCAAAAAAAGTGCCACTCAGAGGTAAAACAACCCATCCTAGGAGAGCCATACCCTGAGAATATTAAATAATATGCTGGATGGCCTTGACGGGAGGCTACTATCTGTCTACCAACAGCTGTTCCAGTGTGTCCCCTCCCCCAACGTTCTCTGAGCCTTCGGGGTCCATGTGACCTGGCCATTTAGCCCATTGTGTGGAAAAAAGTGCCGCTCAGAAGTAAAACAACCCAACCCTATCATAATATCAGAGAATTTCAATGTTGTTTTCGTGGGAATCTATCCTCGAAGCTCTGTAACTTTTGAATTATTCATTTAATGTAAAAATGTGACAGAAGATAAATTAAAGATCATAATCGAATCTATTTAAATCTCGATTTTCAACAATATTCCTTCAGTATTTAAATAGTTATGGCACACCTCTTAAAAATGTATATTTATTTTGTTAAACGATTTGAAAATACTTTTTAATTTTTGAGAAATTTAGGACGCTTTACTGATCTTAAAAATTCCAGCTTCCGTAACTTTTTAAGTACTGAACGAATATTGTTGAAAAATCGAGATTTAAATAGATTCGATTATGATCTTTAATTTATCTTCAGTCACATTTTTACATTAAATGCATATTTTAGAAGTTATAGAGCTTCGAAATTAGATTCACATGGGCACATTTGGTGAAATTTCGCAATTTCTTATGTTAGAAATTCAAACATTTTATGAAAACATATATCTTTATTTAGAAACAACTTTGACTTTCAGCTTAGAATGTTTGGTGACTTTTTCCCTAAAATCTCCTTTATTGAAATTCTCAAGTGAGACCCTCCTGATTAGAAAAGATAACATTTCATTTCCCCAAATCCGATATTATTTTTGTCTCGTGAATATATTACCCCGTAAAATAATCAATGCTGGGACGAAGTTAACCCCGTAGTCGTCGCTGCTTATCCAAACACACAACTGAATCTCTACTTCCAAATTCTTTATTTCTTTCATATTTCATTTTCTGATTCCGTTTGCACGGAAAGCCGAGCGCGTGGCCATCTGATGCTCCAGAATTAAATCTCGTGCGGGCACCAGGTGGATTTCGGGTCCCGTGGGCAATTTCGGCAAACATTTCAAAGATGGCTGCCACTGGCACACGGAACACGGTCGCTTTCTCGTTTGGCGAGATTTTGCGAGAATAGTCTGCAGTTTGAAACCTTTGTGTAGAGGGCGTGACGCATTGCTGCGCGAGGGCTGCTTTTCGCGCGCTCTTCATAAATTGAGCGTAGTGTATTGTTGGTGATTTTTTTTAACCGAAAGGGGCTTTCTGGTAGCAGATATAGATTATGGATATTGTTTATATTACAGGCTTACATTACGAAGGTGGCGCTGTATTCTCCCCCCCCCCCCTCCCATTAAAACTACAGTATTACGTTTCTGAATAATTTAAAATAAATTCCTTATACTTCAGATATGGCTACTTATATTATATTATATATTATATATTATTATATATTACTACTTCCACATATGGCTGCAGGTAGAATTTAAAAGTATAAATTTCAAATAGGAAACAGAATTTATGCTGTTTGAAATTTCACCAAGTGCTACTCATTTATAAAAATTCCTTAATTAGTTTTGAATTATTTATCTATTTATTTTTCATAACTTTCTTAGTACAAATCCAAGTCTTAAGAAGCTGAACCACGGAGGTAAGAATGAGAGGCGACCTCCTAATCCGCTTCCCTGTCCAAGGCCGTGATGCCGCAGCAGGAGGTTGGCGGCCATGTTGATGCTACCAAAACAAATCGTCTACTGCCACAATCAAGCCTACTTTTGGCATGCTTCACTTGCTTCTACTATGATATTTACTACTTATACTACGTTTTCAAAATCTCAAAAAAGTGTATTTACATTATATCGATTTAATATATATATATTTTTTTCGGCAATGAATATTCCTGTATCGAAGAGCTATTGCAGAGTATGAGAGATCTCTTGGCAGAGTGGGAGTGGGTGGGTAGGGCACCCAGTGCACTGCTTTGCCCAGAGTCCTACAATACTGTTAAGATTACACTGACCAGGAATGACTGTACTTAATTATTAAAACGAATGTGTTTTTAGTAATTCAAAAAAAATTTCAATTTCTATCAATTTTAAATGATTTTTGAAGAACGTAATATTTCAGTTTTCATAACTCTTTTAAAAACGTGTGAATACTGTTCAGAATAGAGATTTAAATAGATCTGATTGTGATCTTTTTCTTCAGTTACAATTTCCCATGAGCGCTTATGGAAGATGTTACTGGACTCGGATTCCCTATTTATAGTGACTCTTGAGAAAATAGCCATGTTCTCAACAGTCACGAAGTGTATAGTTTCAAAGCTCTGGATGTAAAAATCCATAAAAAAATAAAAAATAAATCCCCCCTTAAGCAGCTGCTTGCCACAGAGGTCTGACAGGAACCTGTCAGTTTATATGCCACAGTAGAAGATCTGAGAAGATGGCAGGACCTCAGCAGAAAAACAACACATACATCCATGCCTTACCCGGTGCTCGAACCCAGGTCCTTTAGATTAGTAGCCAAGAGCGCTAACCACTTGGCCATGACTTGTCCAAAATTTGTTTGACATGCATACTTGAGAAATATATTCTGGCATCTGCACTGAAACCTGTTTCTTTAGTAATGTTCATTTTCCATTGCTTCCAAAAAGTACTGGATAATTCCACTTAATTGAAAATGTGCAAAGCTCATCACTTCTTTAAGCAATCGACTTATGAATGTGCTTTTTTAATGTATTGAGTACAATAAACTACTCAATCAACTACTAGGTGAGCAAAGATGTTGAAAATCAAAATGCCTATTTTGGGAATTTCCAAATGTAATGCCTTATCTTTATTATGATCATAAATTGTTTGGCTAAAGTACTTTGTGGCAACCTGTTGCCTGGCAACAAGTTTTAAATCTTTTGATTGAATTTTAAGACTTTTTCAATTATGCTTTATTGCATACTTTTGTTTCTAGCAAAAAATATAAGTTGAAAAAAAGTTTGTCTTGCAGCTTTTAATTATTTATTAAAGCTTTTTCTTATGCAATTAAAAGTACTGTGAAATTATATTTTGCGTATGTACTCTTTATTATATACAGTATATTACTGTATATACTGTATATACTTCAGTATATTACTGTATATACTGTATATACATATTACTGTGCAGGGTTGTATACACAAAGCCGCGTATAATGTACTTTATAGGCGATTTAAGAGATTTTCAAGGATATTTTTGACCTTAGCATTAAATTTATAAAATCTTTTCCTAAATTGTATTTCAGTGAGAAATATTTAGCTGGCGACATTAATCTTTTTGAGACGTACTTTGTATTTTTCTATTTTCTCAAAGTATACTCGTATCTTGTATGTGGGGAATTCTTTTATTACGAAAGTGAATATTTGAAATTGATATGTTTATTATATTTTTGAATGTGATATACAAAGCTTAAAATTTTGCGTCGAATGGTTGATAAAAAAAAATACACGTGTCACGTGACACGAAGGTTGCCAGATCACTAATTTCTAAAAAATATTCGTTGCCAGATATTTTTTCTGAATTCTGTAATCAACCATAGTGTTCGGATACTTTTTTGAGCGACTGTACGTGTGCGTCATTTACCTGGGGAAGTGCCAGGATACACTGAGGGACCAAAACAAGCCAGTGGAGGAAGTGTAATGTTTTGGACAATGTTCTGCTGGCAAACCTGGGTCTAGTAATTTATGTGCAGGAAACTATAACGTTTATCATCTACCTAAACATCATTAGCATGATTAAAGCATCATTGCTAAACTTTCATGGCAACGGTATATCCCTCTAGTAGTGCCTTCTTTCGGCAGGAAAATGCACCATGCCACACTGCCCGAATTGTTCGAGAATGATTCGCGGAACTTGAGGAAGACTTTCAAGTATTGCCCTGGCCTCCAAATTCCTCAGATATCAATCGAACATCTGTGGTTTGTGTTCGAGCAGCATATCCTTATCTGCGGTGGCTCAACCACTTAACTTACAAGAGTCAAAGGATCTGCTAGTAGCGTGTTGGTACCAGCAGATTTAGATATTAGCAGATATTATATTACAGCAGATACCACAAGACACCACTAGAAATCTTGTAGCGTCCATGTCTCACAGGATAAGAGCTGTTTTGACGGTACGTGGGGGGCGGGGGTGACTCAGTCGGTAGCGCGCCAGGCTCGTAATCTGTAGTTCCCAGGTTCGAGTCCCAGCTGGGTCAGCGTTGAGATTTATCTCCGCAAAATTCCCCGCCCTGCCCACGGTTAGTAGGGGACACCGATGGGCTTGGAAAGGCCGCCGTCCGTCGGGTGGGACGTTAAGCCGTGGCCCCGTGTGCGGGAGAGACATACCCTGTGCACGTTAAAGAACACGCTGGATGGCCTTGACGGGAGGCTACCATCTGTCTCCCAACAGCTGTTCCAGTGGGTCCCTCCCTCAACCTTCTCTGAGCTCTTCGGGGTCCTTGTGACCTGGCCATTTAGCCCATGGTGTGCAAAAAAGTGCCGCTCAGAGGTAAAACAACCCAACGTTAAAGAACACGCTGGATGGCCTTGACGGGAGGCTACCATCTGTCTCCCAACAGCTGTTCCAGTGGGTCCCCTCCCCCAACCTTCTCTGAGCTCTTCGGGGTCCATGTGACCTGGCCATTTAGCCCATGGTGTGCAAAAAAGTGCCGCTCAGAAGTAAAACAACCCAACGTTAAAGAACACGCTGGATGGCCTTGACGGGAGGCTACCATCTGTCTCCCAACAGCTGTTCCAGTGGGTCCCCTCCCCCAACCTTCTCTGAGCCTTCGGGGTCCATGTGACCTGGCCATTTAGCCTATGGTGTGCAAAAAAGTGCCGCTCAGAGGTAAAACAACCCAACGTTAAAGAACACGCTGGATGGCCTTGACGGGAGGCTACCATCTGTCTCCCAACAGCTGTTCCAGTGGGTCCCCTCCCCCAACCTTCTCTGAGCTCTTCGGGGTCCATGTGACCTGGCCATTTAGCCCATGGTGTGCAAAAAAGTGCCGCTCAGAGGTAAAACAACCCAACGTTAAAGAACACGCTGGATGGCCTTGACGGGAGGCTACCATCTGTCTCCCAACAGCTGTTCCAGTGGGTCCCCTCCCCCAACCTTCTCTGAGCCTTCGGGGTCCATGTGACCTGGCCATTTAGCCCATGGTGTGCAAAAAAGTGCCGCTCAGAGGTAAAACAACCCAACCCAACCGACGGTACGTGGAGGACCAACATCACATTAGGCAGGTGGTCATAATGTTTTGGTCTTCGGTGTATATATATATATATAAAATGAAAACTTATGGGTAAATATGATATTAACTATTTCCATATATGTGAAAATGTAGTTACAAATTTTAAATTGAAAATAATGTATTAGTATTACTTATTAACATATAATAATTATTACTAAATTAATATATTAGTGATTAATTCAAAATTAATTAGGTATTTTTCTAAAAAAAAAAACTTAGCTACTGTTTGATTTTTAAGGGTAATTTTCTCTGTTTTAACGTAAGTTTACTGTTTAAAATTCTACCAATAAATGCACATTTTAAAAATATTCATGAATTTAGTTTCGAATTGTTCCATAATCTATTTTTATAATAATGAAAAAAATTATATTACACTACTTTTTAAATAGAAATCTTATGTATAATATTAATAAAAAATAAATTATATTACTATATATATTTTTAAACAGAAATCTTACTTTTAGATATTAGTAAATATTAATTCACTTCTAATTTTTACTCATTGTTAAATCTCGTTCCTTTCACTGTAAAGCTCCCCTGGTACAGTCGCTCAAAAAAATGTCCGAACACTGTGGTTGATTACAGAATTCAGAAAAAATATCTGGCAACGATTTTTTTTAGAAAATAGTGATCTGGCGACCTTCGTGTCACGTGACATGAAGGCCATTGGATCGTGTGAGCTCGCAAAAACCTGGATCGTGTGGGCCCACTCACAGAAATATTGAGCGTGTGCAGTTACCGTTCACAGCAAACTGGAGCGATTGCGGTTAATGTTCACAGCACATTGGATCGTGTGAGCTCGCAAAGACCTGGATCGTGTGGGCCCACTCACAGAAATATTGAGCGCGTGCAGTTACCGTTCACAGCAAACTGGAGCGTGTGCAGTTACTGCACACGCTCCAGTTTGCTATGAATGATAACTGGAGCGTGTACAGCAACTGTACACGCTCCAGATATTTTTCCTGAATTCTGTAATCACGTGACACGAAGGTTACCAGATGACTAATTTCTAAAAAAAAAATCTTTGCCAGATATTTTTTCTGAATTCTGTAATCAACCATAGTGTTCGGATACTTTTTTGAGCGACTGTACATGTTCTTAATTGACTAAGAGAGAAATGGTAGTCAACACTGGCAGGAATGTCCTTCGTGTCACGTGACACGAAGGTTGCCAGATCACTAATTTCTAAAAAAAAATGGTTGCCAGATATTTTTTCTGAATTCTGTAATGAACCATAGCGTTCGGATACTTTTTTGAGCGACTGTACATGTTCTTAATAGACTAAGAGAGAAATGGTAGTCAACACTGGCAGGAATGTCCTTCGTGTCACGTGACACGAAGGTTGCCAGATCACTAATTTCTAAAAAAAATCGTTGCCAGATATTTTTTCTGAATTCTGTAATCAACCATAGTGTTCGGATACTTTTTTGAGCGACTGTACATTGTACCTAGGTAGCGCTGGTATCCCCACCCTAAACAAAAACTCGACCAGGTGCCTTTTCTTGCAAGCTCAGGTGAGAGTTACGCAACCTGTTGTCATGGCTTCCATTGATCGTGGCGCGCGCGTGATAAAGCTCTCTCCCACCTGCTCGTCGACTCCCCGGACTCATTATCGAGCTCGAGGCGCGAGGGATCTGCACTTGCTGATGCCTCGTCTCCGTTGCACGTGCGGGGGAGAGAGAAATTCAGCCTGCGGGGATTATGGAGAAGGCCTCGCCACGAGAGTTCATTTCGTTCCAAATACACCGGTAGAGAAATAAATGGAAAGAACGGTAAAGTCAGAAAGGCAATTGGTGGAAAATCGATAAACTAAATAGGTATCCAGGCAATCCAAAAGAGGAAATTTACTGGATGGGGATTTGGGTTGTTTTATCTCTGAGCGGCACACTCTTTTTGGCACACAATGGGCTAAATGGCCAGGTCACAAGGACCCACGATCTCAGAGAAGGTTGGAGAGAGTAAACTTACTGGACAGCTCTTAGGACAGAGTTGTAGCCTTCCGCCAAATCCATCCAGCGTGTTCTTTAATGTACACAGGTATGACTCTCGTAGACTTAACTGGCCTTGGTGTTCTTGTGACCTTGCGATTTAACCTTATTGTAAGAGAGCCGTACTCTGTTCAAGAACACGCTGGATGACCTTGACGGGAAGTTGGCATCTATCTCCCAACAGCTGCCGTGGGTTGCCTTCCCCAACCTTCTCTGAAACATTGGAGTCTTTATGATTTGGCCGTTTAACCCATTGCATTAAAAATAAACTCCATTCAGAGGTAAAACAACAAGATTCTTTACTCCACGTAGAACAGATAGGATATACCTTTGATTGGGATTTATTTGGCAAACATTTCAAGAGATACCTTTAGATTAAATGCTGGAATTAATTTCCGAACTAAATTATAAGCAACGGTTAAGTTACATTCCTATTTCATAAAGAATTGCTTCAACAAATTTTCTTGCGTCTCTTCACAAAAACCCATTTCTTCCTGTACCTACAGAGAATTATTATTTTTCGACGAATCGACTTTGAAATGACTGTATTATGTTGTTCACCAAAATGGCAGACCCGAAATAGATTTCACTGTATTCTTCCTTCTCCAGATTAGTCCCACTTGGCCGTTACCCTTGGCAACGATTACCTCAGAACCACGAGCATGTTCACGTGATCTGCGTCGCCATTGCTGCCATATCCATGGAGCAAATTGTGTCTAGGTGAATAAGTTTTCCTTTTTTAGATTTCCTGGCCCAGAAAACGACTTGCAATTCTTTCTACAAAACTTTAAATAAACTAGCATCCACTTCTGTTTAATAAGATTCAAATTGGTCTTCGTTGAACAGATATTTCTTTAAAGAAAACATTATTATTTAATTACTTTAGGGAGTATTGCTCGTGGCGTCAATAACAGAGAGTTGACGTCATTTCTTTATCTTTGAGTAGGAATAAGGAAAGGATTCTCCTGCTATTTAAATTATGCTCTAGCGAATTCTTCGTTTGCATAATTTCTGCAGGGAAAATGCTCGAGTGAAATTCCGAAGGTCGTTTATTTGAAACGTTCGAGGAATTTTCGAAACTGTTTAGAAATGGTGTTGTCTTGAACATCAGAGGAAATTAATGCTGTCAATAGCGTTAAAGGCGGAATTTAGTGTAATATCATAAAGAAAGTTATTCTGTGTGAGGTTATGTTTAAAAATCAGTGACTTCAAAAACTAATCTACTAAATTACTTAAAACTATGAGTCTCGCGGGGATTAACATGTTTGAATATGGAATCCTTATTAATATTTTCTTCATAATGACTTAAATATAGTATTTGACATCTATGCGATACGGTTAAGCCCTCCAGATAGTTTATGTGATTATTTTCGGAAAATGTTTTGAGATATACACTGCGTAAAGGAAAATTTCGAGTTCCTTAATGATTAAATAAGCTTCCTGAGAAAAACTCTGAGCTTGAATGAAACTAAATATTTTCATGAAGTAATCTAAATGTTGAATTTTAAAATATTGAGTCTTTAGAGTTATTGTAATATACAACAACTAAAATGTCAGTCGTATAAACGGGATTGACATTCTTACAGGGTCCCAACAGGTCAGAAGGATTTCCCTACAGGGTCTCTATAGTCAGAAAAATTTCCCTATTGCTGTCCCATGTCGTCAGAAGAATTTCTCTACAAGGTGTCTCAGAAGGATCACCTTGTGTCAGAAGGATTCCCCTACAGAGTCATAAAAATATCTTTACATAGTTCCTACAGCACCAGAAGAATTTCCTTACATGATCCCTACAGAGTCAGAAAAATTTCCCTAGCGAGTCAAATGGACTTACCTACAGGGTCGTTTCAGAGTCAGAAGAATTTTCCTACAAGATCCCTACAGAGTAAGGAAATTTTTCCCAAGAGAGTCAAAAAGATTTCCCTACAGGGTCGCTAGAGTCAGAAGAATTTTTCTACAGAGTCTTTATAGTCAGAAAATTTTCCCTACAAGATTCCTACAGAATCAGAAAAAGTTCCCTATTACGTTCCTATATCGTCATAAGAATTTTCCTATAAGGTGTCTACAGAATCAGAAGGATTTCCCTACAAAGTCAGAAAAATATCTCTACATAGTTCTTACAGCGCCAGAAGAATTTCCACACAGAAGCAGGACAATTTCCCTGCAGAGTCAAAAGAATTTCCCTACATGGTCCTTAGAGAATTCCCCCTCAGAAGGTTTCCCTTTAGGGATTTTTCTGTAAGTCCATATATGGACCTCCCTCAGAAGGTTTCCCTATAGGGTTCCTCAATAGGTCCATATAGGGACCGTGCAGAGTCAAAAGAAGTTTTCCTACAGAGTCAGAAGGATTTAACAATAGGGTCCCACCGAGTCAGAAGAATTTTCCCTACATCTCCAGAAGAATTTTCCTACGGGATTCCAACAGAGAAAGAATAATTTTCCTACATAGTCCCTACATAATCAGAAGAATTTCTCTACATATTCAGAAAAATGTCCCTACAGGATCTCTACATAATCAGAATTTCCCTAAAAATTCTTAGCGAGTAAGAAATTTTTCCCTACATTGTCCCTACAGAATCAGAATTTCTGTACATTACGGAATCAAAACTTTACGGGAATCAAAAGACTTTTCCTAGAAAAAGCGTGCTAACAAATCCCCACGGCACAAAGATAAATCCCTGAAGTTAACAACGACACCATCGACTGTGCTGAGTCGTTCCTTCCAAAATTTGCGAATCGATAATTTAGTAGGAATTCTAAATGCGGCTTACAATGTGAGCAGTTAATGTGAATATTTCATATAATGTGCTCATCATGCTCTCTAAACGTATTCCAGAGAATGTAGATGAGCCATCACACTGCCGTTACTGAATGCAAGGTTATTATGAATGCAAGATAATTATCCATTTTCACTAAATATTGCTATCTAGATAGTAAACTGAGTAAATTACCCAGTGATAGTTTCCAATTCTGCCTAACATCCTTTACACAGATTCTCAATATAATCACATTTATTGTAACATACTGGTACTGGACAGAAAAACAACGGACAACATCCCCATTTTATCTTCAGAGAAAAAGGAAGCCAACAACTTCAACTAATATCGATGGAGAATCAAATTCAAGTCTCCGTAAGTGGTTAAATAATTTGTTATGGAAACAGGTGACTGTTGATAAACATAATATGTCAATTAAGTTTCAATACTGAATGTGAGAGATGTCAATTAAAAGAATTCACTTCATTCTTACGTAAAAAGTATTATTTCAAACCATTTAATAAAATAAGTCTGTGTTTTAGAATTTTGTGCAAATAGTTCTTTCAATAATTGTCAGTTTTACACGTTTCTTAGGCCTGACTTTATTGAGATTACATAGCACTTTAAATACCAAACAAATATAGTTAAAGAAAAGAGATTTAGATAGATACGAATTAGATTTAAAAATTATCTAGTCCTATTTTCTCACAAACAGCTTGTTGTAGATTATTTATTCCAATCAAATTTAAATTTGATTGGAATGATTTTGTGAATGTACAGTCGCTCAAAAAAATATCCGAACACTATGGTTGATTACAGAATTCAGAAAAAATATCTGGCAACGATTTTTTTTAGAAATTAGTGATCTGGCAACCTTCTGTCACGTGACACAAAGGTTGTCAGATCACCAATTTAAAAAAAATGGTTGCGAGATATTTTTCCTGAATTCTGTAATCAACCATAGTGTTCGGATATTTTTTTCGAGCGACTGTAAATGGAACGAATTGTAATAGCCTCTGTCGGAATATGGGATTGTTCATTTTCAAAGAGAATGAAGATTTTTCGTTTTCTTATTTAGCACCCTCTAGCGTTTGAAATTGTAAGGAATGGATGATTGGGAAAAATTGAAATATTAAAATTTTATTAATGCCTGTAAAGTAGAAAAGTAATTCTCCATTTTTCTTTTAAAAGCGACAAGTTGTGTTTTACCACCCTCCTGGGGGTAAAGGGGGCCAAATTGTTGTTGCCAATGTGAAACTCTCCACCATCACATTCCACCCCCAAAATTTCTAGCGTAAATGGATCGTTTTCCATATTCGTTTAAAACTTTTGCCATTTTTTTGTTCTTTTTTCCACCGCTGGAGGGCAATATTAAAACTTTTCGGAGATTAGGAAGTGTGAATCGTAGTATTCCATCAGTACATATTCAATACAAAATCAATTTCTAATTAGTCTAAAAAAAATTCTCTTAAAATAAAAAAATTGCATCCCCCCCGACACCTCCCTGGGTCTAAGGGGCCAACTTATTGTTGCCTATGGAACCTCGGTGAACTTTAGATCGTACCACCAAATTTTAAAATTTCCAGCTTATATAGATCGTTTGCAAATTTGTTTAAGGTTTTGAATTTATCATTTTCCACCGTTAGATGGCGTTATTTAAACTTTAGGGAGAATCGAAGAGTGCTATTTTTTTGAAACAACGCAACCGAGTGGAGCCATAGGGTTTGCCAGTCCAGTGACGTATTCGTCTGTTTGTGTATCTCATTTATTTGGCCGACTGCTGTACGCAAATCCAATTGCTGTGAATGTTTTCTTCTGAATTGGTTGAGACATCGTCCCTTCCCCCTCTCTCCGTAACTCAAATGGGTTGCTCCGACATTGAGGTCAAAGTTCACAGCACACCCAACACTAGACAGACGAACAATCAGTTTCAGATCTCCCTGCAAAATTAGAAATACGTCCGCCGACTGATTAACCCCGGGGGTTCATCATGCACAACTAAATGGGAAAGTACTGCGCGTGAGGAAGATTTCGTAGGGGGAGATTAGATCATCAGGAGATCATCGTGGTCGCAAATCAGTCATTATTATGAAGATACAGTTACTAGCCTTGTGGGATTGTTACGAAAAAGGGCGATAATGTCTGCTGTTAGGAAACTAAATCATCGTTAACGAAGATGGAAAAAAGCCCGCGAAATTAATTCTTCTGGCGCTGTGAGAACTATGTAGGGATATTTTTCTGACTCTGTAGGGAAATTCTTCTGATTCTGTAGACACTTTATAGGAAAATTCTAAAAGAAAAATCCTTATATTTAATTTCAATATAAGGATTTTTTTCGCGGGCTTTTTTTCCATCTTTGCTAACGAATTTTCCTATAAGGATTCCCCTTAACCCTTTCAGGACCATAAGGTTTCTAAGAGTAAATATTAGTATGTAGCTGTTTATTTTAGTTTGTTTAGACGTAAAATAAATAAAAATCATAAGAAAAATACATAACAATGTGTAGTTTTTTTGGAATTTTATGGGAAATATTTTTCCCAATGGACTATAAAGGTAACACCAATTATAGTTAGGCTTATTATGCAATGTCTTTTATTTATTGGTTTATTAGAACAAAATGTTAACTAAAATAATACAAAATTATGAAATAAAATTACTATACAAAATGATGTGCTAATTATGATATTCTGCGAAGCAATTTCTTTTGGTAGTGAGGCAAAGATGGACATTGCACATAGTACATATATTATACGTCCTGACAGTTCTGTTTGTTTTCTAAACGTTCCTGTTTACGTAATTGCGTTCGGCATACGTTCTATTTTGACATTCTGTATAAAAAATGCAGATAAGGTTATAATTAAATACGACAATCACCAATTTTAAAATGGGGAAAAATGTTTCCCTTAGTCGTGAAAGGGTTAAAAGGAAAATCATTGTAGGCAAAAAAGCCATTAAAATAAAAATTACGAATAACATTAAAAGTAATCCTAATGAGAAGGATGAACCGCCCCCAATTGCACCCGAGGCTACTACCGACCCCCTGGATCGTTCCAGCGTCCACCAGGGGGGGGGGGTTATCGCCCACTTTGGGAAACATTGATCTAGGTGATTAAAACAGGTTTGCGTTTTCCTTTCTTATTCTTTACTGGCTGAACGTACCCTGTGCTGCCCGGGGTGTCACTTTTAACCTGTATATTCTTATTTTCACTGCACTAAAGGTAAATTATGTACCCCCCCCCCCTCCCCCCGACACTAGAACAGATTTTCAACAGGAAAAAATGTGCCCGGTGTTTGCTTGGATGGTTGTTGACGTCAGCGAGCTCTCTCATAGCCCGTGGCTTAGTTTCTACGTAAACTATCGAGATTCTTATTTCTGTTTCCACAGATTTAGACGCCCTAAGGCTCCCGTGATATTCGTACGGTCCATATTTCCTGCACAGCGTTCCCGTGTGCACCAGTGATTGGTTTGAAAAATCAGTTTCGCACTTGGCCCGTGGCTTCGTTTCTACACAAATTCTGACTGCTCGTGTATTACCTTTAATCTGCATATTTTGTCGTTTCCTGCACTAAAGGTTAGTTTTGTGAGTATCTCCCCCCCCCCCCCGACATTTTACACAGTATGAACACGAAGAATTTCTCGGTGTTGCAAAGGTCATTGCTGACGGCTCGCGCTCTCAGAGCCCGTCGCAAACGATCGAGATATTTATTTCGTCAGATTTTGACATTCTGTAATTCCCGACGTACTTCACCGAAAGGTCCCAAATTTCGTACGCGGGTTCCCCGTGCTTGACCCCATGTTTGGTTAGAAAATCAAGTCCCTAGCTGCAGTGGAACGCCTACATAATGCTTTTGGAAACGTGGGGAATCTGGCAACGGCATCAGATTTGCAGCAGAAGATTTAAATGCTATTTTAACTCTTTACTTTCACAGTTAGGGAGCAGTAAATGGCAACATAAATTTGAGTGTGATTCTCATTTCCCGTAGGAATAGCATGGCAAATATTTATGCTTCTAGCAAGCCCCCTTTTGAACTTTCAACCTGAAATTTGGCAGTGCAATCCGGACCACAACCTGAAACGTTCTCTGAAAATTTGGATCGTGTGTGTTGATTTCCCGATGAGTTATGGCTGCCATAGATAGACAACTTCTTTTATTATATAGACGAAGGTAATTCTCTATCAAGTGTAATTTTCTTAATAAACATCGAACGGAGATTTCATTTCCAGATATTTTTTACACCAATGAATCCATTTAAAAATAACTTTCAAATGTTAATCCATTTCAGCAATTCGCAATGCACAATCCTAAGGTTCAGTTTTACCTTCAATCTCCAATCTTCCCTTGTTTTTCACAAGGTGGGGGACATTTTTAGTATTCGTTCGGTAGATTTAACGAACTTGCGGAATAAAATAAAAGGGGGGTGGGGGTGGCTCAGTCGGTACCGCGCCAGACTCGTAAACTGAAGTTTCCAGGTTCGAGTCCCAGTTGGGTCAGCGTTGAGATTTATCTCCGCAAAACTCCCCGCCCTGCCCACGGTCAGTAGGGGACACCGATGGGCCTGGAAAAAGCCGCCGTCCATCGGATGAAATGCAAAGCCGTGGCTCTGTGTGCAGAAACAATTATCTGCTAAAAAAAAAAGTTGTTTCTCCCCCTGGTCTAAAGTGCCAACTTATTGTTGACAGTAGAAATTTTGTGACCTTCACATTACACCACAAAAAAATTCAAATTTCTAGCATAAATACGTCGTTTGCAATATTCGTTTAAAATTTTGGAATTTTCAAAAATTTCCACCGCTAGAGGGCATAATAATAGGTTTAGAGAGATTCGGAAAGTGCTTATCGCAATATTTCATCACTAAGTATCCAACACAGAAATAACTTTTTATTTATCTCTGTAAACAAAAAAGTTTGATGTCTTCAAACTGACATACAGACGACAAAGCGAAACTATTATCTCGTTTTTTTTTCTGAAAACGAGGTAAAAAAAAATGCCCAAAAATATTCCTTTTAGGTAAACTCGCTTCGACTCAATCTCATCCCCAACCATCATCAGGCGAAATCGCCAAATTCAAGACTTCCAGTACAAACAAAGTAGGAACTCTGGCAACTTCCTTTTCTCCTTTAAAAGATTCTGAATGCATCGTTTCGAATAACACGGAATAGACTGCAGAAATTGCTTTTCCACTTTCTGTCTGTCCTTTTCACAATAACGATCAAGTTGGAGATGGGAACTGGCTGATTGCTGCACCTGCTGAACTTCCCACAACTCCTCTGGCATCCATTGATTGATCTCCATCTTCTCTCTCAACACTGCAGCTCCCGCTCCCCCCCTCCAAAACATCAGTCCTCCTCCTCCTCTCCATTATTATTGGCTCAACTCTTTCCTCGAGCGGCATTGAGTTCCAGACATGCCAACAGACCTTTAAGAAAGTAGAAACTCTTCTGCAATAAAATGTAGCTTAAAAGAAAAATCCACTAAATCTATGGGAAAAGAAATCCTATATACAGATATTCGTATGAGGGGGAAGGAGGATGATCTTACTGGTTACGTCATCTCTGTGTGTGGAAGCAGCGCGTGTGACAACACTGATCTGCTCTGGGGAAATCCGATAATACCAGTCAGTTCTATCTAGTCATAAAGGGATAGCAACTTTAGTTCAATCGATTTGCAAAGGAAATGTTGAAATTGCTTCGAGAAAAATGAAATCGGTCAATGTGACGTCATGTCTCACTATTTAATTCTGCAGGCTTGGAGGTTGTGAGACAGATGACAATTCGAAAGGATCAGTTGGAGTATTCTAATATAAGTTCTAGTAATTCATAGTTTGGCAGTTCTAAGTGTGTCATAAATTCTAACAGTTCATAGTCTGACAGTTCTAACATATAATAAATTGTAGCAGTTGATAGTCAGTTCTAAATATATCATAAATATAGCAGTTCGCAGTTTGACAGTTCTAAACAGATCATAAATGTAGCAGTTCGCAGTTGTAAATAGATCATAAATGTAACAGTTCGCTATTTGACAGTTCTAAATTGATCATAAATGTAGGAGTTTCGCAGTTTGACAGTTCTAAATAGATCATAAATGTAGCAGTTCTCAGTTTGACAGTTTTAAATAGATCATAAACGTAGCAGTTCACAGTTTCACAGTTCTAAATTGATCATAAATATAGCAGTTCACAGTTCTAAATAGATCATAAATGTAGCAGTTAGCAGTTTAACAGTTCTAAATTGATCATAAATGCAGCAGTTAGCAGTTTGACAGTTCTAAATTGATCATAAATATAGCAGTTTGACAGTTCTAAATAGATCATAAATGTAGCAGTTAGCAGTTTAACAGTTCTAAATTGATCATAAATGCAGCAGTTAGCAGTTTGACAGTTCTAAATAGATCATAAATGTAGCAGTTCTCAGTTTGACAGTTTTAAATAGATCATAAACGTAGCAGTTCGCAGTTTCACAGTTCTTAATTGATCATAAATATAGCAGTTCACAGTTCTAAATAGATCATAAATGTAGCAGTTAGCAGTTTAACAGTTCTAAATTGATCATAAATGCAGCAGTTCGCAGTTTGACAGTTCTAAATTGATCATAAATATAGCAGTTCACAGTTCTAAATAGATCATAAATGTAGCAGTTAGCAGTTTAACAGTTCTAAATTGATCATAAATGTAGCAGTTCGCAGTTTGACAGTTCTAAATTGATCATAAATATAGCAGTTCACAGTTCTAAATAGATCATAAATGTAGCAGTTAGCAGTTTAACAGTTCTAAATTGATCATAAATGTAGCAGTTCACAGTTTGACAGTTCTAAATTGATCATAAATATAGCAGTTCACAGTTCTAAATAGATCATAAATGTAGCAGTTAGCAGTTTAACAGTTCTAAATTGATCATAAATGCAGCAGTTAGCAGTTTGACAGTTCTAAATAGATGATAAATGTAGCAGTTCACAGTTCTGAACAGGTCATAAATGTAGCAGTTCGCAGTTTGACAGTTCTAAATAGATCACAAATATAACAGCCCATAGTTTGACAGTTCTGAGAAATACTAAATTCTTCCGGTTCATAGTTTGACAATTGGGAGTGGTTCTCCTAATGATCATAAATTTCAATTTCCACTGTTAAAGAATGCAAAGTTTTGAAAATGAAAACCTCCATTCCATTTGAAAAGGAGCACCCATATTCACCAGAGGTGATAAGCTATTCTTCTAGTTTCCTCACTAAATTTTAATCAATTTTAGCCTCAAACATTTCTCAAAAACAGAATGTAGCATTTATAAACACTCCTAGCAACTCCGAAAAAGAAAGCAAAGCATCTATTTGCAAAGATGTTTGAGTCATTGCATTCTTCTTCGCACATTATTCAAAGTAGCAGATTTCTCTTTCTATTACTGGCTGTAGCAAATTGAAACTTTGAAAGCTTTTAAAGAGCTATTGAAGAAAGATCAGATTTGTTGTGTTAAAATGGCGGTGCCTCGAGGCTCGTGGCGATTGTTTCCACGTTGGCACTCTGCTTCACAACGAAAAGCTGTTGCCAGATTACGTTTCATAAGATTTGAAATTAACGACCTGCAAGCGGAAGTCGGGCGATGGAAAATGTTTTGTGAATAAACTTGACATTTCGGCATTAAGGAAATGAAAGATTTCTTACCTTTCCACACGGAGGAAATTTTCAGTCTTTTAAGCTTTTGATGTTGGATTCTATTGAAGGAGAAATTGCAGGTTTATAATATTTATAATGCAAAAAAATAAATTAATATTCAAAATAAAGTTTATGATAAAAATAACTTTACGACCCTGGCGCGGTACAGACTGAGCCAAATCCAACCCCAAAAAAATTTTAACATAATTTTTTAGAATTGCAGTAAAAAACATGAGGATAAAATCTCCATAAATCAAATTTAATTGAAAATTTAAAAATGTTGGAAAAAAAAAAAAGACTGAAACGCTTAAATATGACGATATTTGAACACCAATTTCTGATTTTGATGGCCATTAAAAAGACCTTACAGATCCCTATCTGTCCCTATGATTCCCTATGATATATCCCTATGATTTCAAATTCTTCTCCTAGAGAGACGAAAGCTTCTTCAAAACGCGAAATAGAATTAATTGGCTGATTTATCACATTCGTCCACTTTATCGTTTCTGCAAACCCAGTCAATTTACCGACGTCAGGTTACATATATTTTTAAAAACGAGAATGCTTTTATTTTGTCGTCTGTCTCTGGACGTTGAATTTTCTTGATTTTACATATAAATTAAAAATTCCTTTATCGGTTGCATAGGAATTGATGGAACAATACGCACTTTCCGAATCTCCCAAAGGCTATAGTTGCGTCCCCTAACGGTGGAAAAATAATTCTAATTTCCGAAGTATTGAAACGAATATTACAAACGATGTTTTTATGCCAGAAATTTGAAATTTTTTGACGTGGAATGTGAAGATTATGAAGTTTGCGTTGGTAAGAATGAGTTGACCCCTAACGCCCTTGGGAGGAAGCAAACACAATTTTTTTTTTGTTTTAAGAGGTAATTGTATGTGTTTTTAGAGATAATTTAAAAAATTATTTTTAAGTTGGGTAGGTATTGGCGAAATAATACGATTTGCGCTTTTCAAATCTGCTTTATAATTGTGCCCTCTACCGGTAGAAAAAGTGGAAAGTTTGAAAAGCGAATATTACAAGCAATGTATTTATGGCAAAAATTATTCCATTACATTATTATATTATTATTTATATAATTTTTCATTGGCAAAAAATTTCCCCGGAAGCAATTTTTGAATTAATTACGATTCGCACTTCCTGAATGTAGTAAAATTTCAACTGGCGCCCTCTAACAGTTGGAAAAATGTGAAAATTGCAAAATGTTAAACGAATATCGTGAATTCATGCTAGACATTTGAAATATTGATTGATGGTGGGTTGTGAAGGTCATAAAGTTGACAGAGGGTGGGTGGCAACAGGGTCACCAATCGTGCGAAATGCCCAAGTAGGAAAACCCCTCTGGCGGAGAATTCCATCAATTTCTTGGCACGAATTGTGCGGGCAAAACAGAGATGCTTCAGTTCATCACTTGAGAGTTGTTTGGGTTGTTTTACCTCTGAGTGGCACTTTTTTGCAGACCATGGGCTAAATGGCCAGGTCACATGGACCCCGAAGGCTCAGAGAAGGTTGGGGGAGGGGACCCACTGGAACAGCTGTTGGGAGACAGATGGTATCCACTGGAACAGCTGTTGGGAGACAGATGGTAGCCTCCCGTCAAGGCCATCCAGCGTGTTCTTTAACGTGCACAGGGTATGGCTCTCCCATGGCTTAACATCCCATCCGACGGACGGCGGCCTTTCCAAACCCTTCGGTGTCCCCTACTGACCGTGGGCAGGGCGGGGAATTTTGCGGAGATAAATCTCAACGCTGACTCAGCTGGGACTCGAACCTGGGAACTACAGATTACGAGCCTGGCGATCATCACTTGAGAGAGAGAGAGGACTGTAACTGGCATTGGAATGGCAGTGAACATGTGTCGAAAATAAACCACAAACATGGGACACACGTTCAGTGATGTTCTTATGCCAATTATGGCAAATGTGCCGCCAGGGGCTTAGCGAAGGACTATGATTGGGAGGGAGAGGTCCAAAATTTTCCAAACTGGAGCAAAATTTTGGCAAAAATTTGCCAACTGAGCAAACTTGCTTAGATTTCCGCTACTCCGTGGGGGGGGGGAGGGGGGGGGTAAGTCATTTTAACGTCTCTCCTACATTTTGCCATTTGACTTTCAATTTTGCCAACTAGTCATAATTTCTCAGAAATACGTCCAATATTTGCATTTCGTCTGAATTGTAGCAAATCAGTATGAATTTTTGCCTTGATTTCGTCAAATCTCCTTAATTTCTCGAAACTAATCCCTATCTTTACATCTCTCGTAAATTTGCCAAAATCACTTCAAACTTTCAAGCTCCCAATTTTTTTTGCAAAATTAAGGTGGGGGGGGGGAGGTTGTCAAAATTGAGGCAACTTGGCAAATCTAAGGCAGTTTGGAAAATGGAGAGACGGCAAAATTTAGAGCAGTTGGCAAAATTCGAAGCCACTTAGTAAAATACATGTGACTTGGCAAAATCTTACGGAGTTGGCAAAATTCGGAGTAACTTGGCAAAATGTTGGGGAGTTGACAAAATTCGGAGTTTCTCAAATTCAAAAATTCGGAATTCGGAACTTCCCTTAATATTCCAAAAAAAAAAAATTACAAATTTTCAAAATTCATCCAAATTTTACAAAGTCGCTTCGAATTTTGCGAACTCCGAGTACTTTGGGGGGGAGCATCCCCCCATACCCCCCATGGCTACACGTCAGTGACGTTTTTATGCCAATTATGGCATGCGTGCCTCATAAGCTCAGCGACGTTCTGGTGCCAATTATGGCATGCGTGCCTCATAAGCTCAGCGACGTTCTGGTGCCAATTATGGCATGCGTGCCTCATAAGCTCAGCGACGTTCTGGTGCCAATTATGGCATGCGTGCCCCATAAGCTCAGCGACGTTCTGGTGCCAATTATGGCATGCGTGCCCCATAAGCTCAGCGACGTTCTGGTGCCAATTATGGCATGCGTGCCCCATAAGCTCAGCGAGGTTCTGGTGCCAATTATGGCATGCGTGCCCCATAAGCTCAGCGAGGTTCTGGTGCCAATTATGGCATGCGTGCCCCATAAGCTCAGCGAGGTTCTGGTGCCAATTATGGCATGCGTGCCCCATAAGCTCAGCGAGGTTCTGGTGCCAATTATGGCATGCGTGCCCCATAAGCTCAGCGACGTTCTGGTGCCAATTATGGCATGCGTGCCCCATAAGCTCAGCGACGTTCTGGTGCCAATTATGGCATGCGTGCCCCATAAGCTCAGCGACGTTCTGGTGCCAATTATGGCATACGTGCCCCATAAGCTCAGCGACGTTCTGGTGCCAATTATGGCATACGTGCCCCATAAGCTCAGCGACGTTCTCGTGCCAATTATGGCATACGTGCCCCATAAGCTCAGCGACGTTCTGGTGCCAATTATGGCATACGTGCCCCATAAGCTCAGCGACGTTCTCGTGCCAATTATGGCATACGTGCCCCATAAGCTCAGCGACGTTCTCGTGCCAATTATGGCATACGTGCCCCATAAGCTCAGCGACGTTCTCGTGCCAATTATGGCATACGTGCCCCATAAGCTCAGCGACGTTCTCGTGCCAATTATGGCATACGTGCCCCATAAGCTCAGCGACGTTCTCGTGCCAATTATGGCATACGTGCCCCATAAGCTCAGCGACGTTCTCGTGCCAATTATGGCATACGTGCCCCATAAGCTCAGCGACGTTCTCGTGCCAATTATGGCATACGTGCCCCATAAGCTCAGCGACGTTCTCGTGCCAATTATGGCATACGTGCCCCATAAGCTCAGCGACGTTCTCGTGCCAATTATGGCATACGTGCCCCATAAGCTCAGCGACGTTCTCGTGCCAATTATGGCATACGTGCCCCATAAGCTCAGCGACGTTCTCGTGCCAATTATGGCATACGTGCCCCATAAGCTCAGCGACGTTCTCGTGCCAATTATGGCATACGTGCCCCATAAGCTCAGCGACGTTCTCGTGCCAATTATGGCATACGTGCCCCATAAGCTCAGCGACGTTCTCGTGCCAATTATGGCATACGTGCCCCATAAGCTCAGCGACGTTCTCGTGCCAATTATGGCATACGTGCCCCATAAGCTCAGCGAGGTTCTCGTGCCAATTATGGCATACGTGCCCCATAAGCTCAGCGACGTTCTCGTGCCAATTATGGCATACGTGCCCCATAAGCTCAGCGACGTTCTCGTGCCAATTATGGCATACGTGCCCCATAAGCTCAGCGACGTTCTCGTGCCAATTATGGCATACGTGCCCCATAAGCTCAGCGACGTTCTCGTGCCAATTATGGCATACGTGCCCCATAAGCTCAGCGACGTTCTCGTGCCAATTATGGCATACGTGCCCCATAAGCTCAGCGACGTTCTCGTGCCAATTATGGCATACGTGCCCCATAAGCTCAGCGACGTTCTCGTGCCAATTATGGCATACGTGCCCCATAAGCTCAGCGACGTTCTCGTGCCAATTATGGCATACGTGCCCCATAAGCTCAGCGACGTTCTCGTGCCAATTATGGCATACGTGCCCCATAAGCTCAGCGACGTTCTCGTGCCAATTATGGCATACGTGCCTCATAAGCTCAGCGACGTTCTCGTGCCAATTATGGCATACGTGCCTCATAAGCTCAGCGACGTTCTCGTGCCAATTATGGCATACGTGCCTCATAAGCTCAGCGACGTTCTCGTGCCAATTATGGCATACGTGCCTCATAAGCTCAGCGACGTTCTCATGCCAATTATGGCATACGTGCCTCATAAGCTCAGCGACGTTCTCATGCCAATTATGGCATACGTGCCTCATAAGCTCAGCGACGTTCTCATGCCAATTATGGCATACGTGCCTCATAAGTTTAGCGACGTTCTCATGCCAATTATGGCATACGTGCCTCATAAGTTCAGCGACGTTCTTATTCCAGTCATGGCATATGGGAATGGCACTGAACATGTGGCACATATCTATTCCGAAACATGTGCCGTTTGTTCAGTGCCACTTCGATTTCAAATTTCACCCACGTTCAGTGTCATTCCGAAGTCCATTTCTTGACACTTTCCCACCTTCAGTGCCATTCTCGCGTGATTTTCGACGCATATGCCTCACGTTCAAGCCATTCCAATGGGAATTAGAACATATGTGCGCGGCCATCCCGATGTCATTTTCGATAGATGTGCCCTCTATTTCGTGCCATCCCGATGTTAGTTTTGACGCATGCTCAGTGCCATCCCGATGTCAATTTTTTTCAAACAATCGCCACACGTTCAGTGCCATTCCGGTGTTTTTTTCCCCCACAAATGCGCCACATGTTCAGTGACATTCCCAAATCAATTTCAATAAGCGTGCCACATGTGTCACTGCCACGCTGTTGTCAATTTCGACACACGCGGGACATTGCGAAAGCTATTCTGATTGGCCAGTGAGAACTGAAGAGGTCTCAAGTGCGCAGTCTCCACATCTCCCATTTAGTCAACCTTCTCGATTGTTCGAGATTACCTCGTGACCCCCCCCCCTCTGTACGCCCCCACTCCTCCGTGGTTCTCATCAATTTCGAAACAGCGGTTCTGGTTTCCAGATTTGATAAGAGAACCAATCTTCCTTATCTTCTTCAATTTGCTTCTATTCTTCTTTTACCGCAACAGACGATGGCAACGGCTGTCGCATTCCGATCGCCTCGTGACTCCCCCCACCCACCCATACACACACTTCGCACCCCCCCCCTGACTTCGTGTTGGGGGGGGGGGGGAGGAAAACATTGTTACAAATGGTCCAGCACCGTGTCCATTCTCGTTCAGTCTCTCTTTTGGACATCTTTTGTATCTGATGATGATGACGGTAATCATCGGGATCGTTGTCATAGCAACGACAGCGGAAAAAGAGTCGCTTTTTTTTGCGCACGTGGAACCAGACGAAAAATAACGGATGCGCAGAAAATAGAAGAGAGGGTCATTTAAGGAACAAGAGGAAGTTTCAACGGAATTTAGATTTTCTAAGCAATTATTTTTTCCTTTAGAGCAGGGGTGGGCAAATAGCGGCCCGCGGGCCACATTCGGCCCGCTAAGAGTTTTTTGTGGCCCGCCAAGACAGTCAGAAAAATCCGCCTTGAACCGAGATTTCCTTCCCGTGCGCGACCGAAGATTCGTCTCGTATTTTCCACTAGGACGGCCACGTCAATACGCATGCGCAGTGTAGACACGGAAACAATTGCCCACCCCTGCTTTAGAGTATAGTGCGTGTTGGCTCAGTCGGTAGCGCGCCAGACTCGTTATCTGCAGTTCCCAGGTTCGAGTCCCAGCTGGGTCAGCGTTGAGATTTATCTCCGCCAAACTCTTCACCCTGCCCACTTTCAGTAGGGGACACCGATGGGCTTGGAAAGGCCGCCGTCCGTCGGATGGGATGTTAAGCCGTGGCCCCGTGTGCGGGAGAGCCATACCCTGTGCACGTTAAAGAACACGCTGGATGGCCTTGTCGGGAGGCTACCATCTTCTCCCAACAGATGTTCCACTGGGTCCCCTCCCCCAACCTTCTCTGAGCCTTTGGGGTCCTTGTGACCTGGCCATTTAGCCTATGGTATGCAAAAAAGTGCCGCTCAGAGGTAAAACAACCCAACCCTTAAATAACCTAGTTGTTATTGCCGAAAACCGATAGATTCGTGATCAATTCAGTGACATTTTCGAAGTTAGTTTCCCACCGATATAGGGGTGGGGGTGGCTCAGTCGGTAGCGCGCCAGGCTCGTAATCTGTAGTTCCCAGATTCGAGTCCCAGCTGGGTCAGCGTTGAGATTTATCTCCGCAAAATTCCCCGCCCTGCCCACGGTCAATAGGGGACTCCAATGGATTTGGATGGTATGGAGATACCGCCATCAATTCCGTGGCTCCGTGTGTGGGAGAGCCATACCCTGTGCACTTTATAAGACACGCTGGATGGTCTTGATGGGAGACTACCATCTGTCTCCTAGTATCTGTTCCAGTGGGTCCTCTCCCCCAATATTCTCTGAGCTTTTGGGGTCCTTGTGACTTGGCCATTTAGCCCATTGTGTGAAAAAAAAGTGCCACCCAGGAGTAAAAACACCCCCCCCCCCAAAAAAAAAAAGAATTACCCCGAAGGCTCAGAGAAGGTTGGGTGAGGAGAACCACTGGAAGCGCTGTTGGGAGACAGATGGTAGCCTCCCGTCAAGTCCATCCAGCGTGTTCTTTAACGTGCACAGGGTATGGCTCTCCCGCACACGGGGCCACGGCTTAACGTCCCAACCGACGAACGGCGGCCTTTCCAAGCCCATCGATGTCCCCTGCTGACCGTGGGCAGGGCGGGGAGTTTTGTGTGGGAATAAATCTCAACGCTGACCCAGCTGGGACTCGAACCTGGGAACTACAGATTACGAGCCTGGAGCGCTACCGACTGAGCCATCCCCGCCCCTCCGAATCACTGTGTTAGGACCATATTTACACTATGTCACAAAAAGTATTCGTACACTTCCATGTGATGTGAATGGAGAGCCACTTTCAAATCACCTTATGACGTTGAAAATAAACCTTTTATGCAAAAACTGTTATTGGCGATAAATTGCAGATGCCACTCAAATCTCTCTAAATATATTTCCCGCAATATTCGTTTAATATTTAAAGAATGAATGGGAGTTGAATCATTGATCTTCAACTTTTAACACTTGTGAAAAAAATACTTCAATAGATAAAACACATCTCTTGTAACAATTTTTTTAATTAAAATATCTGAAGTTTGTGAGACAATTTTTTTAAGATTTCTTCGATTTGGAAGCAATGTGAGAAGTGTCACTATTCAACAATCTTTGATCAATATTTAAAGAGTCATTGAAGCAGACGACACTGTCACAACGCCTCCAAATTGAAGAAATCTTAAAAAAATCGTCATACAAACTTCAGATATTTATGTTAGTGGACAAATTGCTACAAGACTTACCAACTCTCACACACGACTCAGTGTTATTATAGAGAGCTTTCATTATGTTAACTAACTTGTCTGGTATACCATATGATCTCACAATCAACCACAAATTATGACGATCAACAGAGTCGAAAGCCTTTTTGAAATCAACAAAGCTAGCAACCAAAGGTTTCTGAAACTCTAAACATTTCTCAAGAATCTGCCTAAGTGTAAATACCTGATCCACACATCCCCTACCACTTCTGAATCCACATTGCTCATCACGCAATTGCCTGTCAACCAGATTCTTAATTCTATTAAGCACAATCATGGAAAGAACTTTACCTGGAACAGAGAGTAGGCTGATACCCCTATAGTTATCACAAGAACTGCGATCACCTTTTTTGAAAATAGGGATAACAATAGCTCTGGTAAAATCCTTAGGAACCATGCCTTTATCATAAAAGATATTCAGAATTTCAGTCATCCAAGTGGTAACCGAAACATTTCCAGCTCTAAGCATTTCCGTAGTAATTTCATCTACCCCTGGGGATTTATGAAGTTTAAGTTTAGAAACAGCCAAAATAACTTCGGATTGTGTTATAGGGCCAACATTAAAGCCACCAATGCATCTATCATCATTGCAAACAATGGGAGTAGAACTAACTACATTGTTTAGAACATCACTGAAATGCTCAGCCCACCTAGCCATGACAGAATCCTCCCCTTCTATAACCTTACCTTGTTTATCCTTCAATCCTTGTATGCCTGTCCGTTTCTACCACATAAAACATTAACTATCAATATTCAATAATAATAATCATATCAATAATCAATTTCTGTCAATATTCAAAAATCTTTGATCAATATTTAAAGAGGCATTGAAGCAGACGACACTGTCACAACTCCTCCAAATTGATGAAATCTTAAAAAAATCGTCATACAAACTTCAGATATTTATGTTAGTGAACAAATTGTTACAAGAGTTGTGTTTTTTCACAAGTGTTAAAAGTTGAAGATCAATGATTCAACTCCCATTCATTCTTTAAATATTAAACGAATATTGCGGGAAATATATTTAGAGAGATTTGAGTGACATCTGCAATTTATCGCCAATAACAGTTTTTGCATAAAAGGTTTATTTTCAACGTCATAAGGTGATTTGAAAGTGGCTCTCCATTCACATTACATGGAAGTGTACGAACACTTTTTGCGACATAGTGTACAATGTGCCCTTTTATAGATAATTTATAATATCAATTTTCATCTAGAGTGAAAAAATGAATAAAAAATCAACCGTGAGTTGGCTTTGACTCACCCTAATTCAAGTTTAATGAACCCCAAAAATATGTTAGTGCCTCTATAAATAATATTCTGTTTTTACCCTATGAATGTGGCAACATATATTTCTTCCCTTCTTTTTGGAGCATGTAATCTGGCAACACCGTTTGCTTTCTCTTTCAACAGTTGATCGTCTCGAGGCATGCACGCTGGGGATGAGAAAATTTCTCTACTAGGTGGCGCTAAAGGTACAACTCAGCAAGACACTGCAGAAGACACTCAAACTGTAAGTCTTGGGAAGTTTCGAAGCTTATTTTGTTAGATTTATTATTTAGTAAGTTAATATCCCCAAATAGTGTATGAGATATTTTTCTGAAAATTTAAAACGTTTATTTTTAGACGATGAAGTAGTACCAGACCCGAGATATAGAATAAAATAATGTGTGTGTGTGGGGGGGGGGGGGGGGGGGGGCGATGTTGTCGCCATAATTTTTTCCGGGGGGGGATTTTTATTTCATTTATCAAGAATGCTTTTGAGTCTCAGCTTAAGATCCAGGGGGGAGACAAATGCCTGACTATCCCCCCACTGACGTCACACATGGCGGATCGGGGACGACGACAAAGCTAAATTATTGGCTCATTTTTTGCCTCGTTCTCAATAAGCAAAAAACGAACTAATGTTATCACTTTGTCGTATGTCTGTAGAGATCCCAATTTTTTACATTGAAAAAATTAGTATATTAATATTGACGAAATATTATGATTCGCATTTTAGAAATCCCCCAACAAATTTTAATTGCGCCCTCTAACGGTGGGAAAAGACGAGGAAAAGTTGCAATTTTAAATTAATATTGCAAGCGATATATGTATGGTAGAAATTTGAAATTTTCGTAATAGAGTGTCATGAATAGAAGGTTTGTATTTAAAACAGTGATTTGGCATTTTATCACCTCCTTGGGGGGGGGGGGGAAAGGATGCTACTTTATTTATTTGTTTTTTAAATATAAATGAAAGATGTTTTTGTGTTTAATAGGTACTAATAAAATATCAATATTGTCCATTTTCCCCCAAATCGACAATTAGTTCGAATTTTCACCGTTAGAGGACGCTGCAGGTGTAAAATGAAACAAACCTAATTATATTTGAAAACGAATCTCCCACATTTTACAGTGGCAACGTATTCTTTTTTTAGTTACTGATTTGTAGATACCAACTATCGTTCGCGTCACGTGACACGAAGGTTGTCAGATCACTGATTTCTAAAAAAAAAATCGTTGCCAGATATTTTTCCTGAATTCCGTAATCAACCATAGTGTTCGGATACTTTTTTAATATATATAATGCGTATGAATATATAATGCAATGAATATGGAGCGTGTGCAGTTACCGTTCACAGCAAACTGGAGCGGTTGCGGTTAATGTTCACAGCACATTGGATCGTGTGAGCTCGCAAAAACCTGGATCGTGTGGGCCCACTCACAGAAATATTGAGCGTGTACAGTTACCGTTCACAGCAAACTGGAGCGGTTGCGGTTAATGCTCAGGTCACATTGGATCGTGTGACCTCACAAAGACCTGGATCGTGTGGGCTCACTCACGGAAATATTGACATGTGCAGTGACGTGTGCAGTTACCGTTCACAGCAAACTGGAGCGTGTGCAGTAACCGTTCACAGGAAACTGGAGCGTGTGCAGTTACCGTTCACAGCAAACTGGAGCGGTTGCGGTTACTGTTCACAGCACATTGGATCGTGTGCTCACAAAGACCTGGATCGTGTGGACCCACTCACAGAAATATTGAGAGTGTGCATTTACTGCACACGCTCCAGTTTGCTGTGAACGGTAACTGGAGCGTGTACAGTTGTTGTACACGCTCCAGATATGTTTTCTGAATTCTGTAATCAACCGTAGTGTTCGGATACTTTTTTAATATATATAATGCGTATGAATATATAATGCAATGAATATGGAGCGTGTGCAGGATATTTTTTTAAGCGACTGTACTTTCCTAATATATAATATATATTTGGTTAAATCGTGGTGTGTGCGTGGATCTTAATGAATGTTAGAAATTATTTGCAGTAATAATTCCTCGATAACATTGTAAGAAGTTGCTGATGAATATGCGGAAATGAAAAATCCTCCGCTGAATTCATTGATCTCCTTTTTCAGAGGCACTTGCGGCGCGTGCGAATTCCATTTCCCGCGCTGAGAGGAGGTCTCGGAGTGACGAACAAGACCTCGGAATGCTTTAACTATTATCGCTCTCTCGTCGTTGCTCATTAATGCGAATTTATAGTTAAAAGAATCATCGTCATCGAGTCGTTGTTCGGTTGTTGTAAGATTTCGTGTGCTCGGGGAACCGTTGCGTAAGAGTGGCTCGCGCGAGGAGGGAAGGATCCGCTGCTGATCCCCTCTGGCAGATTCGTGGGCACGTGGGAGGGATTATGTAAATTGTGTTTGGGGGATGGTTGCAGAGGTATTAATGAATTATTAGGAATCGCACTGTCAGTAATCTGGCAACAGCTTTGAAAGCGCCCTCCGACGGTGGATAGTGACAAAATACAAATGAACATTGCAGACGATTTATTTAAGCCAGAAATTAAAAATATTTCTTTTATTTTTTTTATTTTGGTACTTTTCGGATATCTCCGGTCATATTTTCTCGGTGATTTTTTTTTTTTGGAAAAATGATTTTTTTTCATTGAGTCAGAAAGGTTAATGAGTTATTTAGGGGTGAGTTATTTGAGCTATGGGAAGTTTTTTTGTTATTGTTGTCTCTGATGAGATTATGTAGTTTTGGGAGGCTTTTTTATAATGTTCCGGCCACATTTTCTTGGCGGCTAAAAATAAACACCAAAGTAAACCAAGAACATCATCAACACTGCATCGCCGACTGGCATTATAAAAAAAAAAGACCCGAAAACTAAATAATCTCATTGGAGACAACACGTACAGTCGCTGAAAAAAGTATCCGAACACTATGGTCGATTAGAGAATTCAGGAAAAATATCTGGCAACGATTTTTTTTTTTTTTTGAAGTTAGTGATCTGACAACCTTCGTGTCACGTGACACGAAGGACATTCCTGCCAGTGTTGACTACCATTTCTCTCTTAGTCTACTAAGAACATGTACAGTCGCTCAAAAAAGTATCCGAACGCTATGGTTGATTACAGAATTCAGGAAAAATATGTGGCAAAGATTTTTTTTTTTTGAAATTAGTGATCTGGCAAACTTCGTGTCACGTGATTACAGAATTCAGGAAAAATATCTGGAACGTGTACAGCAACTGTACACGCTCCAGTTACCGATCACAGCAAACTGGAGCGTGTGCAGTTACTGCACACGCTCCAGTTTGCTGTGAACGGTAACTGCACACGCTCAATATTTCTGTGAGTGGGCCCACACGATCCAGGTCTTTGCGAGCTCACACGATCCAATGTGCTGTGAACATTAACCGCAACCGCTCCAGTTTGCTGTGAACGGTAACTGCACACGCTCAATATTTCTGTGAGTGGGCCCACACGATCCAGGTCTTTGCGAGCTCACACGATCCAATGTGCTGTGAAAATTAACCGCAACCGCTCCAATTTGCTGTGAACGGTAACTGCACACGCTCAATATTTCTGTGAGTGGGCCCACACGATCCAGGTCTTTGCGAGCTCACACGATCCAATGTGCTGTGAACATTAACCGCAACCGCTCCAGTTTGCTGTGAACGGTAACTGCACACGCTCCAGTTTGTTGTGAACGATAACTGCACACGCTCAATATTTCTGTGAGTGGGCCCACACGATCCAGGTTTTTGAGAGCTCACACGATCCAATGTGCTGTGAACGGTAACTGCACACGCTCCAGTTTGCTGTGAACGGTAACTGCACACGCTCCAGTTTGCTGTGAACGGTAACTGCACACGCTCAATATTTCCGTGAGTAAGCCCACACGATCCAGGGTTTTGCGAGCTCACACGATCCAATGTGGTGTGAACATTAACCGCAACCGCTCCAGTTTGCTGTGAACGGTAACTGCCCACGCTCCATATTCATTGCATTATATATTCATACGCATTATGTATATTAAAAAATATCCGAACACTATGGTTGATTACGGAATTCAGAAAAAATATCTGGCAACGATTTCTTTTTTTAGAAATCAGTGATCTGACAACCTTCGTGTCACGTGACAAGAAGGTTGTCAGATCACTGATTTCTAAAAAAAAATCATTGCCAGATATTTTTTCTGAATTCTGTAATCAACCATAGTGTTCGGATACTTTTTTGAGCGACTGTACGAAAGGTTTTTGAAAATTTTTTTGTTTCACCTCCTTCCTTTATGCTTCCACCCCCCCCCCCCCAATTGCACCCGAGGCTACTACCGACCCCCCTAGATCGTTCCAGCGCCCCCTACGGGGCGGTAACGCCCACTTTGGGAAACATTGTTTTATATGTTCTTCTTATTAATTTATTCTTTTTATAGGTAATTACTAATAAACTATTACTACTTTCATTTTCCCAATCACTTTTAGTTCCAGTATCCACCGTTAGAGGGCGTTATATCCAGAAAAAAAAAAAACTTCGTTTTCTTTGAAAATAAACATCTAGTATCATTCACCAGACCCTGCGACATGTTTCACATTCTTTTAAATTTGAAAAGCAAAATACCGAACCTCGTGCAGATGCACGAGGCTAACTCACACCAAGGGTTCTCTCTCCCTCCTCGTCGCCATGGAAACGCAGCATCTACACAAGAGACGCGAACGCTCTACGACGCCCGAGAGTCCCGTAATGCGTGGTTTCCCGCCTTTTCCGTGGATTTCCCCCGCGAACAATTAACCGCTTTCCGCTAATTGTTGTTTATCGATGTCTGAGCATCGCTTGCTACTTTGCAAAGGATCTTCCAAAAAGGAAGAGGATTAGGTTTTAATGGCACTTCGTTGTATTACTGAGCGCTAACGAAAACTGTTACGATGGTGATGTTTTTTAAGACTGCGTCGTGTTAATTCATCGTTGCTATTTTTTTTTTGAAAACATCAAAGTGCCGTAATCGATCTTGCTGCATTCCACTGGTGAGCATCAGATTTCGTAAACATCCCTGCTTTGGAACCGAAGAGTCATCTCTCTTGCTTTCTTGGTGGCATCAGAATATGTAATGACAAACATGGGGAAGAGAAAGCTGTTCCAGTGGCTCCCTCTACCTCAACCTTCTCTGAGCCTTTGGAGTCCTTGCGACCTGGCCATTTAGCCCATTGTGTGCAAAAAAAATGCTACTAAGAGATAAAACAACCCATCTTAGGAGAGCCATACCCTGTGCACGTTAAAGAACAAGCTGGATGGCCTTGACGGGAGGCTACCATCTGTCTCTCAACAGCTGTTCCAGTGGGTCCCCTCCCCCAACCTTCTCTGAGCCTTCGGGGTCCATGTGACCTGGCCATTTAGCCCATTGTGTGCAAAAAAGTGCTACTAAGAAATAAAACAACTCAACTTCTGAGGGCATAGTAAAATGTTGAAGGAGTTGGAAAAAATATTTTAATGCATAAACATGTTTCTAATAAACACCTGCACCCATTGTAGATCCTCTCTCTAACCTCTCCCCCCCCCCCCCCCAAAAAAAAAAAACAAAAACATTAAACAGTCCATTTTTTACGACCTTTAAAACTCTATGACGAAATTTTCGCTTTTTTAAAAAATCAGTTGAAAAAGTTTCGCCTTAAAATCAATTTCTATTTTTGCATTCTTTTTCCCCGTGACAGCATCCACTGCGCATGACAGTCCCACTCTTTCTCCCCAACGTCTTCATCTCGTGCAGGTGGTGTGACATCGTTCCCGATTCGCGTAACGAGATAGGCGCTGCAGGGGGATTCGTTCCGAGGTCTCTGCTGACTGTCTGTTGGTAAAAAAACTAACAAACCAGGCGTCGCCATGTCACTGTTCCTCTTCTGTCTCTGGCAGGGCTGTTCGATTGCCCCAATTCGTTTGAAGCGATCAACAGAGTTGGATTTATTCTCCGAAAGGAAGTGTTAACATTCTTGGCGAGCACAAATTGGAAACAGCAGCAGCAGACGACTGTCGCCTGGCAGACCAAGACTCTGTCGTCGTCATGGCAACTGTTTGTGCTTGATTGGTCAAAAGATACTTTTAGCTTCGCACGGGAACGAAGAAAACAACTCTCGTGATTCGACCTTGGAATTAGGAGAGGAAATATCTGTTGTTGTTGAACTTCGTACAGCAGACGATACAAATAAGTGAATTATTTTTTTATCACATATTTAAATGGTTTTGTATTAATTTTGAATTTTATTGAAATCTCAGGAATTTAGCAAAAATAAATTAACAGCTACGTACATAAATACAAACATATATACTTAAAAATAAATAAAATAAATACCCCCTCAAGCAGCTGCTTGCCACAGAGGTCTGACAGGAGCCTGTCAGTTTATATGCCATAGTAGAAGGTCTGTGAGGTTGGCAGAACCTCAGCAGAAAAATGACACAAACAGCCATGCCTTACCCGGGACTCGAACCCAGGTCCCTTAGATCAGTAGCCAAGCGCGCTAACCACTCGGCCATAGTGTTCGGATACTTTTTTTTGACACAAGGGTTGCCAGATCGCTAATTTCTAAACCTGGATCGTGTGGGCCCACTCACGGAAATGTTGATCGTGTGCAGTTACCGTTCACAGCAAACTGGAGCGTGTGCAGTAACTGCACACGCTCCAGTTTGCTGTGAACGGTAACTGGAGCGTGTACAGTTACTGTACACGCTCCAGTACTTTACACGTTCCAACTTCCTCCCACCCTGCCCACGGTCAGTAGGGGAAACCGATGGGCTTAGAAAGGCCGCCGTCCGTCGGATGGGACGTTAAGCCGTGGCCCCGTGTGTGGGAGAGTCATACCCTGTGCACGTTAAAGAACACGCTGGATGGCCTTGACGGGAGGCTACCATCTGTCTCCCAACAGCTGTTCCAGTGGGTCCCCTCCCCCAACCTTCTCTGAGCCTTCGGGGTCCTTGTTACCTGGCCATTTAGCCCATGGTGTGCAAAAAAAGTGCCGATCAGAGGTAAAACAACCCAAGCCCACTCACAGAAATATTGAGCGTGTGCAGTTACCGTTCACAGCAAACCTAACAGGTGGCGCTTGCATCTCTCTTAAATCAGCTGTGTGATTATAGGAAGTCTTAACAAGTATAACCTTAAAACAAAATCATTAGCGCAAAAGAATCAGATGATGTCTGCTCTATAGGTCAGAGGGTTGATCCACTCACCCAGAAAACGTTATACCCTACGTTACCAAAAATATTAGAACAGTTTCGTGTAATGGAGGTTTGGATTGTTTTACCTCTGAGCGACACTTTTTTGCATACAATGGACTAAATGGCCAGGTCACATGGACCCCGAAGGCTCAGAGAAGGTTGGAGGAGGGGACCCACTGGAACAGATGGTAGCCTCCCGTCAACGCCATCCAGCATGTTCTTTAAAGTTGGGTTGTTTTACCTCTGAGCTGCACTTTTTTGCACACAATGGGCTAAATGGCCAGGTCACAAGGACCCCGAAGGCTCAGAGAAGGTTGGGGGAGGGGACCCACTGGAACAGCTGTTGGGAGACAGATGGTAGCCTCCCGTCAATGCCATCCAGCGTGTTCTTTAACGTGCACAGGGTATGGCTCTCCCGCACACGGAGTCACGACTTAACGTCCCATCCGACGGACGGCGGCCTTCCAAGCCCATCGGTGTCCCCTACTGACCGTGGGCAGGGCAGGGAATTTTGCGGAGATAAATCTCAACACTGACCCAGCTGGGACTCGAACCTGGGAACTACAGATTACGAGCCTGGCGCGACTACCGACTGAGCCACCCCCGCCCCGATTCAAGGTCAAATAGGAGTCAGAGTCAAAGAATAAACTTGATTTGGAGCATTCGTTCAGTTGAGGAACGCATTCGTGGATGATTTTCATTACTTTGTTGCACCACTGTCCTAATCACTCTGTCAACAAATAGGCATTTTTTTCGTGATGTAATATGCAACAGTGAAATATTTCTCTGACGCAATGTCTCATTGCAACACCTCGATACCTCAACTATAAAGACAGGAATTCTTGATGGAACTGTCAGGAATACGGTTTCATCTTTCAGGTAAATCGTATTACCGTTCTCCTAATGACATTTTATGGTTGATAATAACTATAAAAAAGCAAAGCGAACTTGGGAGAAGATCTTATTAGCATTGTGCATGAAGTGTTAAATGGTGCATACGAATCATCGGTGAACTGACCCATTGTTGAAATGCACCATGCTTACAAAATGTTCTCAACGTCCGGTCCAAGAGCCGATCCATGGGTTTGTAATGCGAACTGGAGAAATTATTTTCTCTTCTACTATTCTCAATTTTATAATAAGAGACGCATTTACTTTGTATTTCTATAAGAAATGCGAAGTAGAGTGTACCATTTTTTGGAGGGGGAATTGTGCTTTCTACGTCACATACTGCCTTGGGAAGAAATGCTTTATCGCTGCAAGGAACTGTTATAACGTTTCCTTTTAAAGTTAAGAGATTTTCTCCCCTGCTTTATTATGTGATAGAAGCACAACTGATTGTGTAGGATTTGGAGGTGTACGTTCACTCTTTAATTGAGCAGCCTCTCCTTTCTCCAATCTTTGCGGGATAAGCCGCTGCGAGGCGGTGCCAAGATAACCTTTACAGATCGCAAAGCGCAGTCATTACGACCAGAGGCCCTGTAGAGTTAAACTGGACCATTTTTTAAAACTCTAGAGGCTGGCCATCTCGGTGATTGACTGCCATTGTTTGATTCAGTCACGTGGTTTATGGGCGCAATATTATGTGGTACCGTAAGACGAGCCTATGCGTTAGTGTGTGTGTACCTAGTTAAAGCTTTTCAGTTGTTATAGTTTTATACATTTCTACCACTATTTTTCTTGTCTATTAAATCTTCCATATTTTATCAATGCCTCGCAGTCTATCCATCTATATACTAGTGGTTCTCAACCTTTTATGCTTCACGTACCCCCTGGAAATGTGTATGTAACTGGCGTACCCCTTGTATAGATAGGTAAAACTATAGTTATAGTATAACAATGGGAATAAAATAAAACATATATATCAGTGGTTCTCAACCTTTTATGCTTCACGTACCCCCTGGAAATGTGTATGTAACTGGCGTACCCCTTGTATAGATAGATAAAACTATAGTTATAGTATAACAATGGGAATAAAATAAAACATATATATCAGTGGTTCTCAACCTTTTATGCTTCACGTACCCCCTGGAAATGTGTATGTAACTGGCGTACCCCTTGTATAGATAGGTAAAACTATAGTTATAGTATAACAATGGGAATAAAATAAAACATATGTATCAGTGGTTCTCAACCTTTTATGCTTCACGTACCCCCTGGAAATGTGTATGTAACTGGCGTACCCCTTGTATAGATAGGTAAAACTATAGTTATAGTATAACAATGGGAATAAAATAAAACATATATATCAGTGGTTCTCAACCTTTTATGCTTCACGTACCCCCTGGAAATGTGTATGTAACTGGCGTACCCCTTGTATAAATAGACAAAACTATAGTTATAGTATAACAATGGGAATAAAATAAAACATATATATCAGTGGTTCTCAACATTTTATGCTTCACGTACCCCCTGGAAATGTGTATGTAACTGGCGTACCCCTTGTATAAATAGACAAAACTATAGTTATAGTATAACAATGGGAATAAAATAAAACATATATATCAGTGGTTCTCAACCTTTTATGCTTCACGTACCCCCTGGAAATGTGTATGTAACTGGCGTACCCCTTGTATAAATAGACAAAACTATAGTTATAGTATAACAATGGGAATAAAATAAAACATATATATCAGTGGTTCTCAACATTTTATGCTTCACGTACCCCCTGGAAATGTGTATGTAACTGGCGTACCCCTTGTATAGATAGATAAAACTATAGTTATAGTATAACAATGGGAATAAAATAAAACATATATATCAGTGGTTCTCAACCTTTTATGCTTCACGTACCCCCTGGAAATGTGTATCTAACTGGCGTACCCCTTGTATAGATAGATAAAACTATAGTTATAGTATAACAATGGGAATAAAATAAAACATATATATCAGTGGTTCTCAACATTTTATGCTTCACATACCCCCTGGAAATGTGTATGTAACTGGCGTACCCCTTTTATAGATAGATAAAACTATAGTTATAGTATAACAATGGGAATAAAATAAAACATACATATCAGTGGTTCTCAACCTTTTATGCTTCACGTACCTCCTGGAAATGTGTATGTAACTGGCGTACCCCTTGTATAGATAGATAAAACTATAGTTATAGTATAACAATGGGAATAAAATAAAACATATATATCAGTGGTTCTCAACCTTTTATGCTTCACGTACCCCATGGAAATGTGTATGTAACTGGCGTACCCCTTGTATAGATAGATAAAACTATAGTTATAGTATAACATTGGGAATAAAATAAAACATATATCAGTGGTACTCAACCTTTTATGCTTCACGTACCCCCTGGAAATGTGTATGTAACTGGCGTACCCCTTGTATAGATAGATAAAACTATAGTTATAGTATAACAGTGGGAATAAAATAAAACATATATATCAGTGGTTCTCAACCTTTTATGCTTCACGTACCCCCTGGAAATGTGTATGTAACTGGCCTATTCATTGTATAGATAGATAAAACTATAGTTATAGTATAACAATGGGAATAAAATAAAACATATGTATCAGTGGTTCTCAACCTTTTATGCTTCACGTACCCCCTTGAAATGTGTATGTAACTGGCGTACCCCTTGTATAAATAGATAAAACTATAGTTATAGTATAACAATGGGAATAAAATAAAACATATATATCAGTGGTTCTCAACCTTTTATGCTTCACGTACCCACTGGAAATGTGTATGTAACTGGCTTACCCCTTGTATAGATAGATAAAACTATAGTTATAGTATAACAATGGGAATAAAATAAAACATATATATCAGTGGTTCTCAACCTTTCATGCTTCACGTACCCCCTGGAAATGTGTATGTAACTGGCGTACCCCTTGTATAGATAGATAAAACTATAGTTATAGTATAACAATGGGAATAAAATAAAACATATATCAGTGGTTCTCAACCTTTTATGCTTCACGTACCCCCTGGAAATGTGTATGTAACTGGCCTATTCATTGTATAGATAGATAAAACTATAGTTATAGTATAACAATGGGAATAAAATAAAACATATATATCAGTGATTCTCAACCTTTTATGCTTCATGTACCCCCTGGAAATGTGTATGTAACTGGCGTACCCCTTGTATAGATAGATAAAACTATAGTTATAGTATAACAATGGGAATAAAATAAAACATATATATCAGTGGTTCTCAACCTTTCATGCTTCACGTACCCCCTGGAAATGAGTATGTAACTGGCGTACCCCTTGTATAGATAGATAAAACTATAGTTATAGTATAACAATGGGAATAAAATAAAACATATATATCAGTGGTTCTCAACATTTTATGCTTCACGTACCCCCTGGAAATGTGTATGTAACTGGCCTATTCATTGTATAGATAGATAAAACTATAGTTATAGTATAACAATGGGAAAAAAATAAAACATATATATCAGTGGTTCTCAACCTTATATACTTCACGTACCCCCTGGAAATGTGTATGTAACTGGCGTACCCCTTGTATAGATAGATAAAACTATAGTTATAGTATAAAAATGGGAATAAAATAAAACATATATATAAGTGGTTCTCAAACTTTTATGCTTCACGTAACCCCTGGAAATGTGTATGTATCTGGCGTACCCCTTGTATAGATAGATTAAACTATAGTTATAGTATAACAATGGGAATAAAATAAAACATATATATCAGTGGTTCTCAACCTTTTATGCTTCACGTACCCCCTGGAAATGTGTATCTAACTGCCGTACCCCTTGTATAGATAGATAAAACTATAGTTATAGTATAACAATGGGAATAAAATAAAACATATATATCAGTGGTTCTCAACCTTTTATGCTTCACGTACCCCCTGGAAATGTGTATGTAACTGGCGTACCCCTTCTATAGATAGATAAAACTATAGTTATAGTATAACAATGGGAATCAAATAAAACATATATATCAGTGGTTCTCAACCTTTTATGCTTCACGTACCCCCTGGAAATGTGTATGTAACTGGCGTACCCCTTCTATAGATAGATAAAACTATAGTTATAGTATAACAATGGGAATAAAATAAAACATATATGTCAGTGGTTCTCAACCTTTTATGCTTCACGTACCCCCTGGAAATGTGTATGTAACTGGCGTACCCCTTGTATAGATAGATAAAACTATAGTTATAGTATAACAATGGGAATAAAATAAAACATATATATCAGTGGTTCTCAACCTTTTATGCTTCACGTACCCCCTGGAAATGTGTATGTAACTGGCCTATTCATTGTATAGATAGATAAAACTATAGTTATAGTATAACAATGGGAAAAAAATAAAATATATATATCAGTGGTTCTCAACCTTTTATGCTTCACGTACCCCCTGGAAATGTGTAGGTAACTGGCGTACCCCTTGTATAGATAGATAAAACTATAGTTATAGTATAAAAATGGGAATAAAATTGAACATATATATCAGTGGTTCTCAAGCTTTTATGCTTCACGTACCCCCTGGAAATGTGTATGTATCTGGCTTACCCCTTGTATAGATAGATTAAACTATAGTTATAGTATAACAATGGGAATAAAATAAAACAAATATATCAGTGGTTCTCAACCTTTTATGCTTCACGTACCCCCTGGAAATGTGTATGTAACTGGCGTACCCCTTCTATAGATAGCTAAAACTATAGTTATATTATAACAATGGGAATCAAATAAAACATATATATCAGTGGTTCTCAACCTTTTATGCTTCACGTACTCCCTGGAAATGTGTATGTAACGGACGTACCCCTTGTATAGATAGATAAATCTATAGTTATAGTATAACAATGGGAATAAAATAAAACATATATATCAGTGGTTCTCAACCTTTTATGCTTCACGTACCCCCTGGAATTGTGTATGTAACTGGCCTATTCATTGTATAGATAGATAAATCTATAGTTATAGTATAACAATGGGAATAAAATAAAACATATATATCACTGGTTCTCAACCTTTTATGCTTCACGTACCCCCTGGAAATGTGTATGTAACTGGCTTACCCCTTGTATAGATAGATTAAACTATAGTTATAGTATAACAATGGGAATAAAATAAAACATATATATCAGTGGTTCTCAAACTTTTATGCTTCACGTACCCCCTGGAAATGTGTATGTAACTGGCGTACCCCTTGTATAGAGAGACAAAACTATAGTTATAGTATAACAATGGGAATAAAATAAAACATATATATCAGTGGTTCTCATCATTTTATGCTTCACGTACCCCCTGGAAATGTGTATGTAACTGGCGTACCCCTTGTATAGATAGGTAAATCTATAGTTATAGTATAACAATGGGAATAAAATAAAATATATATATCAGTGGTTCTCAAACTTTTATGCTTCACGTACCCCCTGGAAATGTGTATGTAACTGGCCTATTCATTGTATAGATAGATAAAACTATAGTTATAGTATAACAATGGGAATAAAATAAAACATATATATCACTGGTTCTCAACCTTTTATGCTTCACGTACCCCCTGGAAATGTGTATGTAACTGGCTTACCCCTTGTATAGATAGATAAAACTGTAGTTATAGTATAACAATGGGAATAAAATAAAACATATATATCAGTGGTTCTCAACCTTTTATGCTTCACGTACCCCCTGGAAATGTGTATGTAACTGGCCTATTCATTGTATAGATAGATAAAACTATAGTTATAGTATAACAATGGGAATAAAATAAAACATATGTATCAGTGGTTCTCAACCTTTTATGCTTCACGTACCCCCTGGAAATATGTATGTAACTGGCGTACCCCTTGTATAAATAGATAAAACTATAGTTATAGTATAACAATGGGAATAAAATAAAACATATATATCAGTGGTTCTCAACATTTTATGCTTCACGTACACCCTGGAAATGTGTATGTAATTGGCGTACCCCTTCTATAGATAGATAAAACTATAGTTATTTTATAACAATGGGAATAAAATAAAACATATATATCAGTGGTTCTCAACCTTTCATGCTTCACGTACCCCCTGGAAATGTGTATGTAACTGGCGTACCCGTTGTATAGATAGATAAAACTATAGTTATAGTATAACAATGGGAATAAAATAAAACATATATCAGTGGTTCTCAATCTTCTATGCTTCACGTACCCCCTGGAAATGTGTATGTAACTGGCCTATTCATTGTATAGATAGATAAAACTATAGTTATAGTATAACAATGGGAATAAAATAAAACATATATATCTGTGGTTCTCAACCTTTTATGCTTCACATACCCCCTGGAAATGTGTATGTAACTGGCGTACCCCTTGTATAGATAGATAAAACTATAGTTATAGTATAACAATGGGAATAAAATAAAACATATATATCAGTGGTTCTCAACCTTTTATGCTTCACGTACCCCCTGGAAATGTGTATGTAACTGGCGTACCCCTTGTATAGATAGATAAAACTATAGTTATAGTATAACAATGGGAATAAAATAAAACATATATATCAGTGGTTCTCAACCTTTTATGCTTCACGTACCCCCTGGAAATGTGTATGTAACTGGCGTACCCCTTGTATAGATAGATAAAACTGTAGTTATAGTATAACAATGGGAATAAAATAAAACATATATATCAGTGGTTCTCAAACTTTTATGCTTCACGTACCCCCTGGAAATGTGTATGTAACTGGCGTACCCCTTGTATAGATAGATAAAACTATAGTTATAGTATAACAATGGGAATAAAATATATATATCAGTGGTTCTCAAACTTTTATGCTTCACGTACCCCCTGGAAATGTGTATGTAACTGGCCTATTCATTGTATAGATAGATAAAACTATAGTTATAGTATAACAATGGGAATAAAATAAAACATATATATCAGTGGTACTCAACCTTTTATGCTTCACGTACCCCCTGGAAATGTGTATGTAACTGGCTTACCCCTTGTATAGATAGATAAAACTATAGTTATAGTATAACAATGGGAATAAAATAAAACATATATATCAGTGGTTCTCAACCTTTTATGCTTCACGTACCCCCTGGAAATGTGTATGTAACTGGCCTATTCATTGTATAGATAGATAAAACTATAGTTATAGTATAACAATGGGAATAAAATAAAACATATGTATCAGTGGTTCTCAACCTTTTATGCTTCACGTACCCCCTGGAAATATGTATGTAACTGGCGTACCCCTTGTATAAATAGATAAAACTATAGTTTTAGTATAACAATGGGAATAAAATAAAACATATATATCAGTGGTTCTCAACCTTTTATGCTTCACGTACCCCCTGGAAATGTGTATGTAACTGGCCTATTCATTGTATAGATAGATAAAACTATAGTTATAGTATAACAATGGGAATAAAATAAAACATATGTATCAGTGGTTCTCAACCTTTTATGCTTCACGTACCCCCTGGAAATATGTATGTAACTGGCGTACCCCTTGTATAAATAGGTAAAACTATAGTTATAGTATAACAATGGGAATAAGATAAAACATATATATCAGTGGTTCTCAACCTTTTATGCTTCACGTACCCCCTGGAAATGTGTATGTAACTGGCCTATTCATTGTATAGACAGATAAAACTATAGTTATAGTATAACAATGGGAATAAAATAAAACATATATATCAGTGGTTCTCAACCTTTTATGCTTCACGTACCCCCTGGAAATGTGTATGTAACTGGCGTACCCCTTGTATAGATAGATAAAACTATAGTTATAGTATAACAATGGGAATAAAATAAAATATATATATCAGTGGTTCTCAACATTTTATGCTTCACGTAGCCCCTGGAAATGTGTATGTAATTGGCGTACCCCTTCTATAGATAGATAAAACTATAGTTATTTTATAACAATGGGAATAAAATAAAACATATATATCAGTGGTTCTCAACCTTTCATGCTTCACGTACCCCCTGGAAATGTGTATGTAACTGGCGTACCCCTTGTATAGATAGATAAAACTATAGTTATAGTATAACAATGGGAATAAAATAAAACATATATCAATGGTTCTCAATCTTTTATGCTTCACGACCCCCTGGAAATGTGTATGTAACTGGCCTATTCATTGTATAGATAGATAAAACTATAGTTATAGTATAACAATGGGAATAAAATAAAACATATATATCAGTGGTTCTCAACCTTTTATGCTTCACATACCCCCTGGAAATGTGTATGTAACTGGCGTACCCCTTGTATAGATAGATAAAACTATAGTTATAGTATAACAATGGGAATAAAATAAAACATATATATCAGTGGTTCTCAACCTTTTATGCTTCACGTACCCCCTGGAAATGTGTATGTAACTGGCGTACCCCTTGTATAGATAGATAAAACTATAGTTATAGTATAACAATGGGAATAAGATAAAACATATATATCAGTGGTTCTCAACCTTTTATGCTTCACGTACCCCCTGGAAATGTGTATGTAACTGGCCTATTCATTGTATAGATAGATAAAACTATAGTTATAGTATAACAATGGGAATAAAATAAAACATATATATCAGTGGTTCTCAACCTTTTATGCTTCACGTACCCCCTGGAAATGTGTATGTAACTGGCCTATTCATTGTATAGATAGATAAAACTATAGTTATAGTATAACAATGGGAATAAAATAAAACATATATATCAGTGGTTCTCAACCTTTTATGCTTCACGTACCCCCTGGAAATGTGTATGCAACTGGCGTACCCCTTCTATAGATAGATAAAACTATAGTTATTGTATAACAATGGGAATAAAATAAAACATATATATCAGTGGTTCTCAACCTTTCATGCTTCACGTACCCCCTGGAAATGTGTATGTAACTGGCGTACCCCTTGTATAGATAGATAAAACTATAGTTATAGTATAACAATGGGAATAAAATAAAACATATATATCAGTGGTTCTCAACCTTTTATGCTTCACGTACCCCCTGGAAATGTGTATGTAACTGGCGTACCCCTTGTATAGATAGATAAAACTATAGTTATATTATAACAATGGGAATAAAATAAAACGTATATATCAGTGGTTCTCAACCTTTTATGCGTCACGTACCCCCTGGAAATGTGTATGTAACTGGCGTACCCCTTGTATAGATAGATAAAACTATAGTTATAGTATAACAATGGGAATAAAATAAAACATATATATCAGTGGTTCTCAACCTTTTATGCTTCACGTACCCCCTGGAAATGTGTATGTAATTGGCGTACCCCTTGTATAGATAGATAAAACTATAGTTGTAGTATAAAAATGGGAATAAAATAAAACATATATATCAGTGGTTCTCAACCTTTTATGCTTCACGTACCCCCTGGAAATATGTATGTAACTGGCGTACCCCTTGTATAGATAGATAAAACTATAGTTATAGTATAACAATGGGAATAAATTAAAACATATATATCAGTGGTTCTCAACCTTTTATGCTTCACATACCCCCTGGAAATGTTTATGTAACTGGCGTACCCCTTGTATAGATAGATAAAACTATAGTTATAGTATAACAATGAGAATAAAATAAAACATATATATCAGTGGTTCTCAACCTTTTATGCTTCACGTCCCCCCTGGAAATGTGTATGTAACTGGCGTACCCCTTGTATAGATAGATAAAACTATAGTTATAGTATAACAATGGGAATAAAATAAAACATATATATCAGTGGTTCTCAACCTTTCATGCTTCACGTACCCCCTGGAAATGTGTATGTAACTGGCATACCCCTTGTATAGATAGATAAAACTATAGTTATAGTATAACAATGGGAATAAAATAAAACATATATATATCAGTGGTTCTCAACCTTTTATGCTTCACGTACCCCCTGGAAATGTGTATGTAACTCTCCTATTCATTGTATAGATAGATAAAACTATAGTTATAGTATAACAATGGGAATAAAATAAAACATATATATCAGTGGTTCTCAACCTTTTATGCTTCACGTACCCCCTGGAAATGTGTATGTAACTGGCCTATTCATTGTATAGATAGATAAAACTATAGTTATAGTATAACAATGGGAATAAAATAAAACATATATATCAGTGGTTCTCAACCTTTTATGCGTGACGTACCCCCTGGAAATGTGTATGTAACTGGCGTACCCCTTGTATAGATAGATAAAACTATAGTTATAGTATAACAATGGGAATAAAATAAAACATATATATCAGTGGTTCTCAACCTTTTATGCTTCACGTACCCCCTGGAAATGTGTATGTAACTGGCGTACCCCTTGTATAGATAGATAAAACTATAGTTATAGTATAACAATGGGAATAAAATAAAACATATATATTAGTGGTTCTCAACCTTTTATGCTTCACGTACCCCCTGGAAATGTGTATGTAACTGGCCTATTCATTGTATAGATAGATAAAACTATAGTTATAGTATAACAATGGGAATAAAATAAAACATATATCAGTAGTTCTCAAACTTTTATGCTTCACGTACCCCCTGGAAATGTGTATGTAACTGGCGTACCCCTTGTATAGATAGGTAAAACTATAGTTATAGTATAACAATGGGAATAAAATAAAACATATATATCAGTGGTTCTCAACCTTTTATGCTTCACGTACCCCCTGGAAATGTGTATGTAACTGGCGTACCTCTTGTATAGATAGATAAAACTATAGTTATAGTATAACAATGGGAATAAAATAAAACATATATATCAGTGGTTCTCAACCTTTTATGCTTCACGTACCCCCTGGAAATGTGTATGTAACTGGCGTACCCCTTGTATAGATAGATAAAACTATAGTTATAGTATAACAATGGCAATAAAATAAAACATATATATCAGTGGTTCTCAACCTTTTATGCTTCACGTACCCCCTGGAAATGTGTATGTAACTGGCGTACCCCTTCTATAGATAGATAAAACTATAGTTATAGTATAACAATGGGAATAAAATAAAACATATATATCAGTGGTTCTCAACCTTTTATGCTTCACGTACCCCCTGGAAATGTGTATGTAACTGGCGTACCCCTTGTATAGATAGATAAAACTATAGTTATAGTATAACAATGGGAATGAAATAAAACATATATATCAGTGGTTCTCAACCTTTTATGCTTCACGTACCCCCTGGAAATATGTATGCAACTTTGGTACCCCTTGTATAGAGAGATAAAACTATAGTTATAGTATAACAATGGGAATAAAATAAAACATATATATCAGTGGTTCTCAACCTTTTATGCTTCACGTACCCCCTGGAAATATGTATGTAACTGGCGTACCCCTTGTATAGATAGATAAAACTATAGTTATAGTATAAAAATGGGAATAAAATAAAACATATATATCAGTGGTTCTCAACCTTTTATGCTTCACATACCCCCTGGAAATGTGTATGTAACTGGCGTACCCCTTGTATAGATAGATAAAACTATAGTTATAGTATAACAATGGGAATAAAATAAAACATATATATCAGTGGTTCTCAACCTTTTATGCTTCACATAACCCCTGGAAATGTGTATGTAACTGGCGTACCCCTTGTATAGATAGATAAAACTATAGTTATAGTATAACAATGGGAATAAAATAAAGCATATATATCAGTGGTTCTCAACCTTTTATGCTTCACGTACCCCCTGGAAATGTGTATGTAACTGGCGTACCCCTTGTATAGATAGATAAAACTATAGTTATAGTATAACAATGGGAATAAAATAAAACATATATATCAGTGGTTCTCAACCTTTTATGCTTCACGTACCTCCTGGAAATGTGTATGTAACTGGCGTACCTCTTGTATAGATAGATAAAACTATAGTTATAGTATAACAATGGGAATAAAATAAAACATATATACCAGTGGTTCTCAACCTTTTATGCTTCACGCACCCCCTGGAAATATGTATGTAACTGGCGTACCCCTTGTATAGATAGATAAAACTATAGTTATATTATAACAATGGGAATAAAATAAAACATATATATCAGTGGTTCTCAACCTTTTATGCTTCACGTACCCCCTGAAAATGTGTATGTAACTGGCCTATTCATTGTATAGATAGATAAAACTATAGTTATAGTATAACAATGGGAATAAAATAAAACATATATATCAGTGGTTCTCAACCTTTTATGCTTCACGTACCTCCTGGAAATGTGTATGTAACTGGCGTACCTCTTGTATAGATAGATAAAACTATAGTTATAGTATAACAATGGGAATAAAATAAAACATATATATCAGTGGTTCTCAACCTTTTATGCTTCACGTACCTCCTGGAAATATGTATGTAACTGGCGTACCCCTTGTATAGATAGATAAAACTCTAGTTAGAGTATAACAATGGGAATAAAATAAAACATATATATCAGTGGTTCTCAACATTTTATGCTTCACATAACCCCTGGAAATGTGTATGTAACTGGCGTACCCCTTGTATAGATAGATAAAACTATAGTTATAGTATAACAATGGGAATAAAATAAAACATATATATCAGTGGTTCTCAACCTTTTATGCTTCACGTACCCCCTGGAAATATGTATGTAACTGGCGTACCCCTTGTATAGATAGATAAAACTATAGTTATAGTATAACAATGGGAATAAAATAAAACATATATATCAGTGGTTCTCAACCTTTTATGCTTCACGTACCTCCTGGAAATGTGTATGTAACTGGCGTACCTCTTGTATAGATAGATAAAACTATAGTTATAGTATAACAATGGGAATAAAATAAAACATATATATCAGTGGTTCTCAACCTTTTATGCTTCACGTACCCCCTGGAAATGTGTATGTAACTGGCGTACCCCTTGTATAGATAGATAAAACTATAGTTATAGGATAACAATGGGAATAAAATAAAACATATATATCAGTGGTTCTCAACCTTTTATGCTTCACGTACCCCCTGGAAATGTGTATGTAACTGGCCTATTCATTGTATAGATAGATAAAACTATAGTTATAGTATAACAATGGGAATAAAATAAAACATATATCAGTGGTTCTCAACCTTTTATGCTTCACATAACCCCTGGAAATGTGTATGTAACTGGCGTACCCCTTGTATAGATAGATAAAATTATAGTTATAGTATAACAATGGGAATAAAATAAAACATATATATCAGTGGTTCTCAACCTTTTATGCTTCACATACCCCCTGGAAATGTGTAAGTAACTCGCGTACCCCTTGTATAGATAGATAAAACTATAGTTATAGTATAACAATGGGAATAAAATAAAACATATATATCAGTGGTTCTCAACCTTTTATGCTTCACGTACCCCCTGGAAATGTGTATGTAACTGGCGTACCCCTTGTATAGATAGATAAAACTATAGTTATAGTATAACAATGGGAATAAAATAAAACATATATATCAGTGGTTCTCAACCTTTTATGCTTCACGTACCCCCTGGAAATGTGTATGTAACTGGCGTACCCCTTGTATAGATAGATAAAACTATAGTTATAGTATAACAATGGGAATAAAATAAAACATATATATCAGTGGTTCCCAACCTTTTATGCTTCACGTACCCCCTGGAAATGTGTATGTAACTGGCCTATTCATTGTATAGATAGATAAATCTATAGTTATAGTATAACAATGAGAATAAAATAAAACATATATCTCACGGCGTACCCCAAAAATACGTACATAAATAAAAATAATATAAAAATAAAGAAAAATACGTACAAAAAATACATAAATAAGCGTAACCCAAAATCTCACAATCAACCACAAAGTATGACGATCAACAGAGTCGAAAGCCTTTTTGAAATCAACAAAGCTAGCAACCAAAGGTTTCTGAAACTCTAAACATTTCTCAAGAATCTGCCTAAGTGAAAATATCTGATCCACACATCCCCTACCACTTCTGAATCCACATTGCTCATCACGCAATTGACTGTCAACCAGATTCTTAATTCTATTAAGCACAATCATGGAAAGAACTTTACTTGGAACAGAGAGTAGGCTGATACCCCTATAGTTATCACAAGAACTGCGATCAACTTTTTTGAAAATAGGGATAACAAAAACTCTGGTAAAATCCTTAGGAACCATGCCTTTATCATAAAAGATATCAGAATTTCAGTCATCCAAGTGGTAACCGAAACATTTCCAGCTCTAAGCATTTCTGTAGCAATTTCATCTACCCCTGGGGATTTATGAAGTTTAAGTTTAGAAATAGCCAAACTAACTTCAGATTGTGTTATAGGTCCAACATTAAAGCCACCAATGCATCTATCATCATTGCAAACAATGGGAATAGAACTAACCGCATTGTTTAGAGTATCACTGAAATGCTCAGCCCACCTAGCAATGACAGAATCCTCACCTTCTATAACCTTACCTTGTTTATCCTTCAATCCCTGTATACCTGTCCGTTTTCTACCACACAAAACATTAACTATCTGGTACAGCTCGCTGCTGTTGTGCTGTCTAACTGCTTCCTCGGCTTTGTCAGCCAAACCATCAAGCCAAAGATTCTTATCAGCAGCTAACTGATCTTTTACACGTTTATTAAGTTCTCTGTAATGCTTTCTATTAGGACTAGTAGGGTATTGATTAAGGGCATTCCTGCAGTTCTTTCTTTCCGAAATAAGCTCAAGTGCCTTATCACTCAGATAATTTTGCCTCTTCTGCTCCTTTTTTCCTAAAAGAGTACTGTTAGTGTCCAAAAAAGCCTGTTTAAAATGATCCCATTCTTTCTCAACTTCAGTAGTAAGCAAACCATGACTGTCATAATGACTAAGTAACCTATCATGGTAAGCTTTGGCTATAACTGGATCTTTCAGAGCTTCAGTATTAAAAGTAAATTTTTTAACCCTAGCACAACACTTTTTAAGTTTAAGTTGCAAGACACTTTTAACAAGGTAATGGTCAGATACAATTTCAGCTCCCCTATATGCCCTGGTATTTTTAACAGAACTAGCCCATTTGCTGTTAATTAATATGTAATCAATCATATTCTTATGCAGCCCATCAGGTGAAACCCATGTGTATTTATGTATGTCGCGGTGTTTGTAATAAGTGTTAGTTATTCTGAATCCATTGAGTTTACTTACCTGTAGGAGACGTTGCCCATTGCCATTGCAGCTACCAATACCAAAAGGACCTATTACTCCTCCCCAAAGGTCAGAGTCGGTACCAACTTTGGCATTGAAGTCACCAAGAACAAGGGTAATATCTCCTTTCTTGACAGAATTCAAAATATCCTGAAGATAAAAATAAATACCCCCTCAAGCAGCTGCTTGCCACAGAGTCTGACTGGAGCCTGTCAGTTTATATGCCAGAGTAGAAGGTCTGAGAGGATGGCAGGACCTCAGCAGAAAAACGACACATACATCCATGCCTTACCCGGGGCTCGAACCTAGGTCCCGTAGATCAGTAGCCAAGCGCGATACAAAAAATATGCATAAACACAAACGGCACACACATATCACACACACACACGAGGGGTGAGGATAGTGCGACAGACGCTTAACGCGTAGTTCCCAAGTTCGAGTCACCGTTGAGATTTAACTCTGCAAAGCCCCCTGCCTGCCCCAAGGTCAGTAGTTGACACGATGGATGAACCGTCCGTCGGATGGGATGTTAAGCCGTGGCTCCGTGTGAGGGAGATCCATACACTGTGCACGTTAAAGAACACGCTGGATAGTCTCAACTGGGGGTTATGATCTGTCTACTAACAGCTGTTCCAGTGAGTCCCCTCCTCAAACCTTCTCTGAGTCTTCGGGGTCCTTGTGACCTGGCCATTTAGCCCATTCAATGCAAAAAAATTGTACTAAGAGGTAAAACAATCCATCCTACGAGAGCTATACCCTGTGAATATTAAAGAACACACTGGATGGCCTTGACGGGAGGCTACCATCTGTCTCCCAACAGCTGTTCCAGTGGGTCTCCTCTCCCATCCTTCTCTGAGGTTTTGGGGTCCTTGTGGCCTGGCCATTTAGCCCATTGTGTGCAAAAAGGTGCTACTAAGAGTTAAAACAACCCATCCTAGGAGAGCCATACCCTGTGAATATTAAAGAACACGCTGGATTTCCTTGACGGGAGGCTACCATCTGTCTCCCAACAGCTGTTCCAGTGGGACCCCTCCCCCAACCTTCTCTGAGCCTTCGGGGTCCTTGTGACTTGGCTATTTAGCCCATTGTGTGCAAAAAGGTGCTACTAAGAGTTAAAACAACCCATCCTAGGAGAGCCATGCCCTGTGAATATTAAAGAACACGCTGGATGGCCTTGACGGGAGGCTACCATTTGTCTCACAACAGCTGTTCCAGTGGGTCCCCTCCCCCAACCTTCTCTGAGCCTTCGGGGTCCATGTGACCTGGCCATTTAGCCCATGGTGTGCAAAAAAAGTGCTACTAAGAGGTAAAACAACCCATCTTAGGAGAGCCATACCCTGTGAATATTAAAGAACACGCTGGATGGCCTTGACGGGAGGCTACCATCTGTCTCCCAACAGCTGTTCCAGTGGGTCACCTCCCCCCAACCTTCTCTGAGCCTTCGGGGTCCATGTGACCTGGCCATTTAGCCCATGGTGTGCAAAAAAAGTGCTACTAAGAGGTAAAACAACCCATCTTAGGAGAGCCATACCCTGTGAATATTAAAGAACACGCTGGATGGCCTTGACGGGAGGCTACCATCTGTCTCCCAACAGCTGTTCCAGTGGGTCCCCTCCCCCAACCTTCTCTGAGCCTTCGGGGTCCATGTGACCTGGCCATTTAGCCCATGGTGTGCAAAAAAGTGCCGCTCAGAGGTCAAACAACCCAACCTGGTCATTTAGCCCATTGTGTGCAAAATAAGTGCTGCTAAGAGGTAAAACAACCGAATAAACCGGTACAAACTGGAATTCCGTCTCAATATAATTTCTTTTTACTAATTTATTTCTGTTTCTGTATCCTATTTTAATCTGTATCCTTTAAGAAAATTCTTCGAGAAGTAATTTTAAATGCATATCTCTAACATCTTTTAGTCCCCATTTGTCACTGGCGCTTCTTTGCCCTCAAATATCTCCCCCCCCCCTAATAAAGTATTCGAATTTTTCACTTCGTTGATAAAAAATTCAATTTCTGGGCATTTCGTGAACAGGTTTCCTTCAATTGAGCTGAGAGCCCGGATGAGGCAGCCGACTCCATTGAAGCCCTCTCAGTGAATGAGGAACAATCAAAGAGCGCCCTCTATGTCCAACATTTCCTGGAGGTCGCTTTGAACGGACACACGGCGCCGAAGAAGGCGACGAAATCATCGGCGATTACAAGAATGTCAAGTAAAAAAAAAAGATTAAATCCGTCTTCTTTTTTTAAGGGATTTAATTTTTCCAAAAAAAAATATATTTTTTTTTCATTATATGATTGAAAATAAGAACTCAATTAGATAAAATGGAGTCAGGGTATTCTTTGAAGCAATACAAAATTATATTCACTCCAATCGCTAAAGAATATTGTTGGAATCCCACAAGTATTCCGGTTGGTTTGTTTTACCTTTTAGTAGCACTTTTTTGCACACAATGGGCTAAATGGCCAAGTCACAAGGACCCCGAAGGCTCAGAGAAGGTTGGGGGAGGGGACCCACTGGAACAGCTGTTGGGAGACAGATGGTAGCCTCCCGTCAAAGCCATCCAGTGTGTTTTTTAACGTGCACAGGGTATGGCACTCCCGCACACGGGGCCACGGCTTAACGTCCCATCCGACGGACGGCAACCTATCCAAGCCCATCGGTGTCCTCTACTGATCGTGGGCAGGGCGGGGATAAAACTCAACGCTGACCCAGCTGGGACTCGAACCTGGGAATTTCAGATTACGAGCCTGGCGCGCTACCGACTGAGCCACCCCCGCCCCAAACAGTTGAGTTGATTTCCTGATCACTTATGAGCCCTTGGAATCGTTAGCACTTAAAAAACTAAAGTTACTTTTACTACTATGATTAGATGAATTCATAATTGTTTGCAATTCAAAATAATCTATATAACTAAGAAAATATTGCTAAAAAGAAACCCCGTATTTGATTTTTCCTATCGTACATTTGAATCTGTCTTATTGGTGGAAAAATTGCCAAAGGACCTTTCAGAATTTAGAGGGCAATTTTGCGTTGCTCGATAAAGCCAATTGGAAGATTTCTTCGGTGGAGGAAAAGCCCGGCTTGAATTCCTTCGCAGATCATAATTCGAAAGATTCTCGTTCGTTTGTTTCTGTAGCAAAGAGAGGAAGAGATTTATTGGCTTAATTTTTGCAATTCAGGATCGCAAAAAATAAATAAAGAGAATGAAAAGTTGCCGTTACGGTTACGTGTCTTCATTTTCTGAGAATTTTATTTTGCCATAGGAGTTGCATTCAACAAGCAACCATGATGGGTCTTTAACGACAAACTTAACGAGCATGTCAAATTGAATAAACATTTTTTGAAGATGAACTTTTTTAACGAACTGAGCAAGTGTTTCAAACTCAAAAACAACAAACAACCTGAGGGCGGGGGTGGCTCAGTCGGTAGCGCGCCAGGCTCGTAATCTGTAGTTCCCAGGTTCGAGTCCCAGCTGGGTCAGTGTTGAGATTTATCTCCGCAAAATTCCCCGCCCTGCCCACGGTCAGTAGGGGACACCGATGGGCTTGGAAAGGCCGCCGTCCGTCGGATGGGACGTTAAGCCGTGGCCCCGTGTGCGGAAGAGCCATACCCTGTGCACTTTGAAGAACACGCTGGATGGCCTTGACGGGAGGCTACCATCTGTCTCCCAACAGCTGTTCCAGTGGGTCCCCTCCACCAACCTTCTCTGAGCCTTCGGGGTCCATGTGACCTGGCCATTTAGCCCATGGTGTACAAAAAAGTGCAGCTCAGAGGTAAAACAACCCAACCCAACAAACAACCATTTTCGATTCCTATTCGAATGGCATATGCCTCTGTGGAATATTATTTTGAAAATTCCCTGGCGCTTATCGAATCCACGTTTCAAAATGCTTCTGTGGCAAATGGAGTCGAAACGAATTATTCAAATTATTAATTTTTCGCGCTTTTTTTCAAGATATTTTTAAACACCTCTAATGAAAAATGTTCGTGCTGCAAAAAAAAAGATCCAACGCATTGACCCACCATTATATATCTACAGGGCCGGATTTAGGGGGGGGGGGGGTGATAGCAAGAAGGCCACCTTCCCCCCACCTTCAAAATGCGAGTAAGGATGAAAAGGGCAAAAAAATTACCGAACTTATATATCGGGATTTTTTTTAAAAAACTGTAGAACAGACAGAAATGTTATAGTTCATTGGTTACCTCGGCTGAACCGCGGTTCGTAACCGAAGGGGAAGAGACACTGCCCTCAAGGAAAGTCGGTTGAACCGAAGGGGAAGAGACACTGCCCTCAAGGAAAGTCGGTTGAACCGAAGGGGAAGAGACACTGCCCTCAAGGAAAGTCGGCTGAACCGAAGGGGAAGAGACACTGCCCTCAAGGAAAGTCGGCTGAACCGAAGGGGAAGAGACACTGCCCTCAAGGAAAGTCGGCTGAACCGAAGGGGAAGAGACACTGCCCTCAAGGAAAGTCGGCTGAACCGAAGGGGAATTGACACTGCCCTCAAGGAAAGTCGGCTGAACCGAAGGGGAAGAGACACTGCCCTCAAGGAAAGTCGGTTGAACCGAAGGGGAAGAGACACTGCCCTCAAGGAAAGTCGGTTGAACCGAAGGGGAAGAGACACTGCCCTCAAGGAAAGTCTGCTGAACCGAAGGGGAAGAGACACTGCCCTCAAGGAAAGTCGGCTGAACCGAAGGGGAAGAGACACTGCCCTCAAGGAAAGTCGGCTGAACCGAAGGGGAAGAGACACTGCCCTCTAGGGAAGTCGGCTGAACCGCTGCCTGTAACCGAAAGGGAAGAGACACTGCTCACAGGGGAAGTCGGCTGAACTGCCGCCCGTAACCGAAGGGGAACAGACACTGCCAGGAAGGGTAGTCGGCTGAACTGCAGCCTGTAATCGAAGGTGAAGAGACACTGCCTTCAGGGGAAGTTGGCTGAACCATCGCCTGTAACCTAAGGGGAAGAGACACTGCCCGTAGGAGGAAGGTGGCTGAACCACCGCCCATAAGTGAAGGGGAACAGACACTGCCCGTAGGAGAAGTTGGCTGAACCACCGCCCGTAACCGAAGGGGAAGAGATACTGCCCGCAGGCGAAGTCGACTGAAGCACCGCCCGTAACCAAAGGGGGGGAGGAGTTGGGGGAGGTGACCCACTGGAACAGCTGTTGGGAGACAGATGGTAGCCTCCCGTAAAGGTCATCCAGCGTGTTTTTTAGCAATCGCAGGGTAAACGTTGTATTGAAAATTGAAGCGTTTAGGAACACATTATAATGCCATTTTCGTAAAACAGAGAAAGGGTAATTAATCTATTGAGTGCATTACTACGGTTGCCATGGTGATCAAGCAATTATTTATTTTAATATCCAGCTTTGCTTCAAATTCGATGCATTTCTGAAAACTTCAACTACAAAGGGCATCACAATATAACTGAGAATATTTTTTGCTGTAAAATGGCAACACTGTTTAGAAGCCACTGAAGTGTCCCCATTGGTCAGTCACACTGTCTCGTAGCCATGACAACCGTCGTTTAGGTTCTCACAGTGTCCTATTAAGCATAGAAATCGTTTGAATAAATCTTAACCGAGAAATTAATTGAGGAAATGAAGGATTTGAGCAGCGAACACCGAAGGTTACGATGAACATGGCCTTCGTAACTCCTAGACTACTACTACTGTGCCTAGACTACTATTAGACTAGTGTCCACTGTGCCAGCTTTGAAGTGTATCTCTGCTAAACCTCACCCTGTCTTTGATGAGAAAGGGGAGTGCAGGATAGGCATTGACGGGAGGTTTCCACCTGTCCCCTAACAACTGTCCAATTAGCCTCCTTCACCAAACCTTCTCTGAGGCTTTGGGGTTCTTGTAACCTGGCCATTTGGCACGTCTTATTCACTTCTGTATATCATAGAGTCATACCCTATGCACGTTCAAGTGATATCAATTACTGGAAGTTATGTAGCTACATTATCCCATGCAAACCATTTGTAAATAGTCAGATACGTAAACAAACACTGGACACATTAATCAGTCATTTTTATTAACAAGCTGTTGTTTAAAATAACGTGACGTTCCTGTCCCCACTCAAACTAAGTTGTTGCAATCCACGATTGAATTTAGATAATGCCCAGTTGGCACTCCCATTCATTTGCATACACACTCGTTTCCTCTCCGTAGGTCTTGTAGCTTAAAAACCACCACCGTTTCATGTCTTCTAGTGTTTTGACATCTAAGAACGAACACTGAAGTTTGAAGCAATTTGTCTTAAAAACAGTGTGAGGACTGATTCGAATGGATCTTAACGTCAAGAAAAAAGGATATCGACTCATCTGTCTCCAATAACATGAAATACAGCGAATAAAACTATCAGTAGACTGTCAATGGTAGTTCTGTTGTGGTGCACTTTTCTCGGGCGCAGAAGCCTTCCCTTTCATAATTTGTCTTCTTTCATACCACAGCCATACATTTTGGATGTAAGGCCTGATGGAAATGCCTTTTTCTCTCGGGCAAAGTGCTCTGCAAACATCTTTTCAACTCTCTGCGATGTGTCGAAGATTTCCGCCTCACTCAACCCGCTATTTGTGGATCCCATCACGACGGCCGATGAAAGAAAGAAGCACAGCACGAGACGTTATGTTCTTATTTCTCGGCACTTTGGTGTTTCTCTTAAGCCGAAACTGGCAACAAGATTGCTTTTGCAACAAAGCGAGGTTCTTGTAATAGCAGCTTGCAAACGATACTTCCAGTGTTTTTATCTATCTTAGAGTGAAAGATTTATTTCAATGTTTTTTTTATGTAGAGTGTGTTTAAATATATTTAAATATTAGTAATAAATGCGTGTTATGTCAACATTGAGTCAAATCGAGAACTCAGTAACTTCTTAAACTTTTAATGTAAATATCGAGACCTGTAAATATACGTATATATATTATACGAACAGAAATACGTCCGTAATGAGTTGACGATTCTATACGAATCCATCCAACATGGCGGTTTTTGAAAAGACCATATGTCTGCGCCCCCTGGCAAATAAATAAAAATATGGGCAGAGAGGAGGTTTACTGATTGGACTGGCCATATACAGTGTGTTACAGAAAGGTTGTCAAATTTTGGGAATATTCTACTGCACATACTGATGAAAAAAGCTGCTATGAACATTGGGCCAGAAATATCCTTCCCTTCCAAGTTATAGGACATTTTGAGAGTGCAACGGGACCTGGGTTCGAGTTCCGGGTAAGTCATGGATGTTCGTGTTGTTTTTCTGCTGAGGTCCTGCCATCCTCTCAGACCTTCTACTATGGCATATAAACTGACAGGCTCCTGTCAGACCTCTGTGGCAAGCAGCTGCTTGAGGGGGTATTTATTTATTTTATTTATGGTTGATTACAGAATTCAGAAAAAACATCTGGAGCGTGTACAGCAACTGTACACGCTCCAGTTACCGTTCACAGCAAACTGGAGCGTGTGCAGTTACTGCACACGCTCCAGTTTGCTGTGAACGGTAACTGCACACGCTCAATATTTCCGTGAGTGGGCCCACACGATCCAGGTTTAGAAATTAGCGATCTGGCAACCTTCGTGTCAAAAAAAAAGTATCCGAACACTATGGCCGAGTGGTTAGCGCGCTTGGCTACTGATCTAAGGGACTCTGGGTTCGAGTCCCGGGTAAGGCATGGATGTATGTGTTGTTTTTCTGCTGAAGTCCTGCCATCCTCTCAGACCTTCTACTATGGCATATAAACTGACAGGCTCCAGTTCAGACCACTGTGGCAAGCAACTGCTTGAGGAGGTATTTATTTATTTTATTGATGGTTGATTACAGAATTCAGAAAAAACATCTGGAGCGTGTACAGCAACTGTACACGCTCCAGTTACCGTTCACAGTAAACTGGAGCGTGTGCAGTTACTGCACACGCTTCAGTTTGCTGTGAACGGTAACTGCACACGATCAATATTTCTGTGAGTGGGCCCACACGATCCAGGGTTAGAAATTAGCGATCTGGCAACCTTCGTGTCAAAAAAAAGTATCCGAACACTATGGCCGAGTGGTTAGCGCGCTTGGCTACTGATCCTAAGGGACTCGGTTCGAGTCCCGGGTAAGGCATGGATGTGTGTGTCGTTTTTCTGCTGAGCTGCCATCCTCTCAGACCTTCTACTATGGCATATAAACTGACAGGCTCCTGTTCAGACCTCTGTGGCAAGCAGCTGCTTGAGGAGGTATTTATTTATTTTATTGATGGTTGATTACAGAATTCAGAAAAAACATCTGGAGCGTGTACAGCAACTGTACACGCTCCAGTTACCGTTCACAGTAAACTGGAGCGTGTGCAGTTACTGCACACGCTTCAGTTTGCTGTGAACGGTAACTGCACACGCTCAATATTTCCGTGAGTGGGCCCACACGATCCAGGTTTAGAAATTAGCGATCTGGCAACCTTCGTGTCAAAAAAAAGTATCCGAACACTATGGCCGAATGGTTACGCGCTTGGCTACTGATCTAAGGGACTCTGGGTTCGAGTCCCGGGTAAGGCACGGCTGTTTGTGTCGGTTTTCTGCTGAGGTCCTGCCAGTCTCTCAGACCTTCTACTATGGCATATAAACTGACAGGCTCCTGTTCAGACCTCTGTGGCAAGCAGCTGCTTGAGGGGGTATTTATTTTTTTTAAGTAGGAAAGCCTGTGAAGATTAGTTTTTAGACCAATTATTTCAGCATAAGTGATCGATGAGAACAATTACGTAAGTCTACATCAGAGAAGTGTTCAAAATGGCTTCTTTAAACAGCAATACATTCCTCACAAGAAATATTGCTGTGATCTGAGCTAAAAATAACACAGCACAAGCACTTACTTGTGTTTGATCGTTATGAAGTACACTGCCGTACCAAAATATTTGGGAATTTTCACATCATTGAGAATCTAACTTCGAAGCTCTATAACTTCTAAAATATGTATTTAATGTAAAAATGTGACTGAAGATAAATTAAAGATCAGAATCAAATCTCTTTAAATCTCGATTTTCAACAATATTCATTCAATATTTCGAGAGTTATGTAAGCTGGAATATTTAACAACTGTCTCGTTCATTAAAAATTCGTTATTGTGTACTAAAATAATAATCATTACACAAACATCTATGATATATATATATAGATATTAAATAGTTTGAAACAATATTTATTATTTAAGTTTTAATTCCAGATGGGAATTCTTGCTATTCAATACCGTTGTGAAATGTTCCAGCTTCCATAACTCTTCAATAATACTGAATGCATATTGTTAAAAATCAAGATTTAAATAGATTGGATTATGATCTTTAATTTATCTTCAGTCACAATTTTCCATTAAATTCATATTTTAGAAGTTATTGAGCTTCGAAGTTAGATTCCCATTCACATAAATATGGAAGATAATTTTTGTTACATATTCCAGCTTTCACAACTCTTTAAATACTGAACGAATATTGTTGAAAATGGAAATTTAAATAGATTCGATTATAATCTTTAATTTATCTTCAGTCACATTTTTACATTAAATGCATATTTTAGAAATTATAGAGCTTCGAAGTTAGGAACTCGAGCCCTTGACATAAATGAAAATTTTGATATTTTCGTAGGTCACTGTATACATATTAGGTTTGCCTTCATCAATGACTGCTCGCTTCGCAGATTTGTAGTCTTAGTAAAATAAATGGAAATGGCAAAATCCCATTTCAGTCTACTTCAACTTTCTTTTTCGTACTTATCCCACCTAAAGAATTTCGCAATTCACTCCTTAAAATCTTTCAGCAGAGCCAGTATCTGATCTGCATATTGCTTTGAGTTTATCCCTTGAGAAATTAATATCCGACGCTTCGGTAACTTAACTCTTAACCTCTTTAACGTCTACAAACAGTTCTGTTTAAAAAAAGCAACATATTGACTCGCTTGGAAAGAAATTTATTACACTACTGTGCAAATTAGTTGGGACAGTAGGAAAATGCAGTAACAAAGACACAACTAAAATATTTATTTGTTTAATAGTGTACATAGTTAATAGTGAATGTGAACCCCCCCCCCCCCCCCCCCCCCCTTAGCTTTAATTATTTCTTCCACCCTCTCAACCATTAATGCCACTATCTTTCCACACATCTCCTTCACTTCAGGGTCGTGGTACCACACTTTCATGACACTTTCTATTATTTTGGTTTTCGTCGTGTAATCCATCTTAGATATGCGCGCTTTAATAATGGCCCACAAATTTTCAATGGGGTTTAGATCGGGTGAATTTCCTGGCCACTCCAATACCTTCAAACGTTGCTGGGTAAAGAAGCTCTTAACAAGTTTAGAATTGTGGCATGGAGCCAGATCCTGTTGAAATACCCCATCGCCATTAGGAAACAGCTTCTGCAGTGTGGAGCGGGGGTGGCTCAGTAGGTAGCGCGCCAGGCTCGTAATCTGTAGTTCCCAGGTTCGAGTCCCAGCTGGACCAGCGTTGAGATTTATCTCCGCAAAAATTCCCCGCCCTGCCCACGGTCAGTAGGGGACACCGATGGGCTTGGAAAGGCCGCCGTCCGTCGGATGGGACGTTAAGCCGTGGCCCCGTGTGCGGGAGAGCCATACCCTGTGCACGTTAAAGAACACGCTGGATGACCTTGACGGGGGGCTACCATCTGTCTCCCAACAGCTGTTCCAGTGGGTCCCCTCCCCCAACCTCCTCTGAGCCTTCGGGGTCCATGTGACCTGGCCATTTAGCCCATGGTGTGCAAAAAAAGTGCCGCTCAGAGGTAAAACAACCCACCCAACTTCTGCAGTGTTGGGACCATTTTCGCCTCCAGAACGCCTATGTACTTTTTGCTGTCCATCATTCCTTCAATGGGGTGAAGCGTCTGTGGCCCAGAAGCTGTGAAACATCCTCAAAACATGACTTTGGGTGGGTGTTTGGGAGATTGCTGGATGTGGAGGGATTGAAGAGGTTCTCCAGGCTTCGCTTGTCCCAACTAATTCGCACAGTACTGTACATTTCTGAAATTTCGGTTTCTTGTTTTAAAAATATAATGACGCTGCTCACGTACATTTTGACGTTTTTCTGTATGTTCTGTAAAAAAAAAAGGAGTTATTGTCTTACATTTAAAAATCCCTTTATTGTTATTCATCTGTTGTAATCTAATCAACTCAATGTTTTATTCTTATCAATGAAACGCCTTCTTTTTATAGCTGTCAAAAATTGTTTTTGTGACTCAAGGTGGATTTGGGTTGTTTTACCTCTGAGCGGCACTTTTTTGCACACCATAGGCTAAATGGCCAGGTCACATGGACCCCGAAGGCTCAGAGAAGGTTGGGGGAGGAGATCCACTGGAACAGCTGTTGGGAGACAGATGGTAGCCTCCCGTCAAGGCCATCCAGCGAGTTCTTTAACGTGCACAGGGTATGGCTCTCCCGCACACGGGGCCACGGCTTAACGTCCCATCCGACGGACGGCGGCCTTTCCAAGCCCATCGGTGTCCCCTACTGACCGTGGGCAGGGCGGGGAATTTTTGCGGAGATAAATCTCAACGCCGACCCAGCTGGGACTCGAACCTGGGAACTGCAGATTACGAGCCTGGCGCGCTACCGATTGAGCCACCCCCGCCCCACTCAAGGTGGAAAAATAAATTTTTGTTTTCGTTAATACGATTTTGCAACTGAATTAGTAAAAGTTAATTAGTTTAATCTTTTAACATAATTATTTTATACACAAAATTATTTTAATGCTTAGGTTAGAATTATTTTTCTGGCAGATGTGTTTACATTTCATTATATTTTAAATGAATAGAAACATGGATTGAATTATTAACCAACTTATTTGTATTACGCCATTTCAATTTTTATCTAAAATAGAAACGAAATATCTTTATCAGGTTATATTGGCTATTGATTCTATACACTATATTGGAAAAAGTGTCCGGACACTTTCACGTTAAGTGAACGAATAGCCACTTTCAAATCTACCTAACTTTGAAAATAAGCTTTTTACGGAAAAAAAAGTCACTAGACATAAATTGAAGATTTCGGTCAGAGCTCACTAAATCTCTATTTTCTATAATATTAATCTTAATATTTAAAGAGTTATGGAAGCTATAATATTTAACAATAGATGTTATCATATACACTTCCAAAACATTTTCCCCCAAAATTGACGAAAACTTCAAAAATCTTTACATAAAATTTAAATATCTTATTTATATTGCGAAAACATTGTTATAACAGTTGTGATTTAACTTTTCGAAGTAAATTTTCAAAACTAGCAAAAGTTTCACTTAAATGTTTCAGCTTCCATAACTCTTTAAATATTAGATAAATATTGTTGCGAATTACAAAATAGATTGGCACTGGGCGTGAGTATTAATAACTATATTTTAAAACCAATTGTAATACAATGCAAATTGTTACAAAGAAAATATGGAGTAAGTACCTTATAAACAAATCGACTACTAACATGCAAAAGCCATCAACCTTCCTGCACAGAGTACACAACAGCTCTGTCTATTCTTGAACTTTTGTTCAAGTAAACAAGTTTTTGTTTTTTTCCACTTTGTCACTTGAACATCTTCAGGCGGGGGCGGGGGTGGGGGTGGCTCAGTCGATAGCGCGCCAGGCTCGTAATCTGTAGTTCTCAGGTTCGAGTCCCAGCTGGGTCAGCGTTGAGATTTATCTCCGCAAAATTCCCCGCCCTGCCCACGGTCAGTAGGGGACACAGATGGGCTTGGAAAGGCCGCCGTCCGTCGGATGGGACGTTAAGCCGTGGCCCCGTGTGCGGGAGAGACATACCCTGTGCACGTTAAAGAACACGCTGGATGGCCTTGGCGTGAGGCTACCATCTGTCTCCCAACAGCTGTTCCAGTGGGTCCCCTCCCCCAACTTTCTCTGAGCCTTCGGGGTCCATGTGACCTGGCCATTTAGCCCATGATGTGCAAAAAAGTGCCGCTCAGAGGTAAAACAACCCATCTTCAGACGTAAACAAATTCTCGTCCTGTGCGTTTAGTGAACTTATCACACTAGCAAAACCAAAGGACCGCCCGCGCACACATCACATAAAAGATTCTTCTTGTCTTTTACTTATCGCTCACAGACTCAGACCATCTGAACATCCTTTCAGATCTCTCAACTTTAACACACTGCACTGCTATATTTTTCATTCTTCTGAATCGTTCTAAGTTCCAAATCGTTGGCTAATTGAATCTCACGTAGAAGCACACACGAGGGCTCCAGTCACGTTAACTCGTGAAGTCACTGTTGCTCGTTCATCTGTCGTAACAATATTATAGAAAATAGAGATTTAGAGAGCTCTGACCGAGATCTTCAATTTATGTCGAGTGACTTTTTTCCGTAAAAAGCTTATTTTCAAAGTTAGGTAGATTTGAATGTGGCTATTCGTTCACCTAACGTGAAAGTGTCCGGACATTTTTTGCAATATAGTGTATGCCCAATCCTGACTGGGTCCTTTTATTATTTTTCTGACAGTAAAGGAGGGAGGGGGATGAAATGAATGTTTCCTTTCAGAATGCTATTTAAAAAAGAGCCAAAAAGTTGTGAAATTGATTTAAATTTTTATTGCATTTTTTCAAGACATTTTTAAACAAGTGTAAAACGGAGGATAAAATGTTATACTGCATTGGAAATCCATCTCTCCCCCCCCCCCATGTTACTTTCGTTCAAAAAAGTATCCGAATACTATGGTTGATTACAGAATCGAGAAAAAATATCTGGCAACGATTTTTTTTAGAAATTAGTGATCTGGCAACCTTGGTGTCACGTGACACGAAGGTTGCCAGATCATTAATTTCTAAAAAAAAATCATTGCCAGATATTTTTTTCTCAATTCTGCAATCAGCCATAGTGTTCGGATACTTTTTTGAGTGACTGTACATTTTTCGAGCTCAGTTGTACTTCTTGCCCTCCCTCGGTTTTTTCCTAGACCCGGGCTATGCCCAATTATGTGTTGTGATTTTTTTTATGATTCTAATTGCGGGGAGGGGATTATTTTCGTGGCGCATCAGGCTCGAAATCTCCTGTTCCCAGGTTCGAGTACCAACTGCTCCAGCTTGAGATTTATCTTCGCCCCCCCCTGCCCTCGATGAGAGAGGGGGAACGGATGGCATTCGAAATGCCGCCGTCCGTGGGATTGTACATTAAGCCATACCCTGTGCACTTTAAAGAACACTCTGGATGGTTTGACGGGAGGATACCATATATGTCCTAAGAGCTGTTCCATTGGTTCCCCTCCCCCAACCTTCTCTGAGCCTTTGGGGTCCTTGTAATCTGATCATTTAGCCCATTGTGTTTAAAAAAAGTGCCGCTTAGAGGTAAAACAACCCAAATGTTAAAGAACACTCTGTATAGTCTTGACGGGAGGCTACCATCTGTCTTCCAACAGCTGTTCCAGTATGTCCCCAACCTACGGGGTCCTTGTGATATTTAGCCCATTGTGCGCAAAAAATGTGCCGCTCAGAGGTAAAAGTACTCAACAAAAAACCTTAAAATCGAACCCTGACTGAAGCAACTGCAGTGTCACCACGAGCCGAAGCGATACATCTGCACCAAACGTAAAAATATTTTTATTAATAATAAATAAAACTTAATATCTCTCCTAAAACAAAACGTCGAAAACAATAGAATTTACATTTTGTTAAAAATGTATTAGTTTTTGTTATACCTGGTGTTATTCAAAGTAAAATAATTATTTGACTAATTCTTTTTTTCCGGGGAAGGCAACGGCTGCTTTACCCCTTCCCATTTCGGACCCTAATGTCATTTTTAACCCATTGCAGTTCAAGAATTAAAACAATCCAACTCTTAGAAGTAAACAGAACGAGGCGTCATTCTTATTTAGCAAAAGGAAATTTTTTCTTTCCTTATTTTCCTTCGTGGGTAATGATTAAATCATTACTAATAGTGAAAGCAACAAGGCTTGAAATAAGCAATGTTTCTAGACACCACTAACTACAATGTACTTTTTAGACTCCACGTTTAACCGTTAATTTGCTTGGATGTGAAGCCAGCAGCTCCGACATTGTTCCCTTAATTTGATAACATTAGCAGTCGAGCAAACAAACGAGATCCCGTGAGCTTGCTGCGAGGGCGCCATTTGTCATCATGTCTCGTGACAGATCGCTCGAGCCCCTTGAGCTCAGCCTGCTAACGGGGCACTGCAGCGCCACCAGTGCTGGTTGGTTGAAGATTCTCAGAAAACCCTGACGGACGGATATCCGTTGGAATATTGATCACTCGGGATTATGTCCAAGGACACGAAATGGAAAAATAAAGAACAGAATTCCTTTGTGCATAGCTGATTCGTTTCGACTTGTTTGAAGAATTTCTGAAAAGACTTTGTTTCTTTTGACTTTGCAAAGGTGCATGAGGTAAAATATTGGAGTAGTAGCAAAGTTAATTACGAAAGACATTAGAATTTGAACAGATAACTCCGGTTATTTTGTCGATATTACAAACATAGGAAATTTTTGAAACAGAGTCTTTAGTGATGACTTCTGAAGGAAGTTGAAGGTGATTTCCATCCCTGGAGAATCTACACCTTTGAAAACTTTTGGCACAGATGTAATTAATTAATCTGGGGGATAAAGATCATTTATTCTAATCAGGAACTGGAGTAAGAGAGAAAAATCAAGGATTTCTAATCTGTTGCGTATGGTCCAATCTCTTTTATGTATTAAGATTCTAATTTTTGCATTTATACGCCCTTCATTAATTAAACTATTCAATGTTTTGATTTAGCAGGTCTCAAACAATGATTTCAAAAACAAAATTTCACTAACGAATTGGAAATATTTTTATTGTTTTTTCAGTATAGATCAAAGTTCTAATTAGATATTCACTGTTTTGTCAACTTCAATGTTTGATTTAGGTATTTATTATTTTGCTGAACTTCAAAGTTTTATTTAGGAATTCCGGTTTTGTCAACTACAGATGAAAGTTCTATCCATGCATTTGCTATTTTGTCAACTATAGATCGAATTCTATTTATGCATTTATTTGCTATATTTTCACCTTCAATGTTCCATTTATGTATTTATTCTTTGACTACACACCAAGATTCTATTTAGGTAATTATTATTTTGTCAAACTACACAGAGAAAAAAAATCCGATAACCGTGGACCTTGGAAGATAATTAATGAAGTGAATGTTTACATTCTAAATGTAACTAGAAAAATAAGATATCGACCTCTGGAGAATATGGAATGCTCACTTTCAAAGGAAATGAGTTTTTGCGCCCTTTAAACAGTAGCAATTCGTATAACTGATGATTGGAAAATTCTTTAAATTAATTAGTAATATATTATTTGCCCTGTACAACACAAAAAAGAATGAAGAAGTTTTTTTTTTCCTCATTCCCTACGGTTAAGGGGAAAATCAGTCAGTGGATGCAATAATAAAAAAATATTTATTTTCACTATATTAAAGTATTGAAAATTTTAAAATTAACCACTAAGTTTTTAAAAATGAAGACCAATCGATCAAATTTTAACCGTCAGTAATATAATTAAAGAACATGTGAATAAAACTGTCCCTCTGTTAGTACGCTATGCTTATATATCTGTTCTTGGCCAACAGATTCTACCACCAGAATTTCTTGCAAAAACTATATCGCTTGCAATATTACTTCAAGTTTTACAATTTCTACATGTAGTAAAAATGTACATGTCTCAAACCACTACTTCCTTAAGATCTTGAAAAATATATATTTCTAAGGATCTATTAGTCAGTAGCGCCATACTCGTAATCTGAAGTTTCCTAGGTTCGAGTTCCACTTGTGCGAACGCTGACAATTATCTCCGCTAACGGAGACACCGATGGGCTTGGGAAGCCGGCCGTCCATCGCACGGGACGTTAAACCGTGTTCCTGTGCGGGAGAGCCATACCCTGTGCACGTTACAGAAAACATTAGATGGCCTTGGCGGGAGGCTATCATCTGAGATTACCATTAGCAGCTAACTTCTCTGAGCCCTCGGGGTCCTTGTGACCTGGTCATTTAGCCCACTGTGTGCAAAAAAGTGCCTCTTAGAGGTAAAACATCCAACCCATACAATTTTCATTGTTATAGGCGAATCTGTTTCGAGAGACCAAATTATAGTTTATTCTCGTCTTTTGGCTAGCCTTTGTTTTTAATTTCATTAGAGAATGAGATGCATGTGCTAATTTTGAAATAAATTCTTTGATTCTAAATTAACAATATAAAAAGAATTTACTAATTTATTAAGATTTTATTCTACTTTGCTAATTAATCTTTATTTACGGTGAAAAGTTCTTTCACCCTTATAACTGAAAGTGGCGTCATCCGACTTAGCCCCCTAGCGGATATCAAAACGCCAAGCACGTGGGCGCTAACGACACATGTTAATCTCGTCTGATGGTAAGCGAGCTGAAGGCGCCAACTCTCAGCTCCAAGAAACACGATCGCGTGACTAGCAGACGAAGTACAACTCAGACCTGTCTTCACTGCAATATCCAATGACGTGCAGGGAAGAAGTGATGTTTTCGCACTTCCCCTGTAGCATCAAACTCATTCAAGACGAAGCTCATAAAGCCTCTAGTTTTATATTATTATCTTTCATACTTAATTCTCTGGTCTGCAAACCAAACTACACTCTACTACCACGAGATTAATTGAAGAACTCACTCAAATATATATTATTTTTAGTCAAATAATTTTGTTCGAAAAGTTGATTTAAACAAAATAACAAATGTGAAAACAAATCGTTTTCTAAAATAAATAATTTTATAAAAATTAGTGAAGGGTGTAGAAAAAAATAAGCATATGCATTTATTTATGTATCACAGTGAAATTTGATTATATAAAGATTTAGTTCTTTCTAAAGTTTGCTGTGTAACTAGCTTTCTAAAGTAAAATTCCTTACGGTTGCTGTAGAGCTTTAGTAGCTATTCCTGGGAATTAGTTGCACTGGGGCCAAACAGAGCTGAAATCTAGACAAACTGGTTGCAGTGCTATACTACAGCCGATCTTACCTTTGTCAGCAATCAGCAGAATATATATCATTTCCTTTTTCAACGAAAGCATCTATTACCGTAACTGTATTACAAGAGTAATTTCATTAGTCTGAGCTAGAGGCCCTCTATAGGTAGAGGTTGGCCATCTCAAAATTGGACGCCATGTTTTGTCGTCTCTCGTATTGTTTAGCGTGCAATAGATGAATGGTATTGCACGAATACTTATGGATTCCGGAAAAGGGTACGGTAACATTTGATACAGATTTCAGTGTTCGTGATTGGGAGCACTTTAGAAAACGGATAAAAAAGAAAAAGTAAATTTTACGGCTTTTTTTTTTATAAAAAGATGTAAATTCGCTTTGTTGTCTGTCCTGTAGATATCGAACTTTTTTGTTTATACAAATAAATAAAAAAATTCTTATTGTGTTAGATAGGTATTAATGATGTATTACGATTTGCATTTTTCGAATCTCCCAAAAGTTATAACTACGCCCTTTAACGGTGGAAAATTTAAAAATTCCAAAATATCAAACGAATATTCCAAACGATGTAGTTATGTTAAAAGTTTGAAATTTTGGTGTCGAAATGTGAAGCTTACGAAGTTACCATTGGCAACAATCACTTGACCCTTTACACCCAGGGGGGGGGGGAGATGAATGCGACCTTTTTCTGTTTTAAACGGAAAGTGTATATTTTTAGAGATAAATTAAAAATTCTTTTTGGGTAGAACAGGTATTGAGGAAATATTACAATTTGCATTTTGCGAATTTCCCAAAAGCTATAACTGCGCCCTCTAACGGTGGAAAAAAATCGCAGAAATACCAAAAATTTAAAACGAATATTGTAAACGATGTAGTTATTCTAGATATTTGAAATTTTGGTCGTGGCATGTGACAGTCTTGAAAATTCCATTGACAACAGTGAGTTGACCCTAAGCCCAAAGTAGATAAGAAACGGAACGGTTTTGTTTTAAGAGATAATTGGAAATCTCTCTTTTTAGTTGGTTACTAATGAAATGTAATTCGCATTTTCAAGGGTAGTTTTAATTTATGTCATTAGAGATCACTAAATATCGAAACTACAAAACTTTTTAATGAATGTTTCAAGTGATCTGTTTATGGTAGAAATTTCGGCGTATAGAGTTCTGTTATGGTAGAAATTCCATTGGCAGCAATGATTTGCCCACTATTTTGCATATCATAGTATTTTATCGATACCTATCCAACCTAAAAAGAGTTTTTAATTTATCTTTATAAACAAATAATTGTCTTTTAAAGCAAAAAAGTCGCATTTTTCCGTCCATCCTGGGTCTAAGAGGTCAATTCATTGTTGCCAACGGATACTTCATAACCTTCCCATTCCACCACCAAAATTTCGATTTTCTGGCATAAATATATCGTATGAAATTTTCGTTTAAAATTTCCTCCGTTAGAGGGCGCAATATAGCTTTAGGGAGATTTGGAAAGTGCATATCGTAATATTTCATCAATGCCTATCGAACAAGGAAAGAATTTTTAATTTATCTCTATAAACGAAAAAGTTCGATGTCTACAGATGGAAAGACAGACAGACAAACAGACGACAGAAAGAAACTATTATCTCGTTTTCTTTGAAAAGTATATAAAAAGAGATTTCCAATTATCTCTTTAAAAAAATGTTCCGTTTCCTACCTACCTTGGGCGTAGGGGTCAACTCTTTGTTGTCAATTAAACCTTCAAGACTCTCACATTCCACAAACAAAATTTCGAATTTCTAGAATAACTAGGGGCGGGGGTGGCTCAGTCGGTAGCGCGCCAGGCTCGTAATCTGTAGTTCCCAGGTTCGAGTCTCAGCTGGGTCAGTGTTAAGATTTATCTCCGCAAAAATTCCCCGCCCTGCACACAGTCAGTAGGGGACACCGATGGGCTTGGAAAGGCCGCCGTCCGTCGGATGGGACGTTAAGCCGTGGCCCCGTGTGCGGGAGAGCCATACCCTGTGCACGTTAAAGAACACGCTGGATGGCTTTGACGGGAGGCTACCATCTGTCTCCCAACAGCTGTTCCAGTGGGTCCCCTCCCCCAACCTTCTCTGAGCCTTCGGGGTCCATGTGACCTGGCCATTTAGCCCATGGTGTGCAAAAAAGTGCCACTCAGAGGTAAAACAATCCAACGTTAAAGAACACGCTGGATGGCCTTGACGGGAGGCTACCATCTGTCTCCCAACAGCTGTTCCAGTGGGTCCCCTACCCCAACCTTCTCTGAGCCTTCGGGGTCCATGTGACCTTGCCGTTTAGCCCATGGTGTGCAAAAAGGTGCCGCTCAGAGGTAAAGCAACCCAACCTAGAATAACTATATGGTTTCCAGTATTCGTTTTAGATTTCGGAATTTTTCGATTTTTTTTCTATCGTTAGAAGACGTAATTGTAGCTTTTGCGAGATTCGGAAATGCAATTTGTAATATTTCATAATACCTGTTCAACCCAAAAAGAATTTTTAATTTATCTCTAAAAACATACAATTTTCTGTTAAAGTAAAAAAATTGCATCCCCCCCCCCTGGGTTTGAAGAGTCAAGTAATTGTTGCTAATGGTAACTTCGTAACCTTCGCATTTCAACACCAAAATTTCAAATTTCTAAAATAACTACATCATTAGGAAATTCGTTTGAAATTTTGAAAATTTCAAGTTTTTCCACCGGTAGAGGGCGCAGTTATAACTTTTAGGAGATTCGAAAAATGCAAATCGTAATATTCCATTAATATCTATCCAACACAAAAAGAATTTTTTATTTATCTGTATAAACAAAAAAGTTCGATGTCTACAGACAACAAAGCTGAATTATATCTTTTTTAAAAGAAATATGTCCTAAAATTTACTTTTCCTTTTTAGCCGTTTTCTAAAGTGCTTCCAATCACGAACACTGAAATATGTATCAAATATTATCCTACTCTTTTCCGGGATACATAAGTATTCGTGCAATACCATTCAGCTATGCACGTACACAATCCGAGAGACTTTTTGGATTGGATTGTTTTACCTCTGAGAGGCACTTTTTTGCACACCATGGGCTAAATGGCCAGGCCACAAGGACCCCGAAGGCTCAGAGAAGGTTGGGGGAGGGGACCCACTGGAACAGCTGTTGGGAGACAGATGGTAGCCTCCCGTCAAGGCCGTCCAGCGTGTTCTTTAACGTGCACAGGGTATGGCTCTCCCGCACACGGGGCCACGGCTTAACGTCCCATCCGACGGATGGCGGCCTATTCAAGCCCATAGGTGTCCCCTACTGACCGTGGGCAGGGCGGGGAAATATTGCGGAGATAAATCTCAACGCTGACCCAGCTGGGACTCGAACTTGGGAACTACAGATTACGAGCCTGGCGCGCTACCGACTGAGCCACCCCTGCCCCAATCCGAGAGACGATAAAACATGGCGTCCAATTTTGAGATGACCAACCTCTACCTATATAGGGCCTCTAGTCTGAGCTATCGATTGCAGGATATTTTGTTTATTGCAAGATGAAACAAAAGTTTAAAATCAGGGAGTAAAATTACCTTTAGCAAAAAAATGTTTAAGTGGAATGACAGATTAATATCAGGAATAATAATAACTAAATAACCGCAAAGAGTTTAATTCATCCAAATGTTATTCTGTTTAGTGTATTATCTTTAAATAATCTGCTCTGAGGGATTTTGCACATTTTGTTTTAGAAATTAAATCTATTAAAATATAGAGTAGAAAACTGCACCTCAATAGCTTAGTACTGTTTGCAGTTTAAACTTCCGATGAATTTGGGACCAGTAATAATCTATCCATAGTAAATACACAGATTACCCGTAGAAATAGACTTCAACATTAGTTAATATTTCTGAATAAAATTTATCGCCGTGTCGACGATAAATTTTTTTCACCAGTAATAATCTATTTCAGTTCAAAACTTAAAATACCAAATCCTTCCATGAACTCCTACCTAAAAAATCATGATATAAGTGACAATATGTTTTATGAAAGCTCTATGCAAGGAAATATAATAATTAATCGCTTAGAAGTAAATATTGAACTCAATAATTGACATTACATAAGATCTCAGAGTTTGTTTTTGTAACAAAATGAATAGGCTAGGATAACTCAGTACAGGAATCTTAATGTTTCATAAAAAGTACAGGAAAATAATGTTTCATAAAAAGTACAGGAAAATAATGTTTCATATACTTGGAATCAGCGGTGCAGAATGGGAAATAACGAACCTCCATATTGAACAATTTACACTTTCGATTTTCATAGGAAATACGATATTACTGATGTATTTTCCATAAATTTTAAAGCCAGGAACATTAAATATTGCAAAGTTATGATAAACAATTAAAAATAGCAAAATGTCGCTCAAACCTAGAAAAATAAAACTTTCGACATTGATAACATCAACAGATTTTGTTTACTCAATACTTTTACATCGCCATCTGGCAACCACATCTGGCAGTTTAATGTCTGTAGACTAACAAGATAGAATACATAGAGTGAGCAACCGCTGTGTTACAGCGCCCCCACTCTGAAGCTAAAGTACGACAACAAATATTGTTTCTTCTAGATTAAGAGAAAGATTATTTGTCATTCGATAAGAGCACTCTCATCACAGAAGAAATCGAGACAAATAATTGCTTTAGTATGAAAGCAATTGAATAAAAGAGATAGGGCATCAGAGAAAACTAGGCCACACATGACTGAGAGTTTGTTTCCCGAAAATTTTAATTTATATCTCAAAACAAATGGAAAATGCTGAAACGTTGAACAAATATGCAGACGATCAAATTATGGTAGATATTTTTTGGTAGAATGTGATGATAATAGCCAGGGGTTCTAGACAAAATTTAGAAAAGCTACTAAAAATGTGAATCCTTAAAGAGCCGCAGGAAAAGTTCTGTAGTTCACAAAGAAAACGTGCACTTCGAGAATCAAAAAATTTGAAGAAATTAGCCAGATTCGGTAGTTTGATTGTTTGTTTTTATGAGCCAAAAGTTTTTCTGCGATCTGTCTTAGGTTGGAAGCGCCTGGTTAAAAGTGCTACATTAGCTGTAATGATTACCCTTACCCCCAAGGGGTATTGGAAAAAATACAACGTTTATATTTTAAGCGATAAAAATTATATTTGTGTTGTATAAGTACTAATAAAATATTACTATTGCATTTTCTCATTGCCGTCCCGCTTAGCTACTGATCTAAGGGACCTGGGTACAAGGCATGGATGTTCGTGTTGTTTTTCTGCTGAGGTCCCGCCAATCCTCACAGAGGTCTGACAGGCTTCTGTGAGACCTCTGTGGAAAGCAGCTGCTTCAGGGGTTATTTATTTATTTTCTCAATAAATCCTTTTTAATATCCGCTGTTAGTGTTTAAAGTAAAAAAATTAGAAATACCAGTAACGCCCTCTAATGGTGAAATAGGTAGAAAAAATGCTAAATTTTAAACGGAATATTGCAAACCATCTATTTATGATAAAAATTTGATATTTTCGCGATAAAGAATAGTGACCAAGAAGTTTATTATTATTATTATTATTTATTAGATCGAATTCCCATTGAAAGACGTTAATAAAGTCATAAAATAAAAAACACTATATTTTCTTCGAAAACAGCCGATTTTTTTTCTACCACCTACAGCTTCTAAAGATATATATTTTACATCTGGAGCCTCTCGCTGCAGGGCGCAACAGTAGTCTGCTAACATACTCTCGTTCCATTTGCCTCTATATAGTTTTTCTGTTTCGGATATGTCTTTATGGAACCTTTCTCCATTCTCATCCTAGACCGCTATGGGGAAAAAAAATCAGATGTGAATGTAAGAAAAGCAGCTTTAGCGAAATATTGCATTCTAACACTCTATATGCCTTCCCACGAAAATAGTGCCTGATATAAACATTTGGACACCATATTCCGATTTAGCATTCTCAAATCTATATTGGTCTAAATGGTCAGGTCACAAGGACCCCGAAGGTTCAGAGAAGGTTGGGGGAGGGGACCCACTGGAACAGTTGTTGGGAGACAGATGGTAGCCTCTCGTCAAGGCCATCCAGCGTGTTCTTTAATATTCACAGGGTATGGCTCTCCTAGGATGGGTTGTTTTGCCTCTTAGTATCACTTTTATGCACACAATGAGCTAAATGGCCAGGTCACAAGGACCCCGAAGGCTCAGAGAAAGTTGGGGGAGGGGACCCACTGGAACAGCTGTTGGGAGACAGATAGTAGTCTCCCGTCAAGGCCATCCAGTGTGTTCTTTAAAGTGCACAGGGTATGGCTCTCCCGCACACGGGCCACGGCTTAACGTCCCATCCGACGGACGGCGGTCTTTACCAAGCCCATCGGTGTCCCCTACTGACCGTGGGCAGGGCGGGGAACTTTGCGGAGATATATCTCAACACTGACCCAGCTGGGACTCGAACCTGGGAACTGCAGATTAAGAGCCTGGCGCGCTACTGACTGAGCCACCCCCGTCCCGACCAGTGTTATTATGGAACTCCTACGTAATGCAATATCGTCGTATGTGTCATAGTAAAGTTCCAGAATTTGGAAGTTTTAAATTATCTGAGAATAGTTTACGTTGAAATGGGTTTTGAAGTACTGCTGCAGGTCGATCTCTCTGAGCTGATGTTTTGACGTATTGTCTCATGCCAACAGACTCCTGTCAGAGACTTTTTTTCTCCCACATTTATCGTGATTGGTGGAAGTTTTTTCAGGCCGTTGTCGTTCCCCACACAGTTGGGAGGGCGCGGGGTGGCTCATTCGGTAGCGCGCCAGGCTCGAAATCTGTAGTTCCCAGGTTCGAGTCCCAGCTGGGTCAGCGTTGAGATTTATTTCCGCAAAATTCCCCACCCTGCCCACGGTCAGTAGGGGACACCGATGGGCTTGAAAAGGCCGCCGTCAGTCGGATGTGACGTTAAGCCGTGGCCCCGTGTGCGGGAGAGACATATCCTGTGAATATTAAAGAACACGCTGGATGGCCTTGACGGGAGGCTACCATCTGTCTCCCAACAGCTGTTCCAGTGGGTCCCGTCCCCCAACCTTCTCTTAGCCTTCGGGGTCCTTGTGACCTGGCCATTTAGCCCATGGTGTGCAAAAAACTGCCGCTCAGAGGTAATCCAGTACAATACACACTTGGGATATTATGGCCCGTGGTTTTCCCCTGAGTTCCATTACGGATTTTGTCGCACTTGACTCTTTGATTTCCAACTTGCCTTTATAAGACTTCGTGATGACGTAGAATATTTACGTCATCGACACTTTGGCATACATTAGCCTGTTTCACGGTACATGACACACGATTAAGTTGGATTGTTTTACTTCTGAGCGGCAGTTTTTGCACACAATGGGTTAAATGGCCAGGTCACAAGGACCCCGAGGGCTCAGCGAAGGTTGGGGAAGGGGACCCACTGGAACAGCTGTTGGGAGACAGATGGTAGCTTCCCGTCAAGGCCATCCAGCGTGTTCTTTAATATTCACAGGGTATGGCTCTGCTACGATGGGTTGTTTTACCTCTTAGTAGCACTTTTTTTTTCACACAATGGGCTACATGGCCAGGTCACAAGGATACCAAAGGCTCAGAGAAGGTTGGGGAAGGGGACCCACTGGAACAGCTGTTGGGAGACAGATTGGGTTTGGGTTGTTTTACCTCTGAGCGGCACTTTTTTGCACACCATGGGCTAAATGGCCAGGTCACATGGACCCCGAAGGCTCAGAGAAGGTTGGGGGAGGGGACCCACTGGAACAGCTGTTGGGAGACAGATGGTAGCCTCCCGTCAAGGCCATCCAGCGTGTTCTTTAACGTGCACAGGGTATGGCTCTCCCGCACACGGGGCCACGGCTTAACGTCCCATCCGACGGACGGCGGCCTTTCCAAGCCCATCGGTGTCCCTTACTGACCGTGGGCAGGGCGGGGAGTTTTGCGGAGATAAATCTCAACGCTGACCCAGCTGGGACTCGAACCTGGGAACTACAGATTACGAGCCTGGCGCGCTACCGACTGAACCACCCCCGCCCCATGGGAGACAGATGGTAGCCTCCCGTCAAGGCCATCCAGCGTGTTCTTTAATATTCACAGGGTATGGCTCTGCTACGATGGGTTGTTTTACCTCTTAGTGGCACTTTTTTTTTTCACACAATAGGCTAAATGGCCAGGTCACAAGGATCCCAAAGGCTCAGAGAAGGTTGGGGAAGGGGACCCACTGGAACAGCTGTTGGGAGACAGATGGTAGCCTCCCGTCAAGGCCATCTAGCGTGTTCTTTAATATTCACAGGGTATGGCTCTGCTAGGATGGGTTGTTTTACCTCTTAGTAGCACTTTTTTTGCACGTAATGGGCTAAATGGCCAGGTCACATGGACCCATAAGGCTCAGCCCGATTATCCTCTTTGGGGCGGGGGTGGCTCAGTCGGTAGCGCGCCAGGCTCGTAATCTGTAGTTCCCATGTTCGAGTCCCAGCTGGGTCAGCGTTGAGATTTATCTCCGTAAAATTCCCCGCCCTGCCCACGATCAGTAGGGGACACCGATGGGCTTGGAAAGGCCGCCGTCCGTCTGATGGGACGTTAAGCCGTGGTCCCGTGTGCGGGAGAGCCATACCCTGTGCACGTTAAAGAACACGCTGGATGGCCTTGACAGGAGGCTACCATCTGTCTCCCAACAGCTGTTCCAGTGGGTCCCCTCCCTCAACCTTCTCTGATCCTTCGAGGTCCTTGTGACCTGGCCATTTAGCCCATGGTGTGCAAAAAAGTGCCGCTCAGAGGTAAAACAACCCAACCCGACCCGAAGGCTCAGAGAAGGTTGGGGGAGGGGACCCACTGGAACAGCTGTTGGGAGACAGATGGTAGCCTCACGTCAAGGCCATCCAGTGTGTTCTTTAATATTCACAGGATATGGCTCTCCCGCACACGGGGCCACGGCTTAACGTCCCATCCGAAGGACGGCGGCCTTTCCAAGCCCATCGGTGTCCCCTACTGACCGTGGGCACGGCGGGGAATTTTTGCGGAGATAAATCTCAACGCTGACCCAGCTGGGACTCGAACCTCGGAACTACAGATTACGAGCCTGGCGCGCTACCGACTGAGCCACCCTCGCCCCTATTCACAGGGTATGGCTCTGCTAGGATGGGTTGTTTTACTTCTTAGTAGCACTTTTTTTGCACACCATGGGCTTAATGGCCAGGTCACAAAGACCCTGAAGGCTCGGAGAAGGTTGAGGGAAGGGACCCACTGGAACAGCTGTTGGGAGACAGATGGTAGCCTTCCATCCAGGCCATCCAACCTGTTCTTTAACGTGCACAGAGTGTGACTCTCCTGCATACAGGGCCATGGCTTAACGTTCCACGCAACGGATGGCAGTCTTTCCAAGCCCGTCAGTGTCCCCTACTGACCTGGGCAGGGCGGGGAGTTTTGGAGAGATAAATCTCAATGCTGGACCATCTGGTACTCGAACCGGAATTGCAGATTACAAACTTGGTGCTCTACCGACTGAGCCACCTGCTCCCTTCACGATGGGGTGTTCATAATAATTTGGCCAGACAGTGTACTTTTAAAGTTACATTTTTAGTATTCAGTGAATACTTTTATCTTAACCACCAATGTTTCATTGTATCAATCCGCAGGAACTCTCTCACGGAGGAGCAAGACCAAAAGTCCGCAGCCCCAAAGACGCCAAACGCCGCCGCTTTGTGATGAAGCAAGCGAAGAATTTATCACGAGGCCAATTATTGGAGAGCGTCTCCGAGACCGAAGAAGGTCAACAACAGACCCTGCTTCCCCCTGGCGGCGACAGCCATCCCCCTGGTGGCAAAGGCCGATGTCCTGAATTCTTCGGCGTCCGCTCCTACGTTCACACTTTCTACGAAGCGATGGCCATGGACAGTCCTCAGACTTACGAAGACATCGGAAACAACAACTTCCGGTACCTTATTGCTCCCCGGAAGAGACGCCGCAGCGACACCTGCTGGCAGGCGTCGCTTTGGATGGGGATTATACTCCTCACGTTCGGTCTCGTGGTCCTCCTGGTCGGATATTTGGTCCCCAAACGGAGAGAAATCGTCGGGATGCAAGAGGACATAGAGGTCATCGACCGCACAGCTTTCACTTTTAACCGTAACCTGTACATGTGTAAAGTGGTGGGAATCGTCCTGTTTTGTTCGGGAGGCTCTCTGTTGGCGGGAGTTCTGCTGCTGCTCACGATGCTGCGACGTCACAGAGAGGAGCAGGTGAACACGGAGGAGGAGTTCCGCATCACCGAGGATGAAGAGGAGGATGCTCCACGTGCGCACACGGACAGGAAAGTGCCGGCGACCGAAGAATTGGCGACGGTGCAGCCGAAAAGAGGCGATATCGGAGAAGTGGTGATGACGAATACTGGACTCTGTAAAGTCCCCTGATTGGACAGATTTTTGTCTCGTGGCGGTCGATGCCAGATTCAAGTTCCGATTATACGAGGTCGAGTGGGGGATGAAATGCCTTCTTCTTTCTTCCCCCCCCCCCAATTTCCCAGTCCGTGAGTGGTAAGCAACGACAGATCGGTTGGAAGCTCGAGGAAATCAGGCTCGTGACATGCGCAGATCATCGTCGTCGTCGTCTTCTTTATCGATTACGATTCTGAATCGAAATGTAAAGGATACAAAATCAGAAATTTGTGATTTCGGACAAAAACAAATACATATATCACGTGTTTCATTTTCAGGTTGCTGTCTTTCCAGTTTAAATGTTTATTCTTGTTGGATGAAACTTATTAAAATTCTATTGATGTAAGTTGTCCGTTTCTGTTTTTTAAGTTGGTTGGTTGGATGTTTTACCTCTGAGCGGCACTTTTTTGCACACCATGGGCTAAATGGCCAGGTCACATGGACCCCGAAGGCTCAGAGAAGGTTGGGGGAGGGGGCCCACTGGAACAGCTGTTGGGAGTCAGAAGGTAGCCTCCCGTCAAGGCCATCCAGCGTGTTCTTTAACGTTGGGTTGTTTTACCTCTGAGCTGCACTTTTTTGCACACCATGGGCTAAATGGCCAGGTCACATGGACCCCGAAGGCTCAGAGAAGGTTGGGGGAGGGGATCCACTGGAACAGCTGTTGGGAGACGGATGGTAGCCTCCCGTCAAGGCCATCCAGCGTGTTCTTTAACGTGCACAGGGTATGGCTCTCCCGCACACGGGGCCACGGCTTAACATCCCATCCGACGGACGGCGGCCTTTCCAAGCCCATCGGTGTCCCCTACTGACCGTGGGCAGGGCGGGGAATTTTGCGGAGATAAATCTCAACGCTGACCCAGCTGGGACTCGAACCTGGGAACTACAGATTACGAGCCTGGCGCGCTACCGACTGAGCCACCCCCGCCCCCTGTTTTTTAAGAAATTTCCGATTTGTATGGATTGTGATTAGGGAATGACTTTTTCGGGTTAAAAAAGGACTTCATTGGGGGAATAAATATCGGACAATTTGTTTTTTTTTTTCAAATTGAACGTAAAATTAATCTAAATTATAGGTTATTGGATGATAAATTTATTATTTGCAAAAAATATCACATGCATTCAACATACAGAGTGTTCTATAAGTACTTATACACATTCAAGAATATTATGAGACAGATGGTAGCCTCCCGTCAGGGCAATCCAGCGTGTTCTTTAATATTCACAGGACATGGCTCTCCTAGGATGGATTGTTTTACCTCTTAGTACAATTTTTTTGCACACAATGGGCTAAATGGCCAGGTCACATGGACCCCGAATGATCAGAGAAGGTTGGGGGAAGGGACCCACTGGAACAGCTGTTGGGAGACAGATGGTAGCCTCCCGTCAAGGCCATCCAGCGTGTTCTTTAATATTCACAGGGTATGGCTCTCGTAGGATGGATTGTTTTACCTATTAGTACAATTTTTTTTTGCAAACAATGGACTAAATGGCCAGGTCACATGGACCCCGAAGGCTCAGAGAAGGTTGGGGAAGGGAACCCACTGGAACAGCTATTGGGAGACAGATGGTAGCCTCCCATCAAGGTCATCCAACATCTTTAATATTCACAGGGTATAGCTCTCCTAGGATGGGTTGTTTTGCCTCTTAGTAGCACTTTTTTGCACACCATGGGCTAAATGGCCAGGTCACAAGGACCCTGAAGGCTCAGAGAAGGTTGGGGGAGGGGATCCACTGGAACAGCTGCTGGGAGACAAATGGTAGCCTCCCGTCAAGGCCATCCAGCGTGTTCTTTTTTTGATATTTGGGTTGGGTTGTTTTACCTCTTAGCGGGACTTTTTTAAAACACAGTGGGCTAAATGATCAAGACACATGGACCCTGAAGGCTCAGAGAATGTTGGGGGGGGGGACCCACCTGACAGCAGTCAGGGACGGGGTTGGCTCAGTCAATAACGCACCAGGCTCGCACTCTGCAGTTTCCAGGTTCGAGTTCCAGCTGGGTCAGCGTTGAGACATATCTCCGCAATTGAGACATATCCCGCCCTGCCCACAGTCAGTAGGGGACATCAATAGGTTTCGATAAGGCGGCCGTCCGTCTGATGGGACGTTAAGCCATGGAGCAATGTGTGGGAGAGACATACACTGTGAATATTATAGAACACGCTGGATGGCCTTGATGTGAGGCTACTATCTGTCTCCTAACAGCTGTTCCAGTGGGTCCCTCATTTAACCGTCTCTGAGCCTTCGGAGTCCTTGTGAATTGGCCATTGAGCCCATTGTGTGCAAAACAAGTGCTACTAAGAGGTAAACCATCCTAGGAGAGCTATATCCTGTGAATATTAAAGAACACGCTAGATGGCCTTGACGGGAGGCTATCATCTGTCTCCCAACAGCTGTTGCAGTGCGTCCCCTCCCCCAACCTTTCTGAGCCTTCAGGGTCCTTGTGACTTGACCATTTAGCCCATTGTGTGCAAAAAAAAAAAACTGCAGCTCACAGGTAAAACAATCCAACCCTGACAGCAGCCAGATGGTATCTTCCTGTAAAGGTTATCCAGTATGTTCTGTAAGATGCATACGGTATGGCTCTTCTGATCATAGTGCCACAGCTTAATATCCAATCTGAAGGACGGTGACCTTTCCAAGTCCATCGGTGTCCCCTACTCTACTGATTTACGTAGATTGCGGAGATAAATCTCAACACTGGCAGGATTACGACTCGAACCTTCAGCGGCTGATTATGAAACATGCCAAACGAGCTTCTGAACACACCCACACAAACAAAGACACAAATTCAGGGGAAATAGGCATTTTAATTTCATTAATCGGAATGGTATTCCCATTTCAATCTGCAGTTGATATTGGGTGTATTCCTATGGGACAGTGGTTCCCAACCTTTTATGCTTCACGTACCCCTTGTATAGATAGATAAAACTATAATTATAGTATACCAATGGGAATAAAATAAACAGTTCTCACAGCGTACCGCAAAAAATTTTACCGCTTACCCCACGTTCAGAAACCCTATTCAAGTGATTAATATCTTCCTTATTAAAACTCGTAATGTTTCTAAGCATGAAGTCATTTCCGATAAGATAGCTTGAAATGTCATTGATTTAAACTCCGCAAACTCTCTTTAATATCAAAGCAAAGGTCATTCAGATCTTTTATACAGGAAAATATTTAAAGTGCAGGAAATTCACTTCCGCTATCTTTAACAACAGCGCAGACATTTCTGTCTAATTACTGTCACCTGTAGCAACAGAGTAACAGCTCTGGCATTAAAGGAATGACGTCAGGGAAGTCTCGTGACACCCTCGGCAACAGTGGGAGAGATTAATCGAATTTGAATCGATTCCTCTGTCTCCTTAAACTGCTGACTATCGATGAGTACACACTTTTTTTGTACGCAGTGGGCTAAATGATCGAGTCACAATGACCCCGAAGGCTGAGGGAATGTTCGGGGATAGTAGCTATGAGGTTTTTTTCTTGTATTATGATCACTTTACATGATAAATTTTTGTGATTGTGAGTCACTGACTTGAGTGACAGGAGATCGCGCTAATTCTAACTGTGATGCAGAAATTGTAGAGATATGAAAATTTGCACTTGATGGTAATCCGGGGCGTAGATCTTGGGGAAAATATGAAATTCGACCTCCGACGTGTCCTTCAATGTCAAATAGAGGTCATGAAGAAGTCAAATCTTGATCTAAGAGTGCTGGAAATGTGAAAATCGGGATCTGGGAGAGTTTTGGGTTCTAGATCTTGGAAATTTTTGCGAAATATTGGATCCGGGGTTCGTATCAGGTCAAGGATTAAATTTACATCTACCGCTGCTAGGGAGGTAAAAATTTGTCCTGCGGGGGTTATAGGCCGTAGATCTTAGAAATGTGAAATTTTGCACGTGATTACTCCTCTGTAGTCAGAGGTTAATGTATATATCTACGAGTGTTATGGGATTAAAAATTGATGCCAGGGGAATTCTCAGTCCTGGTTCTCAGGATTTATGTCAAATTTTGGATGTGATGGGTCCTTTGAGGTCAAATGTCATTTATTTATATCCACAGGCGATAGAGAGTTGGAATTTGGTGTCTGGGATTATTTCGGGTTGTGGATTTCAGAAAAGTGAAATTTGGGATCGTCTGAGTCCCTTGAAGTGAAAGATCAAATATTATCTAGTGGTAATAGAGAGCTAAAATTTGATATACTAGGGTTGTGTTCTTTTACCCTCTTAGTAGCACTTGTTTTGCACACAATGGGCTAAATGGCCAGGTCACAAGGACTCCGAAGGCTCAGAGGAGGTTGGGGTCAGGGACTCATTGGAACAGCTGTTGGGAGACAGATGGTAGCCACCCGTCAAGGCCATACAGTGTGTTCTTTAGTATTCACAGAGTATGGCTCTCCTAGGATGGGTTGTTTTACCTCTTAGTAGCACTTGTTTTGCACACCATGGGCTAAATGGCCAGGTCACAAGGGTTGGGTTGGGTTGTTTTACCTCTGAGCGGCACTTTTTTGCACACCATGGGCTAAATGGCCAGGTCACATGGACCCCGAAGGCTCAGAGAAGGTTGGGGGAGGGGACCCACTGGAACAGCTGTTGGGAGACAGATGGTAGCCTCCCGTCAAGGCCATCCAGCGTGTTCTTTAACGTGCACAGGGTATGGCTCTCCCGCACACGGGGCCACGGCTTAACGTCCCATCCGACGGACGGCGGCCTTTCCAAGCCCATCGGTGTCCCCTACTGACCGTGGGCAGGGCAGGGGAATTTTGCGGAGATAAATCTCAACGCTGACCCAGCTGGGACTCGAACCTGGGAACTACAGATTACGAGCCTGGCGCGCTACCGACTGAGCCACCCCCGCCCCCCAGGTCACAAGGACTCCGAAGACTCAGAGAAGGCTGAGGGCAGGGACCCACTGGAACAACTTCTAAAAGACAGATGGTAGCCTCCCATCAAGGCCATCCAGCGTGGGGGCGGGGGTGGCTCAGTCGCTAGCATGCCAGACTCTTAATCTGTAGTTCCCAGGTTCGAGTCCCAGCTGGGTCAGCGTTGAGATTTATCTCCGCAAAATTCCCCGCCCTCCCCACAGTCAGTAGGGGACACCGATGGGCTTGGAAAGTCCACCGTCCGTCGGATGGGATGTTAAGCCGTGGCCCCGTGTGCTGGAGAGCCATACCCTTTGCACGTTAAAGAACACGCTGGATGGCCTTGACGGGAGGCTACCATCTGTCTCCCAACAGCTGTTCCAGTGGGTCCCCTCCCTTAACCTTCTCTGAGCCTTCGGGGTCCATGTGACCTGGCCATTTAGCCCATGGTGTGCAAAAAAGTGCCGCTCAGAGATAAAACAACCAAACAACAACAACCATCCAGCGTGTTCTTTAATATTCACAGGATATAACTCTCCTAGGATGGTTTACCTCTTAGTAGCACTTGTTTTGCACACAATGGGCTAAATGGCTAGGTCACAAGGACTCCGAAGGTTCAGAGAAGGTTGGGGTCAGGGACTCATTGGAACAGCTGTTGGGAGACAGATGGTAGCCTCCCGTCAAGGCCATACAGTGTGTTCTTTAATATTCACAGGGTATGGCTCTTCTAGGTTGGGTTGCTTTACCTCTGAGCGGCACTTTTTTGCACAGCATGGGCTAAATGGCCAGGTCACATGGACCCTGAAGGCTCAGAGAAGGTTGGGTGAGGGGACCCACTGGAACAGCTGTTGGGAGACAGATGGTAGCCTCCCGTCAAGGCCATCCAGTGTGTTCTTTAACGTGCACAGGGTATGGCTCTCCCGCACACGGGACCACGGCTTAACGTCCCATCCGACGGGCGGCGGCCTTTCCAAGCCCATCGGTGTCCCCTACTGACCGTGGGCAGGGCGGGGAAATTTGCGGAGATAAATCTCAACGCTGACCCAGCTGGGACTCGAACCTGGGAACTACAGATTACGAGCCTGGTGCACTACCGACTGAGCCACCCCCGCCCCGGCTCTTCTAGGATGGGTTGTTTTACCTCTTAGTAGCACTTGCTTTGCACACCATGGGCTAAATGGCCAGGTCACAAGGACTCGAAAGGCTCAGAGAAGGTTAAGGATTTTTGTTTTACAGGCACTAGTAAAATATTAATGATTTAAACAATATTTGATAATCTCAGCTTTACCTGTAAACGTTGAAATGTCTATAAATCAATAAATGTTTTTTGTGAAAAAAGCCGGCGTTAGTTCAAAAGGTTAGAATAATCTGACATGTTTCTGGAGAGATGCGGGTTCGAATCCAGTATGTCAGCGAAATTTTTTTTCCACAAAATTATTAATATTTACATTTTTCGAATCCCCATCAGTGGAATTTCTAATGTTGGAGAATGCTAAAGGCGGTAAATAAAAACTCGAAAGGCGACCTCTAGCGGCGGAAAGAGCTGGAAAATACCAAATCTTTAAATAAATATTGCAAACGATCTATTTTTGCTAGAAACTTAAATTTTTGGTCATAGAGTGTAATGATCAAGTGGTTTACCCTAATAGTAATGATTTGTCCTCTTGGTAAAATGCAACTTTTCTGCTTTAAGAGATAAATGAAAAAAAAAATTTTGTGTGTCACAGGTACTAATAAAATATTAATAGTTTATTTTCTCAATTTTACAGTAGTTCGAATTTCCAGTGTCAGAGGATATTGAAAATATGAAATAACTAGAAGAACGCATATCGCCTCTGGCGCATGTGGGAATCTCGTTTTTAAAGAGAACGAAGTTCTTCTTTTGCTTGCTTTTACACTCCTTAAAAGTTTTAATTATGGATGTTCGTGTTGTCTTTCTGCTGAGGTCCCGGCATTGTCATGGACCTTCTAATATGGCGTATAAACTGATAGACTCCTGTCAAACCTCTGTACAAGCAGCTGCTTGAGGGGTTATTTATTTTTTAATGTATGATGGGGAGAAAATGCACATAGTGGTATTTTATTAGTAATTATAAAACATAAAAAGTATTTGTTTTTTAGTTCTTAAATTTAAAAAAGTTGCTTTTCTCTCGGTCCTCTCAAAATAGTGGGCAGATCATTGCTGTCAGTGGAATTTCTACCATAACAGAACTCTATACGCCGAAATTTCTACCATAAACAGATCACTTGAAACATTCATTAAAAAGTTTTGCAGTTTCGATATTTAGTGATCTCTAATGATATAAATTAAAACTACCCTTGAAAATGCGAATTACATTTCATTAGTAACCAACTAAAAAGAGAGATTTCCAATTATCTCTTAAAACAAAACCGTTCCGTTTCTTATCTACCTTGGGCTTAGGGTCAACTCACTGTTGTCAATGGAATTTTCAAGACTGTCACATGCCACGACCAAAATTTCAAATATCTAGAATAACTACATCGTTTACAATATTCGTTTTAAATTTTTGGTATTTTTGCGATTTTTTCCACCGTTAGAGGGCGCAGTTATAGCTTTTGGGAAATTCGCAAAATGCAAATTGTAATATTTCCTCAATACCTGACCAACCCAAAAAGAATTTTTAATTTTTCTCCAAAAACATTCACTTTTCTCTTAAAACAAAAAAAAAAGTTGCATTCACCTCCACCCTGGGTCTAAAGGGTCAAGTGATTGTTGACAATGGTAACTTCGTAACTTTCATATTTCAACACCAAAATTTTAAACTTCTAACATAACTACGTTGTTCGGAATATTGGTTTGATATTCTGGAATTTTCAACTTTTTCCACCGTTAGAGGGCACAGTTATAACTTTTGGTGAGATTCGAAAAATGCAGATCGTAATATATCATTAATTCTAATTTAACACAAAAATAATTTTTTATTTATCTGTATAAACAAAAGAGTTCGATGTCACAGACGGACAAGACAACAAAACGAAATTATATCTGTTTTTTTTAAAAAAAAAAGCCCTAAAATTTACTTTTCTTTTTTTTAGCCGTTTATTAAAGTACTTCCAATCATGAACACTTAAATCTGTAACAAATATTACCCTACCTTTTCATGAATCCGTAAGTATTCGTGTAATACCATTCAGCTATGCAAGCTAAAGAAACCCAGCGACGACAAAACATTACGTCCAATTTTGAGATGGCCAACCTGTAGTCCGTCGGATGGGACGTTAAGCCGTGGCCCCGTGTGCGGGAGAGGCATACCCTGTGCACGTTAAAGAACACGCTAGATGGCCTTGACGGGAGGCTACCATCTGTCTCCCAACAGCTGTTCCAGTGGGTCCCCTCCCCCAACCTTCTCTGAGCCTTCGGGGTCCTTGTGACCTGGCCATTTAGCCCATGGTGTGCAAAAAAGTGCCGCTCAGAGGTAAAACAACAACCCAACCTGGTATTTCGTTGATAAAATGATATTACAATATTTGCAATTTTGATGACATTTAAAATAGCATATTTTTAGATTTGAAAATCTAAATATTGATGTTGATAATGTTTTCAAATAAAGGATAGAAAGAATTACCAAAGTATGGTGCACTTTATGAAGTAAGCTAGCTATGGTGGCAAATGCATGTGATCTGACACTTTACAGAAATGCCCCGAGAGTGATGACCTTATATTTCTTATTTACACATCAGATATCTGGCTGCAAAGATTCATTATTTCGGTGTGGGTGGTGGAATTGATGATTTTGAAAAGTTGGTCAAAGACGACAAGACGTTCGAGACAAAAGTATGCAGTGAAATTCAAGAAGGTAAAATTCTTTTATAGAAGTGTATTGATGCAGTTGTACAGTCGCTCAAAAAAGTATCCGAACACTATGGTCGATTACAGAATTCAGAAAAAATATCTGGCAACGATTTTTTTTAGAAATTAGTGATCTGGCAACCTTCGTGTCACGTGACACGAAGGTTGCCAGATCACTAATAAAAGACCTGGATCGTAAAAAAATCGGTGCCAGATATTTTTTCTGAATTCTGTAATCAACCATAACGTTCGGATACTTTTTTGAGCGACTGTAGGTGGTCATATTATTTTGATACTAGATCCTGTGGGCGCACTCACGGAAATATTGAGCGTGTGCAGTTACCGTTCACAGCAAAATTAGCATTTTGAAGGGGGAATGGCCCCTCCAGGTATCAGGCCCTGTACAGTCACTCAAAAAAATATCCGAACACTTTGGTTGATTACAGAATTCAGAAAAAATATCTGGCAACGATTTTTTTTAGAAATTAGTGATCTGGCAACCTTCGTGTCACGTGACACGAAGGTTGCCAGATCACTAATAAAAGACCTGGATCGTAAAAAAATCGGTGCCAGATATTTTTTCTGAATTCTGTAATCAACCATAACGTTCGGATACTTTTTTGAGCGACTGTAGGTGGTCATATTATTTTGATACTAGATCCTGTGGGCGCACTCACGGAAATATTGAGCGTGTGCAGTTACCGTTCACAGCAAAATTAGCATTTTGAAGGGGGAATGGCCCCTCCAGGTATCAGGCCCTGTACAGTCGCTCAAAAAAATATCCGAACACTTTGGTTGATTACAGAATTCAGAAAAAATATCAGGCAACGATTTTTTTTAAAGAAATCGTTGCCAGGTATTTTTTTCTGAATTCTGTAATCAACCGTAGTGTTAGGATACTTTTTTAATATATATATATAATGCGTATGAATATGGAGCGTGTGCAGCTACCGTTCACAGCAAACTGGAGCGGTTGCGGTTAATGTTCACAACCCATTGGATCGTGTGAGCTCATAAAGACCTAGATCATGTGGGGCCATGCGACTGCGCGGCAGCCATGTTGTTCTATTCAAAACATTGATCAGTAGTATAGGTGAGTACCGAAGTGTAGCGCTATAAAAATTTAATTGTTTTCGGCATTTATATTACGGCAGCCTGTTCAGCTTACGGCTGCACGAATCGCCCTTCAAAAAAGATACCAAGAATTACCTTTCATCAGTAAATTTGTCATTTTTATAAAAGCTTAAATAATTGTATAATGATACAAGCAATTTTGTGTTGAAATTACGCCGCAATGAAATCGGTTTTATTTCGTGTTACAAACCTCGATTCTTCACCAGATTTTTTTTTTTATTTTCTTCGGATTGTACTCAGTGATAAATGCGAAAATGTACTTCTTATATTGATTGATTGATTGATTGATTTTACGTTACACTTATTTGAGAATTCCTTCTGCAGGCTTTCTCAGTTAAAAAATTTTGTTGGCTGTAATTGAATATTAGTGTGTATTCTATTTAATGGATGATGAATTTACATACTTTTAAATAGAGGTGATTAAAATATCAAGGAGTTTCTTTTTTTTGTTTTTTATTTTAATTTAGGTGGAAGAATTAGATATTATTTTGTTTAAATGTTTCAGTGTTTAAATTCCTCTCTCATCATGATTTAATAAGTTCAGTGTAAGAAGGGGAAAGTAAATTATAATAAAGTATTTTCATAAGGTGAGAAATATAATCTTTCTTTTTTTTAATTTGGATAGCATTTAAGGGTTTTGTTTAAATGCCCCCTTTTTTTCTTGGATTGGAGTCTTATATTTTTGAATTTCTTTTTAGATTAATTTAATGTATCTGGTGTAAATTGTCACAGGTGAGTGACAGCGATCATTAGTTAGGGTGAAAATTTTTCAAATTGTTTAAATAATTTTAGTTAAAAGAGGAGAGGAGAGTGTAATGCTTTTCTCCTTTTCGTTAATTCTGATAGGGTTCTAATTGTCCCTTTTAAGGTGAATACTGAATTTATTTAATTCTGTATGGATTTCAAATAGAGCGAGTTTATTGCTTGTAGTTATTTTATTTTTACTTTGGTTGAGGGGTAGGTTAGGCGTACATGAAGATAGGTATGACAGACTGAGGAGTCAGGCACTGAGATGTCGGGTTCAAGCCACTGTCTGGAACGTTGCCTTTTTTTTTTAAATGGATATTATATTTCCTTCAACCTGTGGATATATATTTTTTTCTTTTTCCTATATTTTTTTAATTTTTTATTATTTTTGCTTGGTATAATTTTTAGTTGCTTTATTTTTTCATATAGTTTTTTCAGATATTTTTTTGAAATTTTCCTTTGTGGCTGAGGAAGGATGTATTTCAATCCTTATGAGACTTTTTTTTGAGAGATTGTAATAATTGTGTATTTTGTATTGATTTTTAACTCTGGTTGAGGGAGGAGAATGAGCATGAGATGGGGGAGAGATGTGAAGCTGAGGGTACAAATATAGAGCTGGTGGGTTCGAGCCACCATCTGGGGCGTTTTTTTTTGCATAAATATATATATATTTTTAGCTCTTTTTCTTTTTACTTCTTATACTATTGACTTTATTTAGTTTTGTTAAGCAAATTATTTTTATTTTTGTGGAATGAGAATTTTTTTAACGTAAAACATCTATTTACTGAATCTTACAAATGTGAGTTTTTTGCAATTTAAATGCTGCTATTGCATATAATGTTTAGTGTTTTATCCATAAAATGTGTTCTACTGTTTTCAGTGCAGTATAAATAAACTTTCAAAATCTGGTAATTGTTTGTTATTGTCGTATTCAACGAAATACATAAATAGTTCTGCTATACAGTAATTCTGTATTGAAATATTCATTGCACTGAAAAACACAATATAAATTCCAAATAGCTTAAATGGGCTTTCTCTTAGTCGTAAAAAAAAATCTTCCCGTATATAACGCATAGTAAAACTGAGTATAACAGGTGAAAAGTAGGCTTGATTGCAGCGGCTGACGGTTTGTTTTGAATGCAACAATATGGCTACCGCCCTACTGCCTAAGCATCATTTTCCTTGCACCAGGGAAAGCGCGTTAGGGCGTCTCCTTATCTTCCTACCTCCATGATTGCACCAGTACTGCGTTCTGGTGTTGTACTTAAAACGGCTGTTATAACTGCGAAACCGTAACTGTTGCACAAACGATTTTTGTGGTATCTGTGCTCAAAATTGAGCTCAGGTAGGGTTATCGAAGGTAGTAACAGAGCACTGGCGGTTCGTTTAAATTTAAAATTCATGGTGTTAATTTGAAGTGCGTGATTTGGAGTTTAAACTTTTTAATGATTACATAATGCTTCATTCCAAGAAAAGAAAAGCATTATTAGAATGGGTAAGTAAAGTTAGCGACATACATCTCAATTAGAAATTTCAATTCAAGCAATGTCATTTGCTGACTGACTTTTAAAAAACTCTACATAATCATTTTCCTTCAAACACATCTTTACTAAAAAGCAAATGTTCTACGAAAATGCATTTTTAAAAGTTGAGATAAGTTCTATAAAATTTAGGTAAACTTACAAAGTTTTGATGGGTGTCACTATCCACAGATTCCTACCATATATCTGATTTGAATGTATATGTAAAGAAAATTTTAATGTATTCCATCAGATATTTAACATGAAAAACACATTTTTAGAATTTAGAACAAGAATTTGGTATATAAATTTCTAGCCTGCTGTGTAGAAATAGCGAACTGTTGTAGTTTTAAAATATATTTGAATATGTAAAAACTCTGATGTGGTATTGTTCTACAGGGCTATGCAAAGACAGGGGTGAATGGGGATCTCTCCTTATGCAATCAAACTTGTGCATTTCAAGATTGCATTTATATATGCAAAAATCATATTCAATAAGACGCATATTTACTTTACCCCCAAGGAATAAATTAGCCCTGCATGCTACTACTACTGTTTGAATCCGAAAAATGCTTTTGCATCATTCTTAGTTTTGCTATTGACATAGCATTAGCTTATTGACATCAGCATAAGTTTTTTAAAGATAGTTAATATCATCAGATGAGGAACTATATATTTTTCTCCAGCATTGACTGTCATCAGCTAACAGATGGTGTTATTCAAAAAACATCTAACATCTAAGCGCAAAATATGACATAGAGACATTATGTTAGAGAACCGTGGGATGTTGGTAGCCTACGATTTGTTTCATTTGGGTCGTGTATTCAATGTGAAGTCGTGTGTGATTTTATGTGAATGTGATATTATTTGTCATTGTTACTGGATTATTTTCCCAAGAGGGTCACAGGTAAGTCAATATGTGTAATATGTATTCTATGAAGGATTTTTAATGATAAGCAGAAAAGGGGTAATTAGTCCATCCCCATTGTTTTTGTTTCCCAAAACTGTTTTGTAATTTTATGGCCAGGTTATTTGGAAGGGGGAGTTTGGTAGTTTTTGTGGCTCTCTCTCTCTCTCTTTTTTTTTGCTGGGGGTTGGGGGGTTGGGTTGTTTTACCTCTGAACGGCACTTTTTTGCACACCATGGCTAAATGGCCAGGTCACAAGGACCCCGAAGGTTGGGGGAGGGGACCCACTGGAACAGCTGTTGGGAGACAGATGGTAGCCTCCCGTCAAGGCCATCCAGCGTGTTCTATAACGTGCACAGGGTGTGGCTCTCCCACACACGGGGCCACGGCTTAACGTCCCATCCGACGGACGGCGGCCTTTCCAAGCCCATCGGTGTCCCCTCTGATTGACCGTGGGCAGGGCGGGGAATTTTGCGGAGATAAATCTCAACGCTGGCCCAGCTGGGACTCAAACCTGGGAACTACAGATTACGAGCCTGGCGCACTACCGACTGAGCCACCCCCGCCCCATGGGGGGGGGATGTTTTAAGTAATTCTTTGGAGTGAGGTTTGAAGAGATGGGTGCGTCAGGCCTATTTTTGTGTTTTCTTGTGAGTATGGAAGAAAATTGCAAAAGTTTGGAATATGGGGAATGAAGTGATAAAAAGTGTAAAGTTTTTAACAGGGTGTTAGTGTTTTTCAAGAATAGTTTTTGGGGAAATGTGTACAGTGAATTTTCTGATAATTCTAATATAGTGGGAATGGAGTACGTTCAGTGAAAGAATGAAGTTTTTGTATGTGGTAGTGAACATGGCAGTTGTAATGAGCATGTGTATCTCATTGTAGTAGTTGGAGATGAATTGAGTGGTTGTTAGTAGTTATGTATAATATAATTATTACTGCATTATAGGGATATATTATTTTTTTTATATTTATTGCATTTTTAATGCTATTAATATGACTTATTGAGAATATTTGGAAAGGTTTGTTGGTATTTTTTTTACATAGAAATTTTTGATGGAGAATTGTTGGGTAAAAAAAATGGCAGTTCGTAACAGATGCAAGAAGATTAGAGATTCAGGGGAGTTGTTTCAGAAATATTAATTGTTTTTAATGGATGGAGGACGGTCTGTAGTTTTTCCGATAGTTTAATTCAGTGCGTTTGTGCAAGTTTTTATTAATATTTCTGGTTATGAATATTAATAGTATTGATATATTTGGTTATGGAATTAAATGCTTGATTTTAAGTTTGTTTATTACTGTTTGTGGTTAAGAAGTTTAATATTGATATTTAATTGCTGAAAATGATGGGTAATATATTAATGCAGTGGTTCTCAACCTTTTATGCTTCACATGCCCTCTGGAATTGGGTATGTTACTGGCATACCCCTTGTATAGATAGATAAAACTATAATTATAGTATAACAATGGGGATAAAATAAAACTGACTTTATTACTAAAAAACCTTTTAGTAATAAAGTTCTTGATTTTTTTTACTAGTGACTTTTGAGCTCTTACTGCGTACCCCAAAACATTTTACCGTGTACCTCCACGTTGAGAACCCCTATATTTACAGGTGAAGAATTGTAATTAGTGTTGTGTTAGATATTACTGGTTGGGATAATGTGTTAGAAATATGGTTTTTAGTTGTCTTTGATGGTATTATTTATTTCCGGGGACTTTTTTATAATTCAGATCAGTGGTGCACTGTTTCTGATTTTCATGTTTTTAAGATTTGTTTTCGATTAAATTAATTCTGTGATTTGTTTGTGTGATTTGATTTAGGGTTTTAGTTTGTGGAAATATATTTGTGGAGTGTTTTAAGTATTGGGGAAAAAAAAGTTTGGGGGAATTTTTGTTATGTGGGAAGACAATTGTTGTGTTGTCCTGGTTTGTGTGTTTATGGATTTTTTTTTTTTAATTTAATTTTTTTTTAGTAATTCTTGCTTGTGAGGGATGTTTTTTAGGGGAGGAGGTCTCTTTTTTTTTTTTGTTTCTTTTTTACATTGCATTTGTTTACAGCGCAAATTACCATGGTAACGGTATGTTGCATTTGACATAAACTCGAGTTATTACCATGTTAACGAGAAAAAAAAAATCTTTTTTCCTAGAAATCCCTATTTGGGTTGGGGTTGGGGGGGGGGGAAATCATTGAAAAGGATCGTTTTGTTATGTTGCATCAAAAGATAGCCAAGGACCATTAAATGCACTGCTGCCAAAATGAGAATTCATGACTACATGATTAAATATTTATGAAATTTTAATATTATCTTATTAATACAAATGGTGCATATTCCAGATCACCATTGCCAAAATGACTGATTAAAATGGTGACAGTTACTAGCCAGTGTTAGTAAGCATATTCATAAATTTTTATGATGTCCAAAAGTACAATTTTGAATTTAATTTGAAATGAATCTGCTAGCTGTATTATAAAAAAAAAAAGCCACCAAAAATTTTGTTTACAGCAGGAGTGAATCACTGAAAAATCAGCATTGGTTGAAAAATTTATTAGATATAAAAATGGCGACAGTTACTACCCTGACATAATCTCATCACCGAATGTTTTTGGAAAATCACCAAAATCTGCAGAACCATATCCCACAGTTTCAATGGTTTTACTGATGACCAAGTTTATTTGAGGTACTGATTTAGTTTATGCAGGCATACACCTAGCAAGTCTGGATGTGTAAAAGGAATGAAAATGAAGGAGGCAAGTGATTTGATCAAGCCAGGAAAAAGGGGATAATGAAAAAGGTGTCTTAAGAATGCATTTATGTAATATTTGATATTTTTTTTATATATAATTCAACTGTGTAGGAGTGGCAATCCCTTTAGAATTATAAAATATCACAGCAGATGTCCTGTAGACTTTGATACATGAAATAGTAAGCTAAAAAAAAATGGTTTACTGTGAGTGGGATTTGATCCCATGTATCTTAATAACATGCCAGGTGTGCTAACCACTACACCACCATTCTTCATTGCACAATAAATTCCCCCAAATTCACCCAAAAGACAGTGATTGAGCAGATGGTGTAGAGCAGTGATTTTCAACCTTTTATGCTTCACGTACCCCCTGGAAATGTGTATGTAACTGGTGTACCCCTTATATAGATAGACGAAACTATAGTTATAGTATAATAATGCCAACTTAGCAACTTTGTTCTAGATCTAGTGGCTTTTGAGCTCTCACAGGTGTACCCCAAAAAATTTTACCATGTACCCCACGTTGACAACCCCTAGTGTAGAGCATAACATCAGCGGTGGGGGAGAGATTGAACATTGCCAGAGCACCTGACGATGTGTCATCAGGAGGTCATGGGTTCAGATCCCACCTGGCTCGAGACATTTTTTCTTCTACACCCATCTTCTCCTGTTACTTAAAAACAGCTTGATAGTGGATGAATAATCATTAAATCAATGATGAGCTGTGAATTTGTATGTCTAAAATGTTTGTCACATTAGCTGAAGGAAAAAAAGTTAGCCATTGCTGGCAGTAGTGGTTGGCATACCTAGCATGTTATTAGGAGATGTGGGTTCAAATCTCACTCACAGCAAAACCATTTTTTTTTCAGCTTACTATTTCATACAGCCGTCCCGTGGCCAAGTGGTTAGCACACTTGGCTACTGATCTAAGGGACCTGGGTTCGAGCCCCGGATTAGGCATGGATGTGTGTGTCGTTTTTCTGCTGAGGTCCTGCCATCCTCTCAGATCTCCTACTGTGGCACATAAACTGACAGGCTCCTGTCAGACCTCTGTGGAAAGCAGCTGCTTGAGGGGTTTTCCACAGTTTTTTTTTATTTATTTATTTTTATTTCATACATAAATTTTTTGTTGTTGTTCCTTCATTACCCCTACAAACATTCATCTTGCTCTGGTCACTACCTTTCACCCAGTCAAAGCTGTCACAGTTGAAATCCTATCAGTAATTTATGCCTTATATTTTCAGGCTTTTATTGAGTAATAACTGTAATATTTTATTCATCTAATAGCAAAACATATAAAAGTCATTTATAATACCCATTTACAATTGTAGAAAAAAGGGAGTTGAAAACTAATTTGGTTGTTCACATGGGATTTGAATTTGCTTCAATCACTTCTGACACAACCTCTTCTTTCAACAGCAAAAGTCAGATTGCTAAAAATAGCAATTACTAATTTAAATAGAATTTTTGAAAAATACCAGTGCATCTACACTGAGCAAGCATATCAGGAGTATCAACTCAAAACAAAGGGAAAAAAAACCTTGTTTCAAGACATGCATTTGAGTTAGTTTATCATGTGACATGTATAATCTGGGTTATTTTCGGAATATTCAGTTCATTTTAAAATATAAATATCATGAGAATGCATTTATATAGTATTTGATATGTTTTTTTTATATACAGTTCAACTGTGTAGGAGTGGCAAGCCCTTTAGAATCTTTGCAGCAACTGGCAGATGGTTCCTATTTTGTAAAATTAGTTAACCTCATGTAAGTCTGTCATTTAACTAGATTATTTTTATCTGAAATATATATTTTATATGATTTTTTCCAGGCATGTTTTTTAAATGAGTCCATTGTATTTTCCTGACTTATCAGGAGCCCATCATCATTACTCTCAAGTCTGCATAAACCAGTTAAAAATTGTAATAGTTTTAAGTGTAAATCTTCTAATTTTAAAGATTCATTATAAATCAGTGGACATACCCAAAGTGTTGGGGTTATAACATCCCTACCCATTGAGGTCTTGAATAATGTATATTTTCTAAGAAATTCCTACAAATCACACTTTGTACACCACTGAAATCAGTGGCTCATGGTCTCCTTGGGAGTCTGTAAGGGTTCTCTAAGTGATCCATGAATTCCTACAGTACCTATATTTCAACATATCGTTTTTCAATTTAAGCAATATATACTCTTAGAGATATCTAAGCAATATCAGTATGCATGGGAATCAGTTGGGGATTCAATGAATGGGATCATTGTTCCCATGCATACTGGCATCTATAAATATTGGCTTCTATGTTTATCAACTAAAAATATGGTCCATAGCCAACTCAAATTTATGAACTGTGGTGTAAGTAATTATATTAAAAATCAGTTTAAATATATATATAGTTTTATTGTTGCTTTAACAATTTGGTATCAAGTTGTAATCAGTTATCTTAAACATGTTTATTCATCAAATGTGTAAGACTACTTTTAATAGAGAATTTATTTCATTCTTTGGTTTTATTTTCAGTGAGACATCTAAAAATGAAGAAGCCGAAACAGCAAAAGAGAATTTTGAAATTGTACAGAAGTCTTTAAATGGTAATGCTAAAGTAATGTTTAGAAATAGTTTTAAAAACTACTTCAATTCATGAAATCACATAAATAATTTAGCAAATTTCAGTGTTATTAATAAGTGAAATATTGCTCAGAATAATGCTGAATCAATTATATGATGACAGGCATCAAAAGAAAGCATATTCTCTATCTCAGTATAAAAATTGACTGGTGATCTAGTTTTGCGCCTGGAATAAAAAAAACACCCTGACTAGAAATTTTTCTACGTATCTCCTTAATTTGTAATTCCTGCCATGTACATTGTACCTAAGTTGTCAGTTTAGTCATTTTGTACCCCTTATTTACCTTCAACAAATAGAAATATAGAACATCCACCTTAAAATTTAACCCTTCCAGTGTCCTGCCTGAAAAACAGGTTTCCATCCAGAGAGACCAAGCTATTTTCTCCCTATGCTCAACCAAAAAAAACTTTAACTTTATAACTTTTTTGCCAAATAACTAATGAAAGAAATTATGGCACATTGTGTGCCAAATTAATCAGTATTTAATTCTGGATTTTCTGAAAATAAAATATTTAGCAAAAAAGACTATATGTTTTAATTGGACTTCCTGTTTAAAGTTGTTTCATTTTGGAAAACCTGATGAATAAAAATAGTCCTGTTCAACATTTTTTTACTACATGACTAAAAAAAATGCATCTGACAATGCAAATAAAAATTTTATTTGAAAAAAACTAATAGACAGAAATTATTACAATGCATATGAATAGAATGGCTATATATTTCTGAATTATAAAAAAATAAATTTTTGATTTTAAGTAAATATTTCTCTTGTTTTGTAATTTTTTTCTAGATACCATACTTTGAGAAAATTCCAGGCTTTTAGCCCATTGTGCTGAGTCAAATAAACAAGTCAACTTTTGAAATTTAAAAAAAAACAGTCAATGGAAATAGGTCATGTTATATATCAAATTAATAAACATAATTCAATTATTAATTTTATGAAAATAAATATAAACAAATTTACAAGTATATTGACTTTAATAAGCCTTTTTCAGTTGATCTGGTGAAAAAAAAAGAAGACTGCACTATACAATTAAGGCTTCATTTTGGAAAACCTGATGAATGAAAATAGTTAAATTATATATTAATTGAAAGGAAATTTCCTCCCAAATAATATAATATTCAACCTGAAGTTTCATTTTTATTTCTTTTAATGATTCTTTTCAGTATGGTATATTTTTAACACGGCCAGCCTTATACAAAGTGACTTGGACTTCTCACATTCACGGGATTTTCTGAACTGGGTATGAAATAGGAAAAAACTTCCTTGGCTGCTTTTTTTTGCTAAATGTTATGAATTTTTTCTTTGGGTGTTGGAGTTTGATGATCTTGGCTAGGTGCAGAAAGGTTTGTGCACCAAAGCAAAAAAAAAAAACAGCATTATAATGTCTGTGTGGCACAGCCAAGGTACTGGGGGGGGGGGAGAGTGCCTTTAAAATCATTCAATATAAACATAAAAACTCGTGATTTAAAAAAATAATTTCTAGATGGGGGGAACGTGAAACTTTCACCATGAGCTTAGCGGATGGGACACCTTCCCAAAATTGTTTTCCCACATGACGACTGATTTCCACAGCCAGGAAATCTATTTTACTTCTGTATCCAAGACATTCATTTTCAGAAAATGGTACAAGCTCAAAATTTTTTACAAAAAAGAAGAAATAATAAAAGAAAAATTACGTATAGCCTAATGAGATGTTAAATAAAATATCTGCAACAAATTTTAACTGGCCTCCGATCTAGCATAACTTGGAAAGATTGATAAATCAGATGATTGAAAGATCGCTAATGGAGATAAATCTACAGAAATGAATTTGTTTCCATATCCAAGATCTAATTTGTTTTCACAAAATGATACCAGATCAAAGTTTTACTGGAAAAGTAATAAATAATAAAATAAAAATTAACATATAGGCTAATGCTGTGTTAGAATATCCACAGCAACAAGTTATCTGATGTAGCATAGCCATGAAAAAAATCAATATTATTAATCTGCAAAAAATCACAAATTTTGCAAAAATAAATCTGAAATGAAAAGTAAGATTTAAATAAAAAAAAAGTAAATACTAACTTTAAAAGGATATCCAAATATGCTGCACCAACATTAAACAATATTGGAGCTACTAATAGCACACAGAATTGAGATAGCATGTGTCAGCCATCTGCCTATCGTTTGCTTCAGTGAGCCATACAAAGTTAAATGCAGCTACACCCAGAATTTCTAAGAAGGATGTGTTTACTTTGAGTTTTGATTTTAAGAGTGGGAAAGATGCATAGAATGTTGGGAATGATAAATATAATTTTGGGAATAGTGAAATAGGTTTATGACATGAAAGTGTGTGAAACGGAGAAAAAAATGGTTCGATATACTTTGTAATTACTTCCAAAATCTACCTTTTTAAAAAATGAGTTTTTTTTTTTGCTTTTTTTTTTAGATTTTCGAAATTTTAAGGAAAAATTTGTTGATAATAGTTCAAATCAAACTTGTGAGCTTAAATCAGAAGGTTGCTGCAGCAAATAGGAACATTAACAAGCAAATTGGCAATACTGTTTAGTGCTTCTAAGAAATGTCAATCAGATGGCTTTATAAAATTATTTATATTGTAGTTTAATAAATTATGCATGAATTATATATTTTTATAAGTAATAAGTAAAAAAATTACAAAATTGTTTGTTTTTTTTTGTTGTACTAAAAGCGTATACATACGTCCTTGATCCCTCATTTCAGATTCTGTGATGTATATACATGACATGGATACTAGAAGGGTTAAATACTGGCAACTCTTTTCTGTTGATGCCCCTAGGCAAGCTCTAGTGTGCTTTATGGAAAATCTTGTTTATAGGACTGTAAAAAAAAACAAAAATTGGGGGGGGATAAAGGAGGTCATGATCACCTCCCCCTTTTGAAAATGCTAGTAAGGAGGTAAAAAATTATTGAACTTGTGCATCTTTCACATGTTTTTCAAGAAATTTTTGAAGAGCTTGAAAAAAATTGGGTTGGGTTGTTTTACCTCTGAGCGGCACTTTTTTGCACACCGTGGGCTATAAATGGCCAGTCACAAGGACCCTGAAGGTTCAGAAAAGGTTGGGGGAGGGGACCCACTGGAACAGCTGTTGGGAGATGATGATTGCCTCTCATCAAGGCCATCCAGCATGTTCTTTAATGTGCACAGGGTATGGCTCTCCTGCACACCGGGCCATGGCTTAACATTCCATCCGATGGACGTCAGCCTTTCCAAACCTATCAGTGTCCCCTACTGACCGTGGACAGGGCGGGGAGTTTTGCTGAGATAAATCTCAACTCTGACCCAGCTGGGACTCGAACCTGGGAACTACAGATTACGAGCCTGGCGTGCTACCGACTGAACCACCCTTGCCCCTCTCTAAAACAGAGGGGGAAATGTTATACTGTAATGGAAATCCAGTCCCCCTCCCTCACATACTTTTTTCTGGTTCAGTTGCATCACTTTGTCCTTTTATTTTTTTAGATTTAGGCCAGACTGGTCCTGTGTACAGTACAAGTTATTTTGTTTATTTTACCCTTAATTTGACAGCACATCTATGCACTGACCCATAGTTTACGTTTAGGAATGTGCCTTTGTCATCATGAGTCTATGGAGCAGTATTCTCAACCTGGGGATTACCTCTGAGGAGTAAGTCACACAATTTTCTTCTGTAGTGCAAAATCTACATCTACCTATCATGTCATCCCTTTATATACTTTTTTGGAATGCAATATTATTCTTTAATTTTGAGCATCAGTATGACTTTATATTAAAATTATTCTCATTTTAATATTAAACTTTTAATCTAATGGAAAAGAGTATATTGGTAATTATATGGTTTGTCCTAACAAAAATAGTTCTTCCCTAATCCTGTAGCAAAGAATTTAAGAATAACTTTCGTGAATTATTGTTTTGATTGTATTCATCAGATACTTTTAATGTTGTTTTTTCCCCTTAATTTCAGATTTCTTTCAGACTCATTCTGAAATCTTTATAAATTTTCCTGCTTGTGTGAATGGGGAAGAAACTGAACTTGCCAAAACAGCTCTTCTGTTGTTAAGTGCTGTAGTGGAAAATTCCCTGTCTTCTTCTAATTCAGCACTTTGCAGTCTTACACAGTTGGATGAAAGTATACAGTTAGACATTAAGGAATGCATTGAATCCGTCCTCCTGAATCGTGATGGTGCAAATAGTGCTTTGAAAGCTGAATTTAGCAATGTCTTATTTCATGGATCGAAGATAAGAGGTAACTAAAGATTTTGTAATGATATGATTATTTCATAAGGTTTGATGAGTAAAAAAATAAAACTAAGTGAAAATTGATACATTTTTAAATAATGCTAAAAATATGAAAAAATATAGATTTTTATAATTCATTTGGTTTTGAAATATATTTCCTGATATATATTTTTTTTCCTCTAAAATGGCACTAAACATTGCAATGCATCTTATACATTGGGAAAAGTTAATAATTAGAAACACTATTAACTCTTCCACTGTCCAGTCTTAAAACTGGTTTCCATCCAGAGGCCAAGCTATTTTCTCCCTATGCTCAGCCCAAAAAAATTAACTTTAAAACTTTTTTGCCAAATAACTGATGAAAGGAATTACAGCATGTTATATGCCAATTAATCAGCATTTAATTCTGGATTTTCTGAAAATAAAGTATTTAACAATAAGTTTTATTTTAATAGGACTTTTTCTAGAGTTATGTAGTAAAAAAATGCACCTGGCAATACAAATAAAAATTTATTTAAAAAAGAAACTAATAGAAATGATTATAATGCACATGCATAGAAAGGCCTATTGTGCTGAGCCAGATAAACAACTCAACTTTAGAATTTGTTTAAAAAATAACCAATCAACAGAAATAGGTCATGTTATATACCAAATTAAACAGAATTTAATTTCAAATTTTATGAAAATAAATAATATAAACAAATTTACAAGCATATTGATTTTAAGAAGCCTTTTTCAATGTGATATGGTGGGAAAAGAAAGACTGCACTATACAATTAAGGCTTCATTTTGGAAAACCTGATGAATGAAAATAGTTAAATTATATATTAATTGAAAGGAAATTTCCTCCCAAATAATATAATATTCAACCTGAAATATCATTTTTATTTCTTTTAATGATTCTTTTCATCAAGTATCGTATATTTTTAACACGGCCAGTATTATACAAAGTGACTTGGACTTCTCACATTCATGGGAGTTTCTGAACTGGGTATGAAATAGGGAAAAACTTCATTGACTGCCTTTTTTGCTAAACATTATGAATTTTTTCTTTGGGTGTTGAATTTTGGTGATCTTGGCTAAGTGCAGAAAGGTTTATGCAAAAAAAAAGCATATCATCTGTGTGGCACAGCCAAGGTACTGAGGGAGGGGGGGGGGGTGAAACTTTACCATGAGTTTCGTAGAGGAAACGCCTTCTCAAAATTGCACTCCCATATGACGGCTGATTTCCATAGCAAGGAAGTCTATCTTGCTTCCATTTCCAAGACATTCATTTTCAGAAAACAGTAAAAGCTCAGTTTTTTTAACTAAAAAAAAATTAAAGAAACATTACATATAACCTAACAGGATGTTAAAATATCTGCAACAACTTTTAAGCCGCCCTCCAATCTAACATGAAAAGATCAATAAATCAGCAGACCAAAAGATTGCTAACTAATGGAAATAAATCTAGAGAAATGAATTTGCTTCCATATCCAAGACCTCATTTATTTTCAGAAAATGATACCAGATCAAAGTTCTACTAGAAAAGTAATAAATAATAAAATAAAAATTAACATATAGCCTAATGCGATGTTAAAATATTCACGACAAAAAGTTGTAGGGTGCCATACGATTTAGCATAACTATGAAAAAGCAATATTTATCAATCTGCCAAAAGATCACAAATTTACGAAAATAAATCTACTGAAATGAAAACTAAGGTTTAAATATAAAAAAGTAAATACATACTTTGCAAAGGGTATCCAATATGCTTCCCCAACACTAAACAACATGAGAGCCATTTTTAGCACATGGAACAGAGATAGCATGTGTTGGCCATCTGTCTCAGTGAAGCATAACTAATTAAATGCAGCTGCAACCAGAATTTCTAAGAATGGCGTGTTTACTTCCATTTTTGATTTTAAGAGTGGAAAGATGAATAGAATGCTGGGAAAATGTTAAAAATAATTTTGGAATGCTGAAATAGGTTTATGACAGAAAAGAGTGAAACGTGGGGGGGGGGGGATGGTGGTACGTACTTTGTAATTACTTCCAAAATCTACCATTTTTTAAATTAGCAGTTTTTGTTAATTTTTTAGGAGATTTTCGAAAATTTAAAGAAAAATTTGTTGATAATAGTTTAAATCAAACTTGTGAGCTTAAATCAGAAGGTTGCTTCAGCAAATAGGAATGCTGACAAGCAAATCGCCAATACTGTTTAGTGCTTCTAAGAAATGGCAATCAGTTGGCTTTTTTAAATTTTTTATATTGTAGTTTAATAAAATATGTTTCAAATTAAAAAACAAAATATTATTTTTCAAGCCTGAATTATATATATTTTTATAAGAGATATATATATATAAATTACAATGGCAATAATAAATTATCACAGGAAAAGTTCTGTACACAAGGAACACTTGAAAAAATGACTTGAAAAGAATTGGTTGTCCTGACTGGAAGTCAAACCCAGGTCTCCCAGAAGCATGCCGGGTCTCTTAACCGCTAGACCACTGAGATGCTGACCAACTCTCCAACTAAGTGGCACATAAGCCTTCCTGTTTGATTCACCAGTGACACCATCAGTTATCAGGAGTTGGGCAGCCAAGCTACCACATATTTGATGGTAGTAATATTTGTCACTCACGCTCACAGCATTTTAAAAACTATTCAGTAATAAAATATTGCAGGAAAAGTCCTGTAGTACCATTAAATATGTGGCTGCTTGGCTGCCCAACTCCTGATAATAGAAGGTGCCACTGGTGAATCAAACAGGAAGGCTTATATATCACTTAGTTGGAGAGTTGGTCAGCTCCTCGGTGGTCTAGCTGTTAAAATGCACAGCATGCTTCTAAGAGACCTGAGTTTGAATCCCAGTCAGGTCAACCAAATTTTTTTTATTGTACTAAAAATGGATACATTCTTGGCCCCTCATTTCAGATTCTGCAAATGTGTATAGACGACATGGACACTGGAAGGGTTAACAAGTTAATTATTAACCACAATTAATATTAGAAGCATATTATAAGTATAAAATTTTTTTATGGCATCTTTTAGGTACACCAAACAAATATTCCAGTCCTTCTAGTCCACCTGTCACACGACGTAGACTTCGTTCATTAAGGAATTGTACAACTATTGAATCTATGGTGTCATCACCTTCTTCACCATTGAAAGCTTTATTGGAATCACCACAAATGGTTCAACAGGTAAAGTTTTTGATTTTCAGTTTCCAAATTGACTTTGACATATAAACTTTGATTGTTGAAACTTTAATTTTTTTTCAGTGTAGAGAATGGAAAAAGCATGAGAGTTCTCAATCAACCATAATGTATACTTCATATCAAATTTCTTTTTTTCAAGAAACAGATTTTAAAAGTTGCATGTCATCCTGGATATTTTCATCATAATTGGATTGCTTCTGATTCGTGCATACATTAGTCATCAGTAATATAGTAGGGAGGGACATGTTTCCTCAAACTATTAGAAAGTACTATTGTTTAGGTATTCCTAATCATTTCCCAATGGGTATTAAAAGTTAGTCTTCATAAGAAAGTAGCAGAATGACATGCACCTGTGCCAGACATAGAATATCCATTTTCAAAGAGAATGAAGTACATTTTCCAACTTGATCACCCTCTAATAGTGGAAATTTGAACTAATGGATGATTCAGAAAATGCAATGAGTAATATTTCATTGTTACCTATCCATCTATGAAGAATTTTTCCTACATCTGTCTGTTACAGCAAAGTAGTTATATATTTTCCCACTTCCCTTGGTGTAAATGGAAAAATTTCTACTCTGAGATGCATTGTCAACCTATGACTGGAATTCGAATTTTTTAACTCTCAAATGGAAGAAAAGGTTCTAAATTGCATTCTATTATAGGTAGGGACTTGAATCTGTAACACAACATGAAGTGGCACATGAGAAATCTGTGTACAAAATTTGGGACTCGTTGGTCAAGTATTTGGGAAATGTAAAGGAAATGAAATTTGTTTGAAAAGAAATCTCGATTTGTACAGTAATTAAGCTCTTGTCAACACCACAGCTTGAGAGTTGCCAAGAATTATGTCTGCCTGCTATGGATGAGACATCCATTGTCAACTGATAACTGGCTGACCAGACAAGCCTTTTATTTAGATATAATTAGAAATATTTGATGGCTCAAAACACATGAAAAGAAAAAAATAAGACTAAAAGTATGTGAGTAACAGATGAAAATTTTGATTAATTGTATTTTAAACTTACTATAATTCTATTTTAATTATTAACTGTCAGTCAGTGTGTAGAAAATTTAGTCTTTAAGATTTAATACCAAGATTATTTATATATTTTAATGTTTTATTCTTGTAAGTAAGCTTTTGAACATAGTGTTTTGCTGTATGTGATTGGCATGCATTATTTTATGGCAAATATTAGTCCATGTTTCGTGGATTTTTATCAGAAATTTATTGTGTCTATGATAGAAATCATGTTTAACTAAACATGATTTCTAACTGTTAATATAAGCTCACCAGACAAAAATTAAGTCGCCCTTGGCTGAATGATACCTAATAGCGCATAACACCTCCGTGCAGCTGAAGAACAGCTGAAATCCTGTCTGGCATGGATGCCACCAGTGTGCGGATGTAGTGCACATCAATATTTATCCACTCTTCCAGCAGCAAATGCTGCAGTTCGGCCAGATTGGCTAGGACGGCGCTTCACTCATTGCCCCAAATAGTCCCACAAGTTTTCTATGGGATTCAAATCCAGCGATTTGGCGGGCCACTTGAGATGTTCGAAGACTTCAGAATGCTCGTCATGCCAATTCGACACACTTCGAGCACAGTGCACGCGACAATTGTCATCTTGGAAGACTGGGGTATTCTTCTGGTGTTCACTCTGGAGATGTTGCACAAAAGGCGACGTGGTCATCCAGTAGCTCCATATAGCCCTTCTGGTTCAAGTGTGACATCACCGTAACCAAAGGACCTGTTTCCTCGTACGTGAAACACCCCCAGAACATCACAGAGTCTCCTCCAGCTTGAACAGAATTTGCACACTGAATGGAAGAAACACAGAATGGAATTGCATGGAAGGCTTCGTGCGGCCTATGATGTACTCATCGCCTCGCATCATTCAATTACAAGCAAAAACGTGACTCATCTGACCAGATTGCATGCTTCCAAGAGTCTTTGTGGCACCACGCCCACTGTGGCCATGCAGCCTTGTGCAGAGCTGTTAACATGAGTCTCTTCCATGGTATTCTGCTCCAGATATCCATGGCATGCAGTTCCCTTCGAAGTGTTCATTTGGAAACAGCTTGTTGTAGGCCTGCATTGACTGACGAGCAATTCCTGCCTCGTTGCAAAGTGGTTTGCCCTAAAAGTATGTGATACACTGCTGTGGTCCCTATTGGTGAGCACAGTCTTTCTGCCACAGTTCTGGCGATGATTAGCAGTGGACTGCGATGCACACTACTGCTGGAAGACCCTTTGGACAGTATGTTTCGACACACCTGCAAAGGCAGCAACTTCTTGTACACTATGCCCTTTGGCTCTGCCTAATGCAATAATACCTTTTTGCCACTCATTCACATCTTTAGCACGACCCATGTTTCACGGAGTGACACAATTGGCACACAACCACTTGTCAATGTATGAACCCCATAGCACATGGCATAGCTATTTGTAGGATGCGTTTATTACTGGTGCGCCCTCTGCTGCTGTCGAATGGACGTAACCCTCTTACAGTGGGAGATTATTAATTTTTTGTCTGGTGATTTGGCAAATGATGTTGATGAGATGAACTCTTTCATTTGAGCTGTTGATGAAACTGGTAGTAGAGTAGGTTTGGTTATAAACAGAGAGAAAACTAAAGTGATTAAAATTGGTCAGACAGGCTGTGATTCAGTTAATCTAAATGGTTGCAGTCTTGAGCAGGTGTCACAGTTTAATTATCTTGGGAGCTACGTAACTGATACTGGTGATGTGCGGCATGAGATTAACAGACAAATAGGTATTGCTGCCAGGACTTTTAAGAATCTATGGAGAGTGTGGAGAAATAGGCGTAAACACCTAAAGACTAAAATTAAACTGTATAATAGTTTGGTTCTTTCTAGTGTTAGTTATGATAGTGAAACTGGACACTTTGTAAACAATATAACAGGAAACTAGATGCTTACGCAGTATCTTGGGCATTAGGTGGTTCAACTTTGTAACTAATGATGAAGTTAGGCAAAGGAGTTTGCAACCTCCTTTAAGCAGCATATTGTGCAGAGAGAGACTCCGTTGGTTTGGCCATGTTGCCCGTATGGATAATTATAGATTGATGAAATGGTTATGAACAGTGTGCCTAAAGGCCTCAGAAACAGGGGGAGACCTAAGATCCGGGGGGCAGACAATGTCAAACAAGACCTTGTTAGAATTGGTGTGCAGTGGCCAGATGTAGCATATGTAGCTCAGGACAGATTTGCTTGGAGAACTAAATTGCACGGTCTGGTTGGACCTCTGTAGCCCATTGCTGCTTGAGAATGATGATGATGAGCTTAGTTTGCTTGAAGAATTTTATAGGCCCTATGGAACTTTTTCCACTCAGGTAAAAGAACCCAGCCCATTACATTTAACACACTTGTGAAACTCCGATGGTCTTGGAAAGGCGTTTAATCCAATCCATTGGATGGGACGTTAAGCCATGGCCCCATGTGCAGGAGAGCCATACCTTGTGCACGTTAAAGATCATGCTGGATGGCCTTGATGGGAGGCTACCATATGTCTTGCAACAGCTGTTCCAGTGGGTCCCCTCTCCCAACCTTCTCTGAGCCTTTGGGGTCCTTGTGACCTGGCCATTTAGGCCATGGTGTGCAAAAAAGTGCCGCTCAGAGGTAAAACAACCCAACCCACTTATGAAACTAAAATGTGGTCCCTACCTATAATAGTATAATATAATATTATACTATTATAGGTAGAAATAATATAATATTTTCTACCTATAATAGAAACATTTATATGTAATTGTGGACACACACAATTACATATAAAAAGTCAAATCTAATATTTATACAATTTAAATGTTAATCTTTTTGTAGCAACTGAGCATCTGCCAAAGAACAGATACTGGGATAGTTTTGGAGCTGATCATGAGGGAATGGAAATTAAATTGTGTTGCCTTGACATTTGCTTCTTCAAGTCGTCTAAAAAAACTTATTTTTCCTGAGTAATTCGAGTATTTATAGAAGTTGTTCTTTGAATATTATCTTCAATAACTGCTCTGTTCAATTTATCAAAGACCTAACTTTCAGAACCCTCAAAGCAGCAGGCAGTATTGTAATAGATATAGGGCTTCTTAAAAAATTTTCATTTTCCTTAAAGATCATTTTGAATATAAGTCAGTTAGGCCTTGGTAGTTCACTGCAGTCACAGAATGCTTACCAAGTTCAATTCTTTTAATTATATTCCTTTTCCCATTGATTGTTATTCTTTTTTTTTTACTATTCTTGGATGCCATTATTATTGAATCCAAGTGGCTTTGAAAGCTAAAACTTATTGAAAATGAAGGGTTGGGTTGGTTTTTTTTCTGAGCGGCACTTTTTTTACACACCATGGGCTAAATGGCCAGGTCACATAGACCCCGAAGGCTCAGAGAAGGTTGGGGGAGGGGACCCACTGGAACAGCTGTTGGGAGACAGATGGTAACCTCCCATCAAGGCCATCCAGCGTGTTCTTTAACGTGCACAGGGTATGGCTTTCCCGGGACCACGGCTTAACGTCCCATCCGACGGACGGCAGCCTTCCAAGCCCATTGGTGTCCCCTACTGACCGTGGGCAGGGCGGGGAATTTTTGCGGAGATAAATCTCAACGCTGACCCAGCTGGGACTCGAACCTGGGAACTACAGATTACGAGCCTGGCGTGCTACCGACTGAGCCACCCCCACCCCCGAAAATGAAGGGAATAAAAGCATGTGCATTCACTACAAGTGCTGGAAAGATGGAGTTGCAAGTGATGGTGTAAGTTCAGATAGCTTGAATTCTTACTGTGTAGATGCTGAAAAGCTATTAGAATCTTGTTTAACATTCCTGAATGTTGTTATCTTTAGGGATTGTATTAGCATAATTGAAATAAAATTTCTTATGTGAAGCATTAAGTGGGAGTGTGCTGTACCTCCATTGATGTTTATAATAATAGAAATAAATCACTCTTCAAGCAACTGCTTTCCACAAATTTGCCTTATCTAAGGCTCAAACCTGGGTCCCTTTGATCAATAGAGAAGCATGTTAACCACTCTGCCATTTTATGTTTATAAGCAGTTGTATAATTATGATAAAGTTATTAAAATTGTCAATGAACTATGTTTTTCAAAAATGCTTTCTTTAATCTTTCACATTGTTTTAATATTTAAAACCAGGTAGCTCTTCGAGAAAGAGAAAGAGAGGTTTCCAATTTGCGGCATCGACTCCATTCAGAAGAGAACAGAAATTGTGATTTGGAAACTGAAAATCAGTCTTTGCACAAAAAAGTTAGTGACAAAGGTAAGAATATTTTAATTTCAGAATTTGTAATATATTAAAATGTCAACTTCTAAACAGGGTGTTTTAAATCAAAACTATAAAATTTCCCTAATCAAATATTCCTTTAATATTTTGGCTTGGTCTGAATCATATTATTTGCACTGAAGCTTAAAAATAGAAGAAATCTAATTTCAAGGATTTTGGTAACCTTAAAGCAATTAAGTTTTACCAGAAAATTCTTGGTTCAGATATTTTCTACTTAATATATAAGGGTCATTTAAATGAAAATTGGACAGCCCTTATATCTGGGTAATGGGTTGAGTGGTCTTTGTACCCCCACATAGTGAAATGGGTTTATGTTAAAGGAAACCATCAACACCAGAATAGAATCAATTATCGACTCGAATGTGATACACATTGTGTGGATTCCAGGAAAACTACATGGAAGCATCTGAAGTGCAAGATGTTGACATTTTAGTGTGATTATTAGGGTTCACTGTTGATTTAGTTTCTGGATTGTGGTGACACCATGAACTCACAACAATAAGGCATGCAATAAATTGGAAGCTCCTGGAACTTTTTAGCGAAACAGTTTTGTTGTGTGATAACCTCCACTGCCATACTGCCCATATAACTAGAAGAACGGTGAACAGGTATGGTTGGTTCATAATCTGCAGTTCACAGATTTGAGTCCTAACTTGGTCAGCATTGAGATTTATCTCTGCAAAACTCCCTGCTCTCAGTCAGTAGAGGACACTGATGGGCTTGGAAAGGCTACTGTCCATCAGACGGAATATTAAACCATTGCCCCATGTGGAGAAGAGCCGTACCCTGTGCACGTTAAAGAATACACTGGATGGCTCTGATGAAAGGCTATCATCTGTTTCCTAATAGCTGTCCAGTGGGTCTCCCCCAGTCTTTTCTGAGCCCTTGGTGTCCTTATGATCTGGCGATTTAATCATGTGTGCAAAAAAGTGCCTCAGAGGTAAAACAACCCAACCTCCCTATAGTCATAGCACCTTCCCTATTAGTTTTCACATATCTGAATCTCTAAAAAATGCCATGAAGAGAAGCTGAAGTCTGACAAAGAGGTACATGGCCACAGACTTTCTCATGTCACAGCTAAAGCCACTCCAGGAAAGAGGGTATCACACTGCTAATTTCATGTTGGGACCAATGTCTCAATAGGCAAGGTGAAGAGGAATAGATCAATAAATGATTTACAGTTCATTTATGATTTGGCCGCTTTTCATTTGAATGACCCATGTAGTTTATGCATGAAAAGATTTAGAAGACAACTTTAAAGAATCAAAGCTAAATAATTTAAACATGTCAGTTTTGGAATACTTAGCATATGTGTGTATAAAGGATTTAAACTATGAATTTGTGTTTATAGGAAGTTAAAATTTCTATCAGTATAACTAGAAACAGTGCTGATATGTGGTGTGATTGCTATTTTGAAATTCTGTATAGTGCCTATGGTGGGAAAAGATATAAATTTCCTGGGTGAAAACAGAGAGGCATTTTAATAAGTTGCAAGTCAAAAAAAAAGTGTAATTTTTTTTAAATTTCAAAATAAGTAAAGTAGTAATATTAATTCTTATTAATTGCAGTATTTGCAAACCATCTAAATACACCTGAATATTAATCCACCCTGCCCACGGTCAGTAGGGGACACCGATGGACCTGGAAAGGTCGCTGTCCATCGGATAGGTGGTTAAGCCTTGGCCCCATGTGCGAGAAAGTCGTATTCTGTGTGCGTTAAAAGCACGCTGCATGGCCTTGACGGGGATATCATTGTCCCCCAACAGCTGTTGTCCCCTCATCCAACTTTTGAGTCCTCAGGGTCCTTGTGACCTGGCCATTTAGCCCATGGTGTAAAAAAAAGTATCGCTTAGAGATAAAACAACCTAACCCAACCCTAAATATTAATACTCTTCATCATGGCCTGTATGACTGAAAGAAAATTGCAGTAAATGAAACTTGCATTTAAGTAGATGAGAATTCATAACAGACCTGCTGGTGGTAGTCATGTTTGGCTTAAGATATCTTGGTTGCATTCTGTATAATGAATATCACTATGAAATATACTTTAAAATAAAAAGTAAAAAAGATCTGTTTGTTGCATATAAGTTGGTTTGCTGATTTTGTTAGCAACTAAGTCTATATTTCAGATATTAAGTATTCATCATTATTATTGTTTTAGAAGAGGAAAAATATCTTGAGAATTACTAATATAAAAATGTTAATATTGTCAGTAAAACCATACTATCTTTGTAATATTCACAATTGTGTTCATTTTATTGCAGAAAATTGTTATATTCAAGAAAACTATTATATGATTTTGAAAAGTGACTATTTAATTTAAAATGAATGGTATAATTTAAAAGCAAATTCAACTTTCATATTTTGTATTCATGCTACTATGTTACTCTAGAGGATTTTTTTTTTTCTTAGAAAGGGAAATTTTGGAGCTGAAAGGAAAGGTTGGCCGCCTTCGTAAATTTGAGAATATAGCTGTTGACTCGGCTGCTTGCAAATTAAGTGAAGAGAGGTACAAAGCTGAGATACAAAGGTATGAATATGAAAGTATTAACTTGTTAGAGTATTTTTCTGTTTATTGGATGTAATTTTTTAATTCAAAATTTTCACATAGCATTTTAAGAATATACTTATTAATTTTACTATCTCAATGATTTAATAGTATTGCATTGACTTTAGATAAGTTGACTATTGCTAAGACCTGGGTTTGAATTCTGGTGTTGACATGAACATTGTGTTTGGTGTTTGCAAAAAACCTTGTATAAGCTACAAAAGAGCATCTGGGTTTGAGTATAAATTGGAAGAGAAAAATAATTGCTGCTACCATTTATATTCAGAAATTTTCTTGCTCATGTTTCTATTTTGTGAACTTTTGCTTATTAATACTTTGAGTGTCATTAGTTTTTTTTTTTTTATTTCATTTAATTTTTCACTTTTCAAATTTTAGTAACCTGGAAATGAAATGTTGGTTATATTACAGGTTGTAGGTTTTTTCTAAACAGAAATAATTTTCAATTTTTCTAAATATAAAAATTTCCATTTCAAACCATAACATAATTCTTACCCATTCATTCTTCCCCAAAAAAAGTATTTTAAACCTAGAAATTAACCCTTTTGTGCTTGTGCTATCATGATTATGTGCATCAACTGTTGATGCACATATTCATTCTTTTACTCTGCTGTGCCATATATAGTCAGTAAAAATATTTTTAAGAAAAAAAAAGTATTAAATGATATTCTTATCTAATTCAGTCTCCCCCCCCCCCCTAGATCCAGCTGTGATTTCAAGTATGTTTTTAAACAGTATTTCACGTTGAAGAAACACAAGTCATCCAAAATGAGCTCTTTTTATATTATTGTGTCTTATTTATGAGATGTCATTTATATATAAATTTTATTAGATTTACAATGTTCAAAATTTAAAATAAAAAGTTCCAATATTTTTGTTTTTGCAGCTTACATCTAAGGTTACAGGAATTTGAAGGCTGTAAATCACTTGTTGGAAAAATAGAGGAAGAAAATAAAAACTTAACAAATTGCAATTACATTATGAGTGAAAAGGTAAAACACTTTCTGGAATATGAATTAATTCTTTACTTTCATACATTTGTTTTGAAAATTAGTAGGATATATTTCTCTAAAATGCTAAGTAAAGGGTAAACCAAAGTGAATCAAACTTAGCTCTGTTACCTGATATCTGTAACATATTTGTCCCATCATTTTAAATTCAATCTGTGTTGTCACAAAAGTTGTAATTTTTTTACTATTTTTAATGTGTATCACTTCAGAATGTTCTCCATGTGAATATTCAATCTAACCAAACTTTTAACTTCTACTCCTATAAGGTAAGGCATCACCATTCAGTCAGGATTCATCTATTCTTAGTAGAAATAGACCACACCTACACAATGTACATGCAGCATTTTCTGTTCCCTGTGAATAATGTTCTTATTTAGTATAAAATAGTCTAGAGCAGTGGTTCTCAACCTTTTATGCTTCCCGTACCCCCTGGAAATGTGTGTGTAACTGGTGTAACCCTTGTATAGATAGATAAAACTATAGTTATAGTTTAACAATGGTTATTTTTACTTTGTTACTAGATCTAGGGACTTTTGAGCTCTCATGGCATACCCAAAAAAATTTTTACGTGTACCCCATGTTGAGAACCTCTAGTCTAGAGAATAAATTCTCTGAACATATGCCAAAGATTGTCCCACAATCATTCATTAATTCTCAAATGCTTTTTATGCATGTTTAAGAATTGCATGCAAAGCTTAAAAAGAAATATGTACTTTAAATTATTTTTTAAATAATAATTACAATGAAAAATTGTAGAAATAAATAAAAGAATGTTTATTTCAATAATTTATTTCACAGACAGCTACTTGAGAGAGTTTATATATATATTCCTTTTAACCATACTTTGTTAATCTTACCTGCAATGTAATTAGTTCTTGTACTTAGGCCTCTAGAATATTTTTTATTTATAAATTTTAGAAACTTCATTTATCGATATCAGACAAGATTTATAAGAATATGAATAAACTACTCTTCAAGTAGCTGCTTGCCACAGAGGTCTGACAGGAGGCTGCCAGTTTAATGTGCCATTGAAAGCTATGAGCTTTGCAGGTCAAATGATAAAATCTCTCTACATCTGTGTTTTGTGAGATGACAATGATGATGAATAAATATATTATTATTTCAAAAAAAAAAATCTGTGAGGAAGGCAAGACCTCAGCAGTAAGACAACACTGAAATAGCCATGTCTTATCTGGGACTTGAACCCATATTCCTGTGACCAATAGCCAAGCGCACTAAATACTCAGTAACTAGGAAAAGTGCACAAAATGCCTTCATATACCTTGTTAACTGAGGTAAAATATTTTTTAAAGGGAAGAAGGTACTTCCCTACACAAAAGGTGGAGATAACCTAGAAGCTTTATTGGGCTTGTCCTGTTTTCTCATGCAACATACTAACACATACACATGCACACTGGTTTAGTAGTCATGTATGCTAGCCACTAGACTAGGTATGGGCTTTAGTGAGGAAAAGGAGTACTACTTCAAGGATAATTATCCAGTGATGCCATTTAATCCAGAAAGGTGGATTGAGGTATTTTTTTAACCTGGGGAGAGACTCATAGTATATTTAATTGATAGGTGAGATCTAGAGATGAGTTTTTATATAATAATACAAATGAAACTCCTTCAGTGTGGCAACTTTGTAATTTGGGCTGTGCCTAAACTTGAAAAGAGCACTTGATTTGGTTTCCATACAGTTTACTGATAGAGAATAGAATTAGTGGAATAACTTATCATAGATAAAGTTATTTAAAAATAGGAAACAAAGTTAAAAATTTGTGTGAGTACATAAAGGAAAAAATATTTGTGTTGCAAAGTATTCAGTGCTTAGATCATTGTTTAAATTTGCCTAAATGATTCCAATCCCATACCATGGCCAAGTGATTAGCATGCTTGGCTACTGATCAAAGGGACCCGAGTTCGAGCCCTGTGTATTGTCTTTATGCTGAGGGTCATCTTCCTCACAAATCTTGTCTATGGCATATTAAACTGGTCAGACTCCTCTCAGACCTCTGTGGCAAGCAGCTGCTTGAAGGGGTATTTATCATTTATTTTAAACAATTTCTGCAATTTCAATATAAAAATGTGTAATCTTCTTCTTGGTGTAAATTAATGATTATAATGGAATGTTCTTTCAACATATTGGTGAATATTGAAATGCGTGAAACATACTTTGCACATATTGAAGTTGTTAGAAGTAGATGGCAAAGTAGTATTGATAATGCATTGAGAAATGTCGTGAGACCACAAACTTTAGGGTGATGAATAATTATGATTACTTGGCAATACTCTGTTATGATTTTATGCACATATTTATGACCATGCTTGCCAAAACAATGGTTTTCTAAATAATAAAACTGCAATGCATTTTTATCTTCAGGTAAACAGTTATGAAGAAATAAAGTCATCCTATCAAACACTTGAAAGACAGCACAAAGACCTAAATGATGAATTTAATATAACAAAGGAAAGATGCCAAAAATTAGAAGAAGAAATTTTAAATATGAAGGCATCTTTGAAAAATAATGAAAGTTATTCTGCCATCACAAAACAATTGTATGAAGAGGCCATGCAAGAATTAAGAAAACTTCAGTTTTCACCAGGTAATATATTTACAATAAAAAAAAATAGAAATGCGGTTATTGTTTTTATAATTTCATATGAATAAGAAATTTATTTAAAAAATGTAAAAATAATTCTTCACTTAAAAACAATTTGAGCAAAACAATTCTAATCTGTGCTGAGTGACAGTTTAATAAAAACCCATACACATCATATGCAATTTCATAGATCTCTTCCTATTTCAAGTTCAGTTAAAACAGACCAGCAAAAGTAAAATTTCTGAAATATTAATGCCAAAATATAATACACTTTTTTGCCTTATTTTTTACTTTTTTTTATATATAGTATATTTGATATGATATCAAAGTAAGAGCCTGAAGATATGGATTATATATAATGCTCATTTAGTTCTTTGCATTTACAAGAAATAGTCCTGAAATTAAAATTGAAGTGATAATTGAAGGAAAAAATATGCATTCAATTTTCTTTTTTGGTTAATTTTAGTAAATCTCTTCTTATGTTCTTTGCAACCAACTACACAGTCATTGCTTGAACAATGTCTAAATGTGTCAAGTTACAAGGTAGATAAACACGTCAAAACAGCAAAAAAATTCACTTATCATTCTATGGTACTGATGTGTGAATTGATTACTATTGTTTTAGCTCCTGGCCTTTATCACAAATATCAACTATATACATTTGAAACTGCTATTAAAATAAATTAATCCTAAGTAGCTGCTTGCTACAGAAGTTTTTCAGTATAGTATACCATAAAGAAGGTGGTCTGTAAGTGATGCAAGACCTTGGCAGAAGGATTATACAGGGGGAAAAAATCCATGCCTTATTTGGAACTGAAACCCAGGTCTCTGATCTGCTTGCAAGTATGCTAACCACTCTGCCACCAGGATGGTATCTAATTATTCAGAGGTTGAATTATCCACTGAAACTTTTTGAAATTGGAGTATACTTGAGTTTTCCTTTTACATCATATAAATGAGAATAGTTGCTCTGAGATTATCTGAAAACACTTTCATAAGAACTCATCTATTAATAATTTGCTTTCATAATTCAGTTAAGAAAAGTTACTTTATTACACATTTGGCATAATAAGTTGTAAACTATTCTGGTTTCTAGCCTCAATTTTATTGCTTATTTGATATTTGCATCTGCAATATTTATGATGGTATTTTTCTACATCTGTTTTGAAAAGATTTTCTTTGTATTATTACAAATTATATAAACTAATGTTAATATCCAAGCTCATTAGTAATTGTTTTAATATCACTGTACTCTAATATGCCTGTTTAATATGCCAAAACACAAATAAATTCTAAATTATCAGATTCTACATGATACAATTATTCATGGCTTGATGCCCTAACTGAAGCCTTTGACCTAGCAATAACTTTTAACTGTGTTGCTTCACAAAAATTAGAGAAGTGATATATGCATATGCATAAATTGTGGTTGGTTTGACTACATTGATAGAATGCAAAATTAGATTAACGAATAATTAATGGGGGGGCCTTAGTTGCTAGCACGCCAGGCTTGTAATCTGCCCCACCCTGCCCTCCATCAATAGGGGACACCAATTGGAAAGGCTGCCATCTGTCAGATGTTAAACCATGGCCCCTTGTGCAGAAGAGCCACACCCAGTGCATGTTCAAGATCATGCTTGATGGGAGGCTTCCATCTGTTTCCTAACAGCTGTTCAGTGGGTCTCCTCCCAATCTTCTCTGAGCCCTCAGGGTCCTTGTGACCAGATAATTTATTGTATAAAAAAAAAGTGCTCCTCAGAGGTTGGGTTGTTGGGTTGTTTTACCTCTGAGCGGCACTTTTTTGCACACCATGGGCTAAATGGCCAGGTCACATGGACCCCGAAGGCTCAGAGAAGGTTGGGGGAGGGGACCCACTGGAACAGCTGTTGGGAGACAAATGGTAGCCTCCCGTCAAGGCCATCCAGCGTGTTCTTTAACGTGCACAGGGTATGGCTCTCCCGCACACGGGGCCATGGCTTAACATCCCATCCGACGGACAGCGGCCTTTCCAAGCCCATCGGTGTCCCCTACTGACCGTGGACAGGGCGGAGAATTTTGCGGAGATAAATCTCAACGCTGACCCAGCTGGGACTCGAACCTGGGAACTACAGATTACGAGCCTGGCGCGCTACCGACTGAGCCACCCCCGCCCCTCTTCTCAGAGGTAAAACAACCCAATAAATAATATCACGAAATGTGTTGCCAAATATAAAATCTTCAGGAAAAGTGGCGATCAAAAATGAATGGGTTAGGAACACAATAAACAGAATCTTATTTTAACCTACAGGAGTTTTTACTCAGAATAGATGGATTTGAAGAATAAAATTTTAAACTCTGATTGGGTCTTCACAACCTTTAAGTGATTAAAGATTTTGTATGCATGTAGTAGTATATATAAATATGGACTTTTCTCTTGGTGCTAGGAGCTGTTAATTTCAGAAGCATATGATTTTGTTTCCTAAATAAAAATTCTAGAGCCAAAAAAAAAACACTGAAATATGCACAATTGGTACTCTACCGAATAACATTCATTAGATCCATGAGTTCAAGTTCTCCACAGAACAATAGCTCTGCATGATCCCCAAAATGCAGAACTGCCCCTGATCTCTCAAAGTGTGCATGTTAAAGAACTTTCTGAATGGCTTTGATGGGAAGCTTTCATTTGTCTCCTAATAGTTGTCCAATGGGCCCCCTTCCCCCACTCTTCTCTGATCCTTTGGATCCTTGTGACCTGATCATTTGACCCATTGTGTGCCCAAAAATGCAGCACCAGAGGTAAGCAACTCAAAATTACTTTGTCTTTTATTTGGGTCTTTTAACCCAATCTTCTCTGATCCTTTGGATCCTTGTGACCTGATCATTTGACCCATTGTGTGCCCAAAAATGCTGCACCAGAGGTAAGCAACTCAAAATTACTTTGTCTTTTATTTGGGTCTTTTAACCCAATCTTCTCTGATCCTTTGGGTGCTTGTGACCTGATCATTTGACCCATTGTGTGCCCAAAAATGCTGCACCAGAGGTAAGCAACTCAAAATTACTTTGTCTTTTATTTGGGTCTTTTAACCCAATCTTCTCTGATCCTTTGGATCCTTGTGACATGATCATTTGACCCATTGTGTGCCCAAAAATGCTGCACCAGAGGTAAGCAACTCAAAATTACTTTGTCTTTTATTTGGGTCTTTTAACCCAATCTTCTCTGATCCTTTGGGTCCTTGTGACCTGATCATTTGACCCATTGTGTGCCCAAAAATGCTGCACCAGAGGTAAGCAACTCAAAATTACGTTGTCTTTTATTTGGGTCTTTTAACCCAATCTTCTCTGATCCTTTGGATCCTTGTGACCTGATCATTTGACCCATTGTGTGCCCAAAAATGCTGCACCAGAGGTAAGCAACTCAAAATTACTTTGTCTTTTATTTGGGTCTTTTAACCCAATCTTCTCTGATCCTTTGGGTCCTTGTGACCTGATCATTTGACCCATTGTGTGCCCAAAAATGCTGCACCAGAGGTAAGCAACTCAAAATTACTTTGTCTTTTATTTGGGTTTTTTAACCCAAGGCTCTTTCCTACACTGTTTTATTCCAAACTTATTTATTTATTATTATTATTATCTTTAATTATACTTATTATCTTATTATTAATTATTTTTTATTATTATCCCAAGTTATTATTTTATGATACTGTTATGGTTTTTAAGCAAAGGCTTGTGATCAGCTGCTAATTTAAGCAATGTGGATTTCTGATGGTACTGTAGTAACTTTGTGTAATTTCATTGCTAATTATGTTTCAAAGAATCGAGGCACATTATTAGCATGGCCAATAATTTATTAATTGAGTTGCTATTGATTTGACTGTGTGAGTGATAGAATCCAAAAAAAGCTTTATATTAATAACGTGAAACAGTTTTTTTTTTTAATTAAATGTTTTAAAATTTTAGTTCTTTTTATTTAATGTTTAGGAATCTGGATGCACTGTATAATGTCTGGTTGGGGGCCATGGCCCTTTTCCCCCTCTGGGAATGCTAGTATGGGCAATGGAGAGGTAAAAAATATTAATCTTATGAATTTTTCTTGCATTTTTTAAATATTTTTAAAATGGAAGGGGAATTATTACACTATAATGGAAATCCAGTTTCTTGCCCCCTCCCCTAATTTTTGCTAGATCTGGGCCTGCATATTTATATATATATATATTTTTCTCATTTTAATTATATGAGCCACTAATAGCTATTTGTATTGAATTAGATGTTTTGTGAATTTTAAATAATATATATATTTTTGTTGTTGTTGTTTAGCAGAGCCACAGCAAGGTGAAACTATGAAAACTGCTGTCACTGATCTTCGTATAGGAGAACTGGAAACTGTTATAAATCTTCAGAAGAATGCTCTGACTGCTTTAAATGTAAGTTCATTGGAAAATTAATGTTTTTAATCTCTGTATAATCTTAACATAGGTGTCAATCACAGCATTACCTGGGTGACATTTTAACATCAATATATCAATAAATATTTTGTGGAAAAAATTTTGCCGACATACAGGACTTGAACCCGCATTTCTCCAGAAATATGCCAGAGTATTCTTACTGATTGAACTAATGTTGGCTCATTTTTTTCCCCACTATTTTAAGACTAAACTTTTCACCGATGATTTTCGCCACCAACCATTAGTGCCATCTGTGATCAATGAGTGGCAATTATTCCTTTTTATGTTACACTGAGTAAGATGGAAATAATAAATTTTCCACAAAATATTTACTGTATAATCTTTGAATTATTGTGCTTAACAGCATTAAACATTTAATTAATGGGTAATTTTGGGATGAACAGTGTGGGTTCAGAGGTGCTAGGGTGTGAATAAACCAGTTTTTTCCTTACGAAAGGTTTAGAGCAAGCATTCCGAAATTTTCACTGGCAGTCTACTTTTCAGTAACCAAGGCAATTCATAGACCATAATATTAATGTATTATGCTGATTAAATGGTATAAAAATATGAGAAATGATAGTACAATATAATATTTTAATAGAATTATTGTGAACACATTACTAGTCTCTTTTATCAGAAATGTCTGACTGAATTCAACAGCTTTCCTACATTTTTTTTCCTTTTGAGAATGAGCATAAACTACTTCAAAGTGAAGCTATTTCCCAATCATATGAAACAATTAGTCCCCTCTAAATTGACAATCCTTCAGTTCTTTTGAATGACTGTGCTCTTGAGCAATTTTTGATGATAAACTAAGAGTGATCCTTCCTTGACTGTTGAACAAAAATGTTGATTCTTCAATTTATTCAATTGTATACTCATAACATACTTGTCATCTTTATAGTTGTCATATGCTTCTTGAGGCTGTTTGTGAGCAGCTGGAACAATACCTTCATGAAACACATAATATTGTGTACTATAGATAGAAAGTTATAATATCAATTAGAGGAGATCTTGATTGGCAGCCAGTAGCTCAGCAGTCAGAACATCTGACATGCTATCAAGAGGTCGTGGGTTTTTGCATCCCATCTGGCTCAAGACAGTTTTTCCTCTAAAATTGATTCAACATTAAACTAAGAGTAATACCTTCCTTGATAATTCTCAGCTTAATTATCTCAGGAGTTAAGTGACTTGTAATGTGCTACATGAAATAGATAAGAGAATAGAAACTGCTGATGAGACTTTTTCAGAATGTGAGGAGACTGGGGAAAAATAGGCATATGCATCTAATGACTAAAATTAGGCTTATAATAGTTTGATCCTTTCTGAAAACTTGTACCCTTTGTAAACAGAATAATAGGAATATTGATGCTTTTGATTCTAGATACTTATGCAATATCTTGGATATTAGGTAATTTCACTAGATGAAGGTGAAGTTAGATTATAAAAAAAAGTCAAAAGCCCGCCTTTTATGGAGCATTTTGTTTAGGGAGAGGCTGCATTGGTTTGGCCATGTTGCTTGACTACAGATTAATGAATAAAGTTATGAAAATGTGTTTAAAGGCCACAAAAAAAGGGGGGAAGGTTGTCTACCTACACACATTGGCCACTGAATTAGAAACCTTCATTCAATACCGAGTTGGACCTCCTTTAGCCCGAATTACAGCACGGATGCAGTTTGACATAGATTCCACATGGTGTTGGAGTGCCTTTACATCTCCAGCATACCAGGCATTCACCAGACAGTCCTTTAATTGGCTCAGATTTGACAGAAGAGGACTTTGTTCCCAGACCTGTTTTTCTAACATGTCCCATACATTCTCAATGGGGTTCAGATCCAGTCTTTGTGGTGGCCAGGGAAGATGGTGGAAGTTGCTGCCATGCTCGCTGAACCACTGCTGAACACATCTTGTGCAATGGATGGTAACATTGTCATCCATGAAGCAACTGTCACCTGCTGTATAAAAAGTCAACATTGCAGGATGGACTTGATCGGCAGCAATGTTCAGATAATCCTGGGAAGACACCCGACCTTCCAGCTATATGAGAGGATCTGTTCTGTACCTACCAACAGAACCTGCCCCACACCATGATACTGCCTCCAGAACCTTGTTGTGTTTACAAGGCAAGCAGGGTCCATTGCTTCATGGGGCTCCTGCCAAACTCTTTGCCTACCATCAGTACAGAAAAAGTTGTACCACAAATCATCGGCCCATGACTTTTTTCCATTCTTCTAGTCACGGTGTTCCTGACACCACTGTAAACAAACTTTCCAGTTCTTCACAGAAATCAGTGGTTTCTGTATAGGCATGCGACTGCTAATACTGATCCTCTTCAGTTCCCTGTGCATAGTTCGCTGAGCTATGGGTCGGAAACAGTCTTCATTGAATGCTTCGGTCAATTGCTGCACACAGGAAGTCCTGTTTGTCTGTGCAAGCCTTCTCATATGACAGCGATCTTGTTCCTGACAAATTTTGATCGCACTACACTTACACCTCTTAGACAAGCAATGTGGGTTATTTTTCAACTGATTAAAAACCCGAGATATCTCACCTTTTGAGAAACCAATCAACTCTGCTGTTTTTAAAATCGTCACTCCAGCCAGGCAGGCACCCACAATAAGCCCTTTATCGAACTCCAAAAGATACTTTGTTTTTCCCATTGTTATCAACACTACTGATGATTTATTGACGAGCATCAGTCTTCAATAGTTGCCTAGATCACATGGTGATGCATGTGACCATGTGTTTTGCATATATGCCGTGCAAGTGACATTTATGTACATCTGCATTAAAGGTTTCTGATTCAGTGGCCGGTGTTTGTACATTGTCTATCCACTGTAGTGGAGTGGGTAGGCAGTGTCAACTGGAACCTTGTTAGAATTGTCTTCTAGTGGTCAAATGAAACAGCAGTATCTCAGAAAGGATGTGTAAAAAAAAAGCCAAATTACCCAGTCTGGTTGGATCTGTGTAGTTAATGATTGCTTGTGGTTTATCTATGAGGATGTATGTACTTGAGAAACAAGGATTGACTCAGTAGCATGCCATGATCACAATCTGATGTCCCCAGGTTCTGCAGAATATAAAATAAATTTAATCTTTACTACTATTAATAGAATCATGTAATTCCTTATAAAAAGTATCAATATTGATTGAATCCCACAATAGATGTACTGAGTAACAATATAAAACTCTGGAGCTTTATTGAAATGGGACACTAAATTTTTGTGTATTCAATTCAAATTCAGCTGCAGTCATTTATGTGCCACTGTTAACTAGTCCTTTCAGTGAACAAGATTCCCAACTAGTGTTTTGGTAGGACAAAAAAAAAACTTCTAAATATTTCAATTTCCCTTTTGAATTTGGACAATACACTTGCCAGTGTATACAGACTTTGTAACCTCTAATGCTCCTTTATTTCAAATCCAACTTTGCCGGCAGTGATATTTTCTTACTGGTCTGTATCCTGCTCTTGGGAAGGAAGGTCCAAATGATTCAGGAAATATTTCTGTTCACTGATGTAACTATATTTCTCAGCCTGTGACAGGAAATCCATAATTTGTGCACTTTTAAAATCATTCTGGATGATCTTGATGGAAGCCTTTCCATCTGCTGTTAGAATCTGTCACATATGTTTTCTTTCCCAACATTTTTTCATCCTTGGGGCTTTGTAATTTTGTCCATGTACCTCCTGTGCAGTGAAAAAATGTCACTAAACTATTCATATTTCACTTAGCATCTGAATCTTTCAGTCATGAAAATCAAGTACAGTATCTTTATTATTATATAACAAATATGCAGCTCCTTATTTGTAATTAAAATGATAGAATGACATTATTTTATATTTGTTTTAAAACTATAATTTTGTTTTTAGGAAGAAAAAAATCAGTTTCAAGCTAGTCAAATTAGGGCAGAGGAACAGGTGACTAAATTGAAAATGCAACTGGAAACAGAAGCATGTAAATTTGAACAGTTCCAAAAGCAATATGAAGATGAACAAAACAAGTTTAAAGCTGAGATAGATCTAATGAGCAAAAATGCTTCTCTTCTTAAGACTCAATTAGAATCACAGGTATCTGAGAAAGAAATGCTTGTTAGTCAACTTCAGTATCAGTGCAATTCCATTAAAATTGAAAAGGATGAATTATCAAAAAATATGGCATTACTAAAAAGAGAAAAAACAGAGTTGGGAAATAATATCATAAAACTGAAGGATTTTGAGACTGAATTAAAAAACAGTTTAACAAATTTTCAAAGGGATATATTTAGTCTCAATGAAAAATTATCTGCTGTTGAAAATGAGAAGCAAACACTCATTAATACTAATAAAGAAATCAAGCATGAAACTGAATGTTTGAATGAAAAGCTCATGAATTGCAATAATATCATTAAAGATTTACAAGTACAGCTGGAGGTTTTATCTAATGAAAAAGTGGCTATTAAGGAACAAAGTGAATCTTTTGAGGTAAAGTGTAATATTTTGACTGTAAACTGTAATGTCACAGATAGAAAATTCAAGGCGCATTTAACTAAATGTGAACAAGAAAAGATTGCTTTAAGAATTGAGATTTCAACATCCCAGTCAAAACTAGAACAAAAGAGTAAAGAAATTGAACATTTGAAAAAACAAATGAAAACGATGACTCATCATAAGATGGAAATAAATCAGCAATTATTAAATGCAAATTGTAAATTAGAAGAGCAAAAAATGGAACTGGAAAAGCTTGGCAATGACCACAAAAGCCAATTGAAAGAATACGAAAATATGCTTAAAGATAGTGAAATTCGTGTTGAGGAGATGAAAGCAAAATATCTTCAAACCACTGATGAGAAGGACAAAATAGAAAAAGAAATGGCCAGCATAATGAATAACAACCAAACCTTGGAAATGGAGCTGGGAAAAGCAAATGAAGCCATTCAACTTAATCTGGCTGCTATTGCTACAGTAGAAAAAGAATACTTAATTTGCAATAAAGAGAGAAAGCAACTAAGTGAAGTAATTGAAAATAAAAAAAAAGAAATTAAAATGAGATGTGATGAGATTAGGCAACTTCAAGAGAAATCCAATATTTCAAAGGAAAAGAATGAAGCAGTGCAAGCACAGTGGTCAATAGAGCAAAGGCAGCTAAAAAAAAACATTGAATTGTTAACACAAGAAAAACAAGAAATTAGAAAAAAGAGTCAGGTAAGAATTTTTTGATTTATTCATAACTGTTTTATACAAAACTGAAAAAACTTATAAAATTTCAGATATATCTCAATCCCAAAGCATTTATAAAAAATTGAAACAATGCCAAATAGCTAGAAATAGCAATGGTCAAGAGTTTTCAAAATTCATTATGTAAAAATAAGTGAGATTTTGCTTGATTTTGTCATAGCTGACAAAGCTAAATGTAATAGTAATTCAACTTAGCCTTTTTCAGAGTGTATAACCTCTGCTTTCCATGGTATTTGTTATATTTTGTTCAGTTGTCTTGCTAAAAAATGGTATGATATAACTTGTCAGTGTACCTTTTGTGCAGTGAAAAAAGTCACTGAAATTCTTGAGTTTTCTGAAAAATAAAATATATCTGTATTTTCTTTACCATAAAATTTATGCTATATTTGAAAAACATTGCAAATTTAAACAAAGATTTTTTTTAAATATATTAATTTTTCTGTTATATTTCATAAACAATACTACTGAACACTTAATTTCTTTCTGAGTTTTATACAAGTAAAGCTATTATATCACATAATATCAAGCAAGCATAGGTTAACCCTATAGGGTAATGAACAATCTTAAGTACAGAAAGGAAATTGTCTTTAACTGAATGGGATACCAATCTACAATCTTCTGATGACACAAAGTACTTGGTAGAGCATCTGGCTTTATCGTATCCAAACCTGGTTAAAGATAGTCCTATTTATTTAAGATTGTTCATATATCTGCAGGTGCTACCTGAGATTCTTGATATTAAACTAATCAGTCTTACATTTAACTATGCATAGCTGATTAAAAATGTACCATGTCTTATGACACTCAAGACTGTCTGCCTGATTAATGCACACAGATAAGAGTGTTTCATTGATCAGACTCTTCAACTTCAGTCAAAACAACTAATAATACCTCTATGGTTTGGTGCTCTCAATAATATAGGAAATCTTGCTTGGTGACTGGTAGCATCAGTGTAGAGTATCTAATATGTCATCAGGAGGTTGTGGGTTCATATATCACCAGTCTCAAAGTAGTTTTTCCTCTTACTAACCCTTAACCCTTTAATTCTCACACCATTGTATACTCGGAGAACAAGATGTCATCCACTGTCCCATACCCTAATATAACTCCTGATGATAACTCCTGATGATTTCTGTGCTGTCCAATGTTTGAATTTACTTGGGTCATGCAGTTGAGCCTTTCTAGCACTAGATAATGTAATTCTTTATTATTTCCATATAATAGAAAAAATTGCTCCTTAAGCAGCAGCTTGCTACAGAGATCTGACAGGAGCCTGTCAGTTTAATACACCATAGAGAATATCTACAAGGAAGGCAAGACCTCAGTAGAAGGACAGTACAAGAAAGAAAATCATCCATGCCTTATCAAAGTCCTTTTTATCAGTAGCCAGGCATGCTTAACTACTCGGCTACTGGGATGGTATTATGTTACTACTGACAAAATTAATGCAAGATTGATCACTTTATCATTATTGTAAGGCAAAGTAAAAAATATCAAGATAACAAATAAATCTAGATATTTAATAACAGTTTCATATAAAATATAGTTCAAAGTGTGTGGAGTAAATGTGGATCAACCCATCATAACTTTTATATATTTTTAGCACTAGAAAACAACTGAAATTGAAAGCATTAACAAAGTGAATTAACTCAAATTATCTAACATGTACTGAAATGAAAACAAAAAAAATGAACTGAACATGAAAAAAATAAAATTCTACGTTTTCCTCCCTTATATTCATATATCTACACTGCATTTTGGGAAATCAAAACCATACTAAACCATAATGTATATTTCGAACAGCAAATCAAAACAGGAAGCTTCTTTGGCTATGCAGTTTTTTCTCAAACTCAAACTATCAAAATTTTACATGATTTCATCATGATTTTTGCATCTTTGCGACAAAGTCTATTGTAACCTAGAAAATTTTGTGACAAAAATTTCATTTATCTCCTTTTTTTTCTTTGAGTGTCTGATATCATTATTCGAAATTAAATACTATGGTAAAGTTCATTTTAAAAACTTTGTTTCCTAAGCATTGAAGATCATATACTCAATGTAAGAACATTTTCTCCCTAAAATTCACATATATATAACCATTATTTTATTCACCTCAGGTCTAAATTTATTGCATTAATAAAATTTCATCTAATTTTGTCTTTACAATTTTGTTTCAGGATGAGAAAAAACAACTTCAAGCACAAGTGTGTAAATTTGAAAAACATCATAAGCAGTATGAAGATGAACAAAGCAAGTTGAGAACTAATATGGATCTAATGGCAAAAAATGCTGCATTTCTTAAAACTCAGCTAGAATCTAAGGTATCTGAAACAGAAATGCTTGAAAAACAACTTCGTCGCGAGTCAAATTCCTTTCAAATGAAAACTGATGAAATGTCAAAAAGATTGACAGTTTTAGAAAAAGAAAAGACTGAGTTAGGAAATAATATTGCAAAGCTGAAGGATACTGAAGTTATTTTACAAAACACTCTGTCAAATTTCCAAAATGATATATATAATCTCAATGAAAAGTTATACACTATTGAGAATGAGAAACAAGCTCTTATTTGTATTAACAAAGAGCTTGAATGCAATGTTGAAAATGTGAATCAAAGCCACATAAGAGAAATAGAACAAAAAGAAACTGAAATGAGGACAATATCTTCTGATTATGAAACTGAAATTAAGCATCTCAATGAGAAGTTTGTAACTACAACTCACAGCTTAGAAACTTGCAAAACCATGCTACAACAGTTAGAATCTGATCATGCTGGCCAGTTGAAAGAATATCAAAATAAACTGAAGGACAGCGAATTTGTTGTTGAGGAAATAAAGGCAAAGTATCTTCAAACCATTGAAGAGAAAGACAGAGTAGAGAAAGAAATGTTAAATCAAATGATAGTCCTAAAGAACAATGTCCAAACCATGCAAGTAGAGCTAGAAAATGCCAATGGAAACATTCAACTTAATATGGATGCTAAGGCTGCTGTTGAAAATGAATATTTAATTTGCAGTAAAGAAAAAGAACAATTGAATAACACTGTTGAAGATCAGAAAAAAGAAATTGAAATGAAATATGACAAGATCACAGAACTTGAAGAGAAATGCAATATTCTGAAAAATAATAATGAATTAATTGAAGCGCAATGGTCAACAAAGGTAATGCAACTGGAAGAAAACGTTAAAATCTTAATGCAGGAAAAACAAATTCTGGAGAAAAGTCAGGTAAAGTTATAATTATTTGTATAATAGTTTTTTTACCTGAGTGTTTAATCATAAATAGAATTATTCAAATTCATGTAATACATTACAGTAAAATCGCACTTTTTTAACCCAGTGGTCCTTTATATGTTTTCTACATAATTTTCATTCGAATTATTTGGCATTGATTAAAAAAATATATAGATGGAAGATAAGATGTATGGGCATATAAAGTACCATTTTGTTTTAAAACAGTATAATATTCAAAGTGCATATTTTTTAACTCTAATGTAGTCACATGATAATGCAGAATGAAATGCATTACTAGCATTGTTCAGACAACAATACTAGATTTATTAAACTTATAAAATAAAATCAGTACAAAACTTTTCTTCTACACCAGTAATTTTAGTTTAACCATTAAAAAGAGTTATCTACAGTTTCAACAAGCTGTTTCTATTTTGATTTCATGCTGCTTTTACAATTTCTAGAATTGTACTTTCTAATAAATGATTACCACCTAGCACCAAAAATGTTCAAGAAACGTGTGGCCAGCAAAATTTTTGCAGTCACCTTTTTTTTAGATTGCTGACTGTAACCTTTCACAATTAATATTTCAAATAATATCACTTTTTTTTCACTGCTTAAAATCGTTATAACAGAAAATAAACTAAGAAATATGTGCATAATAAGTATAACAGAGTTTCAAAAATCTGGAAAGTTCCAGACTTAGACTTTCCTGGATTCGAATCTTCCAGTTTTTTAGAAGCCTTGCCATTATTTTTTCATGCTGCAAATTGTATCAGGAGAAAGTGTTTCACCACTAACTTTTAACCCAGTGTCCATGTTGTCTGGAGAATCTGAATAAATGGGCCAAGGACTTAATGTATACGTTTTTACAACAAAATAATAAAAATTGCCTTTATAATTTATATATATATCTTATAAAAATATATAATTCAGGCTTCAAAAATAATTTTTGTTTTTTTAATTTGATGCATATTTTATTAAGCTACAATATAAATAATTTTATAAAGCCATCTGATTGCCATTTCTTAGAAGCACTTAACGGTATTGCCAATTTGCTTGTTAACATTCCTATTTGCTGAAGCAACCTTCCGATTTAAGTTCACAGTTTGATTTGAAATATTTCCTTAAATTTTCGAAAATCTCCAAAAAATAACAAAAAAAAACTGCTATTTATTAAAACGATAGATTTTGGAAGTAATTACAAAAGACGTACCGCAATTTTTTTTTCCGTTTCACACTCTTTTTCTGTCATAAACCTGTTTTAGTATTTCCAAATAATTTTTATCATTTTTCCCAGCTTTCTTCAAATCAAAACTGAAAATAAACACATCCTTCTTAGAAATTCTGGTTGCACTTGCATTTAATTAGTTATGCTTCACTGAATCAAACAAGACACAGATGGCTGACACATGCTATCTCTGTTCTGTGTGCTATAAGTGTTTTTTACAATTTTGGTGCATATATATCTCTGTAAAGTTAGTATATTTTTTACATTTAAACCATAATTAGTTTTCATTTCAGTAGATTTATTTTCGGAAATTAGCAATCTTTCGGCCGATTGATAAGTATTAATTTTTTCATAGTTATGTTATATCGTATGGCCGGCCTACAACTTGTTGCTGTGGATATTTTAACATGGCATTAGGCTATATGTTAATTTTTATTTTATTATTTGTTACTTTTCCAGTAAAACTTTGATATAATATCATTTTCTGAAAATAAATGATGTCTTGGATATGGAAGCAAATTCATTTCTCTAGATTTTTTTCTTAGCGATCTTTTGATCGGCTGATTTATCGATCTTCTTGAGTTATGCTATATCAGAGGCTGGCTTAAAAGTTGTTGCAAATATTTTATTTAACATCTCATTAGGTTATATATATAATTTTTCTTTTATTATTTCTTGTTTTTTTAGTAAAAGAACTTTGAACTTATACCATTTTCTGAAAATGAATGTCTTGGATACTTAAGCAAAATAGACTTCCTTGCTATGGAAATCGGCAGTCATGTGGGAGGGCAATTTCGGGAAGGGCTGGTGCTTTGGTGCACAAACCTTTCTGCACTTAGCCAAGATCGCCAAACTTCAACACCCAAAGAAAAAAATCATAATGTTTAGCTAAAAAAGCAGCCAAGGAAGTTTTTTTTTTCTATTTAATAACCAGTTCAGAAAATCCCATGAATGTGAGAAGTCCAAGTCACATTGTATAACACTGGTCGTGTTTAAAATATATGATACTGAAAAGAATCATTAAAAGAAATAAAAATCATATTTCAGGTTGAATATTATATTATTTGGGAGGAAATTTCCTTTCGATAAATATATAATTTAATTATTTTTGTTCATCAGGTTTCCCAAAGTGAACCCTTAATTGTATAGTGCAATCTTTTTTCACCATATCACATTGAAAAAGGTTTATTAAAATCAATATCTTGGAAATTTATTTGTATTATTTATTTTTATAAAATTCATAATTAAATTCTGTGTAATTTCATATATAACATGACCTATTTCTGTTGATTGAATATTTTTTTAAAAAATTCTAAAGTTGACTTGTTTATTTCACTCAAAACAGTTGGTAAAAGCCTGGAATTTTCTCAAAGTATGGTGCCAAGAAAAAAATTACAAAACAAGAGAAATATTTACTTAAACCAAAAAATATTTTTTTTTGTTATTCAGAAATATATAGCCATTCTATTCATGTGCATTGTAATCATTTCTGTCTATTAGTTCTTTTTAAATAAATTTTTATTTGCATTGTCAGATGCATTTTTTTACTACATGACTGAAAAAGTCCTATTAAAATAAAACATATCATCTTTTTTTTTTTGGTGAATACTTGATTTTCAGAAAATCCAGAATTAAATGCTGATTAATTTGGTATGCAACATGCCATAATTCCTTTCATTAGTTATTTGGAAAAAAAGTTCTAAAGTTAAAGTTTTTTTTTTTTGGCTGAGCATAGTGAGAAAATAGCTTTGCCCCTGGATGGAAACCTGTTTTTCAGCCTGGACTGGATACTGAAGGGTTAAATGCCATGCTTTTACTCGAATCTCTGTAGCCAGCTACGCATGTACATCTTCAGATTATAACAGAACTGTTAACTTATTCATCACTTTTTCAGCAAACATTTGCCAAAATGTTTAGAAAAATGTAATACTATGCCTTTGCTGATATTATTCACAAAGTACTTGTTATTCAAACTTTTGCACTTAGCAATAACCTTATTTTACTTATAGTAGTAAATAAAGATTATTTATAAGGTATAATAGTAAGTAAATAAAGTAAAATAAGGTTATTTATAAGGTATATTTAGAAATCTTTTCACATTGCGTCTTTTTTCATAAATGGCAGACCAGCTCCATATATTCTATACAGACTTGGCAAATTAATTCCTTTTAAAAGATAGGAAATTTTTTTATTTTGGTAAATGAAATGAATTGGTCCAGAAAAACTATTAATTCCTGTTATATTGTAGGAAATTAATAGTTAAGAATTAATATTTCTGGACTTTGGAGCAAAAATACAACACTGGAAAATTTATAAGGTTTTTGAAGCTCTATTGTATAACTAAAAGTCTTAAGTAGTAGTGTTGCTGCATTAGAATTGCATATGTTCAGCTGTACAACACAGAACGATACAATGTATTCTGGGAATTGAAATAGATGTGCAAAACATTCAAATTAACGAAAATTGGAAACTTAAAAGTAAAAAAAGGTTTAGAACAAATGTTTAATGACCTTGTTAGTTGTTTTTTCTTCTGTTATCCAATTTTATATATCATCATCATCATCATCATCATCAACCTCAAGCAGCCATGGGCTACGGAGGTCCAACCAGACCGTGCAATTTAGTTCTCCAAGCAAGTCTATCCTGAGCTACATCTACTGCATCTGGCCACTGCACACCAATTTTAACAAGGTCCTGTTTGACATTGTCTGCCCACCGCATCCTAGGTCTCCCCTTCTTTCTGAGGCCTTTAGGCACACTGTTCATAACCCTATTCGCCAATCTATAATTATTCATACGGGCAACATGGCCAAACCAACGGAGTCTCTCTCTGCACAATATGCTGCTTAAAGGAGGTTGCAAACTCCTTTGCCTAACCTCATCATTAGTTACAAAGTTGAACCACCTAATGCCCAAGATACTGCGTAAGCATCTGGAATCAAAAGCATCTAGTTTCCTGTTATCTTGTTTACAAAGTGTCCAAGTTTCACTACCATAATTAACCCTAGAAAGAACCAAACTATTATACAGTCTAATTTTAGTCTTTAGGTGTATACGCCTATTTCTCCACACTCTCCATAGATTCTTAAAAGTCCCGGCAGCAATCCCTATTCGTCTGTTAATCTCATGCCGCACATCACCATTATCTGCTACATAGCTCCCAAGATAATTAAACTGTGACACCTGCTCAAGACGGCAACCATTCAGATTAACTGAACCAGAGCCTGCCTGACCAATTTTCATCACTTTAGTTTTCTCTCTGTTTATAACCAAACCTACTCTACTACCAGTCTCATCAACAGCTCGAATGAAAGAGTTCATCTCATCAACATCATTTGCCAAAAGGGCTAAATCATCAGCATAATCTAAATCAGAAATTTTCGTATCTCCAGCCCATTTAAGGCCAAAATCTTTCCCTTGAAGTGAATTTCGCATAACATAATCAATAACCAAACTAAAGAGAAAAGGAGACAAAATGCACCCTTGTCGAACACCAGAAGTAATGCTAAACCAATTGCTACAAGCCTTACCAACTCTCACACATGACTCAGTGTTATTATAGAGAGCTTTCATTATGTTAACTAACTTGTCTGGTATACCATATGATTTCACAATCAACCACAAATTATGACGATGAACAGAGTCGAAAGCCTTTTTGAAATCAACAAAGCTAGCAACCAAAGGTTTCTGAAACTCTAAACATTTCTCAAGAATCTGCCTAAGTGAAAATATCTGATCCACACATCCCCTACCACTTCTGAATCCACATTGCTCATCACGCAATTGACTGTCAACCAGATTCTTAATTCTATTAAGCACAATCATGGAAAGAACTTTACCTGGAACAGAGAGTAGGCTAATACCCCTATAGTTATCACAAGAACTGCGATCACCTTTTTTGAAAATAGGGATAACAATAGCTCTGGTAAAATCCTTAGGAACCATGCCTTTATCATAAAAGATATTCAGAATTTCAGTCATCCAAATGGTAACCGAAACATTTCCAGCTCTAAGCATTTCTGTAGTAATTTCATCTACCCCTGGGGATTTATGAAGCTTAAGTTTAGAGACAGCCAAAATAACTTCGGATTGTGTTATAGGGCCAACATTAAAGCCACCAATGCATCTATCATCATTGCAAACAATGGGAATAGAACTAACCGTATTGTTTAGTACATCACTGAAATGCTCAGCCCACCTAGCCATGACAGAATCCTCACCTTCTACAACCTTACCATGTTTATCCTTCAATCCCTGTATACCTGTCCGTTTTCTACCACACAAAACATTAACTATCTGGTACAGCTCTCTGCTGTTGTGCTGTCTAACTGCTTCCTCGGCTTTGTCAGCCAAACCATCAAGCCAAAGATTCTTATCGGCAGCTAACTGATCTTTTACACGTTTATTAAGTTCTCTGTAATGCTTTCTATTAGGACTAGTAGGGTATTGATTAAGGACATTCCTGCAGTTCTTTCTTTCTGAAATAAGCTCAAGTGCCTTATCACTCAGATAATTCTGCCTCTTCTGCTCCTTTTTTCCTAAAAGAGTACTGTTAGTATCCAAAAAAGCCTGTTTAAAATGATCCCATTCTTCCTCAACTTCAGTGGTAAGCATACCATGACTGTCATAATGACTAAGTAACCTATCATGGTAAGCTTTGGCTATAACTGGGTCTTTCAGAGCTTCAGTATTAAAAGCAAATTTTTTAACCCTAGCACAACACTTTTTAAGTTTAAGTTGCAAGACACTTTTAACTAGGTAATGGTCAGATCCAATTTCAGCTCCCCTATATGCCCTGGTATTTCTAACAGAACTAGCCCATTTGCTGTTAATTAATATATAATCAATCATATTCCTATGCAGCCCATCAGGTGAAACCCATGTGTACTTATGTATGTCGCGGTGTTTGTAATATGTGTTAGTTATTCTGAAACCATTGAGTTTACTTACCTGTAGGAGACGTTGCCCATTGCCATTGCAACTACCAATACCAAAAGGGCCAATCACCCCTCCCCAAAGGTCAGAGTCAGTACCAACTTTGGCATTGAAGTCACCAAGAACAAGGGTAATATCTCCTTTCTTGACAGAATTCAAAATATCCTGAAGTTGTTCATAAAACCTATCCTTCTCATCCTCATCGGCATCCTCAGTGGGGGCATAACAGCAGATAACATTCAAGTCTTTAACGCTTGTCTGAAATTTTGCTGTAAGAAACCTTTCATTAATGCACTCATATCCTAGAAGAGCATCGCTAGCGTGTCTGCTGAGAAGCAGACCCACGCCTTGGTGATGCTTGTTGTCGTCCCTCCCTGAAAAGAGAAATTTAAGATTATTTTTAAGAATCTGACCTTTATCTGTCCATCTGGTCTCTTGCAAGCCGAGAATATCTAAATTATAATGGTGGAATTCTTGTGTGAGGACATCAAGAGAAAAAGCTCTGTGCAGAGTCCTCACATTCCAACTACCTATGGAGAGAAAATGGTTAGTAGGATGTTTAAAGAAACTATGTTTATTGAGAGAGGGAATGCCGACAATATCAAACAGTCCCCTAATCGCAGACATGGGGCAAAGACCCGTTCCCCCACCACTAAAGGCTGAAGCCATCTACACTGGAAGACTTCCTCCAATGTAGAATTTGACGATGCCAATAGAAGCAAAGAGTTCGGGTGCCTGCGATGACCTCTGCTCAGGATTATCCACCAGCTGATAAACATATCCTGTGAATCTATTTACTTGGGGCTGTCAACCCACAAACAAACAGAAAACACAGCGGAAGATTTTCCCTCCACAGAAGCCCACCAGTGCAGCAAAATCAGGATCCATAATCAAGCTCAGAGCCATATATCTGTCCAGTCCAGTGGGTTTATATGGTCAGCACCAGGACCCTGTGTGGTTGACCACTCCTCAGCAGGGTAGAAAAAAAAGAAAAGTAGCCATAGTTGTCCAGATCAGTAGGCCACACTAATCTGGCAGCCCTCCCCTTCCGTTCACTTCCACAAGAGAGTATCTCTTTTGAAAGTTACTAACGGTCCGCACCACGAGAAGGCGGGGTCGGACATTAGGTGCTAGGCCTGGCCGGTTCTATGCATCATCACAGGATTTTGATGCATAGCTCTCCTTCCAGTGACTACCTAGCTACCATTTACAGACTATTTTTTTTTTTTTTTTTTTTTATATATAGTAATATATTATATGCATATTTTAGCCTTAATTTAATTATTACTATTAACAGCTTATGAGCTTCTAAACATAAGGCCAGTAAATATATAAGGTCATTAAAAAAGTGAGAAACACTTGTAAAGGTGTTTTCATTTATAAGGATTTGAAGATTTAAAAAAGGAAAAAGGTTCCTTGCCTATATGGAGCTGCATCAATCTCCCACAGTTATGTGAAACTATATAGATACTTCAACTTTGATCCTTTCCATTTACAAAAAAAAAAAGATAAATCACCATGTAAGAGCTAACATTTTTTATCGCATTGTGAATACAGTGAGACCAATTATGTAGCCAGAAAACATTAGGTATAAGGAGAATATTTTTATTTGTTTTTACTAAAGTTTATAAATGCATCTGATAGAATTATGAATGGGTTAAAATCAAATCAATACATGATACTTGTTTCATATATCTTATTTTTCTAGTGTTTTATTTCTCCCAACTTTATTGCAGAGTGCATTTTGTGTGATGGGATATTGGTTACTCTTGTTCAGTTGATCCAATCAAATGGTTTTTTTAGTACAGGTCTTTTTATTATTAGAACCAGCAGTTTCTGTTTCCACTTGTTTCTTGATAATTATGGATCAAATGCAGAATGGAATAACAAATTTTTTTATCAATTTTAGTTTTTCTTGACTAAATAGCATATAAAATTGGCAATTTATATTCATCAGTTGGTGCCACATTAGTAGATTAACCCTGGAATTAAGCAGGGTTTTAAATATATATATATTTAGTTTCCTCCATTTATACTGTAAAATTTTCAAAAAGTAAAAGAGTAAAAAATTTTCGACAGATAAAAAACAAAAAAAAAATATAAGAAACAGTTCTGATTTTAACTAAAAGAAAAGATGTAAATTTTTGTTTATTTGCATTGGTATAAGTTCAGTCCTAGGATTTTGCTTGAATTTCACTACACCTATTGCAAATCAAGAAACATCTCATATACTCACACTGTCCCAGCTCAACTGCTTCTGATGTCACAAGTTATTTGAAACAGTCTCAAAGTACTTTAAGATGATCAACAGGTGGTTTACCATTTTCTGAAGTATGAGTTCCAATACCTTTATCTTGATAAGATAAATGTAGAGCCATTTTGTGCATCTGAAAAAGATCTGATTGGGGTGACCAACACATGCACAATATATGGAAGTTTCGTTAGTAGAGAAACTTCACTATTGAAAGGTCAGATACCATTATAAATACACTGCTGGCCATTAAAAGTGCAACACCAGGAAAGACAAGAGATATCAATGCCATATTTAGTGAATACATAGCTTATGTTACAAGGATCGAATGATTACAAATACAACTTGGTTAGACTTGTGGAATACAAAGAAATCAGTATCTTGTGTAGCCACCATGAGCAGCAATAACTGCTGCTGCACAGTCCGGCATTGAGAGGATGAGACGTCGGATGTGTGTTTGGGGAATGTCAGTCCATGCAGTTTCGATACGTAGCCAAAGTTCGTCTGTTGTAGCAGCTGCTGGTGTCTGGTGTGCTAGTCATCATGAGATCATGGACCAGACATGTTCAATTGGGAACAGATCCGGTGAACATGCAAGGCAGAAGTGTCACATGGTGGCTATCCAGGAATTGTTGGACAATGCATGCCACATGTGGTCGGGCATTGTCCTGTTGGTAAATGGCATCAGAGAGCCCCTGAAGATAAGGTATGACCACAGGCTCCAATACCTCAGTGATGTAACGCTGGCTGTTCAAAGTACCGGTAATGTGTATGAGGCGCATGCGTGAGTGGAGTCCAATGGCACCCCATATCATAACATCAGGGGCTGCACCTGTATGACGCTGCATCATGCGTGTCTCACAGCCTGTCACTGTAGTACTGCCAGATACGGATTCATCCATCATGGTGCTGCATACTGAAGCGGGATTCGTCTGAAAAGATGATGCAACGCCATTCACACATCCATGCGTGATGTTCGTGGCGCCATTGCAGTTGATACGCCTGTGTTGTAGAGTCAATGGTAGCTGAAGCAATGGCCGCCTAGCAAAGATGCCCCTATGCTGCAGACGACGTCGAACCTATGTGCTGACACTGGTTGATGTGCAACACACCCTAACTGTTGAGCTAAGGTGTTTGATGTGGCTGTATGATCATTCAAAGTCATGCACACTAGATTTCTTTCGTTCGTTTGTGTAACAGGGTCGTTGAGATCCCTCACATTGGTGAGTTCATTCCTCCTCTACCCACTGGCGCCGTATTCTCATCACTATGGCAGCATTCTGTCCAACATGAGCACCGATGTCTCGGCACGATAATCCACCTTCCCATAATTCCACAATTCTCCCTCGATCAAAGTCAGAAATCTGGTCATATGGATGCCGTGTTGTTTGACAGGGCATACTTTATCCTTTAGTGCACAAGAACTGCGATCAAACACAATTCCAGTGCTTTACACCAGCTCTTTCTAATCTCCTTTATACCACTTCCAGGGAGCATTACTGTCACACATGATGTGCATATGTGCTGCGCTTTGAATCATTTACATGTTCTCCCATGGGCTACTCATCTTGCATATTTCAGGACAATTTGATGAGTTCTTTCTGGTGTTGCACTTTTAATGGCCAGTGGTGTATATAGTATCTCACTGGGACTAACAAATTACTTCGATAAAGGGAATTTTTTTTGTGATAAAGGTGTTTGTTAGGTAGAAATTTAACTATTTCAAAATTAAAATTGGTTTTTTTACATTAAAATTAAATCTGGAAACCTAAACCCATAATTATTCCTTCATTGTAATGCTAGATAATGATTTAAAAGCTATAATATATAAATAAGCTTTTTTATGCAATAAATATATATTTTTGTACAATTTTTCCCAAATAACTGCTTGGTTCATTAGTTTTATTGCTTTTGAATTCAGTGTCTATACTGATAAATATTTCTTATATACCTTTAAGACTTATTAAATTAGGAAGCTAGAATTTGGGAGGTAAGAACTGAGTTATGTTTAGTAGACTAATAATGATCTAAATCTTTATTCTACCTTACCAGAAGTTAGTTCTTAATATTGAAAGCACAATAATTATAAGAATTGTAATCACATTCCAAATATCAATATCTGTGCTATTATCATTTTTAATTTTTTTTTTTTTTTTCAGGAGGAAATAATTCTTCTGAGGAAAGAGATATCTGATTTATCTCAAAAGGTGATGCTTTTACAAAATCAACTGGAAAATGATTGTTCTGAATCAGGAAAGTATAAAGTTCAGAGTGCTGAACAAATGCAGTCATTAAAGTCTCATATTGATGGACTGACTGAAAATATAACCTTGGTAGAGGAGAGAGAAAGGAAATTGCAAGAACATCTCTCTAAGTGTCAAACAGAAAATAGTAATTTAAAATCAGCTCTTTTGGAAGTTGAAAAGTATATTTGTGCCAAAGTAGACAATGTAAGACAAATTACAGAAACTTTTTCAAGTGATTGTGAAAATCAAATACTGCAGAAAGATCTGTGCTTTTCAACTACAAACGATGGATTAAAAAGTATCGAGAATAACTTTAAAAAATTGGAAGACGTTTATAAAGATTATGTAAAAATGTATCAAGCTGAGGTTTATAATGTACATAATGTATTAAAAAAGCACCAAGAAACTCTTTTAGAAAAGGATACGATTTGCAGGGAAAAGGCTAATGCATTTGAAAGCCTTCAGAGCGAATTTCAAAAGCTATCAGAAGCACTCAAAGACATGGATCAAAATTTACAAAAGACGTTAGAAAGAAATGCAAGCATTGAAGAAAAATATGGGAAGTGTTTAGAAGAAAAAGGGACATTGAACAGAATTATTGTTGAACTTAAAGAGGAAGAAGCAACAAATAAATGCAAAATTGAAAAACTTAATACTCTCATTGGAAATATTAATTTAGACTTTGAAAGGGCTAGTAACGATTGTAATGTAAAGCAAGATGAAAATTTGAAATTGAACTCTGAACTTGAACACTTAATATCTGAAAAAGCCCATCTGGGAGAAGAAATGACATTATTTGCAAAGGAAAATGAAATGCTGAAAACAAATATTAAGGTAAGGCATTTTTCTCTGACTGCAATACTATCTCCTACAGTGTTGTTCTTTATTTTGTGATATGTTACATAATTGTCTGTTTTTACTATATCTTGATCATCTTAACATTACAATAGCCCCTCTTGTAATATGTTACCTGTAATGCAGATTTACCTACATGTTTATGTGATATGCTAATCGATACATATAACATAGTGAAATTCTTTCATACAAGGTTTAGTTGGATTTGTACAAGAGTAGCATTGGTCATTGCATCCCCTCCCCAGTATGTATATTGTTAGTGCAATGAAGAGGAGTGTTTATTTGTAATATCTTCTTACTAAAATATAATTTGGTCTCTTGGGAGTTGATTTCTTCCCTCCCCCTTAATTTAATCTTAAGAGTTGTGTTGCATTGTTTTACATCTGAGCTGTGCTTTTGTAGACAGAATGGGCTAAATGGCCAATTCACAAACGTTCAGAGTTGGTTAAGGGAAGAGGTATCCAGTGGACAGCTGTTGGCAGATAGATGGTAGCCTCCCATCAAGGTCATACATGTTCTTCAACGTGCATAGGGTATGGGTCTCCTCCATCTAACAGAGAGTGGCCTTTCCAAGCTCATGGGTGTTCCCTTTCTGACTGAGGGCAGGGGTTTGCTGAAGATAAATCTCAATGCTGCAGATTAGGACTCAAATCTGGGAACTGCAAAACACAAGTCTGGTAGTCTACCAACTGGAGCCAAACCCTAACCCTTTAACCTTAAGATTCTATGTTGCATACCTTGTGATGAATCCATCCACTGTGTGATAAAAGTCTAATGTACTCGAGATATCGGTAGATATGAAACTGAAATAAAAAAAAAACTTCAAGCAGCTGCTTGCCACAGAGGTCTGACAGGAGCCTGCCAGTTTACACCATAGTTAGAAGGTCTGTGAGGATGGCAGGACCTCAGCAGAAAAATAACATGGTTATCCATGCCTTACCTGGAACTCAAACCCAGTTCCCTTAAATCAGTAGCCAGGGATGAGTGGTTAGTGCACTTAAACTTATGCTTGGGCAGTTCTTTGGATTGTATGTTTTAAGATACTTGGGTTGAATTTAAGATGTTTTCATTATCCTAAAAGTATTTAATAGTTTACAATGTAAGGGGTGGGGATTGGCTCAGTTGGTAGTGGTCATTGCTCATAATCTGCATTTCACAGATACAAGTTTTATCTCCACTAACCCCCACCTTGCATTCAGTGAAAAAGGTACACTAATGGGCCTGGATAGGATTGTGTCCATCAGATGAGATATTAAACTATGGCCCTGTGTGTAGGAGAGAATCATCCCCTGTGCATATTAAAAGATACGCTGGATGGCTTACCTGTAGGCTAAGTCCTAACAGTATTCAGTGGATCCCTTCACCTAACCTTCTGTGAGCCTTTGTGACCATTCTGTACAAAAAAGAAATGGCCAACTACCCTTAATGTATAAATTATGTGTAGTGATAGTACATTTATGAATTTTTCAAATACAAGGAGTCCTTGTTTTATACAAGGGATGGGGCGGGGGTGGCTCAGTCTGTAGCGCGCCAGGCTCGTAATCTGTAGTTCCCAGGTTCGAGTCCCAGCTGGGTCAGCATTGAGATTTATCTCCGCAAAATTCCCCGCCCTGCCCACGGTCAGTAGGGGACACCGATGGGCTTGGAAAGGCCGCTGTCCATCGGATGGGACGTTAAGCCATGGCCCCGTGTATGGGAGAGCCATACCCTGTGCACGTTAAAGAACACGCTGGATGGCCTTTGATGGGAAGCTACCATCTGTCTCCCAACAGCTGTTCCAGTGGGTCCCCTCCCCCAACCTTCTCTGAGCCTTCGGAGTCCATGTGACCTGGTCATTTAGCCCGTGGTGTGCAAAAAAGTGCTGCTCAGAGGTAAAACAACCTATACCAAGGGATTCATTTCTAGACCATCTTTAAGTAAAATCATCTTTAAATGGGACTGATTTCCCATAGAAATATAATTTGAGAGGGTTGCCTTTCTGAAGATTTAGACATTGAAAATATAATATACATGCTAATATGGTCTCTAATAGTATTGATTTAAAAATGTACTTCATATCTGAAGATTAAATAGCATTTAAAAAAACGGAAAATAATTCCTATCTTGAATAATGCTTTATTAGTGTGAAAGATGATGACAAAGGTGAAAACAATACACTGTTTTGACAGTCAGTGAAACTTGCATTGTGCATAGGTTAAATAGATACTATCTTTAAATTGGGGCTGCATCATTTGTCCATGGTTTGAGAATGGCTATTTATTGAATTTGAAGTGTCATTAAGGTGAAAATGTTACTAATCGAGAACACATAAACCAGAGACTGCTTGTATTTAAAATGGATTACAAATAAAGTTGACTGTAATATGTAGATTATATTATTTTCCTATTAATTTCATCAAATTATGGTATTTTCTTTCATTGCAGGATAAAGAGGAAGAATTGTCTCAATGTATAATTAAATATAATGGTTGCCTAGAATCAATCAAAAAGGAGAAAGATGAAATAAATAAATATTTTGAGAAAATGTTGACAGGTGTAAAAAATAAACCTGAGTATAAACTACTATTTAATGAACAAATGACTAGCCTAAAGTGCAGTGAAGAAACTCGTTTTTTTGAACAGTTCAAAATTTTATATGATTATTTATGTGAACAACAAAAAGATAGGCATGAATTATTCTCAACGGTGACAGAACTGAATAATATTATAGCAGGTCAGCAAGAAATTATCAATCAGTTGAATGTTATGAACGAAAAGATGCCTTATCAGTCACTACAAAAGAATGTTTGCCAAATACAGCAGGGTGGGTATGATGCAGAAGAAAAGCAAAGTAACTTTAATAAGAACATTAAGGCTGTAGAATTTAAGCATCATTCATCTAAATATGAGCTAGAGGAACAGAAAGATATGGCTTCAGGAATTAAAGAAAGAGACTCTGAAGATGTAAAAGAATCAGCACAGCCATCGTATCCAGAAACGCTGCTTATGCAAGTTATGACTGAATTGGAAAGTTACCGGAATCTGTATCAAAAGCTTCAAGAGGGTCACATAGAGCATATGAAAGGTTGCTTGGTGGCAATGAAAAAAGACAGCGAGATGAAACTTTTGGAAGAAAATCTAAAGGAAATGACAGATACAAATTTCAAATTAGAGAAAAAGATTGAAAATTTAGAAAATGAAAACCAAAAGTTATTGGAAAAGCTAGAAGATATAGATAGGAACTTGCAGACTACAATAGAAAGTAAAGCGACAGCAGAGAAAGAATACTTCATGTGTGTTGAACAGAAAGAGAAAGATATAGACAAACTTCAAAAAACTATTCAAGAGCTTCAAGAAACTGCAAAAAAAATGGAAACCAGTAAAGAAAATGTAAAAAATATGGCAGCTCTTATTGCCAATCTGACTTCAGAAAACAAAGCAAATGAGCAAAAATACCTTGCTGAAGTCTCAAAGAAAGAAGCTTTAAAAGAAAAGATTAAATTGTTGCAAAATGAAAACAAAAAGCTAAAAGCAAGTTCTGAGGTAACTTTTATTTCTTCACTATCAGTCTTTTTTTTTTCTTTTTTTTTGAGGCCGTCCCATGGGCAAGTGGTTAGCGCGCTTGGCTACTGATCTAAGGGACCTGGGTTCAAGCCCCGGGTAAGGCATGGATGTTCGTGTTGTTTTCTGCTGAGGTCCTGCCATCCTCTCAGATCTACTGTGGCATGTAAACTGACACGCTACTGTCAGACCTCTGTGGCAAGCAGCTGCTTGAGGGGGTATTTATTTATTTTTATTTTTATCAGTCTTTTTTAGTACGTTATTCATTTGATGATAAAGATGCTATTTGCTTATTTTATCATTTTATGTTGTTAAAGAAATAAATATCCAAAGATTGAATATTTTCTTTTTATTTTCGAATTTATTTCTGTTTAATTACATTGAGATAACTCATTTTATAAAAAGATGCATCCTTTTCCTTGTATTGGGCTGGATAACTATATAACAGTGATCTATGATGGAATTGGCCATTCTAATAACTTACAAAAATATTTTTTTTTTAAATGTACTTTTCGAACTATAATCAAAATATTTCACAAATTAACATAATTTTATTCTAATTTATTTCTTTGATTTTTACTCAACAAATTTTTTTTTCTAGTAAAAATCAAATTTCAAGTGATCAGAATAGGAATCTGAGGATGGCTTAGGTGAATTCCATCACAGATCATTATTATGCAATTATTTAAATCAACAAAACCAAAGTTTTTTTCAATATAACAACAGTAACAGCTTAAAATATTTATAAAATGCTGTCTCTGGACACATTAAACTTCAAAAAGAAATAACATAAAAAAATTTTTCAAGTAAAAATCAAATAAATTATAACAGAATAAAATTATGTTTAATGATGTTAATTTGTAAAATATTTTAATTATAGTTTGAAAATTACATTTTTTAAAAATATTTTTCTAAGTTATTAGAATGGCAAATTGGAAGGCTCAAACTTATTGTCCCCCTTCCTCCTCCTCTCCCACTCCCATACCATTCTTCACAGAACTGGCCTACAGAAAGATAGATCTTATGTGGTCCACTGAACGAAATATTCATTCAACCTGCTATATCTGGTATGCAGGTAAACGTTGGATGTAATGGACAGATAGTCTTCATTTATGTGATAAAAAAAATAGTTTGTCGTTCTCTCTTTTTTCTTGACTAAATAATGCTTCTACTTTTGAGAGCTCTAAATAAACCAGAATTTTGCATGGAAGTCATGGAAACAATTTCAACTTACATAATTGATGAAAATAACATCTGAAAAAGTGACATCCTCCTTAAAATACATGTGACATCCTATGGCTGATAGTAAATGAAAGGTGAAACTATTTCAGGAATCCTTTGTAACCATCCATCCTCATCCTCAAGCAGCCATGGGCTACGGAGGTCCAACCAGACTGAGCAATTTAGTTCTCCAAGTAAGTCTGTCCTGAGCTACATATACTGCATCTGGCCACTGCACACCAATTCTAATAAGGTCATGTTTGACATTGTCTGCCCACCGCATCCTAGGTCTCCCCCTCTTTCTGAGGCCTTTAGGCACACTGTTCATAACCCTATTCACCAATCTATAATTATTCATACGGGCAACATGGCCAAACCAACGGAGTCTCTCTCTGCACAATATGCTGCTTAAAGGAGGTTGCAAACTCCTTTGCCTAACCTCAACATTAGTTACAAAGTTGAACCACCTAATGCCCAAGATACTGCATAAGCATCTAGTTTCCTGTTATCTTGTGTACAAAGTGTCCAAGTTTCACTACCATAACTAACCCTAGAAAGAACCAAACTATTATACAGTCTAATTTTAGTCTTTAGGTGTATATGCCTATTTCTCCACACTCTCCGTAGATTCTTAAAAGTCCCGGCAGCAATCCCTATCCGTCAATTAATCTCATGCCGCACATCACCATTATCTGTTACATAGCTCCCAAGATAATTAAACTGTGATACCTGCTCAAGACTGAAACCATTCAGTTTAACTGAATCACAGCCTGCCTGACCAATTTTCATCACTTTAGTTTCTCTCTGTTTATAACCAAACCTACTCTACTACCAGTCTCATCAATAGCTCGAATGAAAGAGTTCATCTCATCAACATCATTTGCCAAAAGGGCTAAATCATCGGCATAATCTAAATCAGAAATTTTCGTATCTCCATTCCATTTAAGGCCAAATTTTAGGGCCATTTTTATCTCCAGTCCATTTAAGGCCCTTGAAGTGAATTTCACATAACATAATCAATAACCAAACTAAAGAGAAAAGGAGACAAATTGCACCCTTGTTGAACACCAGAAGTAATGCTAAACCAATTGCTATGAGCCTTACCAACTCTCACACATGACTCAATGTTATTATAGAGAGTTTTCATTATGTTAACTAAATTGTCTGGTATACCATATGATCTAACAATCAACCACAAATTATGACGATCAACAGAGTCGAAAGACTTTTTGAAATCAACAAAGCTAGCAATCACAGGTTTCTGAAACTCTAAACATTTCTCAGGAATCTGCCTAAGTGAAAATATCTGATCCACAATGCTCATCACGCAATTGACTGTCAACCAGATTCTTAATTCTATTAAGCACAATCATGGAAAGAACTTTACCTGGAACAGAGAGTAGGCTGATACCCCTGTAGTTATCACAAGAACTGCGATCACCTTTTTTGAAAATAGGGACAACAATTGCTCTGGTAAAATCTTTAGGAACCATGCCTTTATCATAAAAGATATTCAAAATTTCAGTCATCCAAGTGGTAACCGAAACATTCCCAGCTCTAAGCATTTCCGTAGTAATTTCATCTAAACCTGGGGATTTATGTAGTTTAAGTTTAGAAACAGCCAAAATAACTTCAGAATGTGTTATAGGGCCAACATTAAAGCCACCAATGCATCTATCATCATTGCAAACAATGGGAGTAGAACTAACCACATTGTTTAGAACATCACTGAAATGCTCAGCCCACCTAGCCATGACAGAAACCTCCCCTTCTATAACCTTACCTTGTTTATCCTTCAATCCCTGTATACCTGTTCCTTTTCTACCACACAGAACATTAACTATCTGATACAGCTCTCTGCTGTTGTGCTGTCTAACTGCTTCCTCAGCTTTGTCAGCCAAGCCATCAAGCCAAAGATTCTTATCAGCAGCTAACTGATCTTTTACATGTTTATTAAGTTCTCTGTAATGTTTTCTATTGGGACTAGTAAGTTATTGATTAAGTACATTCCTGCAGTTCCTTCTTTCAGAAATAAGCTCAAGTGCCTTATCACTCAGATAATTCTGCCCCCTCTGCTCCTTGGGGCGGGGGTGGCTCAGACGGTAGCGCGCCAGGCTCGTAATCTGTAGTTCCCAGGTTCGAGTCCCAGTTGGGTCAGCGTTGAGATTTATCTCCGCAAAATTCCCCGCCCTGCCCACGGTCAGTAGGGGACACCGATGGGCTTGGAAAGGCCGCCGTCCGTCGGATGGGACGTTAAGCCGTGGCCCCGTGTGTGGGAGAGCCATACCCTGTGCACGTTAAAGAACACGCTGGATGGCCTTGACGGGAGGCTACCATCTGTCTCCCAACAGCTATTCCAGTGGGTCCCCTCCCCCAACCTTCTCTGAGCCTTCGGGGTTCATGTGACCTGGCCATTTAGCCCATGGTGTGCAAAAAAGTGCCGCTCAGAGGTAAAACAACCCAACCTCTGCTCCTTTTTTCCTAAAAGAGTACTGTTAATTTCAAGTAAAGCGTGTTTAAAATGGCCCCATTCTTCCTCAACTTCAGTATTAAGCAAACCATGACTGTCATAATGGCTAAGTTACCTATCATGGTAAGCTTTAGCTATAACTGGGTCTTTCAGAGCTTCAGTATTAAAAGTAAATTTTTTAACCTTAGCGCAACACTTTTTAAGTTTAAGTTGCAACACACTTTTAACAAGGTAATGGTCAGATCCAATTTCAGCTCCCCTATATGCCCTGGTATTCCTAACAGAACTAGCCCATTTGCTGGTAATTAATATGTAATCAATCATATTCATATGCAGCCCATCAGGTGAAACCCATGTGTACTTATGTATGTTGCGGTGTTGTTAAAAGTGTTAGTTATTCTGAATCCATGAGTTTACTTACCTGTAGGAGACGTTGCCCATTGCCATTGCAGCTACCAATACCAAAAGGGTCTATCATAGGAAGAAAATTGATTGGGCCCACTGGTTCATATGGTTAGAGCATCATGCATATTAACCAGCAGTATGATTTTATTTACAACCTGCATTAAAAATCAATATAGAAATTTTTTCACTTTGATAGAAACATCCAAAATAAAAAAGGATGAAACAATCCAAATATCAAATACAAGTATGATTAGTTTTCCACAAATTCTTTTATGTATTAAAAATAACTTCATAGTCTTTGAACTAACAAAGACTTTGAATCTATGTATGCATATTTTAGCTTTATAAGTTTCTTCTTTGTTAGGATTTTAGATATATTGTACCAAATGCAACCATTTTATTGACTTTAAAGTTGAAAATCTGCTCTAGATTACTTTTTTTTTCAACACCTTGCAAATTTTTAGCTTTGCTCATAGAATTTCAAAAGTGTTATTCTTTGCTCCTCCAAGGATAACAGTGAAAGAATGTGGGACATTCACATTAACTTAAGATTGTAGTCTTGTTTCTGCTTTATCTGTCAATGAAAATAGATCCATCATTGAACTCATTGTTGAATAGAATTTTTGTATATGCTATGAAAAAGATCAAATTTTATTTTTTTACATTATTATCCAAATGTGGACTGTGCAGCAGTATATGTGTTTTTTTTTTTCTGTCTTTGTTTTAATTGTCTTTTAAAAGTTATTCTTGCAAAATATGTGTATTATATGTTTGCTATATTTTTGATCTTCATTATGGTTATTAAAATTTTTCAGGGGGGAAGAATGCCCCTCCCCTCTTGCATTTGGCTTTGTCTTCACATTACAATAAAATCTGAAGCTGTTTTATGTAAGCATAAATTTAGTTATATCTGTAAAATTTATAGGACTGTTTCAATTACTATGGTCTACATAACAAATAAAGTTCATTTGTTTGAGAAGAAAGGCAAAAAAAAAACTGTCAAGATGAGGTTGCAGAAGAAGGCCAATGCCACTAAAGGTGGATAGAAACCTCTTCCAGTCCCATATACCATGTGTTTTTTGTTCTTTTTAATATGCACATAGAGCCACTGCTTAGCAGCATTTTCTGCTCCATTTTATAGGGTGCAGTTATGCTGAGAAAATCTCGGTGTTGTTAGAGTTGAGAACCAAATCTTCAAACCTCAGATTTCTATCTCTTTTGCTTCATACCCCCCCCCCCCCCCCCACACACACACACTAAAAACTACTTCTAAAGACAGTTTATCATATTGCAATGTTTAGTTCAAGAATACCATTACATTTATTAGTTTTTCTTTCTCTGAACTAATCTGAAAATTCTTTTCGCACACAAGAAAACATGATTTTGTCAATTTAATCCCAAACTTTGTAACTTTATCAAATTTGTTCCAAGTTCATTAACAGAATTAATTTTCCAGCTTCAGTTTATCCATAAGCCACACTGTTATGGATGGAATGAAAATCTGCACTGGAACAACTATCCGACTTGAAGTAATTGGTGTAGAACATAATAAAATTCATCAATATAATATGTTAATTCCTTTCAAAAGTGTTTAAGACAAAATGAGAAGTAGACAGTAATGTTTTATAAATTTCATGATGCTTTGGCATTTTAATTACTGATAAATCAAATTTGTTGAAAACAATGGGAAACCTAATATTTTTGTTATAATTATGCTATTTGAGTAATGCAAACTTATTTTCAGATATTGCTTTATCAAAATACAAGTATTGAACTTATCTGTGTATATAAACACTTCATCTTGAGAATTATTCTATATGCATTATTTTCAGAGTTTTTTTTTTATTTTCTATTATAGATAAAGCAGAAAACACTAGAACATTTCAGTGAAGAAATGAATCAGCTACAAGCAAAGGTTTCTGAATCACAAGCAAAAAACGAAAAAATGAAGAATACACTTATTCAAGAACGAGATAATCTTAGTTCAAAATATGAATATGCGAAGAAAATTATTTCTAGGTTGGAAACTGAAAAAGAAGATAAAGATAAAATAATTTCCAAGTATGTTTAGTAGTACCAAAATTAACTTATTATTTTAAATAAAAAAAATACGTATAGTGTACAATCATACCTGTGTAAGCAAAATGAATTGTGGCATTTAAACTAATTGGTTAAATAATTATTAAAAATGCATATTCAGGTTTAAGAGTATTACATAGGTATATATTTTGTTGTTTTCTGATTATATATATTTTTCACATTGTCATTTTGTGTTTCAAATTGCTTACTTTGAGTTAATTGATGCTTAACAGGAAAGAACTCAATCCATTAGCAATTGGCTTTTTATAGTTCTAATAGCAGAAAAATATAGGTGCTACTAATAAACTACCACTTTGAAGTTGATTCAACTTTTAGAGGAAAAATTGTCGAGCTGGTGGGATATGAACCCACGACCTCCTGATATCATGTCAGGTGCTCTGGACCATTGAGCCACTGGCCACCGATCAAGGTTTCCTCTATTTAACGCTATAAACATTCTATTATGTCACATATTAGCGCTATTCAGGCAATTTAGCCATAATGGCTTTCTGTTTACCTTGTAGATGGAAAGTATGTCTTACAAGTATACTGATGATAAATAATGAAAGAAACTCGACTTATTTAGTATTTACTAATAAACTAGCACTTTGAAGTCGATTCAACTTTTAGAGGAAAAAATATCTTGAGCCGGGTGGGAAATGAACTCATGACCTCCTGATAACATATTCGTATTCCACCCGACTCAAGACAATTTTTCTTCTAAAAGTTGAATCGACTTCAAAGTGGTAGTTTATTAGTAAATACTAAATAAGTCGAGTTTCTTTCATTATTTATCATCAGTATACTTGTAAGACATACTTTCCATCTACAAGGCAAACAGAAAGCCGCTTGTGGCTAGATTGCCTGAATAGCTCTTATATGTGACATAACAGAATGTTCATAGCATTAAATAGAGGAAATCTTGAACGGCGGCCGGTAGCTCAGTGGTCCAGAGCACCTGACATGCTATCAGGAGGTTGTGGATTCGTATCCCACCCGGCTCAAGACAATTTTTCCTCTAAAAATTTCGATCGACTTATAAAGTGGTAGTTTATATAGATACTAAATAAGTTGAGTTTCTTTCATTATTTATCCTCAGCACACTTGTAAGACATACTTTCCATCTACAAGGTAAATAGAAAGCAGCTTGTGGCTAGATTGCCTGAATAGTGCTTTTATGTGACATAATGGAATGTTCATAGCGTTAAATAGAGTAAATCTTGATCAGCAGCCGGTAGCTCGGTCCAGAGCACCTGACATGTTATCAGGAGGTCGTGGGTTCATATCCCACCTGGCTCGAGACAATTTTTCCTCTAAAAGTTGAATCGACTTCAAAGTGGTAGTTTATTAGTAAATACTAAATAAGTCTAGTTTCTTTCATTATTTATAGATACTAGTTCAGCTCTTTTGATATTGTTGAAGATATCCATATTTAATCAATGTTTTATATGGGTTTCTTATTACATATAAACATTAAAATAATTAAAATTTTGAGGGTATAATGAAAAGACTTCATCCTTGAAAGGACAAATTTGATAAACAGTATATACAGGATCAGTGTGACTCATCTGCAGTTTCCAGGTTCAAGTCCCACCTGGGCCAGTGTTGAAATTTCTCTGCAAAAACTCCCTGCCCTACCCATGATCAGTAGGGAACATTGATTGGCTTGGAAAGGCCATTGTCCATCAGATGGGACATTAAGCCATGACTCCATATACAGGAGAGTCATACCCTCTGCACATTAAAGAACATGGTAGATGTCCTTGATGGGAGGCTACCATCTGTCTCTTAACAGCTTCCATGGTCCCCCCCCCCCAACCTTCTCTGAGCCTTCAGGGTCCTTGTGACCTGCCCATTTAGTCCATTATGTGCAAATAATGTTGCTCAGAGGAAAAACAACTCAACTTTCATAATATTTCAAAATACCAAATAAATTTTTCAGAAATCCATATTTGGATAGATTTACTTTGATTTTTATCTTCAGTTTTATTTTCTCGTAAAAAGCCTATTTAGAAGTTTGCAGAACTTTGGATTGACTTTTTTTTTTTAACTTTTATACCTTGAAAATTTACATTTATTGCTGTAAAGAACATGCGTTGTTGTGTGCAATAAATGATAAAGCAACCAAGAATCTTTTAAGTTGAAAATGAACAATTTATGTTGGGAGTGGTAATAACATAATATGGTCACAAAGTTCATTTAGCATTTCAAGTAAACACAAGTAAAAATGCTAGAGTAATGTAGTTTGCACCAAGTTGCAGGTAAACTCAAAAATAATGTCCATTTCCAGTCTACTCAATCTGATGGCAAGTATTTCTTAACATGTAAGCAAGTAATGCTATGTTGAGGGCTGTCAGCATGAGGAAGGGTACTGGTGTTTCATAAAACCTTGTCAACATAATGCCATGAGGAAAAAAATTCAAAATGGTGATGTCTGAGAACCAAAATTTGTCATCCAATAGTGAATGCTAAAAAATATTATTTATTTGTTATCGAGCTCAGCTTTAGATGCTCATTCACAAGCACAGCACAAAGTTATGAAATTTGCTGTTAAAGTTATAAATTGCATATACATACAATCTGTAACTTAATTATCTGAGCAGGTTCTGTACTGCAGGCATTTGTGCTGCAGATATGTGGCTTCATTATTTATATTGATAATAATATCCTACCTTGTCTATACATAAGATGGTGTTAAATGTAGTGGTATTAAAAGAAAAGGAATTGTTTATTTCCATATTCATATAATGAAATATCTCCGCAAAATTCCCCGCCCTGCCCATGGTCAGTAGGGGACACTGATGGGCTTGGAAAGGCCACCGTCCGTCGGATGGGGCGTTAAGCCATGGCCCCGTGTGTGGGAGAGCCATACCCTGTGCACGTTAAAAAACACACTGGATGGCCTTGACGGGAGGCTACCATCTGTCTCCCAACAGCTGTTCCAGTGGGTCCCCTCCCCCAACCTTCTCTGAGCCTTCGGGGTCCATGTGACCTAGCCATTTAGCCCATAGTGTGCAAAAAAAAGTGCCGCTCAGAGGTAAAACAACCCAACCCATATAATGATATTTTTGTGTCAAAATTGTCATCTATGTTTAAGATATCAGTGGTATTAATAATGTATCAGGTTGACTATATATAAAAATATCGAACTTAAGACTGATAAAAATAATTTTAATGATCCTATCTTCTTTTTAATTAATTTAGGTTCTCTGAAAAGATCGAAAACTACCAGAATCAATCAACTGTTAAAACCAGTGAACTAAATAATATTCAAGTGTCACTGAGAAAAGAACATCAGATTGTTGAATGCCTGAAATTAGAGCTTGAAGAATGTAAAAAAAATTTGCAACCTCTTCAAGATAAATATCAACAACAAGAAGCTGCTTTGAAGAGACAACGACAACAGGTAACATTTCAATTTATCCAGCTAGCTTTTGTCTTGAAGTTTTAGAAGAAATAGCCAATAAAATGCATAAACTAACATTACTAAAAATGTTACTACTGTATTTAATCTAGCAGTAATAATTCTACACAACTAAAGTTGAATAAGGCACAATGAAACCTGTCTGGAGTGGAACTCCTATGAGTCTGAAACTTCTGTTAACTGGAATATTTTTTGGTTTTGGCAATTGAGATAATTTTAAACATATTATACCTGCTATGAAGTAGAATATCCCTTTCTCAGAAGCAGAAAGAAAGTTACTGTAAATCATAAAAATTTTTATTTTGCTCTTGCAACTTGAATTTTTAAGGCTTCATTGTACCTTCCAAGAATGTTAATCATAATTTTATCACCAAATTAAACAGTAAAGGCAACTAATGTACAGTAAAACAACTCTTTTTCCACTCTCATCCATGACTAAATATTACATAGAAGCATTATTATGTTAACTAACTTCTCAGGTGTCTGTAGTTTGTGGTTGATTGTGTGGTTCCATAACTTGTAAACCTATTTGGAATCTGCAAAGTTGGTAACCGTAGATTTTCTAAAATAAACATTTCTTAAGAATCTACCCTGGTAAGAAAATTTGGTCTATGCAACTCTTAATAACATAACTGATCTGAACCTATACTCCTCATCTTGAAGTTGACTATCAGCTAAAGATGTAATTCTGTGAAGCACAATTATGCAAGGAAGTAATATATATATAATAAATATAAAACTGTGATGATGTTTCTTGAAAATATGGATGATTATACATCTAACAAAATTTTTATGAACAACTTATCTACTGAGGAAAATATTCAACCTTTAGTCAATCGTGATAGCAGAATTATCCTTAACTCTAAGAATTTCATTTCTCCTTGATGACTTGTATAACTTCAGGTTTGAGGCTGCCAAAATAATTTCTGATCATGATATGAGGCCAACATTAAAGCCAGAAGTGCATAATAAAATGAGAATAATAAATAATGGCAGAAGTGCATAAATAATTTCAAATAGGAGACAAACACATTATTCTGAACATCCTTGAAATGTTCAGCCCACTTTGCCATGACAGAATTACCTTTGTAACATAGTCATCATAATCTCATCCTTCTCTTTAACCAACTTACTAGTTACATTACTTCCATACATCTTTCAGTTTTACAGTGCAGAAATTATGAAATTACTAAAAAGGACTCTATTTTACTGACTAGAGTTTTGAGGTGACTAAAATTCCAAGGAGTTATGCTTCCAACAGATTGCATGAAAGTAATATTTCAGAAGCTATAAATCTCATTATAATGAACGAATTTTAAGTCTCACAAGGTTCATAGTACATTCTGATATATATGAAAATTTATATAAGAAGCAGTTAGTAAACATTTGTAAACTTTTAATTTTATATTGCACCAAACATTTAGACAATTTTGCCTTATTGGTTACGGGGTAAGAACTAACAATGTGATGTTGACATATTCCAGTTCAATATAAAAGAGAACATTATAAATTTTTACTCTTTAAAAGCAGAGTCAGTAATTATACTAGTAAAACAAACCAGTTTTGATAATTTCTCTATGTGTATTTTATTTATCACACACATTTGAGTAAGATCTGTAACTTCTTTCAGAATCATTCTCTTGAGGCCCAACTTCAGCTTGCAGATAGCCAGATCCGGCGACTAAAACAAAAATTAGAAGAATATGAAAGAAATAGTTTAACACGCAGAAGACTTTCATCATCACAGTCTCAACCAACTATTGGACAATGCACAATAGCTACAAGTAAAATGGACACAGTTTTTGATGACAAACATCAAAAGAAAGGTAATAAGTTTTATGCTCAATATTAGTTGCATCCTTTACTACTTAGAAAATTATACAATAGCAGACTTGACAACAGACCACACTTGTCCAAATATGTTAGTGTTAGGTTTTTGCCATATGATCTGCCCTTAGCAAAAAAGGGGACATCACCAAGCTTGGAAAGGGTGTAATTTGTCAGATGGGAATGTTAAGCTGTAATTCACTAGTTAAAAAAACACTCTATGAACAACCAAAACAAGTTGACCTTCTTTCTTAAACTTTTATTGTACTACTAATAACTTTATTTACTAAACTGTAATTCTGCATGTGGGCAACATGGCCAAACTAATGCAGTCTTTCCATATATGAAAAGCTGCTTCAAGTTAGTTAATGATTCTTTCATCAACCTCATAACTCAAGATAAACTGAGAAACTTTCCCGAATGCACAACTATTCAAAGCAACTGAAGCACCAGCTACCTGCCCAGTTTTCCATATATTATCATAAAGACTACCCTATTACCAGCCTTGTCAACTGCTGCAATGAAAAAAATTCCTCCCATAACATAATTCAACAAGAAAGCCAAAGCTTTATCATACTTAGTAAGATATTTTGATATCTTTCAGCCACCTAAGAACCCAGTTTACCCTTGTAAACTTCATAATATAATTGATCATGAAATGAGAAAAGGTAACAAAATTGTAGCCTTGTGTAATTCCTGTGGTAATGCTAAGCCAACCACTTATCGACTTTTACACTTGATTCAATGCTATTATAGTGATTGATCATTGTTAATCAGTTTTACCAGAATGAGTAGATATGATAGAATTTCAGTTTTCTTAGTCCTCTTTATTTGAAGATGTATTTTATACCCCTTTATTTAAACCTTTGGTTGAATATACCAGCAAAAAAAATTTTTTTTCCAGAAAAAAAAACTCCAAAACTATTTTGAATATTCTATAAGATCTCATAACAATCCACAAATTATGTTGATTTCATCTCAAAAGCATCCATCAACCAAATTATTAAATCATATTAAGTGCAATTATGAAAATAATTGTAACAAGAACAGAAAGTAGAATACCTCTATAATTATCACACAAAATCAAATACAATGATAAAAAAAATAATGATCTCCTTTCTTGAAAACAAATAATGATCTCCTTTCTTGAAAATGGGAGTGATTTATACATCTAGTAAAATTCTTAGGAGTAATACTTCATAGAATACCACAGGAGTAGAAAATATTCAATACTTTAGTTAGCTATTTGGTACATAATTATTTGAAGCTAAAAGCTCTTTCTCACAAAAAAACTGCTGAAATGCCAAGAGCTGAACCTCTGGGCATTTCAGCAGTAATTTCAGCTACCCCTGGTGACTTCTGAGGATGTAATTTTAAGGATGTCCAAATAATTTCAGAATAATATATAAAGTCAACATTAAAGCAAGTAATACATATACAGGCAACATTTGCTAAACATTGGGCTCTTTTACATTCCTTGAAAAGGCCATAATCAACAAAGTTGCAATTCACAAATCCATTGCCTTATGAGAAATATTAAAATAGAGATACGAAGGAACATGAATGGATTTTTTTTTATACTATAAAAGTCTGAAAAGAAATACTTGTACATATGTATGGATAAATAAATCAAAAAATAAGAAATTATCAAAAATAATATTGATCCCTGTGCGCTGTAAAGCCATACCCTGTACACATTAAAGAACCCACTGGATAGTCTTGATAAGAGGCTTCTGTCTCCTAACAGCTGTCCAGTGTATTGCCTTCCACCAACCTTCTCTGAGCCCTTGGGGTCTTTATGGCCTGGCCATATAGCCCAGTGTGGGCAAGAAAGTGCCACTCTGAGGTAAAACAGCTCCGCTTAGGTAATTCATTTATCACTCATTCATTTCTTCTTCGGGTGGATGACAGACCTAAGTGTGAGTTTTGTGACACCATTTTAACTATTAAATACATTTTAATCCATTGACCTGCTTTTTAACCTTCAAAGACGTTTATTTTTCACTTTTCATGATTTTACGTTCTGGCCCCTTACACTCAGACATCTTTTATTAGGTCACTCTCTTTTAACTCCTGTTTTTGATTTTTTACATTTTACCACATATTTTACTTATTTAACATTTTACCCTTTTAATCTTTAGACTTGTTGCTTTTATGGGTCTTGAACGTAAAATATTTAAAATATTACTTTATGTGGCTCATATTGAATATGGGATTCAAAACTGCATAAAAAATTAAGTTTTTTCCAAGTTGGCAAGTATTGTCATATGTATTTAAGTGTGTATAATCAAACCTGTGATTAGTAAGGGTTTCCTGTATGCTAATTTCAAGCATTAAGGAAAAGCTAACAATATTATTCACAGCTTTGAAATGCTCAGCACTTTGCTTTGAGAGAATCCTCACCTTCAATAACCTTTCCATTTTCATCCCTCAAGCTGTGTGAACCATGTTTTTTTTTTTTCCCCACACTAAAACTGCTGATCGAAGGTTATGTAGCCTTGTTGATAGGAAATCACATTAGTAACATATATTTAATATATTTTTCAGGTGAAAATGAGAAGGTGCCCGAAATTGTAATCCAGCCAGTAGCAAGTTTGAACAGGTGTAACAGGTAAAAAAAAAAGGATGTATTAGCCATAACTGATATTTGTTTCACTATTAAACATTGACCAATAATTCCAAGTTCAGCCCTGTCAATATCAAAATTTTTTGTTTTTTGTCATACCCTCATTGAAACTGGAGATGAACAGCTTGCAAAGTCATATACCATTTAAGTCTATTGTGTAAGCTGTGTAATGCCAGAAAAGCATTCCTCTGGTGTAAAATAACTCTACACCCTTAGAACTGTTAACTATACTGAAACTTACACTCTGCCACATTTAAATTTTAAATACTTCTACTTTCCCATTTTAAGTACCAAAATGAAACAACAATTGCATATGTTGATGTCTTTATTTGAAGTAAACTTGTTTGAAGTAGAGAGCAGCTATACACTAATGCATAATTTTCAGTTCTTTTCTTCATTAACAATTTCTGTCAACCATAACTTTTAAAGGTATGAATATTTACCATGCTTTTGGTCATAGGCCATCAATAATTATTAATACACACATTACTAAATTTGCTTCATAAGGTTTTGTTTTTTACTCTTCAAGTTATCCAATAATCCAAAAATCCAAATAAAATCATCCTTTTTGATATAATTTTTAATTAACCTTTAATAAATCTAAAAAATGCTTTTTTTTATATATCCAATTGATGAAATATGATAAATAATCTCTCAACAAAGTTGGTGTTTTCATTTTGATGAGCTGATGCATTGAACTGACAATACTTATTGTCTATTAAATTCTATCCAAGATATTCTATCCAAGATATATTAAATTTCTATCCAAGAAATTTATATACTATGTAAGTTTACAATTTAAACAAGGCTAAAAGGTCTTTTTTTTTTCAACTGTCTTGAATTTTTTTTTCTTTCCCTGATAGACAAATGTCTACTATTATTTCTGATATTGTGACAAAACTTTTGATTGCTTATATATATATACACACACCGAAGAGCCAAAACATTATGACCACCTTCTTAATATGATGTTGTTCTTCTACTTGCTGCCAAAACAACTCTTACCTGGAGCATGGATATTACAAGATTTCTAAAGGTGTCTTGTGGTACCTGGAAGTGTTCCTCATGTTCTGCAAACCATTCTTGAGCAATCTGGGCAGTGTGGCATGGCACATTAACCTGCTGAAAGAAGGCACTACTAAAGGGATGTACCTGGTCTGCAATGATGTATAGGTAGGTGGTAGATGTAATAGTTCCAGCACATGAATGACTGGACCCAGGGTTTCCAAACAGAATATTGCCCAAAGCATTACACTTCCTTCACTGGCTTGTTTTCGTCCTGCAGTGCATCCTGATGCCAACACTTCCCCAGGTAAACAATGTCCACCTACGCAGCTATCTACATGGTACAACAGAAAACAAGATTTGTCAGACCAGATGACCGTCTTCTAATCATTCAAGGTCCAATTTTGATGCTTGCGTGCCCATTGTAGGTGCTTTCAATGGTGAACTGAGGTTAGCATGGGCACTCGGAGCAACTGCCGCTAGGCAGCCCCATTTTCATCAGGGTTCGATATACTGTGTGTTGTGAAACATTACTCCCATCACCAGCATTCAAATTATGAGTGAGTTACACCACAGTATCCCTTCTGTTGGCTCGTACCATGTGGGACTCACCTCTAGCATCGATGAGTCATGGTCGGACCACACCTTGCAGGCAGTTCGTGGTTTTTCCCTCCTCGGACCACTTTTTGAAGGTACTAACCATGGCTGACCTTGAGCACCCCACAAGCCTTGCCATCTTGGAAATGCTCTGACCCAGTTGTCTGGCCATTACAATTTGACCCTTTGTCAAACTCATTTAAGTCTGCTGCCTTACCCATCTGAGGTTCAAGTCCAAACTGGGTCAGCATTGAGATTTATCTCTGCAAAATCCCCCCCCCCCCCCTGCCCACTGTCAGTAGGGGACACCGATGGGCTTGGAAAGGTTGCCGTCTGTCGGATGGGACGCTAAGCCATGACCCACTGTGCGGAAGAGCCATACCCTGTGCACGTTAAAGAACACACTGGATGATCTAGACGGGAGGCTACCATCTGTCTCCCAACAGCTGTTCCAGCGGGTCCCCTCCCCCAACCTTCTCTGAGCCTTTGGGGTCCTTGTGACCTGGCCATTTAGCCCATGGTGTGCAAAAAAGTGCCACTTAGAGTAAAACAATCCAACCCAACCCTTACCCATCTGAAGAACAAGAATAACACTGATTAACAGAGCTCAGTATCATGTTATTTATACCATTTCATGACCTTCACACACGCTGTCGTTTACCTGCAGTTGCTTCGATTTCGTAAAGACACACTTGGTCATAATATTTTGGCTCTTTGGTGTGTATACACCGAACTTATACTTTTCGTCATTTGACTTAATCGTAACCATTGATAATTCTTGAACTTAAAGTTGTGTTTCCTAGCAAGTATTTTATATGTATAAATTGTATATGGTTTTTTTTTCTTTAGTTTCACAAGGACACTTCAACTTAATACAGCTACTTACGCAGAATCATGTACCAGCACAAGTTTTGACATCAGCACAAGTACTCTAAATCTGACTCCAGGAGCACATGGTAGGAGCCTTTTAGGTAAATGTGTGATTGTATAGGTTTTATCATTCATTGATGCAGTAAATGTTAAGAACTAAATTGACTTAAATGTAGAATACTAAAAAATTGTGAATGGACTGTTGATGTTTAAGCAGATGTTAGACAAATAGGAAAAAAAATGCATCTGACAGTCTCAGATTTGAACTTATATGTCATTGAATAAGATAGCAGGTGATCTGTGTTACAGATGGCGCTTAATAGAAAGTTTCCTTGTAACTAGACCATTCAAAATTATTATACTTGCTTAGTTACTTGTGCTGTTTGAACTGACAGAAAAACAGAATGGACAGAATATTTGAAAATGACACATTTGGTTATTATAACTGTAATTCTAGCAATAAGTCCTGCCCACCCATTCAAAAATTCAATTGTAAACTTAATAGCAGCTTTAAAAAATGTGTGCAACAAACCATATGTACCATAAGTTCAAATAGTAGCCAGGCTACTATTCAAACATTTATGACTGCTGTTTGAACATTTACTGTTGAATTTTTCTTGTTCAGAGTTTTTCAGTTAATTTATGAACATATAATTACATAAAAATTGTACACAAAACCATTCCAGTTTTTTTAATAAAATTTTTGGAAATCTTTCCATGTCAAATCAAAAAATATTCATAAAGTAACTATACAATTCCAGTTTCAGTAAAAGAGAATCGACACATCCAAACAAAAGTCTGGTGTTTCTGTCTGAGACCAAGTGGCCACAATTTATAAATTCTGCACTATTACCTGGCTACAATTTAGGCTTTACATTTAATATGTCATTAATAGATGCAGAATTTTGTGGCCAATTCATTAGTTTCTACAGATTTTTAGTAGTTCTCTGCTCATATGTATGCTAATGATATCCTTACACCTGGGGTACTATCATTCATGGAGACTGTGAAGACCCTGTTTCATTGTAAGAAAGTCTTATACACTGCCATCATCTGCAGACAGTGCCTATGTGATAGTAATACCACCTATGTCACTGAGTTTGCTGCTGACTGAAAACATTCAGGACAGTCTTAAGACTGTCTCCAGACCCTTCTGTGATTTGTCCACACTATTGCCATCTTGAAAGACCATTTGAAAGAAGTGTGGTCGATTTATTGCAGGATGGTGTAATGTCATGATGTACATCTTCATGCATAGATAACCATGGCAATCATATCACATATTAATGTCAAATACATGTAGGTCCATTTCTGTGCCAATGAACATGATAACTTGTTACAATTGTAATCATGTCTTGTTATTGTCTCTCTTTGCTTATATACCAATTTTGAGATGAATCCATCCACTTCTTCTAGATATGACAATTTCAGTTTCAAAGAGTATTCTGATTCAAGCAGGACCATAATTTGGGTCATCATGCATGACTGGGATTTAGATCACAGCCCAAAAAACCTTTTAGTATATTTTGTAAAATATATAATGCATTAAAATTGTACAGAATGTCAAAATACTGTTATTAAAATTGTAATAAATTATTTATATTTCTGCTGATATGCTTTTTTCCTTCTAATGTTTAGGTACAGGTAGTCGTTTCTTGTCTGTGTATGACGAGGAAGATTTCCTTAACCATAGTAGTTTGGCAGATTTAAAGTCGGGGTCCTTACTTCTTCCTAGAATGGATCGACGGCGCATTAGTGAGTTACAAAGACGTAATACATTATGTTTACCTCATATGCGTTCTTCTTATCCAGTGGAGACTCAGATGCATTCATCTAGTAAATATTCTGATGATGCTTTGAAGACTGGTAATGCCATTGAAGATAGTGTACTTCAAGAGATCTGTGATAATTCTGTTAAGAAAAAGTCTTCAAAGCCAGGAATCTCTCCCAAAAGGAAAAGGATTAGTTCAAGTGATTCAGCTGATAGTTTAGCTCAGAAGGTAATAACGCTTTTTTGTTTGTTTGTTTGTTTAGTTATTTCAATTTTATTTGTAAAAAAGAGAAATTTGAAAGAATAAAAGCTTATGTCAGGAATGGGCTAGAAGTCTTCCATTGAATAATTATAGATGGTAATAATATTTTTATAGGGTTGGGAACAAACATTAAATTTGAAGTAATTTGTTTTGCTTGTTACAAAGAAAATATAGAAGAGCTTCTGAATTGGAATATTTCAGATGTAAGCAACTTTGCTCATCGTTAATAATTATATCTAAAAATACGAGTTTGTACTAGATTTTAAAATTTTTATGCTACTTAATCAGTAAAGTACGTTAATGTTCTGGCCCATGAGTTGCTGTTATAACTATAAAATAGCCCTCCTGTTGATCACTATTTAAAATTGCCCTTCCAATGAAAAAGGTTTAATACTCTTGATTTATGGAAACTAATGTTTTTCTTTTTTTTTCCCTTTATATTTTTTGAGATGCCAATTATCCATTGCCTATAAATTTTTACATGTACTCAGTATCTTGATGCATTGAGTATGACTAGGAGAAAGTTTTATTTAATGAATGCATTACAAAGAGCTAAGGTTGATTGTCAAAGCTTTTTAATTTCTTGTTATGATATAAGGAAGAAAAAAAATTAACTTTCATGTCCCACCTCCCCTTCAAAATGCTGAAAAGTTCCTGAAACTGTGACATATTGTATTCACACTCTTTACAAAAGTTAGGTAAATGTTTTCCGTGCAATGAATATTAAAGTTACATGTATAATCTAAATATCCCAACCACTAAATGCAGAGATTAGTTATTTAATTAATAACTTGTTTATTTGTATATTGAGTTGATACTCAGGCCACAAACTTTAAAGGTGGCGGGGGTGGCTCAGTCGGTAGCGCGCCAGGCTCATAATCTGTAGTTCCCAGGTTCGAGTCCCAGCTGGGTCAGTGTTGAGATTTATCTCCGCAAAATTCCCCGCCCTGCCCACGGTCAGTAGGGGACACCGATGGGCTTGGAAAGGCCGCCGTCCGTCGGATGGGATGTTAAGCCGTGGCCCCGTGTGCGGGAGAGACATACCCTTTGCACGTTAAAGAACACGCTGGATGGCCTTGACGGGAGGCTACCATCTGTCTCCCAACAGCTGTTCCAGTGGGTCCCCTCCCCCAACCTTCTCTGAGCCTTCGGGGTCCATGTGACCTGGCCATTTAGCCCATGGTGTACAAAAAAGTGCCGCTCAGAGGTAAAACAACCCAACACAAACTTTAAAGCAACTTCTCAATGACTGCAGAAGCTGTTAATGCACAATAAGACTATTTAATGAATAGCAAAGTTGTGTGCATGAAAATCACAAAGGGTGCTTTATTCAGTGAGATTTGAGTAAGTACAATGCTTCTTTCCCTTTGTTCTGCATGGGGTGATCAAACATGTTCATAAGATTCACCAATTGTCTTCAGCTTGGAAGTTGTGTCAGCAGAAATATTGCTCTAGCACCGTATCTGTGTTTCTACCAAGAGGAATTTCACAAAGGTTAATTCACAGATATTCCTAAAAGAGAATTGTATGGAAACTTTGAATTAACCTTTGTGGATTTCCTTTTTTATATATGGGGCGGGGGTGGCTCAGTTGGTAGCACGCCAGGCTCGTAATCTGTAGTTCCCAGGTTCGAGTCCCAGCTGGGTCAGCGTTGAGATTTATCTCCGCAAAATTCCCCGCCCTGCCCACGGTCAGTAGGGGACACCGATGGGCTTGGAAATGCTGCCGTCCGTCGGATGGGACGTTAAGCCGTGGCCCCGTGTGTGGGAGAGCCATACCCTGTGCACGTTAAAGAACACGCTGGATGGCCTTGACGGGAGGCTACCATCTGTCTCCCAGCAGCTGTTCCAGTGGGTCCCCTTCCCCAACCTTCTCTGAGCTTTTCGGGGTCCTTGTGACCTGGCCATTTAGCCCATGGTGTGCAAAAAAATGCCGCTCAGAGGTAATAACCCAACAACTTCCTTTTTTATAACCTATATGCTCTTTTAGTAATGTGACCCAGTGAACATGATTAAAACATGTCATTATCACTATCCTGTATTGAATAAAGAGTAAGAAAATATTTGTGATTTCACTGCTTGCAGAGTTGCCTAATTTTTGGGATTTTTTTTTATTCTGAGAATTAATTTTTTTTAATTGATCTCTCTGTTTGGATGAGGTAGAATTAATCTTTAGTAGTTTTCTAATTGAAGTCTGGTTAAATATGGCAAGCCTGTATTGCATTAGTTAAATCAATAATTAGCATCATTTTATTATTTACATCACCTCACCTTTAGTATTATTGTCTTCACATCACTTCATGCCACCCTTAATTCTTAACTTGCTGGATAGAGAATTTTAGCTCAGAGAAACTCTGTACAAATGAAGTAGAGAAAATTTCACTCAGCAGTATGACATTAAAAAATTCAAATCTTTTTAATATTTTAATTGAATTTGAAAGTTAACAAACGGAATTTCAAATTAAAAACTTCCTGTTATTTATCCAATTAGTTGAAATATGTAAAGTCATGCAATAATGAAGTTGGTGTGATCCTTTGAGTGAGCTGACAATACTGCATTTTTTGCATGGAAGACCAAAGTTTTTAATGTAATTGATTAAAAAATCATTCTTAATTGTTGCCATTAATTTTTTTTCCCCAAAAACATTAGTAGTTCATTTGTTAGCGGATCAGAGTAAAAAGTTCTTATGTTTCAAGAAAATGCATCATTTTTTAGCAAATAAATAATCTGATTTTACCTCTAAAACTTATTTATCTTTTTGCCTCCAATTTTTTTTCTCTCTTGCTTTTTTCATTCCATGTGTATTGCTGGTTCACAAAATGGTATTTTTCTTAATTGTAATCGCTGCAACACTAATTCTGAAAATGTCACTTGTTTAACCAGTCATTATTTTTGGTGAACAGAGGATGCAGCCTAATGGGAAATATGCGGTAGAAGTTATATTAAACAAAGTAACTTTTGTGTTCACAGACTATTGATGCAACCATTTGCTCAATTAGTACTAATTTTTTTAACCTTATTATGTCTTTTTTTATATATATAATGGCTATAACTTAGCAAGTGCTTTTAATAAGGGCATCTTGTTGCTCGTGAAAAATAAATACCACGTTTTGAGAAATCAAACATTAAACATTTTGGTTTTTCTGGAAGTTTTATTATATCTTGACCAAATTTTTTAATAATATTTTACAGTTGAACAAGGTTTTAGAAACAGAGGATTTATTGACTTGGAAATCAGTAGGAATATGGCAGTTGAAGCAAGTGGAGCAGTTTTAAAAATGGGGGATTTAAATAACTCTTCACAAAATTGTAAAGAATCATTAGAGATCATAAGGTTACAATAAATTGTTTTAAAGTTCATAATTTTATCATATTTTATACACTACAATATTGCTTTAGTTAATATGATGGAGCCATCCCGTGGCCAAGTGGTTAGCCTGCTTGAGTACTGATCAAAGGGACCTGGGTTCGAGCTCCGGGTAAGGCATGGATGTTCGTGTTGTCTTTCTGCTGAGGTCTCGCCTTTCTCGCAGAACTTCCACTATGGTGTATTAAACTAACAGACTTCTGTGGTAAGCAGCTGCTTTGAGGGAATTTTTATTTTATTTTTTTTTAATATCATGGAAAAACATAATGCACAAAAAAATTTTGGTATGTTTTTATCACTCTGGAACTTGGCTTATTTTTCTCATAAATTTAATTATTGGCCACTGCTGGTTTGACAGGGCTTTATTGTATTTCTCACAATAATTATTTATAATTATAATTTTATAAATAAAAAAATAAAAAAAATACTTTTCATATGTACTCTGAAAAATAGGAAATAAAACTAATGCATATCGATGATGCAGTCAGTCAGCAATTGTATTTCTTATTCACTACAAAGGAAGATAGGGTGGTGGCAATCTTGTTGAGTAGGTACAGTGGTACCCTATCTTCCTTTGAAGTCATTACGAAATACAGTTACCAACTGATTGCAGCATTGATATGTTTTACTTTTATTTTCTATGTTTTAGGGTACATATGGAAAGATAGGCATTTTTTTAATTTATTTATATTTTTCCTTTTCTCACTAAAAACACCTATCTTTACAAACTTTCATTCAATATGTGACTAATAAACATTGACTACATTTTTCCTCCTATTTTTGGACGTGTGTTTAAGGTAGTCCATGACATTGGAGATGTCACCAGCTTTAATTTGAGATATAGCTTATTAATTTGTACTTATTAATTCGAAACAGGCTATAATGCCCGCATATAATCTTTTATTTGACACCTAACTTATAACTGTAAACCCTCACTTTTGGAAGATATAGGGAACAATCGTTTTCATATTTCCCCTTTTTAGGAAGCAAGAAATTGGGTGGGATTTTTTAAAACCTGTAATATTCTCCACATCACAAGCTTCCATTTAATGCATTGTTTGTTTCTCCTGGTACTTGCATTCTGGAGATATAGAGGAACAATCGTTTTCATATTTCCCTTATTTTAGGAGGGAAGAAAGTATGAAGGGATCGATTTTTTAATAGCCTATAACACTCCCCTCATTACAAGTTTACACATAAACCATTAAGTCTGTACATTGCATTTGAAAGATATGATGGAACAGCTGTTTTGACAAATCCACAAACCAACAAATGATGAGTGAAAAGCAATAGGAAGATAATTAAAAAAGGGAAGAAAGTACTCCCCTACACAAAGGACTGAAATAACCAGAAACTCTATCAGACTTGTCCTGGTTTCTCATAGAGTGCTTGTAAGGATTTTTATTATAGATATATATATATATTCGCATCCTGTACTATATGAGAAACTAAAGCTAGGGTAACTTTTGTCAGCCTAAATTTAATACTTTTAAATTTAGTAACCTTAACTGACATAGTGGTTAGGGAGCTAGCCACTGTTCCAGCAAGGCAGACTTTGTGTATTGTGTTAGCTTTAACTAAGGCAGTGGTCGACAGTGGCTTTGGTCTTAGTAGGGCATGTCTTTGTATGAGAAGGCCTGTAAAATCTAGGAGTAGCTTTTAGGATTCTTCTCTGTCCTGTATGTGTAAAAAAAAAGTGTAGAGCTAACTGTTGATTTAGCAAATACAGGTAAATCCCATTGTAACACAGTGCTCAGGGTCCAAAGAATCGCATCGCGATATAAGCGGGATCGCATTAACAAAAATTCAAGCCATTTTTCATCATCAAACTTCATACATCGGCCAACTATATCAACTTTGTCACTTTTTTGTGCACTATAAATTGCAATAGAAGGATTCACGGTAAATGGGAAAAATCAAGTAAACAATATTATTACATGGAAAACGAAATTAATTAATATGATATATTGCATTGTTTCAATCATGTCTTGACATACAATAAAGTATTTAACACCAGTAATAAAGTTTGTACAATAAACACACACATTTTGTTATCATTTTAGCTTCCCATGTGATTGTATTAGTAGTTACATTCGTGTTTTTAAATTGATAAACTGTTGAACGAAAATTCGTGAGAAAGCAAAACAATTGTAATGCACTCAAATTTCTTTAATTACGAAGTACGGGTAACTACATACAGAGTTACAGACATTTATTTCCAAAAAACCAAACACATTAGGATGCCTACAGATGTATTATTTTCGAAGTCTGTCATTTTTCAAATTCGGATGTCAAACAATAACAAGTATCACAGATTCACGCTGGAGTGAAAATATCACCCACGTGTACACAAAACTACACAAAAAAACTAATATGTAGTTCTTGAGTGAAAAATTATGTTTCATATGACAAAAAAAGGGGAGCCATGCTTGCATCACATTATAAGCGGGATCGCATTTGAACGGGATTTACCTGCATGCTTTAATGAGTAGTTCAGGTAGTTGAAATTTTGAAGTATTTATTTATTTTTCTAATAGCACGCCAAGCCAAGTTGCTACGCTGCAGATGTTAAAGCTAAAGTCTCCAAGATCAGCCATAGTTCGAAAGTTCCATTAGCTTCACCTGCACCTTCCACAAGTTCTGGTTCTTCTTTCAAGACACCAGCAAGTTTAAAACGGCTGCTTAATTTTAGGAACAAATCAGGCAAAAATCCTAAAGCTAACAAAGAACCATTAAAAGAGCATAAAGATCCATTAAGACGTAGATTTAAATTTTAATTGCATTGCTCTTCACCGCCAAGCATTTCATTACAGAACAGCAATAGATATATTATTTTAGCTAAGTCTAATTTTACTTTTAACTGTGAAAGTTAGTGTTATAATGTTGAAGCTTCAGCTTTTATTGTGCATTGTTGCTGAAAGGAATATATATATATTAGAGTGAAGTTCTGTTTAATAATAGTGCTAACATGTAAATTTTTAGTAAAAAATGTAAAAACTAATATTTGAAATCAATGTTAAAAGCTGATAAAAACCACCGTAAAAGTGAAAAATTATGCTCATGTTATAGACTTGGTTTATTTTCATGAAAACTTCAATGAGCAGAATGTCATGCTTCTAAATTACCATTTGATTGATGCAAGCACCAGTGTAATTTGTGGCACCCAAAAGGTTTCTCAAAATGAAAGTAATTTACTTGTATGTTTCAGCTAAAAAAAAGCAGTAAAAAGTTTTGTTCCAAAATTTTAACATAGGATTTTAGAATCTAAAGTGATTTTTATCAGTTTTTAATATATATATATTGTGTAATATAAAAAAGTGCTAATTACATTTCAAATGTAATTAAATGATTATAGAAACTTCTGTGATCCTGTACATTTTTGTAGTCATACTTTTTCACTGAATAGCTCTTTAGTAACAATAGTATAATACTTTACAAAAGCTAGTAACTACCACAAAGTTTTTTTAGTTACATAAGAATATGACTTAATATAAACTAGTGAAAAACACTACAGTTTTTCAGAGGTTTATTGTAGGGATACCTCGTGATAAAAATTTGATATGCTGAATGTATTAATGCTCATTCTAGTTAAAGCCTGCATTTTCATAATAATGATATTTATGCCTGTAATTTGCATTTTAAATTAAGGCAACTTTTGTAGTTCACACTTTGTATAATAAACTAGCCTTTTACAAATTTTTTAGTATGTAAGCCATTCAGATACAATAATGTGGAAGAAAAAAGGGCTCCATTGAATTTAGAACAAGAGGAGAATTAACACTTTGAGCCTGAGGTATCTATCTTGCTCTCCAACATTGGGCCCGTCGGATGGGACGTAAGCTGTGGCCCCCATGTGCGGGAGAGCCATACCCTGTGCACGTTAAAGAACACTCTGGATGGCCTTGAGGGAGGCTACCATATGTCTCCCAACAGCTGTTCCAGTGGGTCCCTCCCCACACTTTCTCTGAGCCTTTGAGATCCTTGTGACCTGGCCATATTTAGCCCATGGTGTGCAAAAAAAGTGCTGCTCAGAAGTAAAACAACCTAACAACAACCCAACTCCAACATTGGGTATATTAGCACATAAATCCATCTAGGCTCAAAGCGTTAATAGGCTTATTTTGATCTAAGCTAGGTATGATCCCATTCTCACATTTACTGTAGTTGCTTTTAGTATTTGAGGGATCAAAATGTTACTAATTTTTTTACTAATATCTAAAACTAGGAAGATGGATATCTTTTTTGTAAGCAATGTTTGTGGTGAACACTTTCTGTAGATTAAATTTCTTATCCTTAGTGGGGAAAAGAGTAATAATATGATGCCAAAACTCGCATTTTTAGTAACTCTTTCAAAGAAAGTTTAATCTTAATGACTCAGCCTATTCTGATTATACCATTGTTTAATCCAGGAATGTCAAATCGATAAAGTTAGCCTTATCTGATATTGCCATAGTTCTGGCTTCAGATAATTGTACTTTAAAAAAATATATATCTTTTCCACAAGCATGTCAGAATGGTAATTGTATGCAAATGAGATCATATTACATCAACACAATGTGTATAAATTTAGTACACTGAATTTTATTTTTAATGTAATCATTATTCTATGTATGAGGGTAAAAAAATGCACATTTTTATTAGCTTTAAAATACAAATCACCCATTGTTATCATTGGTTAGTAGCATAGAAACATAGTTGCCATATACCTCCTATTAATACCATATGCATCAGGGAAAAGATTCCTAACACTCAAATAGCAAATTAGGAAAGCAGAGTTCAATAGGCATTAAAATGAGTATGAGAAATGGTCTTAAGGCTGTGAGACAAAGTTATTTAAGGGTTGGAATTAATAGGGAAATTACTCAATATTTTAAGAATTTCACTGGGCACATGTCGTGGTTTGTATGTCTATTTCGTCAAATCTAGGACAATCGAAATCGAGTTTAAGAAAAAAAGGATTGATCATACATAAAATTATTATTCTCTTAGCTCCAGCTGTTTTATTCATAAGATATGTTAATTTTTTATAAGTTCCTGTTTTAAAGGATTTGCCCCTAAAATGCTTCATAACACTAATATAAAAAAGTTGTATTAACCCTTTCTTCACAATATTGACCGATATCTTAGATCTACTTGTTCAATCAATGCAATTCCTTCCACTTCGCTGCCTCCTATCTACAGTTTGGGACATTATGGTACTGAAAAGGTTAAATTAATATTTTGTTGATATTTATAGTAAAAGAAAGACAGTTTATATATATAAATATACTATAGCACATATTTCTATTTGCCTCACATATAGAGAGGATTTCCAGTGCCATGGCATGATTTAAATTGTAAGGAGATGTATCATATTTCTTGAACATTATGATGCAGCATATGTATCAAATGCATTTACATTTCTATCCAGTCAATGGCTGTAACTGCATAAAAATGTATGTCAGAGGTTGAACTTGTTTAGTAGCAAAGTGAAAGGTAGCTGTTTGTACATGTATGGGCATGCAGATTGGTGTTCAGGTGAATAAATTGCAGTATCAATAAGTAACTATTACTGACTTCGGAAGATACTAGTTTACCAAAAGAGTTCTGTTATCACAAGAGGTTCTGCCTACAATGGTGTCGACTTTCCTGTTCAGAATGAGGTGGCTGATGAGTAACATATACTACTACAACACAGCTGGTAAGATGTAATCACTTGATGCATTTCACAAAGTCACTAGTAGTAAGCATCCAAATTAATAACAAAGAGTTACTACTGTGTTAAGATTCAGAAGAGAAAATTTCCACTTAAATCCTAGCAAGTTACTATGCAACCCAAGTGCTTCCATAGATCACAAGATGCACAGTCTTCTTTGGAAGGGGAGGGGGTGGCTCAGTCGGTAGCGCGCCAGGCTTGTAATCTGTAGTTCCCAAGTTCGAGTCCCAGCTGGGTCAGCATTGAGATTTATCTCCGCAAAATTTCCTCGCCCTGCCCACGGTCAGTAGGGGACACCGATGGGCTTGGAAAGGCCGCCGTCCGTCAGATGGGACATTAAGCCATGGCCCCGTGTGCGGGAGAGTCATACCCTGTGCACGTTAAAGAACACGTTGGATGGCCTTGACGAGAGGCTACCATCTGTCTCCCAACAGCTGTTCCAGTGGGTCCCCTCCCCCAACCTTCTCTGAGCCTTCGGGGTCCATGTGACCTGGCCATTTAGCCCATGGTGTGCAAAAAAGTGCTGCTCAGAGGTAAAACAACCCAACTTCTTTGGAATTGCCTCAGCCAGTAGTAATAATGTCACGTTGTTGTAGAACTGCAGGATGTGTGGCATGCAGTAATATTATACATCACAGTCTTCATTCATTGTGAGTACATGGATATTTAACACACGTAAAACTAATGTTAAACATTCACTTATTCTAATGAATAGTTAAGATTTGGCCAGTTTGATCAAGGTTACAATTATGACTCAAGGTTTTTTTTAGCAACTAGTTGGTTCCTCAGCAACATAAATTGGTCTGCAAATTCATGTTATATTCATGTTTAATGCATTCAGGCCTGTGATGGTTGATTGTATTCCCATTCTGCACAACTAGCTTGCCTTCTGCACAGCCATGCCACCTGGGCAGAATGGGAGTGCAGTCCATCATCATACATCTACCAAAGTATCAGGGGAAACACCTTATTTCACCAGCTAGGTTTATTAACAACAGACAGTTAACATTTTGGTGTCCTAATTGTTAAGTGTCTGTTGTTAATAAATGTAAAATAAAATGTTTCTCTTGATACTTTAATCTGCATGGATGTTTAATTTACTGTGACACCTAGTTATTGCAAATAGCATATCTTGCAACTCTTCAACATGTGCTATTGCTGCTGCTGGCTGAGGTGGTTATTAATATATCAGCATTCATCTTTTGAAATATGTATCTTTGGAGCTTGTTGGCATTGTCAGTGTAAATTTCTTTTCTGCATTGTAACCCATAACATCTACTTGTTATTGACTTGGATGTTAATCGCCAATGAGTTTGGTCTCCAGGAAGTAATTTTTGTGTGATGGAAACTGTACCTTAAGACATGTCGGCAGCCACAGTTTCAACAGTTGAAAATTAATGTCATCATATGCAGATAAACTTGTTTTACTAAGTATCATCTGTTAAGCTCAGTAGCAGGTTTTCAATAATATTACTATATTATTCTGAAAATTTTAATGACAGTCATTTTTTTTTCAAATCAGGTTGCTGTGTTTCTGAGTATTTGTTGAAATGTAGTAATTAATAATTTACTTATGGTTAGTGATCTGCTTCATAACAAAAATTTTATACTGCTCAAAAGTCCATCAATGCTTTCTGGTAGGGATTGATACACATTGTAATTTCTTCATGTCATCAATGGCTATTAATGGCATTCTTATCAGAAGAACCAAGGAGCAACTCTTTTGGCTGCTAACTGCCAAGAATTGACTGTGTGCTTTCAAGGAGTCAAAAATATTTCTGTTCAACATCATCCAACTGTTAATTACTAGATTTGAATGGGAAGTGGCTCAGTCCAGTAGCACACCAGGCTCATAATCTGCAGTTTCCAGGTTTGAATCCCAGCTGGGGCAGTGTTGAACTCCCTGCCCTCAGGGGGCAGGGGGGGGGGCTCAGTCGGTAGCACGTCAGGCTCGTAATCTGTAGTTCACAGGTTCGAGTCCCAGCTGGGTCAGCGTTGAGATTTATCTCCGCAAAATTCCCCGCCCTGCCCACGGTCAGTAGGGGATACCGATGGGCTTGGAAAGGCCGCCGTCCTTCGGATGGGACGTTAAGGTGTGGCCCCGTGTGTGGGAGAGCCATACCCTGTGCACATTATAAGAACACGCTGGATGGCCTTGACGGGAGGCTACCATCTGTCTCCCAACAGCTATTCCAGTGGGTCCCCTCTCCCAACCTTCTCTGAGCCTTCGGGGTCCATGTGACCTGGCCATTTAGCCCATGGTGTGCAAAAAAGTGCCGCTGAGGTAAAACAACCCAACCCTGCCCTCAGTCAGTAGTCCGTTGGATGGGACATTAAGCCGTGGCCCTGTGTGCAGGAGAGCTATGCCCTGCGCACATTAAAGAACATGCTGGATGGCATTGATGGGCTTGGAAAATTGGGCCATCATCCATCAGATGTGACATTAAGCCATGGCCTCGTGTGCAGGAGAGACATGACCTGTGTAAAGAACACACTGAATGGCCTTGATATGAGGCTACCATCTGTCTCCCAACAGCTGTCCAGTGGGTCCCTTGTCCCCAACCTTTTCTGAGCCCTTTATGCCCATTTAGCACAATGTGTGCAAAAAAAAGTTCTGCTCAGGGGTAAGATAATCCAACTAGATTTAAATAGTAACATGATAATGATTAACAATGTAATTCAAGAATTAATAATAGATTCACATTTTACCTGCTGATATATAATTCAAGAAATAATTTTTGGAAATATGATTTGCCAATTAGTGGAATTGGAACTATAGCACCTGGCATGTAACTGGGAAGTGTAAGTTCATTTTCCCACAAAATTATTTCTTGAAGGTGTAATTCTTCTTATAGGAGCAAGCAACCCTCCAGGAAATTGTAAGAAATTAGACTGAAAAATTTTGTGATTTATGTTTCTATTTAATTTTTTTGTAAGATTCAATGAACAAACCATAAAAATTTTCTGTTACCTCATTGCATTGTTTTTAAGTTATTAGTGTATTTAAAACTCTTACTGTTTCTTTTCTTGTTACCTTTGATTTATTTCAAACTGTTATTGTACTTTTCGATTATCAACATATTACTTCTGTATATTTCTTTTACAAATGTTTTCTATGTATAGCAATTTTGATGCATTAACTGTAAATTAATAACACTTTACACACAGTTTTTTAGTTAACAATTCAAGAATGCAAAGCATTTTTTGCTGTTTTCCATGTGAGAAGGGGCGGGAGTGGCTCAGTTGGTAGTGCATCAGGCTCATAATCTACAGTTCGCAGGTTCGAGACCCAGCTGGATCAGGGTTGAGATTTATCTCCGCAAAACTCTCTGCCCTGCCCATGGTCAGTAGGGGACACCGACAGGCATGGAAAGGCCACCGTCCATTAGATGGGATGTTAAGCTGTGGCCCAGTGTGCAGGAGAGCCATACCCTGTGCACGTTAAAGAACACACTGGATGGTTTACAAAAGGCTACCATCTGTCTCCCAACAGCTGTTCCAATGGGTCCCCTCCCCCAACCTTCTCTGAGCCTTAGGGGTCCTTGTGACCTGGCCATTTAGCCCATGGTGTGCAAAAAAAGTGCTACTAAGAGGTAAAACCACCCATCCTACCAGAGCCATAACCTGTGAATATTAAAGAACACGCTGGATGGCCTTGACGGGAGGCTACCATCTGTCTCCCAACAGCTGTTCCAGTGGGTCCCCTTCCCCAATCTTCTCTGAGCCTTCGGGGTCCTTGTGGCCTGGCCATTTAGCCCATGGTGTGCAAAAAAGTGCCGCTCAGAGGTAAAGCAACCCAACCCTTCTGTCTCCTAAGTTGCCCAATGGGTCCCCTCCCCCCCAACCTTCTCTAAGCCTTTGTGGTCCATGTGATTTCCATTGTGTGCAAGAAAAAGTGCTAGATAAAGTCAGAGGTAAAATAACCCAACATTTGTTTAAAAAAAAGTTATAATGCATACATACCATATAAACTCAAAAGCCATATTGAATATTAACAGCCTATGTAAGGCCTCGATGGCAAGTCAAATTAGAACTATTTAAATTGCCTATTTTCATATATATATGTTCTGTGTTTACCGAGTTTGGAATGGTAGTGGTTTGTACTGGTTTTGGAATTGGCAAAAATTTAAAATTAATCCAAAATTATTGAGGATTAGGAGTTCTAAAAGTTTCTTCCGATGATAATCGATTTCAATATAAGTTCTGAAAGCAATCGAACCAATTACTCTATCTCAGAGGTTCCCTAACTTGCTTGTACAACCCCTTTCCCAAGCTTCAGAACAGGAATAGCAGTTACCCAAGATTTGGATATTAAAAGTAACAAAATCAAAGAATTAAAGAGATTAATTATATGAGATTTTCTGCTAAAATTTCGTCGCAATCTGCCTTATGAACACCTTTGGCATATCACACTGTAAATCGAATAACCATGAAACAGATAAGCTTAAAGTATGTCATTTACCTAATACAAGCAACTTAACAATTTTTAGTAAACAAAAATTGCAAAAAAATTTAATAAACAAGTTTAGTTACCAAACGATGTTATGCTTATCAGTGCAGTTTTTGTTTTTAAACGAATTAATAATATTCCTGTTGTGAAGCTTAAACTGTTAAGAATTTACGCAGTTGATTTTTCTTCTCAGTTGTTTTTCGTTAAATGTGAAAATGTGTTCAACACGCGAGATGCTCATGAAATTAATATTTTATCTTTTATTCATTGAAGGTATTTTTGTAACACTCGTCAGTGAATAAAGGATAAGAAAATCTTTATTTTACCAGCACGTGAGAGTGAAATATACTACCAATGTTGATCATTTGGCTGTGAATCATTTTTATTTCTGTAATCCTTATATCAGCATTCAACAACTGCACTGAAATTGAAGCCCAAAATTTTAAAAATATTACTCTGTTAAAAAAGAGAGAGAATGAGTACATGCACAGTGCCTTAGACATTTATAGATATCTGATTAAATCTTGAGCAATTGTAACTCTGACAACTTGTAAATTACTAAATTCAGGATGACCAATTCAAATAAGAGTGCTTATGGGTTTGGAAGAACCAGAATAGATTTCTGGTCTAGGGAATAAATGAATTTTTATTCCAGAAGTTGTTTTTTTTTACCTTACTATACTTGTTTTGCATTAATTTTAGTGCTAGAGCAAATAGACTAGTAGTAGTAGTAGGAATCAGTTTCCTTGACAAGTGAAAAGATGAAAGTTAAAGTAACTTAATTTGAGTAATCAATAAATTGAATGATTGGTGTCTGGATATTGTTATTAGATACTAACCTACGCATATGTTAATAATATCTGTTGATCAATATTTGTATTTGGGAATTCACTTGAACATCTGCATAGGATGTGCTTTGTGTGAAATATCGTTTGTTTACTTTCAAGCTCAAAATGTTGATGCAAACTATTTTTATATACAATAATTCGGTGTATACTAGCTTCCTCAATGCCAATTTGTAAGAAAATTCTTGTTAAACATATTTGTTTTATGCAATTCTTTGCATGTACATATTGTGCTTAAGTTGATTTTGATAATTAAATAGTTTCTAAAAGAATTCTTTGTATTTACTTTAAATAACCAACTTATAATTACTTAAAATACAGGTCTCTCTTTAAAAAAACTTTATACTAAAAAGCATAGACAGGGTTCTGTTTTTGATATTAAAAAAAAACAACTCAGTATCTCGTGAACTAGCTTTAAGGCTGTACGTGAAGTATCGGTATTCCATACCACATTTTATCTTCAATAGTCTATGGAGGTCCGACCAATGCATTCTGGGTTTGAGGCCTTAAAGGACACTTTCATAACTCTGTTTGCTAAGCTGTTGCTCTATATATGTGAACAGAGGAAAGCCAACACACACTTCTTGCACAAAATGCTATTAAGTCCTTTATCTTATTACTTAGAAATAGTCAACCTAATCTCAAGGCAATCCTAAGCATCTAAAATCAAAAGCCTCATTCCTCTTGCTAAAAAGGTCCAAGTTTCACTATCATGGCAAATTTTAAAAATGACCAAGTGTTGCCCTCAGTCAGTAGGGGACACCGATAGGCTTGGAAAGGCACTGTCAGTCTGATGGGACATAAAGCTCTTGGCCCATGTGTCTGAGAGCCATACCTTCTTCACGTTAAAGAATGTGCCTGGATGGCTTTGATGGGAGGCTACCATCTGTTTTCTAACGGTTGTCTAGTGGGTCCCCTTCCACCCAACTTTCTCTAAGCCCTTGTGACCTGGACATTTATTCCAGTGTGTGCAAAAAAAGTGCCACTCGGAGGTAAGACAACCCAAACCTGATTATTGCCAATATCTGTCAACTCCTAAGATTCAAGAAACAAAGTCCACCTAATCGATTTCCAGTATTTTTGATTTTTCTCTATCACCAACCTATATTGCCAGTTGCATCAATAGTTTTAATGAATTTATTTCGTCAACGTTTTCCAAAAGGGGTAAATAGTCGGATGTTTTCAGATCTGTAGGTCAGGACTGGGAAGCTCTTTGCAGCCTGCTAAATGAATTTTTCTTAATATTTTTGCATGATTGAGAAGCATTCAATTTTAAGCACTATTCTTGAAGTTAAACTGCTTCTGAATTCAATCGCCACTTTCTATATAAAAAGCTTTGCTTGTAGTTCACAATAATTGTTTCTAAAAGTGAAGTCGAACTGTTCAAAACTCTATGGCACCTAACTGGTGAATTTGTGTTCTAGCCTGCAAGTAGCACCATTTTAAAAAATGGCCTTTCAGTTGCTTCCTCCAATGGAAGAAAGCCGAACAGTGTAAAAAACAATTCTTCATAACACAACTGATAGCCGAATGAAAAACCGAAATACAACTTTCATAAACACCAATAGTAATGCTAAACCAATTGCAGAAAGCTTTACCGAAAACTCTGGAACAAACACGTACTTGGGCAGGGGTGGCTCAGTTGGTAGTGCACCAGGCTAATCTGCAGTTCCCAGGTTCGACTTCTGTCAGTGCCAGCTTTGAAGTCTCCACAAACCCGAACCCTACCCTTGATCAATAAGGGACACTGATGGGCTAGGAAACGCTGCTGTCCATCGGATAGGGTGCTAAGTCATGGCCCAATATATGGGAGAGTCGTACCCTGTGCAAGTTAAGAACATGATATATGGCCTTGACAGAGGCTACCACATGTCTCCCAACAGCTGTCCACCTCGATTCTTGAGATCCTTGTGACCTGGTCATTTAGACCATTGTGTGCAAAAAAAAGTGCTGCTCATTGGTAAAATAACCCAACTCCCTAATTTCTGGCTTGGAGGAACAAGGTGTTTTCTGCTTGACTGGCATGAAACCCCCGTAACAGAACATTTTATCTATGGAACTATGTTGCTCTGCATTCTCATGCTTCTGCTGTCAGATGACATGGAAAAATACAACCTAATTTTTCATGACTTGCTAAGCTTTCTCTTCATTTTTACCTATCTTCCTAATGCTCTTGGGGCGGGGGTGGCTCAGTCGGTAGCGCGCCAGGCTCATAATCTGTAGTTCCCAGGTTCGAGTCCCAGCTGGGTCAGCGTTGAGATATATCCGCAAAAATTCCCCGCCCTGCCCACAGTCAGTAGGGGACACCGATGGGCTTGGAAAGGCCTCCGTCCATCGGATGGGACGTTAAGCCATGGCCCCGTGTGCAGAAGAGTGAGAAAACCCTGTGCACGTTAAAGAACACGCTGGATGGCCTTGACGGGAGGCTACCATCTGTCTCCCAACAGCTGTTCCAGTGGGTCCCCTCCCCCAACCTTCTCTGAGCCTTCCGGGTCCATGTGACCTGGCCATTTAGCCCATGGTGTGCAAAAAAGTGCCACTCAGAGGTAAAACAACACAACCCAATCCTATTGCTCTTCGTTTGTGTGCTTGTCAAAACAGTTGTTCTACCATATCTTTCAAACGTCTGTCGAATAATGTTTTGTGTGTCAAATCCAAGCTTATGGAGCCGAGAGTGTCATAGGCTATTAAAAAAATGACCTCCATGCTTCACCCCCCCCCCCTGAAAAAGGGGAAACACTCGTGGACAATTTAAAATTTTACTCCCCACCATTCTCCTCCCTCGAAATGGAGGCTGATTTTCACGGGGGGTGTTCTTAACGAGTTTTATATCAAAACTTGTAACGTTACCAATGTCATAGGCTACCTCAAACACGACTCCAAAAGAGAAAAAATGTGATCGATGTTCATGAACTGTATTTCAAGTGAAGCCTGGAGGGAGTCTTTAGGAACGTATGGAAAATTTTGTCCAGAAATGACACTACTAGCAAATTATTTAATTGATATTTTTTAACAGCTTGTCGTGTGGCCTGTGAAGTAGTATGGGTTAAGGAATTTTCTTTTCCTAAAAAAAAGGCGACCAAACCTTGCACTCCTATTTCCTTCAGGAATGAAAAATGACAGAAAAAAAAACACTGGAAGGTATCTTCCAGGAGGCCATGGCTCCCTCCTTATGACCGCCACTGGGATAGCAGGACCTCAGCAGAAAGACAACACAAACATCCAGGATCCGGGAATCGAACCCAGGTCCTTTTGACCAGTAGCCAAGCATACCAACCACTCTCCCAGAGAATGGCTTCCAAATAATATCATCATCATCCAGACCAAATAATATACTAATTTTAAAATTATATAAGCAAGCAGCCACGTACCCAGGATTTAGTTTCGGGATGGGGAGGGGGGGAGATTTGAGAATAGCACTTGAGTAGGGGTTTCCCATTTCCTAAAATATTCTACTGGACGGGAAATATGAATTGATATTCTGTGTTGAATAAAATTTTATAGTTGTTTTTTAAGTGTCGGATAAATTTACAGTTATTTTTAAGTGTCGGAATAAAAGTACATAAACACAACTGTTGAATTTCAAAGCAGATAGACAAGTTTGATCTTTCGTATAAACGACCGGATTTCCGAGGGGTTGGGGTTTGAAAGTATATATACAAGAAGTTTTTAAAGGATGCACCTCGGCGCCCCGATTATTCCCAGGGGTGGCGCAGGATATTCGAAAATTTTAATAATTCCAAGTATTCTTAATTTTAAACGCTGATGCACGGTCACAATGATATATTCGCATGCTTCGGTGGCTGTTTTCTTCAGGCGATAACAAAATTTCACCACAGCGTACTGCTCTTCCCTTATCGCAGACATTACGCACGCTCCAAATATCGCTCAAAACTCAACGTGGAGCGGGAAATGAAGGTAGCCGTGTCTAGTTTGATTCCAAGACTTGAGAAACTGTGTGGTGAACAACAGGCTTACTCATCCCACTAATTGGTAAATATGTTTAGGACGCCTGAAAGGAAAAAGTTTGAAAACTAATGATATATGCCACATCTAATTATTATTTTTCGATCTTAAAAAATCCTGTTTACAACTTATTATGAAACTCTGAATAGTTGTTAAAGTTCAAATTGGGGAAAACCTTTCGAATATAAGAAAAAGTAACTTGAAAATGCAACAAAAGATTTAATAGATATGGAAAAAGCATTTTGTACATGCAGGTCCGAACAACTTTCTTCAAACACATTTATCTGAGCATTTGGCCATTGCAGAAAAATTTTAACATATGTTTAACATTATACCCCGTAACTGTTTATCAAATGCTGTTTACGATCCTCGGTGTGAACTTTCAGAAACGGATCATCAAGAACATCTAAGCGAAAAGCCAAAACGGTGAGAATCATATAGTGTTAGTCAACAAAATAAATTTAAAATCTTGTTCAAAAACTTATCTCTAGAAATATACGATTCTTACAACACCGTAGTGCAAATATAATAAACTATTTTCAATTTTACACTGATAACATCTAATACTTTAAAATTTATATCATTTTTTGTCTTCTAATAATATAAAGGTTTCAAATTTTGGTGTAGTCGGCATTTCATTTGATAAGAAACTACACAATCATGAAAATCCGATCTCAATTAAATTTCGATTTTCAACAATATTCATTCAGTTTTAAGAGTTGTGAAGTTTAAAATTTAATAACGTTGCTTGTTTTATGGTAAAAAAAAATTATAATTTTGTAATCTTTATCAGAGATTTTGATAGATTTAATTGAAACATCTTCAGTTTCAAATTTTAAAAAATACCCCCTCAAGCAGCTGCTTGCCACAGAGGTCTGACAGGAGCCTGTCAGTTTATATGTCAGAGTAGAAGGTCTGAGAAGATGGCAGAACCTCAGCAGAAAAACGACACATACAGCCATGCCTTACCCGGGGCTCGAACCCAGGTCCCTTAGATCAATAGCCAAGCGTGCTAACCACTCGGCCATTTTAACAGTCATTTTTTTTTTTCTCTATAAGATGTTGAGCATCCTACATTGTTCGCAGAAACATCAGACTTTGATTTCTGTTACAGTAAGAAAATTTTCATCACAGTCTAACTAAATAATACCAATTTTATACTGTTTCTTTAAAGTCACATTTTCAAGAAAGTTTGTTCTGCTATTAACATGAATTGAAGTAGAAATAAGTAAAGAAATTCATGTGATATAAGTAATTATAAAAAGAGTTGCAGGAGATAATATATCAAATATTACACAAATCACACAGAGTTAAGAGGAAAAATTAAAATGAAAGCTCTGTGCAGTCTTACAGACTGTATGTTTGTAATTAAGGGTCATGTATGTCAAGACTTGAACCTTAATTACAAATATGCCAGTCATCCACCTATTTGAAAGCCATTTGTTATTTCTTTCACAAGCCTATTCCTAATAGCATCTACTTCATAACTGAATTTGTGTTTCTGGTCTTTTACAAAAGCTTTCCATTATTACAAGGAGTACATGTGGTAGGAAATCATTTGTACTGGCTGCTTGAGACAGATGGTAGCCTCCCGTCAAGGCCATCCAGCATGTTCTTTAATATTCACAGGGTATAGCTCTCCTAAGATGTATTGTTTTACCTCTTAGTAGCACTTTTTTTGCACACCATGGGCTAAATGGCCAGGTCACATGGACCCCGAAGGCTCAGAGAAGGTTGGGGGAGGGGACCCACTGTAACAGCTGTTGGGAGACAGATGGTAGCCCCCCATCAAGGCCATCCAGCGTGTTCTTTAATATTCACAGGGTATAGCTCTCCTAAGATGTATTGTTTTACCTCTTAGTAGCACTTTTTTTGCACACCATGGGCTAAATGGCCAGGTCACATGGACCCCGAAGGCTCAGAGAAGGTTGGGGGAGGGGACCCACTGTAACAGCTGTTGGGAGACAGATGGTAGCCCCCCATCAAGGCCATCCAGTGTGTTCTTTAATATTCACAGGGTATAGCTCTCCTAAGATGGATTGTTTTACCTCTTAGTAGCACTTTTTTTGCACACCATGGGCTAAATGGCCAGGTCACATGGACCCCGAAGGTCGGGGGAGGGGACCCACTGGAACAGCTGTTGGGAGACAGATGGTAGCCCCCCATTAAGGCCATCCAGCGTGTTCTTTAACGTGCACAGGGTATGTCTCTCTTGCACATGGGGCCACGACTTAACGTCCCATCCGACGGACGGCGGCTTTTCCAAGCCCATCGGTGTCCTCTACTGACCGTGGGCAGGGCAGGGAATTTTGCAGAGATAAATCTCAACACTGACCCAGCTAGGACTTGAACCTGGGAACTACAGATTACGAGCCTGGCGCGCTACCGACTGAGCCACCCCCGCCCCTGCTTGAGAATTATGATGTATATTTTCTAAATTTGAAGATACGATATCGAATTTATTGGGCTTTAATTTTTGTTGTTTCATGATTAACTCGTCATTATCCTCAAGCAGTCATGGGCTACGGAGGTCCAACCAGACCGTGCATTTTAGTTCTCCAAGCAAGTCTATCCTGAGCTACATCTACTGCATCTGGCCACTGCACACCAATTCTAACAAGGTCCTGTTTGACATTGTCTGCCCACCGCATCCTAGGTCTCCCCCTCTTTCTGAGGCCTTGAGGCACACTGTTCATAACCCCATTCACCAATCTATATGCATACGGGCAACATAGTCAAACCAACAGATTCTGTGATTAACTACATTTTAATTTAATTCATACATAGCCTTTAACCAGTAGCATAACCAAGTTCTAACATCAGGGGAAGCAAGCACATGAAAAAAAGGTGCCCCCCACTTACAAAACAAAATTTATTATACATATTTCATATTTAAAACCAAACACAAGAAAAATAGTGTTACAATAACTGTGTGCATTATTTTACATTTAAAACAGAAAAACTTTTATAATAAATAAGATCTATCATAAATCATGGAAAATATATTACTTTTGTAGAATGTGCTCAAGGGGAGTGACCCCCTCTCCCCCCATGTCACATTGGTTAAAAATGGACTCATTCAAATATTGAAAAATATGTTTGTGGGGGGGGGGGGAATTTTCAAAAGATTAAAAAAAAGGTGATAAGTAAATCTTTTAAAAGAACATCCAATAAGTAAATAAAAACCAAAACATATTTTTTATCAATGCACGAAGCATTTCAAATTGGAGTTTAAATTTTCAGAAGTAACACCCAAAAGATTGAACCACTGGCTGGGGGGGGGGGGGGGGGGCAAGGGCAAAAATTGTTGGCAAAATATTTTTTGTGAAAACTATGGAGTTATGTTGTTTTACCTCTGAGCAGCCCTTTTTTTTTTGCACGCAATGGCCTAAATGGCTAGGTTACAAGGACCCTGAAGGCTCAGAGAAGGTTGGGGGAGGTGACTCACTGGATAGAAGCTGCCCATCATAGCTATCCAGTGTGTTCTTTAATATGTCCAGGGTGCAGCTCTCCTGCACATGGGCCATGGCTTTACATCCCATCTGATGGATGGTGGCCTTCCCAAGCCCATCAGTGGACTCTACTGACTGAGGGCATGGTGGGGATTTTGCAGAGATTAGCACTCATTCAAGGGACCTGGGTTCAAGCCCTAGGCATGGATGTTCGTGTTATTTTTCTGCTGAGGCCCTGTCATCCTCACAGACTTACTATGACATATCAACTGACCTCTGTGGCAAACAACTGCTTGAGGGGGTATTTTTTTTTTTATAAAACTAATAATAATTTGAATCAAAACACACACTTTTGTATTTTACTCAGCAAAGTATAATAATTTCAGTTTTATGTGTAGTTTAAAAATTTATATTGTTAAAAACTGCAGAAAATATTAAAACAAAGATATTAATATGAATTCTGATTGCAGAATTTCAATAATTTAAAGCTCATGGAATTTCTCAAAAGGGCACCTGGGATGTTTTTCGCAGGGAGGCCCCAAGATATTACAGTATGCCACTGCAACAAACACAATATAATACCAGTAATAAATTTACTAAGTTTGTCCCGTGGCTGAATGATTAGTGGGCTTTGCTACTGAGTTGGGTTGTTTTACCTCTGAGCGGCACTTTTTTGCACACCATGGGCTAAATGGCCAGGTCACATGGACCCCGAAGGCTCAGAGAAGGTTGGGGGAGGGGACCCACTGGAACAGCTGTTGGGAGACAGATGGTAGCCTCCTGTCAAGGCCATCCAACATGTTCTTTAACGTGCACAGGGTATGGCCCTCCCGCACACGGGGCCAAGGCTTAACGTCCCATCCGACAGACGGCGGCCTTTCCAAGCCCATCGGTGTCCTCTACTGACCGTGGCAGGGTGGGGAATTTTGTGGAGATAAATCTTAATGCTAACCCAGCTGGGACTCGAACCTGGGAACTACAGATTACGAGCCTGGCACGCTACCGACTGAGCCACCCCCGCCCCACTTTGCTACTGATCAAAGGGATCTGGGTTTGAGCCCCAGGTAAAGCATGGATATTTGTGTTGTCTTTCTATTGAGGTCCCACCATCCTCACAGATTCTTCTCCATGGCGTATTAAACTGACAGGCTCCTGTCAGACCTCTGTGGCAAGCAGCTGCTTGAGGTTTTTTTTTTTCAACATAGTTCAGAATACAAACTAAAGGCAAACATAAAAATATAACTATGCATATGCAAATAATAATATTGGAAAAATTCAATAATGTTTTGCATGTTTTCAAAAATTGAGTCCCACCTTATTAGGTTAACTACAAATTTTTATCTTGGTGGGGAAAAAAATTAAGGGGAAGATAAATCGTAAATAAAATTATTTCCTGTTTGATTTATACTATGTATTCCATGCAGCACAAAACACACAAAAAAAGGGCACAATGGAAATTACTGGATTATGTGTGGGTCTCAGGAAACTTAGACTGAAACTTAGATATGGCCAAAAGCCACTTTTAGTGGAAAGCACTGAAATTGCATTGGATCATTTTTTGCACACAATAGGCCAAATCGCAATGTCCCCAAGGGTTCAGAGAAGATTGAGGAACTAAATAGCTGTTAGGAGACAGATGGAAACTTCCTGTGAATGGCATTCAATGTTCTTTATTGTATACATGGTATGGCTTTACTGTACATAGGGTTATGGTTTAATTCCCCATCCGATGGATGGCTACCTTTCCAAGCCCAAAGATATCCTTTTCCTGAATAAGGCAGAATGCGAGAGAAAATTCCGAACACAGACCCAGTTGGGACTCGAACCTGGTAATTTCAGATTATGAACTGGTTTAGAGTATTATGCTAACATTATTAATATGGAAAATTACATTTTAAAAAATACTGGTAAATTACGGAACGAAATTATATTTAAGTAGTGGTTTTGATTTATTTTTAAATGGAGTTATCAGAATGGTGAATGCCCTTCTTTTATACGATACTGCTGGTGATTCTGTTGCTTATATGAACAAAACTGCGCATGTTACCATTGAATCTCGAGGAAAAACAGTTCTTGGCAAAACAAAACTCAGATTTAACTACAGCAATCTCCAAACTATCATTAAATCTTAACTTTGATTCATGTAAAACGTTAATAATCCAATAAAATTTCATTTATCATAAGTTTGCTACTACTAAAAATGGATTATTCCAGGTCAATAAGGGGTGGGGGTGGCTCAGTCGGTAGCGCACCAGGCTCGTAATCTGTAGTTCCCAGGTTCGAATCTCAGCTGGGTCAGTGTTGAGATTTATCTCCGCAAAATTCCCCGCCCTGCCCACGGTCAGTAGGGGACATCGATGGGCTTGGTAAAGGCCGCCATCCGTCGTATGGGACGTTAAGCCGTGGTTCCGTGTGCATGAGAGAGCCATACCCTGTGCACGTTAAAGAACACGCTGGATGGCCTTGACGGGAGGCTACCATCTGTCTCCCAACAGCTGTTCCAGTGGGTCCCCTCCCCCAACCTTCTCTGAGCCTTCGGGGTCCATGTGCCCTGGCCATTTAACCCATGGTGTGCAAAAAAGTGCTGCTCAGAGGTAAAACAACCCAACGTTAAAGAACACGCTGGATGGCCTTGACAGGAGGTTACCATCTGTCTCCCAACAGCTGTTCCAGTGGGTCCCCTCCCCCAACCTTCTCTGAGCCTTCGGGGTCCATGTGCCCTGGCCATTTAGCCCATGGTGTGCAAAAAAGTGCTGCTCAGAGGTAAAACAACCCAACGTTAAAGAACACGCTGGATGGCCTTGACAGGAGGCTACCATCTGTCTCCCAACAGCTGTTCCAGTGGGTCCCCTCCCCCAACCTTTTCTGAGCCTTCAGGGTCCATGTGACCTGGCCATTTAGCCCATGATGTGCAAAAAAGTGCCACTCAGAGGTAAAACAAGCCAACGTTGAAGAACACGCTGGATGGCCTTGACGGGAGGCTACCATCTGTCTCCCAACAGCTGTTCCAGTGGGTCCCCTCCCCCAACCTTCACTGAGCCTTCCTGGTCCTTGTGACCTGGCCATTTAGCCCATGGTGTGCAAAAAAAAGTGCCGCTCAGAGGTAAAACAACCCAACGTTAAACAACACGCTGTATGGCCTTGACGGGAGGCTACCGTCTCCCAACAGCTGTTCCAGTGGGTCCCCCTCCCCCAACCTTCTCTGAGCCTTCGGGGTCCATGTGACCTGGCCATTTAGCCCATGGTGTGCAAAAAAGTGCCGCTCTAAAGGTAAAACAACCCAACCCAGGTCAATAGGGGGGGGGGGGATATTACACGAATAATTTAAAAATTACGAATATGAAACGCAAAACAGTTTTCTACTGAAAACAAAAACGCATTTTATATAACAGCTTTGAAAAAAATATGCATAAGGTATATTTTAAAAGGTTTACTAAAAGTTTTTAGGTGTTTAGTTCGCCTAAATTCCGCCTACAACTAACGAAATTTACTGTAAAAGCAGTTACCATCGGAAATATTTTGAATAATCTTACAGCGATCAGCTTATTTTGTGTGATGGGGCTGTGTATTTAGACTCCTCAATTATATCGCTGCACAGCCTGTACCAAAATTTGTGAACATTTACCACCTGATCCACCTCTCATTTTTCTACTCTCGATGCCGGTCGATTCAAACGCAATAAATATTATTAAGAATATTTACGCATCATTTTCGGTTGCAGCAGTTGATAAATTTTATAATTTGAATAACAAAACAATTTTCGAGAAACTAGGGATTTTATTACGTGTTTCAGAGAAACAAGTTGAAACTCGTGCGGCTGCGATATTTCATTTCCTGTTGCAACTGCGTAGCGACATAAACTAAAGCGGGTGACGTGAACAGAGTTGGCGGCAATGTATAACGCTTAGCTACCATTGGTTGCTGCTCACGGATTAGGGAGGGTTGCAGTTAAACCTTTGAAGTTTATTGGCTGGCTTTGTGTGGTATCTCGCGTCAGTGAGTGCCGAAAACGCGGGAATTTTGTCACAGTTTACATTTCCTGCAAAGAGTAAGGAGGTTTACGTATAGGCGAGAAATAATGTCTACTTCAAATTCTGTTGTTCAATCCTTGTCAGCATTAAAATTAAGAGATCTCAATGCTAAGAATGCTGAAAACAAAGAGAACCAGGTGAGATTTATTATGAAATGAGGTTTTATGATCCGCGTATCTATATATTAGAATGCTTCTGATTATTAATACCCCAGATTCAATTTCTGATGGATTTATTGTAATTTTTTACTGTTTATTACTTAGTATGTAATATTTTATGCAATAACAACTATGACGGAGACGTAGGCACTCTTTTTATTTAGTCATTAACTGAATAATAGCCAATATTGTAAAAGAAATGCATTTTCTGTGTTCTGGTTTAATCTTCAGGTTATTATTTTAAGTTAATGAAAATCCTATCCTGGTCAAGATATTTCCACGCATATAGACCTAAAATATATTTCTACAAATATGTTATGAAAAAATTTTTTAATATTGTGCAAACACAGTTCATCTTTGTGTACCAGTACTAATGTTTTCACCACATCAATGTTTGTTTTTCAATATTCTCTTGAATCAGAATAACTATATATTTAGAATTTTTGGGGCCTCTTAAATATAAATAGCCTTACTTGTGATGTGCTCATTATGTGTAAAAAAAAGCCCTGCTCAGGGTAAAACACAGCTTACAAATAGTAGCCTACCAAAGTTGGTAATATACCAGAATATGTTTACCTTTCTTTCTACCAGTTTTATATCATTTTGGAATCAAATTGTATTGGGGGAAAAGCACATTTGAGAAGTTTTTTTTCATGTGGCTTCAATGCAATTTTTATATGTATATGTGAACATCTAGTTTGTTATTGTGTATGATTGAGTGAGAAAGAAATTCTCTAACAGTTCAAATAAACATTTTGAAGATGCAGGAAAGGTAAACTTGCACATTCTACATCCTCGTCACTTGTTTCCTTTCTCTTCACTACCTCCTACCTGTAGTTTGGGCTGGTATGGTAGAGAAAGGGTTAAATGTAATTCTCTTAATCTTTGAGCTTCAGTCATAAGACAATTTTGACCAGGTAATGGTCAGTCACAATTTTGGCTTCCCTGTATGATCTGGTATTCCTAAGAGAACTATCCCATTTCTTATTTTGTGCTATAAAAACTATTGAGATGAAAACTTTTAATGGAAAGCATTAAATGAATAATAACCAGTGGCATAAAAAGAGGTGAGAGGGAGCCAAAACATTTTCCTACTTTTATGTACATTTTGAATAATTGGTTTTCAGTGAAAGTACATTAGTGTAATACTCATCAACTAATAATTAGATGTGCTTTCCCTATTAAAGTATTCCCCGCCCTGCCACGGTCAGTAGGGGACACCGATGGGCTTGGAAAGGCCGCTGTCCGTCGGATGGGACATTAAACCGTGGCCCCGTGTGCGGGAGAGTCATACCCTGTGCACGTTAAAGAACACGCTGGATGGCCTTGACGGGAGGCTACCATCTGTCTCCCAACAGCTGTTCCAGTGGGTCCCCTCCCCCAACCTTCTCTGAGCCTTCGGGGTCCTTGTGACCTGGCCATTTAGTCCATGGTGTGCAAAAAAGTGCCGCTCAGAGGTGAAACAACCCAACCCTATTAAAGTTACTATTTAACCCAGGGGTGCACAATCTTTGGACAGTTGAGGGCCAAATATATGCTTATTGAGTTAAGGCAGGCTGCAAGACCCATTTTAACCCGATAAGCTCCACCAACTTTTATAACGTAACTAGAGGATTTACCCTCTTCATATGGAATTAAAGTGACTAGCCAAGATTTGTGTTTTTTCTTTTTGTTATATGGTCATTTTCACTGCTTCTTATATTATCATTGTGGATATTATTTCTTAACAAATATGCAAAAGTATAAATAAATGATCTCATTCATGAGAGCTTCATTGAATGAGGTCCACTGCTGATTTAATATTATAAATGGCACTGTCAAAAATTTGCCCATAAGGATTTTACAGCTTAGTTAGTTCTAAAGAACCTTATGTGAAGAATCTCCCTGCTCTTTAGGCTTGTGTATGTCATGCATACTTTACTGTTGCAATGCAGGAATGTCCATGCAATGTTTTTAAGTACTGTAAAAGAATCAAACTGGTTCTGACTATAAATGCAGATGCCTTTTCAATTGCTTTTGGAGCACTGAAATATACTGCTCACAAAAATTAGGGGATATTTCAAAATGAATATGAAGCGAAGAAATATCCCCTATTTTTTGTGAGCAGTAGCAGCTGTTTGAGGGGGTATTTATTATTTTATTTTTTTATATTTTGTCACATGTGAAATTCAAACTTGTCTCTCCAGATTCATGCCAGAGTGTTCTAAGACCTCTAATGTTGGCTTCATCATTCATCCACTAAAATGACATCCATCTATTCATCTTTGTTGCCATTGATTGGGGAAGACAGCTTTTATTTTTTAATGTTGCACTGAGCAAGGTTTTTTTCTTATATATTTTCATCTTACTCAGTGCAACATTAAAAAGTAAAAGTTGCCTTCCTCAATTTTAGATGATGCCATTGGGGACAAGGTAGAATCTGTCACATTCATGGATGAATGATGGAACTGGAAATAGTTTAGTGGTCCTAGAATACGGGTTTGACAAAACTCACTTTTTCATAGAACTATTTAATGTTTATACAATTAACCTGAGTGTTTAGCTTAAATAATCTGTAAAATAGTAAATTAAAAACTAATATTTATTTCAAATTAGATAGAAAAGGTATATTTGGGAAAAAATCAAGATACTGGTGATCTCATTTTATAATCTTTTATATTCAGTATGTTTCTTAAGGCTAATTTTAATTTTCAGGCACTGGCCCCACATAAAAAAGAGAAAATACTCCAGGAATCTTCTGATTCAGTAAGTAAACTTAAGCCACTCGTGCATGTGATGAAATAATAAATATAATATAATGGCTTAAAAATATATTTTAAAATGAGTTAAAATATTTTAAAAAAAAATTGGCCTAAATACATTAAGGTAGATATAAATTCAATAATTGTTGATTGATTTCTCCAAAAAGCAAATTCATAAAAATAGAAAAGAAATACTGTTCAATGAAAGATTTCTCATTGTACTAGCTAAAGTTACATTTCTATAAATTAAAAACTGATTACCTACAAAGCATATAGCAACAGATATTCTTGTGTCTTAGAAAATGCAGAGAGTTCAGCATAATATTTTAAAAGTTATTAAATGTCCTATCATTCTCAGATAACTTCAGCTGCTGCTTTTTATTAAATTGCAGGACTAAGAAAGATAGGCTTTAGGGGCTGACATTGGAAAAATAGAAAAATGCCAACTCCCACTGCTCTAAAAATGCATGAAATTTTTAGGTTTATACTACAGGTAATTCCCGTTATAATATGGTGCTCAGGGTCCAAAGAATTGCATCACGATATAAGCAGGATTGCATTAGCAAAAATTCAGTAACAAAACAGCTTGCCAATTTGTTCATTTGAAATACAAATCAAATGGATATTGCCAACAAAAGGCTACAAGTAAACGAATCAACTGCCGGTATTCTTTCGGATGTCAAATGATAGCAAGTATTGCAGATTCGTGCTAGAGTGAAAATATCACCCACGTGGATTCCTTGTATAGTTTTGTGTACAATATGTAGTTCTTGTGAAACATTTCGTTTCCTATTAAAAAAAAGGGATCCATGCTTGCATCATGTTATAAGTAGAATCGCGTTCTATTGGATAACATTTTAACGGATTTACCTGTGTTTGTATTAGTTTAGATAGTTCTGATAGTTCCCCCTCCCCCTGCTATCTTATTGATTTTTCAGGAATTATTGATATGGTGGACAATTAGATGTTGTTTTTTTACATTTGCTTTTGACTATCCCTGGTGGCAAAGTTAAGATGCTTGTTTGCATATCAAAGGGAACCAAGCTTGTATCTTGGATAAGCATAAATGCTTTTTTTTTTTTGCATTGTCTTTCTGTAGAAGTAGAAAATCTTTCTATGTGAGAAGTAAATCTTTTTAAATACTTGCTTTATGAAGCTCCAAAGTGGTAAATTTCAATCCACATTGATTCAACATTGTGGTAGAAAGAATTAGGTCTGGATATGGAAGTGGCATAAGATCATTAAAAAGGAAAAAAAAAAAATGGTGATCCAATGATTTGCTTCCACTTATTTCTTGATTTGGGTGTGATGTTAATTCTCGTAAAGGTGAAAATAACTGCAGTAGAAAATCATCAGGTACTAGTTTTGGACTTCTTGTAGTGTGGAAGTTAGCTAAGCACTTCCTATTTTGGTTACTACATTTAGTGAAGGTGGCATGTAAATCCAATCTTGTTGTGCATCTATCAGCATTCTTTTTAACTGTAATTCCTTGTGGATATGCATGACATTATCAGTGGCAGAAATTGTCGGTTTCCCTGTAGTTCCATGGGTACTTGAAATGATCGTTTCCAATTTGGTGTTGTAGTCCCACTTAGGTCTAGCCCTGTTGGGGTAACGTCAGGTTCTTGGCTGCTGTGGGTTGGAAGTAATCCATCTGAAAATGTCAGCAGTTTCTGAGGGCACTTCCATTGCATACCTTGTGAATTGGAGTAGTGCATTGGAAGGCTGTGAATGAAGTAAGAGTTAGTAAACCTTTCGGTGTTTTGTTTCTGGAACTGAACCTATTTTAAAGTATTTTCAGAAAATAAATCTCTTTAGAATCTCATCTAAAGTAGTTAATGAACAGAAATATGTCAAGTTATATACCAAAAGAAATATCATTTCATTGTGCGTAATAAAATGACAAAGTCACTACTTCATGCTATTTACAAGTCACTAAACGTTCACATACATTCACTGCTGACTCAAATAGATTAAAAAAAAAAGATATATATATATATAAATAGATAGAAAAATTAAACTTCATAATTTTTTTTCAAGCAGAATTACCATGAAAAAATATATATCATTTAAATGTTATTTTCAGTATTTGATTAGAAACAGTTAAAAAAAAACTGGTAATTTCTATTTGGAAAAAAAAATTTTACAGGCCTTGTACTGTGGCACTGAAGGCTACTTTCTAGGTCATTAGAATGTGAAAGATGTAAATGATTAAACACTATTCCGATACAGAAAGGGTTAATGAATATAATGTTTAGTGTCAAACGTTTAGCATAGGTTTGACTAGTATTCAAACAAATGATAGTTTCAAGCTTTTTGGGTAGGAAATAATTAGGGAATAGGAAGTATTAAACAATTAAAACAAAATAAAAATTAAAATGAATGAATACTACATGTATCTTTGTTGTAATGAGAACTTTGTACCTGTATTTTTTTTGCAAATCCAATCTATATTTGTCGGGATATTGAGTTTTGTATTCATTGGTTGCTTTGCAGACTGAATTAGCAACCTTTGCAGGGTATGCTTGGTTATGTGTGTTCAAATGTTTTACCATTTTTGAAAACAGAAGTACTCGATACTTTTAATTGAACATTAATTTAGAACACCAAAGAAGTAACAAATAGAAATTTTAGTTCGTATTTCCTGTCAATGAAATTGACTTTAAGATTAATAAGAGGTAATGTCATCAATTAATTGATCAGACATTGAACAATAGTTTGCAGATATTATTCCATCTAATGATAATCAATGGAAATACACAGTCATATCAGAATAATATGTCCACTTACCATACATATGGGGACGGGGGTGGCTCAGTCAGTAGCGCGCCAGGCTCGTAATCTGTAGTTCCCAGGCTCGAGTCCCAGCTGGGTCAGCATTGAGATTTATCTCCACAAAATTTCCCGCCCTGCCCACGGTCAGTAGGGGACACCAATGGGCTTGAAAAGGCCACCATCCGTCGGATGGGATGTTAAGCCATGGCCCCGTGTGCGGGAGAGCCATACCCTGTGCACGTTAAAGAACACGCTGGATGGCCTTGACAGACTACCATCTGTTTCCTAACAGCTGTTCCAGTGGGTCCCCTCCCCCAACCTTCTCTGAGCTTTGGGGTCCATGTGACTTGGCCATTTAGCCCATGGTGTGCAAAAAAGTGCTGCTCAGGTAAAACAACCCAACCCTCCCCCAACCTTCTCTGAGCCTTCGAGGTCCATGTGACCTGGCCATTTAGCCCATGGTGTGCAAAAAAGTGCCGCTCAGAGGTAAAACAACACAACATACCATACATATGCTATGGTAGGTGGTCATATTATTCTGATATGACTGTGTAAGTTCTCATTGTGTAATACATTCACACATTATTTTAAGGAGACAGAATTGCTGAAAATATCAAGCTCAAGACCAATTTTCAAGATTTAGTTTTTGAAATGTGAAATATTTTTAAAAAAGACATCATATTGTAAGTTTTTAATATGATTTTAAAACTGGGGGTATGCATATTTTCCAGAATTTGATCAAGAGGACAAAACCTGGAGAACTAAAAAAGTTTCAAAGAGTAGCAAAGGATGTTGAAGACGAGCCACTGTTACGAGAAAACCCTCGTAGGTTTGTTATATTTCCCATTGAATATCCTGACATTTGGCAAATGTATAAAAAGGCCGAGGCATCATTCTGGACTGCCGAGGAAGTAGATTTATCTAAAGATCTAACAGACTGGGACTGCTTAAAAGCTGATGAGAAGCATTTTATATCTCACATCTTAGCTTTTTTTGCAGCTAGTGATGGTATTGTCAATGAAAATCTGGTTAGTATGCTGATTGTTAAATTGCAGTATGATTACATAATTGTGTAGCTAATATTTCATTCTACATAATGAACAGTTTATTGAATGAGTCATGTCAGTAAATTTCATGTAATCAAAGCAAAAACAGTAGTACAAAATATTTCAAAATATATAAATGTTCCTTTAGAATTAACTTTAAAAAAAAGTAAGGAATTTGTATTTGTAAAACATTTCACTCCATTGAATTAATATTTTAGTGTGGTTTTGTATTACCTTCAATAAGAATTGAGTTGTTTTTTTTTCCTAGAACAATGTGGGGAAAAAATGGAGAAAAATATAAAGCAGAAATAAACTTTTTATGAAAAATTGACTTGAGATAATTTAGATTTCAGTCTTGATTTCCAACAATATGTATTCAGTATTTTAAGGAGTTGTAGAAGCTAAAAATTTTTTAGTAAATTAACTCACTCTGCAAGGGAAAAAAAACCATTTGAGTTGATGCAAACTACTTTTAGACACGTTAGTAGTAAAGTTTAGTATAATGGTTATTGTTTTCATTTTAGGTTTTCAGAGCAATTATTTAAACTGGCATTGTTGCTATTATATTTTCCGTTTCCATAACTCTACTGAATGACTTGTTGAAAACCAAGTAATAGATTTGAAAAAAAAAATTCTTGGTGTTTATGTTAAACTGCCAAGGAATAATGATAACATATCAGGAGGTCATGGATTTGTATCCCACCTTTGCTCAAGACAATTTTTCCTCTAAAATTGATATTGATGTTAAACTAAGAGTGATACCTTCTTTGGTAATGAAATAGATTTGAGATTTTTAAATTATCTTCAGTTACATTTTTTCATAAAAAAATAAAGAAGTTGCTGAATTATGTATCTCAGTTTTATTGATGGAGTGGAACTGTAATTAATAAAATGACCACTGAAATGAGGGGAAATACGTTTGTTTTCCATCAGTTTGCAGATGCATTCATAGGAAGTGCTGTTGTAGCAAAACCAGAAATTTAAGTCTGCAATGCAAGTGAAAGGTTGGCTAAATAGTAGTTTCCATGCCATTTGGTTGGTCGAAGCAACATCCTTAGTGGGGGGAGGTGGCTCAGTTGATAGCACACCATACTTGTAATTTGCACTTTCCAAGTTCCAGTTCCACCTGGGCCAGTGTTGAGATTTATCTGCAAAATTCTCCTCCCTGTCCTCAGTCAGTAGGGGGCACTGGTGGACTTGGAAAGACCATCATCCATTGGATGGGACATTAACTGTGGTCTTGTGTGTGGAGAGCACAAGACCACAGTTAAGACATTAAAGAATTCACCCTGTGTACATTAAAGAATACCCTGGATGACCTAGATGGGAGGCTTCCATTTGTCTCCTAAGAGCTGTTCAGTGGATCCCCTTCCCCAACCTTCTCTGAGCCCACAGGGTCTTTGCGACCTGGTCAATATAGCTAATTGAATGCAAAAAAGTGCTGCTCAGAGGTAAAAATAACCAATCCAAGTAACATTCTTAAACTGGGAGTAATTACACTTTAGTCTTTTTACAATACCCATGTGCATTTTCAGACTATAACAAATTAATTCCTTGGCATCTTGTCTAAAAAAATAATATAATAAATACCCCCTCAAGCAGCTGCTTGCCACAGAGGTCTGACAGGAGCCTGTCAGTTTATATGCCACAGTAGAAGATCTGAGAGGATGGCAGGACCTCAGCAGAAAACAACACGAACATCCATGCCTTACCCGGGGCTTGAACCCAGGTCCCGTAGATCAGTAGCCCTAGCTGCATGAAATGTTCTTGCTATTTAGATGATAAAGATTTTGCCAATTAAAAACGTACTCTTCTGTTACATTGTAAAACATTAATATCACATACACCATAGGGTTTTTGTATATGTGTTGTAAATGCTTTAAAGTAAATATGTAAATTTCCCCTCAAGCAGCTGCATGCTTCAGAGATCTGACAGGAGCCTGAGCCTGTCAGTTTAATACGTTGGGTTGATTTACCTCTGAGTGGTACTTTTTTGCACACAGCGGGCTAAATTGCCAGGTCAAAAGGACCCTGAAGGCTGGGGAACCCACTGGAACAGCTGTTGGGAGATAGATGTTAGCATCCCATTAAGTCCATCCAGCATGTTCTTTAATGTGCACAGGGCCATGGCTTAATGTCCCATCTGACGGACGGCAGCCTTTTCAAGTTCAGCGTTGTCCCCTGCTGGCCATGGGCAGTGCGAGGAGTTTTGCAGAGATAAGTCTCAACACTGACCAAGCTGGGATTCGAACCCAGGAACTGCAGATTATGAGCCTGGCACGCTACCGACTGAGCAACCCCCACCTCAAAACTCTTCTTTTGTGCATATTCTTTCCATAGCGCTTGGCTACTGATCTATGTGACCTGGGTTCGAGCCCCGGGTAAGGCATGGATGTTCGTGTTGTTTTCTGCTGAGGTCCTGCCATCCTCTCAGATCTCCTACTGTGGCATATAAACTGACAGGCTCCTGTCAGACCTCTGTGGCAAGCAGCTGCTTGAGGGGGTTTTTATTTTTTTTTTAGAGATCTGTGAAGGTGAGACCTCAGAAGAAAGAACACATAAACATGCATACCTTTATCTGGGGCTCAAACCCTGGTCCTTTTGATTAGTAGCTAAGTGTGCCAACCAGTTGGCCTTTGAGGCAGTGTAAATGCTTTATCTTGAGTTATATAAAAGCTCAACCACTATTAAATTGTTAACTTGCATAGCATGAGTTTTTAATTGCTTAAGGACACAATAATATTTTACCATTTGAACACAGGGTTTAGTTTGATACCCCTGTTCTGTAATTTTAAGTTTGATTTTTCTAACATGAAAAAGTTACAAATGTATAAAAATGTTGCCCTTGATAATTTTTATAAACAATAGTTGTTGTTTTTTTCCCCTTAACAGGTGGAGCGTTTTAGCCAAGAGGTGCAGATTACAGAAGCTCGCTGTTTTTATGGCTTTCAAATTGCTATTGAAAATGTTCATTCAGAAATGTATAGTCTTTTAATCGACACTTATGTAAAAGATCCCTCAGAAAGGTAAAACATATTAAAATTGATTCTTATGTTTAACTGTTATGAAACTTATAATTCTTTTTTATACCAAAAAAAAACATTCCTCATACAATAAGCTTTAAAGCAGAACAGGTTTAAAGTTTACAATTGTGTTTAATGTACCAAATAAATATTAAGTTTTTGTGTATACATTCAAAAGTATTCTATTGAAATATTGTGTGCCATAACAACTTATGTTGAACATGAATACAGTTACTAGTTTTTTTTCTAGTTTGATTTGTATCTGCTAAAAAATTTTAATAGATATTAAACTGGACTAATTTCTTTCTGCTACATATCACTTAAATATCTGCTATCCTGAATCTTATTGGGGCGCGGGTGTCTCAGTCAGTAGCGCACCAGGCTCGTAATCTGTAGTTCCCAGCTGGGTCAGCGTTGAGATTTATCTCCGCAATAATTCCCCGCCCTGCCCACGATCAGTAGGGGACACCGATGGGCTTGGAAAGGCCGCCGTCTGTTGGATGGGACATTAAGCCGTGGCCCTGTGCACGTTAAAGAACACGCTGGATGGCCTTGACGGGAGGCTACCATCTGTCTCCGAATAGCTGTTCCAGTGGGTCCCCTCCCCCACCTTCTCTGAGCCTTCGGGGTCCATGTGACCTGGCCTTAGCCCATGGTGTGCAAAAAAGTGCCGCTCAGAGGTAAAACAACCCAACCTGAATCTTATTGATAAGATGACTTCCCACTGTTTCTGTATACATCATGATGGAAAGATTACCATCTGCTGTAGTCCTATCTGTAATTTATTGTGCAGAAAGTATTTTCAGTATTCCTAAAAAAGACAAAAATGTTTATTTGCTAAATAAGGAAGAATTGCAATTTTTTTTCAACATAATTTTGTGAATATTTATTGTTATTTCTTTCAGAGAGCGGCTGTTCAATGCAATAGAAACTCTCCCTTGCGTAAAAAGGAAGGCAGATTGGGCTCTAAATTGGATAAATCACTCAAGTGCTACTTTTGGTGAACGTGTCGTGGCATTTGCAGCCGTGGAGGGAATTTTCTTTTCCGGGTCCTTCGCTTCCATATTTTGGCTAAAGAAAAGAGGATTGATGCCCGGTCTGACCTTCAGCAATGAACTGATTAGCAGGGATGAGGTAACCAGCTTACAATTTTCTTTTTCCTTTTATTTCCCTGCCTGAGTTATTTTATTTTTCAGCTTTTAGTTTATGTTTTGATTTGTAACACTTCATTTTGTAGGAACATAAAAGGTTAATGGCCCAAGGGCATTGATTCTCAGATGTTATCAGTGATCATAATAATAATAACCCATGGCTTGGGTCCATATTCAGCTCTCTGTTGAATTGTACGTATATTGTATTTTTGCATGGTTAAGAACTGACATTTGATTTTGAAAGCAGTTTGTGCATATTCTTGTGGGGATGGCTCAGTCAGTAGCACGCTAGGCTCGTAATCCATAATTCCCAGGGTCGAGTCCCAGCTGGGTCAGCATTGAGATTTATCTCTGCAAAATTCCCTGCCCTACTCACGGTCAATAGGGGACACCGATTGGCTTGTAAAGGCCAACATCTGTCGGATGGGACATTAAACCATAACTCTTTGTACAGGAAATAGAGCCATACCCTGTGCATGTTAAAGAACACGCTGGATGACCTTGATGTGAGGCTACCATCTGTCTCCCAACAGCTGTTCCAGTGGGTCTCCTCCTCCAACCTTCTCTGAGCCTTCAGGGTTCTTGTGATCTGACCATTCAGCCCATGGTGTACAAAAAAAGTGCCATTCAGAGGTAAAACAACCCGTATTCTTGCAGAGAAAGCTGAATTAAGTCGACATGTAGATCCAACTAGCGTTCCTTGTGGTTCACAATAATTGTATCGCAAAACAAAATGCACTGTTGAAACCTTTTTACCAATGAGTATGATGCATTGATGTTCTGGCACGTCTCTGTTGTTGAAAAATAGCTTGCCAATAAAAAATATTAAATTCTCTTGCTCTACAGGATCATCTCAAAAAGACATTTAATGCTGTTAACCTTTTCACATATTGTTGCATGTTTATTATTACAATTTGTGGCATTTTATCTTCTGAATTTGGATATGTAGGTTCCATTTGAAAAGGTTGTAATATCAATAAATATTTAGCAGAAAAAATTTTCACCGACATACGGGGTTTGAACCCACATCTCTCGAGAAACATGCCAGAGTATTCTTCCTGTTGAACTGCTAGCTCGTCTTTTTTCCGCTAATTTTGAGACTTAACTCTATCACAGAGATTTTTCAGGCCAACCATTAGTGCCATCTATGATCCCCGGTGGCAATTATTACCTTAATATTTCACAGAGTGAGATGGAAATAAATAAGTCTCGTCACGCTATTTAGCGTTATTAATGATTTAAACATAGATGATAATCACAACGTTACCTGTTGTTCATTTAGTGTTGATATATAAATAAATATTTAGCGGAAAAAATTTCTCCGACATACGGGATTTGAACCCGCATCTCTCCAGAAACTTGTCAGAGTATTCTTCCAGTTGAATAATTGCCACCGGAGATCATAGATGGCGCCAATAGTTGGCTCGAAAAATCTCCGTGATAGAGTTAAGTCTCAAAATTAGCGGAAAAAAGACAAGCTGGCATTAGTTCAACTGGAGAGATGCAGGTTCAAATCCCATATGTCGGCGAAATTTTTTTCCGCTAAATATTTATTGATATATCAACGCCAAATGAGCAACAGGTAACGCTGTGATTATCATCTGTGTTTAAGGTTGTAATACCTTGCTTTTTTAAAGTATATAAAAAATTTTTATGTAGCTAGGAATAGTACATGTAAACAGCAATATGATTTGAACTACTGTTGTTTATTAAAGGTTAGCTAATCTGAAAAACTGATCGGCCATTCACTGAGATCTATTCGCAGGAATCGCAAAGGAGGAAGTTGTACTTGCTCAGCTCCGCTTAGGTCATTCATTTATCACTCATTTCTTCTTCAGGTGGACAACGAACCTAAGTGGGAGTTTTGTGACACCATTTTAACCTTGAAGGTCGATTTTATTTTAGCTTTCATGATTTTACATCCGAGCCACTTACACTCGGACATCTTTTATCCAATGACTCTTTTTTACCTCGTCTTTGCTTTTTTACGTTTTACTGGTTATTTAATAGACTGTGATTTTATGGCTTTAACCTTTTTCCTTTGATCATCCTGGGTCTTTTACACACAGGTTCGTTTTGTACTTTTGTCTTTATTGGTTCACACTTTTACTCTTTTTCTATTTATTTTAACTTTGGTTGTGGGCAAACATCTTTCAGCTCTTTATTTGTCTATGTTTGGCAGAATATAGCCCTCGTTGCTCTTGCACCATAAAATCCCAAACAAACAACCACATGGGCGGGGGTGGCTCAGTCGGTGGCTCACCAGGCTCATAATCTGTAGTTCACAGGTTCGAGTCCCAGCTGAGTCAGCGTTGAGATTTATCTTCGCAAAACTCCCCGCCCTGCACACGGTCAGTAGGGGACACCGATGGGCTTGGAAAGGCCGCCGTCCGTCGAATGGGACGTAAGCCGTGGCCCCATGTGCGGGAGAGCCATACCCTGTGCGCGTTAAAGAACATGCTGGATGGCCTTGACGAGAGGCTACCATCTGTCGCCCAACAGCTATTCTAGTGGGTCCCCTCCCCCAACCTTCCCTGAGCCTTCGGGGTCCATGTGACCTGGCCATTTAGCCCATGGTATGCAAAAAAGTGCTGCTCAGAGGTAAAACAACCCAACATCCAACCAGCTCTCTGAGATCCATTTTTTATTTGCCATTGGCAAAGCTACACAGTTCAGGTTAGGAGCTGAAAGTTTTTTTTTTTTATTGCAAAATCACATAAAGCAAAGCTTTTCAACATGCAAGCAGTAAATTAATTTTTTTATATATATCCTGTCTGTGTTCTAAAAATTTACAAATGCCAATTAAATTCATACATTTGTTAACTTTGTGTATAACAAAATGACTGAAAAATATTTAATAACTGCTTGTCTTAAAATCTCAGCTTAAATCCTGTGAATAGAGATTCGACAAAAGTGTATTTTTAAAGCTAAATCGAGTCACAATTAAACAAAAACCACAAATCTAAAAATTAATTAGTGAAATAGACATCTACACCGATATCACGAGATAAATATCGCAAATGATTGATTTTGAATGGAGATATACACTTTCAGTGACACGTAGCAACTAGGGGTATTTTCAAATATTGGTACTTAGTTTCAAGATTAGTTTATAATATGTTATTGATGTACATTTTAAACTATCATCATGATAGTCATTAATTCTCAGCAGCAAGGAGGCAAACGTGTAACTCATCAGTGGCAGATATTCTTGGTTGCCATTGGTTCTGTGGCTACTTGGGGCAGGGGTGGTTCAGTCGGTAGCCCACCAGGCTCGTAAGCTGTAGTTTCCAGGTTTGAGTCCCAGCTGGGTCAGCATTGAGATTTATCTTCACAAAACTGCCCACGGTCAGTAGGAGACACTGACAGGCTTGGAAAGGCTGCCATCCATCAGATGGGACGTTAAGCCATGACTCAGTGTGCTGGAGAGCCATGCCCTTTGCACGTTAAAGAACATGCTGGATGGCCTTGACGGGAGGATACCATCTGTCGTCCAACAGCTGTTCCAGTGGGTCTCCCACCCAACCTTCTCTGAGCCTTCGGGGTCCTTGTGACCTGGCCATTTAGCCCATGGTGTGCAAAAAAGTGCCGCTCAGAGGTAAAACAACCCAACTTTAAAGAACATGCTGGATGACCTTGACGGGAGGCTACCATCTGTCGTCCAACAGCTGTTCCAGTTGGTCTCCTCACCCAACCTTCTCTGAGCCTTCAGAGTCCTTGTGACCAGGCCATTTAGCCCATTATGTGCAAAAAAGTGCTCAGAGGTAAAACAACCCAACCCGCAGCTATTTGAGTGATCAGTCCCTAATTTGGTGAAGTGGTTCCACTTAGTTCTAGACCTGTTGAAATAACAGATTGGATTCCTAACTGCTGTGGGCCAGGAGTTATCCCTTGAAAAGTGGCTAAAATTTCTCTAGTACGTTATTAACGACAATTGTGAATATACTACTACATTAATTTATTAACAGTGGAAAGCTGTGAATGAACTTTCAGTGGTGGACATACTTTTCTTGCCAAACTTTTGTCGTGGATTTCCATATCATTTTATATATTTTGCATTAATAAAATTTTGTTCTGTGTAACAATTTTGTACTCCAGTTCTGTTTTTCTGTTGTTCATTTCAGGGTTTGCACTGTGATTTTGCTTGTTTGATGTTCAGCCATCTGGTGAATAAGCCATCTGAAGAAAGGGTCGTCCAAATTGTTCGAGATGCTGTTCAGATCGAACAAGAATTCCTTACCGATGCTCTTCCCGTGGCCTTGATTGGTATGAATGGCCAACTGATGAAACTGTACATAGAGTTTGTAGCAGACAGACTACTTGTGGAATTAGGATGCAGTAAGGTATGTATTATAATGATATATGAAATGTTTTTGGTAGTGGCTACTAAATGCTGCCAAAAAGTTTATTGGTTGTAATAAGATATGTAGAGAAAAAAACAAGTAGATGCCCCAGAAAGCTTTTCAGTATAATAAGCCACAGAGATTTGTCATCAGAAACTTCCCTGACATGAACCCAAGTGCCTTTCATCAGCAGCCGAGCACGTTAACCAATCAGCCAGCAAGACAAAAATTGCTCCCGATAGATGTGGCAGGAGCCTGCCAGTATCCCACAGAATAGTTGTAATTCAACTCTACGAAACATTGATTTTAACTGCAGTGTGTGAATTTTATATTTAACCAAATCTTTAAAACTTAATAATTTTTTTTTTACTATGAAGTTTTAAAAAATATTCCTGTGTGGTAGTTATGCTTTAATGGGACTTTAAATGGACTTTAATTGACATGTTATCAGGAGGTTGTAAGTTCGTATCCGACCGGCTCAAGACAATTTTTCGTCTGAATATTTAAAGCCATTTCTCCAGAGTTGACCTTAAGGGGGCAAGACATGCTTTCATTATGGTCTTGTAGACAGTTTGCTTTTTTTAAATCTATGCAGCCATTTCAAGGTGTCTAGATCTCACTTTAAAGTGATTATCAGTGCCTTTGGCGATAATTCCAGTTGAGGAATAGTGGTCGCATGATTTTAGTAAGGTAACTTCAGGATATGTGCAAAGGTAATTTGTGGGGCGGGTGTGGCTCAGTCGGTAATGCGCCAGGCTTGTAATCTGTGTTCCCAGGTTCGAGTCCCAGCTGGGTCAGCGTTGAGATTTATCTCTGCAAAATTTCCCACCCTGCCCATGGTATGTAGGGGACACCGATGGGCTTGGAAAGGCTGCCGTCCGTCGGATGGGACGTTAAAGAACACTGGATGGCCTTGACGGGAGACTACCATCTGTTTCCCAACAGGTGTTCCAGTGGGTCCCCTCCCCCAACCTTCTCTGAGCCTTCGGAGTCCATGTGACCTGGCCATTTAGCCCATGATGGTGCAAAAAAAAGTGCCGCTCAGAGGTAAAACAACCCAACGTTAAAGAACACACTGGATGGCCTTGACAGGAGGCTACCATCTGTCTCCCAACAGCTGTTCCAGTGGGTCCCCTCCCCCAACCTTCTCTGAGCCTTCGGGGTCCATTGTGACCTGGCCATTTAGCCCATGGTGTGCAAAAAAGTGCCGCTCGGAGGTAAAACAACCCAGCCCTGGCAATTTAGCCCATTGTGTGCAAAAAATGTGCCACTCAGATGTAAAACAACCAAGTTCCCAGAATTAATAATGCTTGAAAGACTGCACATGCAATTCAAATGATAGTGTTTTTTTTTTCTATTTAGGAATTATTTACTTCTTACAATCCAATATAATAGTTGGAATTTTACACTTTTATCATTTTAAGCTGTCAATATGTAATCTCTAAGTATCTGTCATTTCCTCTTTTAGATCTACAATGTAGAGAATCCATTCGATTTCATGGAACACATAAGCCTCGAAGGAAAGACCAACTTCTTCGAGAAGAAAGTCGGTGAATACCAGAAGTGTGGAGTTATGGCCAATAAGGAGGAACATCGTTTTACTCTTGATGCAGACTTTTAAACTTAGAGAGAAGACTTATTCGCTGATTTTTACCAGAACTCTTGTAGATAGGCATATATCGAGAAGTAACTTATATTTTAACGTGTGTCAAAAAATGTACATATTTCAGTGTTTTTGCATCATTCTTTTGCACTTATAATTATTCTGATTGTTGAGATTTGATCACAGAATCAAATAAAGGAATGTTGCATTCATGTTTTTTAAACGTATTTAAAGGAAATTAGCTGTGCAAAATAGAGTTTGAGACTAAATTAGTCGGGAATTGCTTTTGAAAAATACTTAATAGAACGAGGCGGTAAAGTAAAAAATGTGGATTAAAATGTTCTGCTGTGATAAAGCATTTAGAGCTACTGTGAGCTGGATTTTCTTAATATTCTATTTTAAGCAGTAAATCACTTCCAATAAAAGTTTTCTCATAATGGAGTGTTTATAATTAGGAAAAATTGGGCATTTTGTCATGAGGGATTCGTAACATTTCTCAAATATTGCATGAATTTATTTTTCTCAAAATTCTAGACTTTTGTCAGCCAAGAATCATAAATTAAGTCGCTTTAAACTCAAAATGTGTGATGCTACAATATCTGTAATAAATAAAGCACCAAATGTTATTGCAAGTAATTCCACATTAGGGAAAGTGTTAATGTGCTACTTTCCTAGCAAATAAAAAATAGTTTTTTTAATTCACAGATTGATGCCAGAAAAAGTTATAAAATACTTATATTCCTTATTATTTTAGTTTCAAGTATGTTACTCAAATGAAATGCACTGAAAATATTGTCATAAATTGTAAAACCTTTGATACTAAGTATTCATTTGGATTACAAATTGTGATTACACAGTATGAAAATGTAATGAACAAGTATGTCATGTGAGATCTACATTAAACTTTTAAATTCTATGCAAATTTCACCAAAATTCAATGTATATATCAGAAAAGTGCATTATTTTGTGTTTGTTACATACTTAATATTCTTAAGGACTGCAGGTAAAAATATTTTTCCTGTTTGGTTTTAAATACTTTGTGTGTAAAGCTTGTGTTAATAAATGAAAATAAAGGCAATGTATTACTTTTACTGTTTACACAGGATGGTTTTATTGATGGCACACCAGGGTCGAGTCTTACATGTGCCACGGGACGGGGGTGGCTCAGTCGGTAGCGCACCAGGTTCGTAATCTGTAGTTCCCAGGTTCGAGTCCCAGCTGGGTCAGCGTTGATATTTATCTCCGCAAAATTCCCCACCCTGCCCACGGTCAGTAGGGGGCACCGATGGGCTTGGAAAGGCCGCCGTCTGTCGGATGGGACGTTAAGCCGTGGTCCCTTGTGTGGGAGAGCCATACTGTGTGCACTTTAAAGAACACACTGGATGGCCTTGACGGGAGGCTACCATCTGTCTCCCAACAGCTGTTGTCCAAACAGCTGTTACAGTGGGTCCCCTCCCCCAACCTTCTCTGAGCCTTCGGGGTCCATGTGACCTGGCCATTTAGCCCATGGTGTGCAGAAAAGTGCCGCTCAGAGGTAAAACAACCCATGTGACCTCGCCATTTAGCCCATGGTGTGCAAAAAAAGTGCCGCTCAGAGGTAAAACAACCCAACCCTTACATGTGCCACAATTGAGATTTATTTTTGCGAAACCCCGATCCTATGAGCTTGGAGAAGCTCCCTTCCCTCGAATGCAACTGTTCACCTTCATTTAAACTTTCAGTAACTAGATTCTGGTTTCAAGCTCGAGCATTCGTATCTCAGAGGTCTTATCTGGAATTAAATTCGAAAGCTGTTTTTATCTATTTTTAGTGTCTGGCATGTGCTATGGGGATAGTGTTATAGAACAGTTTTTGAATTTTAAAGCAGGTAGACAAATTGAAGTTTCGTATGAGACCTGGATTTCGGTGAGGGTACATACGTCCCTCCGAAAACAAGCATCACTGCAGGTAGGGATTTGAATAAGAAAAGGCCGAGTTTTAGATTATAAGTAAACTATGAAGGACAAAACATGTCTCGCACAGAATGTGGGATTAAAATATACAGAACAATTACGTCCGAAAAATTTTGGTTTATGGTGTAAAGGTTGGCCACCTCGTGGACTAAATGGTAAGTCATCGGTTAGATGAAAAATGTCTCGCTAAATGGTGACTAACCCCTTTTTCATTTAGTCCACGAGGTCTGATATTTTTTATTTAGACCATGAGGAGGCATACATTCGTTTAGCCTATTGGGTAAGTTTGCATTTAACCCATGAGGCGGTATCTTGATTGGTTTGGGGGAAAAAACCCGGAAAACTACTATAGGGTTGAAAAATTAGAGCGTAAAAATTCTCCGCAATTAAAGAGCAGCGTCGATGGAGAGAGAATTTCAAGAATATCTGCCCTAGGTTGGAAACAAGTGTGTAATCCTTTGAGCTAGAGCACTTTCGATAGTACAGTACTATGCGAAGGAACGCTAAGTCCCTTACGCTGCAAGTCTAAACTTGTTTGTAACTTTTGCAAATCAGCTTCGTAACCTGCTGCAAGTCTAAACTTGTTTGTAACTTTTGCAAGTCAACTTCGTAACCTGCTGCAAGTCTAAACTTGTTTGTAACTGCAAATCAGCTTCGTAACCTGCTGCAAGTCTAAATTTGCTCGTGCAGCTTCCGGGCCACAGACGCTTCACCCCATTGAACGTATGATGGACAGCAAAAAGTACATAGGTGTTCTGGAGGCGAAAATGGTCCCAACACTGCAGAAGCTGTTTCCTAACGGCGATGGGGTATTTCAACAGGATCTGGCTCCATGCCACAATTCTAAACTTGCTAAGAGCTTCTTTATTTAGCAACATTTGAAGGTATTGGAGTGGCCAGGAAATTCACCCGATCTAAACCCCATTGAAAATTTGTGGGCCATTATTAAGTCGCGCATATCTAAGATGGATTGCACGACGAAAACCAAAATGATAGAAAGTGTCATGAAAGTGTGGTACCACGATCCTGAAGTGAAGATGTGTGGAAAGATAGTGGCATCAATGGTTGAGAGGGTCACATTCACTATTAACTACACTATTAAACAAATAAATATTTTAGTTGCGTCTTTGTTACTGCATTTTCCTATTGTCCCAACTAATTTGCACAGTACTGCTTGAATTGTAAGCTGTAAGGATATCAGCCCCAACTCGAAATGTATTCCATACGTTCTGTCCGAAATATCCACTCATCTGATATTGGATCACGGGAATTGTGCAACTCTGAATATTTGCATCTAGATTTCACCCTGCAGGAGAAATTCTAAATTTGCCTCGTACTTGAGGTCACACCTTGATCTTCGACAGCTAGAATCGTGAAAATTGTATATGGGTATTTCAGGGTTGTTTTACCTCAGAGGCACTTTTTTGCATACCATGGGCTAAATGGCCAGGTCACATGGACCTCGAAGGGTCAGAGAAGGTTGGGGGAGGGGAACCACTGGAATAGCTGTTGGGAGACAGATGATAGCCTCCCGTCAAGGCCATCCAGAGTGTTCTTTAACGCGCACAGGGTATAGCTCTCGCGCACGTGGCTTAGCGTCCCATCCGACGGACGGTGGCCTTTACAAGCCCATCGGTGTCCCCCCTACCACAGCCGTCTGAAGAGAAGGCCTCATGTCACGTGACTAATGACGTCAAAAGCGGGGGCCGTGCATCGCATCATAGTTTGAGTCAGCGGATCTGATTCATTTCGAATTCGATGTGTGTGTTATTTAAATGATTTCATTTCCTATACTGAATTGAATCAATTATAAAGCAAATGATCATAAATATGGCGAAGAATTTCATTCTTGTAGGAAATATTTTCATACGCATGAAAACACCCTCATTTCTCTATGGCAAAAATATTCAATAAACATATCTGAAAAGAGTTACACATATTTTTATTAATTACATTTAATTGTAAATGGTATTATACGAAAGTGGAATTTTAAAGCCCTATCTGAAGTTAGTATGTACATATTTTGCTAACTTGAGAATAGATATTTATCTCTTCCAATATCTTTGCAAATGTAGCTCATATATTTCGTTTCAAAAAATTTTTTTAAAAATCAATAAAGTTATGCTTTAAAATTCCACTTTCGTATAATACCATTTACAATTAAATGTAATTAATAAAAATATGTGTAACTATTTTCAGATATGTTTATTGAATATTTTTGCCATAGAGAAATGAGGGTGTTTTCATGTCTATGAAAATATTTCCTACAAGAATGAAATTCTTCGCCATATTTATGATCATTTGCTTTATAATTGATTCAATTCAGTATAGGAAATTAAATCATTTAAATAACACACACATCGAATTAGAAATGAATCAGATCCGCTGACTCAAACTATGATGCGATGCACGGCCCCCGCTTTTGACGTCATTAGTCACGTGATATCAGGCCTTCTCTTCAGACGGCTTCGCCCCTACTGACCGTGGGCAGGGCGAGGAGTTTTGAGGGAGATAAATCTCAACGCTGACCCAGCTGGGACTCGAACCTGGGACCTACAGATTACGAGCCTGACGCGCTACCGAGTCCTCCCCGCCCCATGGGTGCTTCAGGGGGCGGGGAGGATTCTTCGCCATATTTATGATCATTTTATAAGGTTTTTTTCCTTATAAAATTTGTGATCAGGGGAGTCCGTTGGGTCGCTAGAGGGAAGAAACAGATGGGCTACTACTAAGGGATTAAAAATGGTGTCTGGGTAACCCCCCTCCCCGCTGAAGTTGCTACAGATGCACACGCTCCTCCAGACTCCCCGTTGTTATAAATGCACATGCTCCCCAATCATTCATGAAGAGCCTCAAAGTTTTCCAATGCATAAACTGGCAATATAGCTTATATTACAGATGTTCCCCACTCCAAGGTTTTTCAATTACGTTGGGTTGGGTTGTTTTACCTCTGAGCGGCACTTTTTTGCACATCATGGGCTAAATGGCCAGGTCACACGGACCCCGAAGGCTCAGAGAAGGTTGGGGGAGGGGACCCACTGGAATAGCTGTTGGGAGACAGATGGTAGCCTCCCGTCAAGGCCATCCAGCGTGTTCTTTAACGTGCACAGGGTATGGCTCTCCCGCAGACGGGGCCACGGCTTAACGTCCCATCCGACGGACGGCGGTCTTTCCAAGCCCATCGGTGTCCCCTACTGACCGTGGGCAGGGCGGGGAATTTTGCGGAGATAAATCTCAACGCTGACCCAGCTGGGACTCGAACCTGGGAACTACAGATTACGAGCTTGGCACGCTACCGACTGAGCCACCCCCGCCCCTTTTCAATTACGAACAGTGAAAGTTCGCCAAATTTAGTTTACACGCACACTGCAAATTTGACCAGCATTATTTCCGAAGCAGACAGTCCACATCCCTCGAAGTTATTACAGACGCACTAGGACCAATTTTCACCAAATTATTTTACATTCGCATGTTCAAAGTTTGCCCAAGTTATTACAGATCCAGTTGTTGCAATATTTGCGATGGCATCCCACTGATAGCGTAAAATTGAAAGAGCATTTCAAGAATATTTACCGGATACTACTAGTCGGTTTGCTTTCCCCACGAGCTCAATGACCAGGTGCCAAGGACCCCCAGTGCCGCGGTTCCCTACCACTCGTGTGTTAATGCTCAAGTGTTAATGCAAAAACAAATCCAAATAACAATGGAAGCATTTCAAATTCACAATTTTATTTCATAATTGATAGACTTGTACATATAGAACTGTACGAGAGACTGTCAGCACCTAAGTCTAAGTGAAAATAAATCCCAAATACTAAAATGTGGAATGGAACGCTTTCGAATGCTTCAGATAACAAGTCTCGTGAAGAATCAATGAAGCGGTAGGTGGGTCAAGACCTCTTTTAAAATCTTTGCAGATACTTAACAATCAGGTTAATGCTTAAATGATCGGTGCAAGGATGTAGAATCCTTTTCACAACGTTTGTTAGGATTAATTTTGATAAATACACATAGTTTCACAACTCCCAATGCAGATGACAACAGATGAAATTTGCTTCAATCTAAAAATACACTGGAATCTTTTAAATTATTACAATCAAGGAAATTCCGTTATCTCGTAATCTCTGAGCGGCACTTTTTCCCTCGCAATGGGTCACGAGGACCCCTATTTCGCAAGGGGACGCACTGGACAGCGTGCTACGAGACAGATGGTAGCCTCCCGCTGAGGCCATTCAGCGTGTTCTTTAACGTGCACAGGGTATGACTCTCCGGGACACTGAGCCACGGCTTAACGTTCCTTCCGACGGACGGTGTGGGTTTCGAGTTTGGGTCTTTCCAACCAACTGAATGAAATTTTGATCGTATTTAGAGCATTTGAATGGCATCAGTACTTTCAAACTATCGTCTGCCAACCTGCTCTAGTGTTATTAAAAAATTTTAAGACTTTATTGTTGAACCAAAAAATGTCAAGAACCATTTTTTAGAGTGCTTATAACGAGAATCGTGACATTGTCCCTAATCATAATGAAGTATAAAGGGAACTCTAAATTCTTTTGGACTAATTTACACGTAAAGTAGCCAAAGAAAAACGATTGCGAAAGAATAAAAAAAATTAATATACGTCACATGTCTTTTGTTACTTTCTGATAAAAGTCATAATTTATATGGAAACAAATTTAAAAACAGACAAAATGATTTCTCAAATTTTAATCTTCCAAATTTCTAGGTTTTTTTTTTTTATGATGGTAGACTGTTTATATCAGTTCGCTTTTATTTTTTTCTCATTTTCATCTGGGTAGGAAAAAAAAACGTTTTTTTCCCGCATAAAAATTAGAAAATAATAAGTGCATTAAAAATTAGTCAAATTTTCGATTACCAAACAATGAACGCCGTTTTACAACCTTCTCAAATCTATACTGCTCACAAAAATTAGGGATATGGGTTGGGTTGTTTTACTTCTGAGCGGCACTTTTTTGCACACCATGGGCTAAATGGCCAGGTCACATGAACCCCGAAGGCTCAGAGAAGGTTGGGGGAGGGGACCCACTGGAACAGCTGTTGGGAGACAGATGGTAGCCTCCCGTCAAGGCCATCCAGCGTGTTCTTTAACGTTGGGTTGTTTTACCTCTGAGCGGCACTTTTTTGCACACCATGGGCTAAATGGCCAGGTCACATGAACCCCGAAGGCTCAGAGAAGGTTGGGGGAGGGGACCCACTGGAACAGCTGTTGGGAGACAGATGGTAGCCTCCCGTCAAGGCCATCCAGCGTGTTCTTTAACGTTGGGTTGTTTTACCTCTGAGCGGCACTTTTTTGCACACCATGGGCTAAATGGCCAGGTCACATGAACCCCGAAGGCTCAGAGAAGGTTGGGGGAGGGGACCCACTGGAACAGCTGTTGGGAGACAGATGGTAGCCTCCCGTCAAGGCCATCCAGCGTGTTCTTTAACGTTGGGTTGTTTTACCTCTGAGCGGCACTTTTTTGCACACCATGGGCTAAATGGCCAGGTCACATGAACCCCGAAGGCTCAGAGAAGGTTGGGGGAGGGGACCCACTGGAACAGCTGTTGGGAGACAGATGGTAGCCTCCCGTCAAGGCCATCCAGCGTGTTCTTTAACGTTGGGTTGTTTTACCTCTGAGCGGCACTTTTTTGCACACCATGGGCTAAATGGCCAGGTCACAAGGACCCCAAAGGGCTCAGAGAAGGTTGGGGGAGGGGACCCACTGGAACAGCTGTTGGGAGACATATGGTAGCCTCCCGTTAAGGCCATCTAGTGTGTTCTTTAATGTGCACAGGGTATCTCTCCTAGGATGGGTTGTTTTACCACTTAGTAGCACTTTTTTGCACACCATGGGCTAAATGGCCAGGTCACAAGGACCCCAAGGGCTCAGAGAAGGTTGGGGGAGGGGACCCACTGGAACAGCTGTTGGGAGACAGATGGTAGCCTCCCGTCAAGGCCATCCAGCGTGTTCTTTAATGTGCACAGGGTATGGCTCTCCCGTACACGGGACCACGGCTTAACGTCCCATCCGACGGACTGCGGCATTTCCAAGCCCATCGGTGTCCCCTACTGACCGTGGGCAGGGCGGGGAATTTTGCGGAGATAAATCTCAACGCTGACCCAGCTGTGACTCGAACCTGGGAACTACAGATTACGAGCCTGGCGCGCTACCGACTGAGCCACCCCGCCCCATTTGGGGATATTATCGCTTCATATTCATCTTGAAATATCCCCTAATTTTTGTGAGCAGTATACTTGCGAGTATTAAATAATTACCACTTATTATGATAATGATCAAGTTTAACTTATCTACTCATCAACAGAATTTTTACACCCGAGATTTTTTTTCCCCGAATTCACCACATTGCTCATAAAATCCTCAAATAAAAAAATTCATCACGAATAACTGAATACGTTTCTTTGCTCTAAAAAACATTTCCAGTGATAATGTTCCTTAAAAATCAACTAAATAGCTGTTGCTGGAAAAGAGGGGGGGGGGGGGGGGGCTATTGACGTACAATTTGAAACAAAACTGAACAGTAATGCAAATACTTCTGCCATCTACTCTGGGAGTTATTTGTGCGTTGTAGCTTTTGCAGCATGTCCTTTCAAATGCATACGAAAACAAACTTAAGTGCCGATACAACTGCAACAATGTCATTTCAATACTTTTAAAAACAAAAGCACAAATGCTTTCCTTCCATTTAGAAATAATTTACAAAAGAAAAACACGAGTAATTCTAATAAGTACAGATAAAAAATATTTGGTGAAATTAGTCACACGATAACGAATTCTGTTTATGACACGAAATACAATGGCAGTAAGGTTTCGCTTTTTATATTTATTATATACACAGATAAGCTCAATATAATCATACCAAAGTGTTGAATAACTAAATCTGCAGAAACCAAACCTATTAACTAATATATTCTTTTTTATTACCTCATATTCACACTTTACATTTTAAACCTTTTTTTTTTAACAAACTTGAAACAAAATCATAAATTTTTTCAGCAATAAAGTATCACAGGACGTGGGACTCGTGAAAGAGACAGCCGAAAGCAAAATTTGCTGCGAGTGGGATTCGAACCCACATCTCCCATTAACCCTTTCACGACTAAGGGAAACATTTTTCACATTTTAAAATTGGTGATTGTCGTATTTAATTATAACCTTATCTGCATTTTTTTATACAGAATGTCAAAATAGAACGTATGCCGAACGCAATTACGTAAACGGAACGTTTAGAAAACCAAAACAGAACTGTCAGGACGCATAATATATGTACTATGTGCAATGTCCATCTTTGCCTCACTACCAAAAGAAATTGCTTCGCAGAATATCATAATTAGCACATCATTTTGTATAGTAATTTTATTTCATAATTTTGTATTATTTTAATTAACATTTTGTTCTAATAAACTAATAAATAAAAGACATTGCATAATAAGCCTATCTATAATTTGTGTTACCTTTATAGTCCATTGGGAAAAATATTTCCCATGAAATTCCAAAAAAACTACACATTGTTATGTATTTTTCTTATGATTTTTATTTATTTTACGTCTAAACAAACTAAAATAAACAGTTACATACTAATATTTACTCTTAGAAACCTCATGGTCCTGAAAGGGTTAACATGGCAGGCGTAATAACCACTCCAACATCATGGACTCAACTTTCCCTTCAGCTAATGCCACTTGTTGACTTTCTCTCCTAACCATTGGCTCGTGGCGCCATCTGGTTGTGGAAATGGACAACTTGAGAGGCATATTGATTGTTCATTTCCTGCCATAGATGGCGTCAGTAGCAAAGCAAATAATGTTGCCAGAAATTCTAAGTCAAATTAGCTGAAGAATAGTTTAGTCAATGGTTATTACACCTGGCACATTACTGGGAGAAGTGGGTTCATACCTTACTAACAGCATTTTTTTTTTTTCGAAAATTAAAAACGAAGCTTTTTTTTATCATTGCCTATTATCATAGTAGCCGTCCCGTGGCCGATTGGTTAGCACGCTTGGCTACTGATCTAAGGGACCTGGGTTCGAGCCCTGGATTTAGGCTATGGATGTGTGTGTCGTTTTTCTGCTGAGGTCCTGCCATCCTCTCAGATCTCCTACTGTGGCATATAAACTGACAGGCTCCTGTCAGACCTCTGTGGCAAGCAGCTGCTTGAGGGGGTATTTATTTTTTTATTTTATTATCATAGTACACTACAGAAATATAAAGCTTATTTTCTGTGGGAGGACTTGCATCTGGTATCTAATCAATATTTTCCTGTGTAACTTTTAGCGTGCTTATATTTTTTAATACTTTGCGTTGATATACTACACTACAGACTAAGTACACATCTGATAAGTAATTTGAATAAATATAATGGAAGAATACAAGATCTGACATTGATTCGTTTGAAATTTGATGAAAATACTCTCGAACATCGAACTCAAAGCTAGAGAAAAATTGTTCTGAGCTAGGTTGGATATCGTGGAAGATTTTAAAAATGTCAGAGGGTCAAGTTTGGAGCACACATCTGCTAGTTGTTCTGGCATTCAGAAACCAGTTTAAATTTAACTATTCATGGACCAAGCATTTAAGAATAAAGCAACCATCATGTTTTCATCACACAGGAACCTTGCCATTCACGGAGTTTGGTTACTTGAGAAGGCCACAATCAGAAAAACCAATAGTTTATGGGGAAGAATTTAAATGGGAATATGTATCTTTCAGTTGTTTCTACGCATAATTGGATAAATTGCCAGGTCAAAGGGCTTTGCGAAAGATGTCTAAAAGGAACACACTGGACAGCTGTCAGAAACCTCCAATCAAGGCCATTTAGTGTGTTCATTAACACGCACGCCACATGGGCTCTCGCACACGCAAAGCCACAGCTTAGCATTCTGTCTGGTAGACTTTCCAAAGAATATCACATAAGGAAAAGGACATTTATTTAAAGTAAAAGTCTGAGAGTGAATAAAAAATACCCCTCAAGCAGCTGCTTGTCACAGAAGTCTGACAGGAGCTTGTCAGTTTAATATGCCAGAGATTTGTGAGGAAGGCAAAACCTATTCATATATATGGTGGGTTGGGTTGTTTTACCTCTGAGCGGCACTTTTTTGCACACCATGGGCTAAATGGCCAGGTCACATGGACCCCGAAGGCTCAGAGAATGTTGGGGGAGGGGACCCACTGGAACAGCTGTTGGGAGACAGATGGTAGCCTCCCGTCAAGGCCATCCAGCGTGTTCTTTAAAGTGCACAGGGTAAGTCTCTCCCGCACACGGGGCCACGGCTTAACGTCCCATCCGACGGACGGCGGTCTTTCCAAGCCCATCGGTGTCCCCTACTGACCGTGGACAGGGCAGGGAATTTTGCGGAGATAAATCTCAACGCTGACCCAGCTGTGACTCGAACCTGGGAACTACAGATTACGAGCCTGGCGCGCTACCAACTGAGCCACCCCCGCCCATATATATGGTGTAGCCATCCTGTGGCCAAGTGGTTAGCACACTTAACTAGTGATCTAAGGGACCTGGGTTCGAGCCCCAGGTAAGGTATGGATGTTCGTATTGTTTTTCTGCTGAGGTCCTGCCATCCTCACAGATCTACTATGGCACATTAAACTGACAGGCTCCTATCCGACCTCTGTGCCAAGCAGCTGCTTGAGGAGTTTTTTATTTTATTTTTATTTATGGGATAAATAAAATTCATATACAATAAATTCTACAGTAATACTGTGAAAGTAAGAAATCGATAGGAGTCTTTACATTTTTCCACTTCTACATGTCGATGCCGTATGCCAACACAAACACTCTATAAGGGCGACCTATTCTCTAGATATTCAGACAAGATATTCCGCACATTAATATTCATGAAATTTGTCTAAATAGACTATCCTTTGAGCCAAAGTGGATTACTTTATTACCACGTGAAAAAATGTTCAGTTAAATGAAAAAGATTAAAAGAATTAAATTGAAATTTCGCCAAGCATTTTGTGATCATAATAGGTACAGAGGATTTTTTTTATATATATTTTACTCTTAGTATAAAACATATCATAGGATATATATATATTTCTGGCAGAATCCCTGAGGTAGTTTAATTGCTCATTGCTGCCATTTCAAATTAAAAATATATCGTTGACCTAGCAATACCAGAAGGCAAAATTGCTGCCGAGTTGAATAATTTTGTTTCTAGATCTTGAAGGATGATCTCGGATAATATGTCAGAAAGGGGTGAGCCCAGGGGTCCCCTGAGTCCTGCCTGTAGATTTGGTTGCTGAACTGGAAACAGTTGTTTTCAGTAACCAGTTTTAGAGTCTCATGAATGGCGTTGATTTCAGGAAGGAAAAATGTTTGCGTTTGTATAATTTTGTCTGAAATAACATGACCGCACCAAAAACTGGAGTGAATGGGAATAAAGAGTCTACGTCGAGTGTGATTAATTTGTTGTCAGCAGTTCATTCAATTCAGTTAAGCATGAATACATCAATTTACAAGATAATTTCATTTTTTAGTGCTCAAATCTGTAGCACACAGAGTCAGCAAGTTCTTTTATGTATTAGAATGGTGCATTTTGCATCATAATGAGGTTTACTGATAGAACTTTATCATATTCTGAAATAAACTCTACATATTCAATATCTACTAATAAATCAGCACTTTGAAGTCGATTCAAATATTAGAGGAAAAATTGTCTTCAGCCGGGTGGGATATGAACCCACGACCTCCGGATATCATGTCAGGTGCTCGGGACGTGCACTCTGGATCGTGGGTTCGTATCCCACCCGACTCAAGATAATTTTATCTCTAATATTTGAATCAATCGACTTCAAAGTGATGATTTATTAGTAGATATAATATTCCTTTATCCATCTGATATCAAAACTATAACACAACAAAATATATTGATTAACTGAATATCTTGCATTACAGACTTGAAAGAAGAATGAAAATTGATCCCAACATATTTATCCTAGTTACACAGTAACAGCATCAAATTAAAAATCTTTCATGTGAAACAAAACTTAATACTATCATTTCTAATTAATACTGACACAAAAAGGCCAACCCTTTAAATATATTATTTATAGCAAAAGACCAAAATGCTACTTTGATATCTAAAAATTAAATATTTGTCCACAAAATATAGTCGAGAAAGTTAAGTACTGTAGAGAATGCAATATTACAAAATGTTCGGGATTTGATACATGAAAAGGAAATTTCTGTTCTGATTATGCATTTAATTTAAATAAGCATACTCTCACTGGCAATCCAATATTCCTTTTGGTTGTTTTTCGATCAAAATTCAATAACTCATTAAAACAAGTTGGATTGTCTTTACCTCCGAGCACTTTGCACACAATAGGTAAATGGCCAGGTCACAAGAACCACGGGATAAGGGGACACACTGCATAACAGTTAGAAGATAAATAAGTCTCCCTCAAAACTGCCCAGCATTTTTCCCTTAGCATGCTCTCCTGTACACAGAGCCATGGCTTAACATCTCATCTGACGGACGACGGTTATTCCAAGCTCATCACTGTCCCCTTCCTCCCGAGGATGGAGGTAGGAGTAGTGGCAAAAGAGGACTTTTGTTGATGAATGACAGTCTTCAACGCAATTAGCATCCATTCAGAATACAGACTGGAACCTGAACACCATCTGTCTGATGACCAACTGAAAATTTTAACACTCAAATTTTAAGTGTTACAGATTGGTTTTAAAAAATCTTGTCACATTTCAAGTGCTTATTCCGATACACTAAAGCTTCAGTTCGCTATATTTATTAAATTCACAGTTACCTGTTGACTCTGAAGTCGAAACTCATTTTTTCCACAAAACTATTTATTGATTTATTGACTTCAAAGTTAACTCTGTGGATTTACTCTTTATTGATTCATTAATAAATGCTTTAGTGCGAGTGACTTATTTAGATCTTACAAAAATACAACATTAAAGTTGCAGATAACAGATGGCGCCAGCAGTAACAACGATGAGTAACATCAGTGGGAAAAGGAGCTGGAGCCTACAATACTTTAGTGCTCTTTGAACAGTCTGGCATGAATCTGGAAAGATGTGGGTTCAAATCCTGCACGCTGGCAAAACTCTTTTTTCCCCACAAAAGTATTTATTGCTTTAATTCATTGTTACACGAGGGCACTTGGAGCACTTCTATCAATAATAAAAGGTTAAATACTGAGGAGAAAAACTACTAAAATTTACCTTACGAGATGCCACTGCCAGACAGAAAATCTTATAAATGCTCTGTATTATGCATTGATTGGATTTTTAAGATATCGGAGTCAGACTTACTATTTCAAAAACCAGTGTATATATTCGTATTGTTTCCAAAACATCACATTAACAAAGTTTTAAAGAAAGTCTAAAGCAGTATTAATAAAGTTTTTGTTCAAAAACAGATGAAATGTTTCAAAACTCGAATTGGATCAGAAATTATTTACCACTAAGAAGTAAAGACTACCTTTAAATAAACTTTCTTATAATCCAGAGAAGAATGTTACCTAGAGTTAAAGATTAAAATACGAGGCAATGTGCACATACAGAAAGATAAACACCAAAATAATATCTAGGTGCAATATCTGTTCTCTATACACTAAGGAACCACATTTGATTATGTGAACAATTATGGACCTCTGCAATATTGACAATTTTTTCAATATATTGTTGAATTCCTTTTTGCTTAAAAAAACAAGTATTCTGTCAAAAATGTGAAATGGCTGTTTTTCTCTGATACGTTTAGATTCAAGTCAATACAGTAACAAGTAGACCTCCAATCATGAAATGCTTGTATTCGTAAATACTGGTCTACCAAAAAATTTGCATTTGAAACCTACCACAAAATGTACTAGCTTCAGACCTTCAAGAAAGACTAACACACACGAAACATTTAGCATCCATACAGATATGGAAAAAAATAATGAGTATTTCCCTTCCACAAGTTTACTTTTATAACTGCAAATCAGTTCTACTGTATATTTAATAGTTTTAGCTATTATAATACTTCCTAAGAAAACTGGTCATGTCTGCAGTTTAGCTTCCACATCTCAGTATAGATCTATGCTGATAAGATCAGAACGATATATAGATGTGGGTCTGTCTATGGGATCAGAACACGTATTTAGTCAAACCAAACTTTTCTGCTGCAACTATAAATTTCAATATTCAGACTGCTGTCAAAAGCATTCACATTTCGCTTCTAATTGTGGCTCACCTATTAACCAAGCAGACACATATCCGAAGAGAAGAAATTGTACCTCTACATTAGTATTCTCAAGTTACATGGGAAATCAAAGGTAAAAGTAAAAAAAAAAATTATATACAAATATATATAATTATCTTTAAACAAATTTACAAGTCACAGATAAATTAGTGTTGCATAAAATCATAAACTTCCCCTTTATTCTACAAATGCACTGAAGTAATTTTGCTTTAATACTATTTTACTAGCAACATTAAATAGTGTTCACTAGTATTAAAAATATCACTTTAAATTCTTTTTTTGACTAGAAATAGTAATAGCTTTTTCATATGCACTTTAATTATAACAAGGTGATAATTCAGGCAATGGTTTTGATTTAAGTTTGTTTATGTTTGATAATTGTATTTAGGAAATTTCTACAGTGCAGTGTCTTTCAAAGGAATAAAAATAAAAGTACACATCCAGTTTCTTTAGCCCCATAATTAAACAAAATATCTGACATGTAGCAATGCAATAAATTTCATGGCTAATGGTCCACAGCTTTATGTTGGTTCCTATGAAACACAAAATACAGAATATGCAAATTACCTTTCTGATCTTCTTATCAGTAAAAATAACCCCTCAATTCTTTACCTACAAGAAACTACCTTGTGGCATACACAGAGGCCAAAGTCAGCCGGAGTATGAAAAAGTTTATTGTGGAGATAGACGATTGTAATAAGAGCCTGTCAAATGGCATCTTTTAAGCAGATTAATTCATTCATCAGCAGATGTACATACAACACAGATCTCATTATGTCTGCTTTGTCATTTAAAAGCAAATAAAAAAAAAAACATGAAATACAAGTTAAAAAGAAAATATACAAATTTTTTTTGTTTCCTTTATACTTTAGAGTGCAATAAGTTTACCACAAAACTTAGAATAAGCAACCAAACGAAAAAACAAAAAAAAAATACATCCATCATTGGGTAGTCAGTTCACTTTGAAATGATCCTAAAATCTAAAATATTCCTCATTTTCTGATGAAAATCCTGAAAGATTTTCATGCATTCAGGTTAATTCTTAAACAAATAAAGAGTTTCTTAGCAATAAAAGTAACGTTACTACTACTTGCAGTAAAACCTTATCAATTAACTAAGCTAATATTTTCTATGAATTAAATTCAATGAAAACACCTGCAATGATATATCACTAAAGCATTTGTATGATAGCTTAAAGAATGAACCACTAAATGGGTGTTTCTGATTTTTTTTAAGTCAAAAGCAAGTGGTTATTATGGATGGAACAAGGGTTTACCTTGGATACAAGATTTCACAAGTTCATTTTCTTGATTGTGATTCACATAACAGAAACGAAATCAGTTCCTCTATTTGGCCACACATCACCAAAAGCAAAAATAAAGCTCCGCAACAGTCAGAAGCTCAGCAAAGAAAGTTTGACTTGATGATGACTAGAACTTCCAATAAATAGTTCATCTGAAACGACTTAAGGCATTTCCCAAAAGCCTTCATAGGGGTGTTGGTTCCTCATAAAAGAATTTGCAGTTCTTGCAACGGCAACACAGTAAACACGGAGCAGCCAGCAGCAGCAGAGGAGAGGCCACAAGCAGCAGGAAACCAAAACCAGCAAATATTCCAACAACCTAATAAGAAAAAGATAAATCAACTCATCTTCAGTAGCAACATCAAATATTAAAACAAAAAAAAGTTCTCTATCCAGAGTCAAGCCATTTCCTGCCATATGCCCAATCAAAAAATAATTAAACTTTAGAAATTTTTTATCAAATAACTACTAATGAAAGGAATTATGGCATGTTATATGCCAGATTAATCAGCATTTAATTCTGGATTTTTCTGAAAATAAAATATTTAACAAAAAAAAAAATGATATTTTATTTTAATAGGTCGTTTTTAGAGTCTTATAGTAAAAGAATGTATCTGGCAACACAAATAATAAACACACAGAAATGATTATAATGCACAAGAACAGAAAAGCTATTTATTCCTGAATAACAAAAAAAATAACTTTTGTTTCAAGTAAATATTCCTCTTGTTTTATAATTTTTTCTCGGTACCATACTTTTGAGAAAATTCCAGGCTTTTAGCCAATTGTGCTGAGCCAGATAAACAACTCAATTTTAGAATTAAAAAAAAAAAACCATCAAGAAAAATAAGTCGTGTTATATACAAAATTAAACAGAATTTAATAACGAATTTTACGAAAATAAATAATGTAAACAAATTTACAAGCATATTGATTTTAATAAATCTTTTTCAATATGATATGGCGGGGAAAAAAAAAAGATTGTACTATACAATTAAGGCTTCATTTTGAAAAATCTGATGGATAAAAATAGTTAAATTATATAATAATCGAGAGGAAATTTCCTCTCAAATAATATAATATTCAACAGGAAGCATGATTTTTATTTCTTTTAATGATTCCTTTTAGTATCATATGTTTAAAACATGGCCAGTGTTATACAAAGTGACTTGGACTTCATTCACAGGATTTTCTGAACTGGTTATGAAATGGGAAAAAAAACTTTCTTGACTGCCTACTGACAGGCTCCTGTCAGACCTCTGTGGCAAGCAGCTGCTTGAGCGGGTATTTATTTATTTATTATATTTTTATTAAACATTGTGTTTTTCTTTGAGTATTGAAGTTTGGCGATCTTGGCTAAGTGCAGAAAGGTTTGTGGACCAAACTAAAAAAAACGTTATATAAGAGTGGCACAGCAAAGATACTAAGGGGTGCTTTTAAAATAATTCAATATAAACATTTTATATTGTAGTTTAAGAAAATATGCATCAAGTGGAAAAAATATTTCTTCAATTATATATTTTTATTCTAAATTAAAAAATTTTACAATTTTTATTTTTAAAACTTTATTTTTTGTTGTACTAAAAACGTATACGGCCATTCTTGGCCTCTCATTACGGATTCTGCAAATATATACAGACAACATAGACACTGGAAGGGTTAAACTATTTTCACATTAAAACTTTTTAGGAGTAAACTACGATGCTTTCTGGAGCAAGAACAGTGCTCCATCTTCTTTGAAGTGACACCAGGTGGTAACTTTAGAGCTGTTAAGAACTTCTTTTTGCATGTCATGTTGGGTTGGGTTGTTTTACCTCTGAGTGGCACTTTTTTGCACACCATGGGCTAAATGGCCAGGTCACATGGACCCCGAAAGAAGAAGAGAAGGTTGGGAGAGGGGACTCACTGGAACAGCTGTTAGGAAACAGATGGTAGCCTCCCGTCAAGGCCATCCAGCTTGTTCTTTAACGTGCACAGGGTGTGGCTCTCCCGCACACGGGGCCACGGCTTAACGTCCCATCCGACAGACGGCGGCCTTTCCAAGCCCGTTGGTGTCCCCTACTGACCGTGGGCAGGGCGGGGAATTTTGCGGAGATAAATCTCAACGCTGACCCAGCTGGGACTCTAACCTGGAAACTACAGATTACGAGCCTGGCGCGCTACCGACTGAGCCACCTCCGCCCTGTTGCATGTCATGAAGAGTGATTTCAGAGTCTTGGTTTCAGGTAGGGATGGGTGAGGTCATTATTTCAATGGCTTGCAGACAATGGTTTGCAGTAAGAGTGGCAAGCTCCCAGTCTATGATATTTGTGTGTTGTATTGCAAGCTCGCAGCAGTTGTTTGTTTCAGCCTGATGCTCTGTGAACCTCTCCTGGAGAGAAGGTTTGGTGTTTCCAATAATAAACAATGGAATTATCCATCAAATGTAGAGAAAATCTGTACACACCTGATTTTTGAAAGAGGCTAAATTTGTCACTGTGTCATTTTACATTATTTTTTCAGATTTGGAGCTCCATTGTTGCAGCCCATGGCTTCCACGCAAAAACAATTAAAAAACTAATCAATAAGTAGAGAAACGACAACAGAACAGATTCAGCTCTCCTCCCAATCACCGACTCCAAACAGGTAACTTTTTCTGGGTCCATATCATCTTCCAGTCCTGTGCAAATCAGTCTGCAAATTACTTGCTCAAAAAATCAGTACTATTTTCAACCAACTCCAAATCTGAAGAAAATTAAAAAAAAAAGAGACAGACAAATTTAGCCTTACTCCGTGGCCAAGTGGTTAGCACGCTTGGCTACTGATCTAAGGGACCTGGGTTCGAGCCCCGGAATTAGGCATGGATGTGTGTGTCGTTTTTCTGCTGAGGTCCTGCCATCCTCTCAGATCTCCTACTGTGGCATATAAACTGACGGCTCCTGTCAGACCTCTGTGGCAAGCAGCTGCTTGAGGGTTTTTTTTTTTTTATTTTTTTAAAAACTGAGCATGCACATAATACCGTACTACATTTGCCACATAATACCGTACTACATTTGCCACATAATTCTGTTGTTTACTATATTGGAAAAACCCCGTGTGGAAGAGGGACTCAGAGAGGTTCTCAGAGCATCAGACAGATGTCAGTCAAAATAATCTAATGACTGCTGCTACCAATACAACACACTGGTCTCTTCACTCCACATTGCTAGCATTTGCACCCACTTACTATGGAACCACTGTCAGCGAGGCTACTGAAAAAATGACCTCACCTGTCCTCACAAGTTGTGGTGGCAGTGTCACCTGCTATAATAGTTGCATTACAAGATGATGACACCTGCTATGTGAAGGTGACATGTTCCACATGTTGTAAAGGACTGGCTGACTTTCCTTATCGTGTTGTAACAAGTTTGCTGTTAAAGTAACCATCTTAATTTAACCGTCTTAAAGTACCATCATCATTCCTGATATTTTCATAGTCACCCTCTATTGTGTTAGAGAAAAAAGTGTCAGTATAATACATGTAAACTGGTGGAATTTCCATCACAAAACCTTTACGTTCAAAGAAATAATCGTAAGACGAAGTATCTCCGAAAGTAATGTGATATTTGTTATGGTCCATTAGTTTTAAAATAATTCCAGTACTCTTATTCAAACCCAAAACGTTGGGAACATTGACGTTATTCGGATTTATAATCATCCTATCTTCGTAAGGTTCGTCTCCAGGTTGAGGTTTTATGCCCCATTAATCTTAAATTAATTACACTGGTGTAGAAAAGCTTAAATTATATTCTTTGGGTCTTCGCCCACATTGTCCAAACGTGTCTTCATCTAAATTAATACGGTTGCAATTTTTAATATATATGGATCTACAAATACCTTTTCGTCGCACTCGTAAGCAAAGAAAACGGGATAGTAACATTTTTTTGTGAGTGCAGAAAAAGTATTATTGTCGTTGAATATTTGTTGAAAGTAATTATTGGGCCACGCCACACCTCCGATTATAATTTTCTTGTGTACTCTTACTAGTTCTTCGAATTCTGGTAGGACTTGATCTGGATTCACATTGCTGTATTGTATAAAGCAAATTGGAAAGTAATCTTGGTAAAAAAAGTAGCAGTGTACCCTTAATGAGTCACAATCTCTTTCTTCTTTAAAAATATTACCGCAAGCATTGTAATATCTATTGTCTAGTAAATAATTTTTAGCCCCCAAATGTACTCCAAAATTTCCAAATCTAGCATTGCAAAAACATTCGTTCCTTTCGAAGGAAATCCCAGTTAATAGTCGTCCGTCAAAAACGTTAAAGTGACAGGGTTTTTGAAGGCATCTTCGCATTCCCGAGAATTGTGCCAGATAGTCGCTGGAAAATGTTCTCCTTGCTTCTTTAGAATTGCTATCTATATGATACCCGGGACATGAGCAATCACCATTATTCATCATAAAACCCAGGTAACAGGGCCATATGTCTTTCTGAGTTTTCGGAGTGCAGTAAGGACCTAAAATTTTATCTTTGACTGGAATGTAGCTGCTATAACAAACGCATTCGCCCTCTAATAATGGGTCGACATTAACGGAATCTTTCAGATGGCTGTGTGGAGCACACGCCACGTCCAGGTCGCAATTACTGTCTGTTACTCTCTGAGTGACTAAATTCGGATACTTGCACTTACAAGACAAGTGAAAAGTATCGCCCTTGTGAACTAAAACCCATTCCCCCGTGTTTGGATTGCATTCGCCGTTTTGAGGTAAAGGTAAACAGATGCCCTCCTTTAATTTGTTGTATTTGGGAAAATGATAGGCCCAAACGCACTTGTAACCGGGCCACTGTTTGCAGCTTTGGGAATCTCTAACGTCGCATTCCTGGGGTAAATCAAAATCATACTTTGTCAGAGGGGCAGCCCTTAATTCAAAATCTACCGAATTCGAAGTGGTTGGTACAGAAAATTCAAGAGGACAATAAAATAAAACACTAGCAAAATATACAAGTAGAAAATTATCATAAACTTTATTTAAATACTTCATTATAGGAAATTTCTTCAGTCAACATATTTTTTTTATTTGTGAGAAACGTCCAAGTGTAATTATTACGTCTAACCCTATATTCTTTTCTGCAATTGTCTGTGTCTATTATCTGAAGAATATATTTTTTAAATTTCTCGTTATATTCTTTCATACCCACTAGGCAAACGTTTAGAAATTCGTAATCCTCTTCCACCTTGTTCATGAATGAGTTGAATAAATTTTTTATGCTGTATTTACAATTTGCGTGACACAATTTGCAAATAAAAGTGAAATTTCGAACCTAGTAGAACGTACAAATTACACGCATTACATGTTTTTTTCTTACACCACAAACAATTGGCAAAACCCTTAAAAGTTCAGAAATCTAGTCTTCCTATGTCCGTTTCCATAAAAAAATTAATGTCGGAAATTAACGCATCCACATTTAATAGATAAATTATTTTTGCAATTATTAATTAGAGCTTTGGGATGCGAACCCAGTCTGACAGAAAATCTCTTGCATTTATATTCGTGACGAATATTATTTTGCTTGTTGTTGTATCCGCATTTGGGACAGGGCAGAGACTTATTATTCATGCAACACTTATCGCATTTGGGAAATTTTAAAGTATTTAAGTAGACACAGATGTAATATTTGTAACCTCCCACGAATGCCAAACGTAATTTTTCGTAATTGGTGTCGGATTTAATGACCGTAAACTTTTTTTACAAGATAAGCAATATTCCTGTCCCCATAAAGGTTTTTTAAAGTCACATTCTGTTATTATAGAGTCGTATTTCAATTTAGCTATAACTTCGACCATTGATGCTCATTGTGAAACTTTGATCCTTTTAACGATTTAAGTCCCCCTTTTATAATGGTGATGTTGGTTTTTCCCCAAAGCATGTATTACTTCCATAAGGTACCGCTGCATAGTGGTGCCATCTGGTGACAAAAAGTCCTCAATGTGTGTATTACTGCTATAAGATACCACTGCATTTGGCGATATTCAAAAGGGTTGCAAATTGATCATTAGGAGTTTAAAAATCATTAAGAGCTTAAAAACTCTAGTGTACTTTAAAAGCAAACGAGATTCATATATAGATAGGCGGATTTCACTCAGACATAAACGTTTTTAGTAAAAATAGGATATTGAAAATCGTAACCTATGCCTAGATTTAAAAATCCTCAAAGCCTTAAGAATTTAAATATTATTGCAAAATATTTAGATAAATTTGCCCGTGTGGTTCCCCAAACTACTTATCAAAATAGCTGTGTATTATTATTTCGTAAGTTTTTTTACTTATGGGGGGGATAGAAACACGTGACTTGGCTTTTTGTTAATTTTTATTAATAAATTTTATTTTTTTCAGAAAAAAATATGCAGTCGAATATTTAGAACATTTATATTTTTTAAAGAAATCTTCTGATGAAGTTATACAATTTTTAATTACCAAGTATTTAACAAAACTTGACTATAGTCAATCTATAAAATCTTTAAAAGCGATAGAATCAACTTGTAAGGTATGTTCTTTTCGTTTTAAAAGTTTTTTTTCCCTTTTTAAATTTTTTAAATTATTTTAAACCTCTCTTTTTTCCCAGAATATGACAAGTGTCGCATGTTATTTACAAGAAGAAAACGTAAAAATTTATAAATCTATAATTATGGAATCAAATTATTATTCTTTAACTAAAATATCAATACATTATCACGATGAGGATTACGATGATAATATATACATTAATAATCTGATAATTGAGATATTGGAAAAATGTATCAATTTAAAAGTATTAGACATAACTTACACAAATATTAATAATTCAGCATTTGTTCAAGTAAAAACTAATACGACTTTAAATGAACTTAAAATAGATATAGAAAAAGATAAAATAACAAATATAGGATTGCAGTATATCTTGTGTAAATTCAAACATTTAAAAAAACTAAATATAGGTTATATGTTTTTTAATGCAAACATTCATTTGGTAGAAATTGCATTGAAACTGTATAGATGTAAACTTATAAATCAATTAGAATTAGAACATTTGGAAATAGACGAAGTTTATAATTTAAGCATTGAAGATTTAACTGATTTAACAAAAATTTTTAAAAACCTTAAAACAATTAAAATAATAGGTGTCATTCCCATTGTTCCTTCTAATTGTTCGATTGAAATAATGATTGATTTGGGAAAAAATTACAATATTGAGGAATGGAAAACTTTTTTTACTAATTATGGTCCACAAGTACAAATAATGTATTTATATATAAAACGCAAATTTAAAAAATTAATATCTTGCATATTTAAAAAAACTACTAATCTCGAAAAATTAACCTTGCATTATAAATATAAATCATATTATTTATTTAATATTTCACCCCAAATAACTAAACTTTATGTAGAATTACATGAATTAACTAAATCCCAAGCTAGCGAAGTTTTATTAGACTTGTTGTTTCAAGCAAGAAATGTAAATGAATTGCATATCAGATATAATAACTGGATGTTTATAGATACGATTTTAAAAGTTGTAGTTGATAAATTGGATCGTTTAAAAAAACTATATTTAGAAAAATATATGATTACATAATAAATATATAAAATCGATAATAATAATCAATATAAAAATTTGGAATATATATTTGTTGACGGACTAGGTAAACATTCAATGTTATTTAAGTATGCAATTAGCAGAAATTTTAATTTGTGCACTACTCTATATACCTATTATAATTTTTCCTAAAGGCAGAAGGAAATCTAGGATTAGCAAAATGTAGCTTGGTGAACAATTTAATTGGTGTAACTCTGCTTGAGGATGATAGAGCTACAGACCGTACTAAGTTAATAATGGAGCTTGTAAAATTAAGTTCTTAAAAGTGCAGCTAATGACCTTCTATAACCTTTGGGGGAATTTCCAAGTATCTACCACGAAAAGGTAGAAGCTTATTGGTTCACGGGGATTTTAGTAAAGGTCCTTTCAAAGCTGCCTAGGTAGTTAAATCTCCATATAAAATTTCTAAAGGTTTTAAAAACTTCAAGGTTACAAAAGACGGCTATATATATCAATCAAAAACATCTAATAAAAATGTCAGTAACGAGTTACAAATTAAAATTATTGACACTTAAAGACATAAAACATGTGTTTAATATACCAGATGCAATAATTTTAATAAAAATATTGCGTAATCATAATAGTGTGCAGAGAGAATGTATCACATGTAAGGTTAAACTAAAATTCTCTAGAAATTTTGTAACTTGTTGCAATAAATTTTATTTTAAAAAATGTAAAAATTATTTAGTTGAATCTATAGCGGTAAAAACTGAAGGCATTCATTTTATTCCCCCCTATCTTCGGGCCAAGTTAAAAAGGTGTGGAATAATGAGCGATCAGTCCTTTTTAGTTTTACCAGATCCCATATATTGGCAGATACAATCTACATTGATTTACGAACAGGTTTTAACTTTTTTCATGACAAAGAGAACTGTGAATATTCACAATATAATTCCTTCTGCAAAGAAAGTTCGTAAACAGTTGGGTAGTTATTATGACTGTCCTTGGGAAAGCACAGAGAGATTGAATACAATCAATGATAAATTGTGTCAGTATTATTTACAAGTGCAGAATGCGCCCCTGAATCACTGCAGCGTGTTTCACCGGTCGCAGGGAAAACATTCGCTGTATAGAATGTTTGCCATCGCTAAAAGAGCGGAATACACTGCTAGGGCAATGATAATTCCCGCCCCTCACTTAAAACCCAATGAAATATCCATCCCGGAAAAGATATCTAGCGAATTAAACATTAAGATTGGAGACTGGGTCATCATCAACAGAATGCCGTCACTTTTACCCGAAAATTTTAGCGCACATAGAGTGGCTGAAATTTGTAAAGGGGGGCACTGTATTGCCATCCCCCACGAAATTCTTTTTTCCTCAGGGGCGGATTTCGATGGCGATGAAGTCAACTTGTTTCCAGTGCGTTCTATACCCAAAACCGCTGAATGTCAAGTGCTTTTGAACAGTAAGTCCAATATGAAAAGTTTCGCGAATAAGTTGAAATTACACCCGAGTCAAGATATGCTCATAACCTTTTATTTGAAGCGTCACGAATTAGATTACATATTTCCCATAGATATTAGGAACGATTCTACTCTCTGTGAACTTTTAATCACCGTTTATGAACTTTTTGGATCTGAGAGATGCTTCGAGTGTTTCGATCAATTGAGAGAATACTATTTGTACGCGACCGAGAATCTTTTTTCCTATTCGATCAATTTTGAGGAATTTTTAAATTTAAAATCTATTAGCAATGCCTCCTATGAAAAATTCGAAGCCAACTTGAGTAAGATACCTCAAGATTGTCTTCAGACACAAGTAAAATCTGGAGCCAAGGGGACGAATTTTCACCTCTATCAGTTGGTGGGCTCGCTCGGAGAACAATACATGGAACACACTCAACCCGACGAAATCATTGGAGATACATACATCAAATCCTCCTTCTTTGACGGACTGAATGTGATGGAATACATGGTTCACGCACAGAGCGGATTCGATTGCCTCATTAATTCTAGTAAAGCCATTTTTTCTCCCGGTTATCGGTTTTTCAAACTGGGCAGTAATTTACAAAGTTTAATTGTCGATTATCGGTCGAGAGTGATGGACAACGATCAGGTTAACTGTGACGATGTGTTAAACATGCTACATCACGAAGATTTAATCAGTAAGCATACATTTAAAGAATTATTGAATCAACATTTTACATAAATCTCCAACTTTTCAATGGTCTGTGGTTCAAACATAAATAAATATTATGTTTTCTGTTATAAGGGTTGATGACCTCTTTGAGCTATTGATGATACTCTGATAGTAGGACAATTGTTGAACAAGTGCCCAAAGGTGCCTTCTTAGAAAAAAAAGACTTGCGGCAGGTAGATTAGGTGTGCAATAGATGTAGCTCAGCTTGAAGAATTGCATGGTTGAAATAGCCCACTGTTTCTTGAGGACATTTAACACATCATTCTAAAGTAACCGTGGGTTACGGAGATCCAACTGTGTAGTTCCCCAAGCAATCCTAAGCTACTGCATTTGGCCACACTAACAAGGTCCTAGGTCTTTTCCCTTCTTTCTGAGGCTTCGCTACGGGCAACATGGTCCTTTAACCCCCCCCCCCCCCCAAATGCCCAAGATACTGCATCTGAAGATTTCCCATTGTTTACAAAGATCACAAGAATACAGTCTTTAAGTGTTTCACACCTTCTTAAAAGTTACCGACAGCCTATTTGTCTGTTCATGCCTCACGTGTTACATAGCACTTAAAATTTAAACTGTAACACCCGCATAAAACTGCAACACTAGAAATCACAGCCTGCCTAACCAATCACTTTAGTTCTCACTCTTAGTTACACATTTAACCTTTACAAAATATTCCTCAAAGAATTTGAATAGGTCAAGGATAAAAAATATTTTAAATGTTCTTCATTCAAAATGCCATAAAGTGTAATCTTTAAACATGAAAAAATCAAAAGACATGAAAAATTATTTTATAATTTTTATTGATAGAATAACATCTCATTAGGATTAGTCATAATAACATCAGGAAATAATGTTCAGTCAGAACATCGGGAGAAACATAGTCAAAACTTGAATAATGTCCATTCTGGTCAAAACTTGGATTAAAACTTGGTTTTTCATTCTGGTAGTTTTTCTAATATCCCATAACCTAAAATAAATATGTATTTACTAATATTACTTATAATACTCATAATTTACAATAATACTGTATTTGTTGGCATATAGGACGTACCTTTTTCCCTTCAAAATACGCTTAAAATATAGCATACTTATAAATGTCGCACCCTGGCAAGTGACATAATTCAAAAAATGCAGTATTTGAGAAAATCATGAACCATAAAACTGATAACCCTGGCAGTTAATTTTAGAATACTTATTGATCACATAGCCTTACACATTTTTTGAGGTATGTCACTTGCCATGTATAAACCTTATTTTAAAAAAAAAGTGCGTCTTATAAAATAATCAATTTTATACATTTGATCATACAGTTTGTCTCACATCTTAGGTTAAACAAGTTGCATATACCGTATTTGTCTTGTATCTTAACCCGTAACTGGTATGGCGGGGTCTACCAGACCCCAGCACTATTTCTTGATAGTTCAAATGTACCAGTTACGGGTTGTTTGTCCTGTATCTTAGGTCTTTACCCTTTTAACTATCACTTTAAAATGTCTTACTGTCTAATTACTTTCTACTCTCTCTAAGATACTACGTCCTATTGTATTCCTTCTAAGATACTGGTATTAGAGAATTAAAATAGAAGTATTTTAAGTCCTCAGAAACACTGGAACCAACAGTCCATCAAAGCCAAATTTTCATCTACACCTGAAAATGGGTGTTAGGAACTGGTTTTAAATTGTAGAACATTCCAGTGCCGCATATAGGCAATACTGATATTTAAGCCCTAACTTTAGTTAATTCAGTCCCTCCTTCATTCGACTAAGACTTGCATAGAACGGTTAGGCAGCACTTTAGGTACTTTGTAACATGCATTTATCCGACGGGGTGATGTGGTCACTGGCTGTACCGCTAAATGCTATGGGTGACGACTTGTGATGAGGCAGGTACGAGACTGCGGCTTTCCGACATTAAGATGCTGCCACAATCTGGATGGCCCCATGCTACAGGCCGTTGTCATGGGGAACGTCGCTACCACAGGTTGCGAGGACCTCTTGAATCCACCTAAAATTCCCCCAGCACTACTGCAGAGTGCAAGCCTTGAAAACGGCAGAGATGCCCGTATGCTTGTGTGAAGACGTGTTTTTGTCACCGTGCATCATGTAAATAATACAAAGCAAGAAGTACGACTTTTATAAAAGTTTAGGACTCGGTCGGTGACAGTTCCCAACTAGGTCAGCGTTATCTTTTAAAGGCACGGTCTTACACGCCAATCCTTTACATCATCTAGCTTAGCAAAATCTGTATACACGTAAAGGGTTATAGATTCAAAGGATAAATCTCGTAAGGAAACCACGTTAACCCATAGTATACAAAAAAGCTGAGAGGTAACCCTAAATGCCTGACCAATTTTTCCACCCATTTCAAAAGAGCACACAAAAGTCTTAAAGTAAATAACTAATGATTAAAAATTAAAACATACCCATTTCCTTTTTTCTGCTCCAAAAGTTATCTGGAGATTTTCTTCAGCTTGCTGAATTGAACGATTTGATATACTTGGGCAAGCTTCTAATGTACTTGGGTGAACTTCTAATGCACTTGGGCGAGCCTCTGATGCACTTGGGCGAGCCTCTGATGCACTTGGGCGAGCCTCTGATGCACTTGGGCGAGCCTCTGATGCACTTGGGCGAGCCTCTGATGCACTTGGGCGAGCCTCTGATGTACTTGGGCGAGGAGATGAACGAGCTTCTGAAAATCGGCGAGCTTGTTGAATTTGCTGAATTATATGAGCTTCCGATGCACTTTGTTGGTGAGTTATTTGAGGCTGCACTCTTTTAAGTTTTTCTATAAACTTACGTATTTCTTTCTCACTATAGTTGATGATGTGTACGTCGGAATAACATTTTAACTCTTCATAAATTAAATTTAGTCCGAATATTATCTCTATAACAGATTCATGATCTGTTTTGGGTGTTTTCAAAGCATAATTCTTGAATATATTTTTAATATATTCAATATTTTCCCTGATGCTAATAATTTTATGACAATAGTGGTTACAGCGAATGCAGCGATCCATGTTGTATCACTTAACTGCTGGTCCATATTCACTTCAACTGTTCGCTTTTGTAGTAGCAGAAGAGGAAGTTAACACACACCATTTCCGCATGCGATTGCAACACCAAAACACAAATGCCTACAAAACAAACACAAAAACACAAAAGCCTAGGAGTCGCCCTTCACAACACATGGAAAACAGCCTTAACATCACGACATAGTGTCAATTTACTGAAGACAGTGCTGTTCTTGCTTTTAAAAGCTTCCAGGTTTGCTCCTAAAAACTTTTTTAATATGCAAATAGTTTGAAGGAGAAACTTCAAAATTTTATTGCTTAATGACAAAGAACTTTAATCAATTTTAATCATTTTCTAAACAAGACTTTTTAATTTCGTTAAACAGTAAAATTTACATCTTAGACCCAGAAATCATGGCCATCAGTAATTTTCTTCATATGGGGTGGGGATTCCTACAGAGGCAAGAAAATTTCTAGGTGGTGGGAAAACAATCAGTTTTTCATGATACAAATATTTCAGCTGAAACATGCTTTAATGAGCACGATTGCAAAAAAATATAGCAATGATGCACACATCATCTTGTAATGCAACTATTATATACCTGGAGGGATAAAGAGGGAATTTATTACTGAAAATATGTGTAAAAAAATGTTTTTCCATAGTAATAAATAAATGACACACTACTAAAACAGAAAATACACAAAAAAAGGTTACATATATTGAAAATGACTTACCTGAGTTCTATGCCACACAACAGATGCTCTAGAATGACCTAACTTGTTTCTACAGGGACCTTTATCATAATGACGCAAAAGAAAATCATCCTAAAAATACAAATAGAAACAGTTTATATTAATTCTCTTGACAATTAACACATTTCATTAACTCAAATATTTTAATAAACTCAATAAGTATCGATGATTACTCCTGCAATCAATTATTGAAATTAAAGAACATTCCACTTTACTTCCGACCCATTCAACAGTCAGAAGTCCCTTTCTTCTCTGACAGGCTCCACCTCCTTCCTTCCTGCTGTATGAGCACAGCAGACCTCACATCACAGCATCCCACAATGCATTGATTGATTGTTTTACCTCTGAGCGACACTTTTTTGCACACCATGGGCTAAATGGTCAGGTCACATGGACCCCGAAGGCTCAGAGAAGGTGGGGGAGGGGACCCACTGGAACAGCTGTAGGGAGACAGATGGTAGCCTCCCATCAAGGCCATCCAGCGTGTTCTTTAACGTGCACAGGGTATGGCTCTCCCGCACACGGGGCCACGGCTTAACGTCCCATCCGACGGACGGCGGCATTTCCAAGCCCATCGGTGTCCCCTACTGACCGTGGGCAGGGCGGGGAATTTGCGGAGATAAATCTCAACGTTGACCCAGCTGGGACTCGAACCTGGGAACTACAGATTACGAGCCTGGCGTGCTGTAACAGATCTGTTTACAACATATTACCAATAGAGAGTAATGTGCAAAGAAAAGCTAAAACTGTTTATTATACTACATTTTAGCTAAAGCTTTTTTACTGCTTTAAATTATAAAAAAATATATTTGATTATATTGGATATCCCATTTGGGTTGTTTTGCTTCTGGACTTTTGTTTTTTTACACACAGTGAGCTGAATGGCCAAGGTCACAAGGACCCCACAGGTTTAGAATTGGTTAAGGGAAGGGGTTCCACTAGACAGGTGATAAGAGGCAAAAACCTCTCATCAAGGCCATACAGCATGTTCTTTAACGTGCAGAAGATGGCTGTTTCCCGCACACAAGCCATAGCTTAACATACCATCTAACAGATGGCAGCATTTCCAAACCCATCAGTGCCCACTTTCTGACCAACAACATGGGTGAAAATTTAGGAGAGAAAAACCTAAACACTGGAACAATTGGGTCTAGAATCAAAGTAGACCAAGGTTTCATCTGACATAGATATGCACGTTATCTTTCTGCTGAAATCTCCCTTCCTCACGGATTCTGCATCGTGGTACATTACAATGACAGTCTTCTGTTGAAAATTTCTTAAGGAGTACTTCTTGTATACAGAGCAATTCTGGTAAAACTGATATAGTCTCTTCTGACATGTTAAGCATTAAAGTGAATTTTGATATTAAATTTTGAGTTTATAGCTATGATACACTTCTGTGGTCTGAATAAACAAAAATTGTACATTACAAATTATATTAAATTCTGAAACAGAGTTCTTAATTTTTTTTATATTTAACCATTTAATAATATATATGTAAAGATGGAAGACAAAACTCGAACAGAAATGCACTCCAAAGTAAAACTCACATCAAGAGAAGCAAGGCAATACCAGCAGAATACGTGCTTGCATCTCTTGCACATCATTTGGGCACATCCCTCGTCTCTTTCAATAGGAATTCTACAATTCGGACACCTTTTAATAGATGCTTCCTCTTCATCGCTCACTGGGAATCTGGAGTAAATAACATTGGAGTCAATATCATAAAATAAACAGTTCGACACATTGTAAGTGAATATCAACGTTTTAATGCAACGGACTTTGAGTAAAAAGCCACAGAATAATTGTAGACTTCACTGAAATATTTCTCCATGCACATATTTCTTTTATGTTTTGCATCATTTATTTTCAGTATCCAATGGGCCAAATTAGAACAATTACAAGTCAGTTTTAATAAAATGGAGTCCATTTTAAAACAAAATATTACATACAAGAATCTTCACTGCAGTATTCAGCGAAGGAACAGCCATTTTGCTTACTGAAAACCAGTAGTGATCAGGGAGCATGGGTGCTATGCAAGCAAATTGGAAAATGGTTGGGAAGGACGAAAAGTTTCATACCCTAATAATATTTTCGCTTTTTATCCTCAAATTCATGTTTTCATACTTTTTAATTGTTGCGTAAAACATATTACCATAGCAGCATCAGCCAAGAACAATCGATTAAACTCTCACTATTCCTTCATGAGCTGAAATATTCTGTGTAACCACAGGCAGTTCAATTTTTACTTATTTTACTGCCACTGGGCATACATATCTTTTCCTTCTTTTTGCCCTCCTCACCCATCACCAGCCATTTATAAATAATAAAATAACTATCTCTCTCAAGAAGCTGCTTGTCACAGAAGTCTGACAGGAGTGTCAATTTATGAGCCATAGTGGTAGGTCTGTGGGGATGGTGGGAGGACTGAAACCCAGGTTCCTTTGAGCAGTAGCCAAGCATGCTAACCACTTAGCCAGAGGATGGCTACAGCCATTTTTCTTCAAGAGCAAGTTCAAGTTTACTTCTGGGCCCTACTGGAGGCACATTGAAATTTAATATTATTACTTTGCCTATATAAGGACTTATGAGACACCCTGATAATACATCATTTTACTAAATTATGAAATGAGAATCAGTCATGAAATAATATGAAGCATACGAATAATATGAAGTGCAACTAGGGCTGTCCAAATGCATTTAAATGGTGAAAATTACACACATTAACATCATTTTAAATTTTTATATGGTTTACAATTTTTTAAATATTTTTAAGAGTTTAAAAGCACTGTTTCACTAGGGATAGGTAAGCAATGCTTTCAATGCTTACATGGACTGACAGCACCTGCTGAAAACTGTATTATACTTGAATTAAATGTTCTACATCTTAGTCAGGATCACCATTGGTTTTCAATAATGCAAAATCAGCTATGTATATAGGGTGTCTCATAAGTCCTTATACATAGGAAAGGGTGTCCCATATGTTCATACATATGGTCAAAATTAAAAAATAATTATAACGTGTCCTTTGTTGTTTCATATTAGTCAATACATTGATGAATGACAGAGTAACTATGTATTGTCTCAAACACCAGATCGAAGTGGAATTGGTACTTATTCATATTGCTGGAAAAAGTCAGTGAGTAGCATGAAAGGAATTTCATAGGCTATATCCAGACAAGCCAAAGTCATGTCACATGTCTATCAGTAATATTCTGAAGAGACTGGTTCAGTGATAAATAAACCTAGATCAGGTTGTTTGAGTAGTACTCCAGAAGAAGACCACACTACGGATGTTCTGCCTAAAATTGTAGTTAGCCCTCACCAGTCTAAGAAAAACTGCACAGGAGGTGGGAATTGGAAAATCATCTGCATCCAGAATCTTAAGAAGAAACAAATTCCACACATACAAAATGCAAATGGTACAGTTGTTGCATTGGGACAACACGGACTTCAGAGAGCAGCTCTGTGATTGGGTACCAGAAAAACTCCAGGAACATCCATCTCTCTTGGCTGACAACCTTCAGCAAAGAAGCAAACTTTCACTTGAATGGGATAGTCAACCATCACAACTACCATTACTGGGTTAACATAACCATATGGGGACACCTACAGAATGATACCAGGGCATCTGTTTGGTGTGCAATTCATGGTGACAATGCCATAGGACCTAACTTTTATACTAACACAGTCACCAGACACTCTTACTTGCAACTGTTAACTGTCATGTTAACACTCTACATAGAGGACACATCCTTAGTATCTTACTGGAGCGTTTTCTTTCAGCAGGATGGGGATGAAACACTACCACACAAATGGATAGGCCAACACAGGGCAGTGGAATGGCCACTTTAAAGTTCAGATTTGATTCCCTTGGATTTTTCCTAAAATCTTACATGTACCAAAATCACTCTTGGACACTGGATGGATTAAAGACCAGATGTCACAAGATAATGTCATCCATTCTCCATAATGTGTGTCACTCAGAGACAGGATTGCCACGTGCAAGCAACACAGAGGTGCTCAGTTTGACCATTTGATATCTTAGTATGGATTCTGTAGAGTTGAATATTACTACTTTGCCTATGTATAAGGCCTATGTATATTGTTAAGAAGGTATTAGCTGAGCAACAGAATGTAAAAGCATAAATAAAATTTTAATTAAAATTAAAAAGAGTCATTCAACTGCTCAAAATCTATTGCTTTCTTTGTATGCAAATTAAAATATATTCACACAAACAAAACTCACTCTTCTTCCTCTTTTAAAGCTTTCCTTAATTCTTCACAGGTCTTGTTCCCATGACACCTTTCTTTACACGTGGAACAGAATGTTAAATTGCACTGTAAAAACAGAAAAAAAAAACATTTAAAATGTTTTAATTGCCAATTAGCATGTAAAATATAACTGAAATAACATTAACTACATTAATAATCTTACAGGTGTAGCAAGTTCTCTCTAAGTTGCAGCTTAACAGTTCATTGAGTGCTGTGCACATATTAGGATTTCACTGTTAAGTTTTTGTCTCTATTGGTGGCACACATTGCATCTTTATCTTGATATTACATAAATAAACTAAAAAAATACTTTCCCAAGCAGCTGCTTGCCCCAGATGTCTGAAGGAAGCCTGTCAGTTTATATACCATAGTAGAATATCTGTGAGGATGGAGGAATCTCAGCAGAAAAACAACACAAACATCTATCCACTCACCCATGGGATGGAAGCAAACTTCAATACGCACACAGAATAAAAAACATAAGGAACGTTGATGTGCATTTTAAATTCAATTACTATACTGTATTGTTCTAAATAAGACAGCTACTTTGTAATACCTACTATTCATCTTTTTAAGACAAAAAAAAAGGACTAATAATTTGCTTAATGCTTTAAGTGCCAGAACCTGATTAATCAGTTTCAAAAATCACTACAAATGAATTTGCAATTTTTTTTATGCATACCTACATTTTTTTCCTTTGAATTTTTATACTTTTTGTTCAGAATCAAATGCCCTTTCTCTTAGTATATAATGTGAACTTATCTGTTTATAATAAGACTTAAAATGAATTTACTGTTTGAAAAACAAATACAGGATCTGATAAAAGTCCATCAGGTAATTTCAGTTAAAAAACTTAATATTTTGGAAAAGTGGCACATATTATGAAAATTGGAAACACAAAAAGAATGTCACAACTTTACAATCATTTTCTTTATTACAAGTTCTACATCACAAGAACATATGATAAAACAATTCACCAGAGGTACTTCTGCTCTATGTTAGGAAGATGGAAAATTTACTGATGCACAATAGAAAAGAAATGGAGTTTACAAAATGCTATCATGTTTGCTCCCTTTATAAGGATGAATATTTCATCACATGGGAGATGGGAAATTTTTTATATTATACTTAAGGGTCACAATAGTACAATTTACTAAAAGTGATTAAATTAAAGCAATGATATCTTGCTGATAAGATGATATCCAGAGGCCACTAAATCATTCTTGTTTTCATCAGTAGCTTGCCAGGCTATAATCCATGCATTACAATAATATTGCAAATGATCAATTTAAGTTGGAAATTTTTAATAGTGGAGTGGGAGAGTCGATAAGTTTACACTGACAATAATAATTTATCCCCTTCCCCCAAGGGGATCGGAAAAATCTAACTTTATTCCCTTCTAATAAAATGTTAATAAGTTACCCCTCAAGCAGCTGCTTGCCACAGGGCTGAAAGAAACCTGACAGTTTCATATACTATAGAGAAATATATTTATTCCATCTAAATTCTATATATCTATAATGCATAGAACCAACCAGGCCTAGCACCTAATGTCCAACCCCGCCTTCTCGTGGTGCGGACCGTTAGTAACTTTCAAAAGAGATACTCTCTTGTGGAAGTGAACGGAAGGGGAGGGCTGCCAGATTAGTGTGGCCTACTGATCTGGACAACTATGGCTACTTTTCTTTTTTTTCTACCCTGCTGAGGAGTGGTCAACCACACAGGGTCCTGGTGCTGACCATATAAACCTACTGGACTGGACAGATATATGGCTCTGAGCTTGATTATGGATCCTGATTTTGCTGCACTGGTGGGCTTCTGTGGAGGGAAAATCTTCCGCTGTGTTTTCTTTTTGTTTGTGGGTTGACAGCCCCAAGTGAATAGATCCACAGGATATGTTTATCAGCTGGTGGATAATCCTGAGCAGAAGTCATCGCAGGCACCTGAACTCTTTGCTTCTATTGGCATCGTCAAATTCTACATTGGAGGAAGTCTTCCAGTGTTAATGGCTTCAGCCTTTAGTAGTGGGGGAACGGGTCTTTGCCCCATGTCTGCGATTAGGGGGCTGTTTGATATTGTCGGCATTCCCTCTCTCAATAAACATAGTTTCTTTAAACATCCCATTAACCATTTTCTCTCCATAGGTAGTTGGAATGTGAGGACTCTGCACAGAGCTTTTTCTCTTGATGTCCTCACACAAGAATTCCACCGTTATAATTTAGATATTCTCTGCTTGCAAGAGACCAGATGGACAGATAAAGGTCAGATTCTTAAAAATAATCTTAAATTTCTCTTTTCAGGGAGGGACGACAAAAAGCATCACCAAGGCGTGGGTCTGCTTCTCAGCAGACACGCTAGTGATGCTCTTCTAGGATATGAGTGCATTAATGAAAGGTTTCTTACAGCAAAATTTCAGACAAGCGTTAAAGACTTGAATGTTATCTGCTGTTATGCCCCCACTGAGGATGCCGATGAGGATGAGAAGGATAGGTTTTATGAACAACTTCAGGATATTTTGAATTCTGTCAAGAAAGGAGATATTACTCTTGTTCTTGGTGACTTCAATGCCAAAGTTGGTACTGACTCTGACCTTTGGGGAGGAGTAATAGGCCCTTTTGGTATTGGTAGCTGCAATAGCAATGGGCAACGTCTCCTACAGGTAAGTAAACTCAATGGATTCAGAATAACTAACACTTATTACAAACACCGCGACATACATAAGTACACATGGGTTTCACCTGATGGGCTGCATAAGAATATGATTGATTACATATTAATTAACAGCAAATGGACTAGTTCTGTTAGGAATACCAGGGCATATAGGGGAGCTGAAATTGGATCTGACCATTACCTTCTTAAAAGTGTGTTGCAACTTAAACTTAAAAAGTGTTGTGCTAGGCTTAAAAAATTTGCTTTTAATACTGAAGCTCTGAAAGATCCAGTTATAGCCAAAGCTTACCATGATAGGTTACTTAGTCATTATGACAGTCATGGTTTGCTTACTACTGAAGTTGAGGAAGAATGGGATCATTTTAAACAGGCTTTTTTGGACACTAACAGTACTCTTTTAGGAAAAAAGGAGCAGAAGAGGCAAAATTATCTGAGTGATAAGGCACTTGAGCTTATTTCGGAAAGAAAGAACTGCAGGAATGCCCTTAATCAATACCCTACTAGTCCTAATAGAAAGCATTACAGAGACCTTAATAAACTTGTAAAGGATCAGTTAGCTGCTGATAAAAATTTTTGGCTTGATGGTTTGGCTGACAAAGCCGAGGAAGCAGTTAGACAGCACAACAGCAGAGAGCTGTACCAGATAGTTAATGTTTTGTGTGGTAGAAAACGGACAGGCATACAAGGATTGAAGGATAAACAAGGTAAGGTTATAGAAGGGGAGGATTCTGTCATGGCTAGGTGGGCTGAGCATTTCAGTGATGTTCTAAACAGTGTAGTTAGTTCTACTCCCATTGTTTGCAATGATGATAGATGCATTGGTGGCTTTAATGTTGGCCCTATAACACAATCTGAAGTTAGTTTGGCTGTTTCTAAACTTAAACTTCATAAATCCCCAGGGGTAGATGAAATTACTACGGAAATGCTTAGAGCTGGGAATGTTTCGGTTACCACTTGGATGACTGAAATTCTGAATCTCTTTTATGATAAAGGCATGGTTCCTAAGGATTTTACCAGAGCTATTGTTATCCCTATTTTCAAAAAAGGTGATCGCAGTTCTTGTGATAACTACAGGGGTATCAGCCTACTCTCTGTTCCAGGTAAAGTTCTTTCCATGATTGTGCTTAATAGAATTAAGAATCTGGTTGACAGGCAATTGCGTGATGAGCAATGTGGATTCAGAAGTGGTAGGGGATGTGTAGATCAGATATTTTCACTTAGGCAGATTCTTGAGAAATGTTTAGAGTTTCAGAAACCTTTGGTTGCTAGCTTTGTTGATTTCAAAAAGGCTTTCGACTCTGTTGATCGTCATAATTTGTGGTTGATTGTGAGATCATATGGTATACCAGAGAAGTTAGTTAACATTATGAAAGCTCTCTATAATAACACTGAGTCGTGTGTGAGAGTTGGTAAGGCTTGTAGCAATTGGTTTAGCATTACTTCTGGTGTTCGACAAGGGTGCATTTTGTCTCCTTTTCTCTTTAGCTTGGTTATTGATTATGTTATGCGAAATTCACTTCAAGGGAAAGATTTTGGCCTTAAATGGGCTGGAGATAGGAAAATTTCTGATTTAGATTATGCTGATGATTTAGCCCTTCTGGCAAATGATGTTGATGAGATGAACTCTTTCATTCGAGCCGTTGATGAGACTGGTAGTAGAGTAGGTTTGGTTATAAACAGAGAGAAAACTAAAGTGATGAAAATTGGTCAGGCAGGCTGTGATTCAGTTAATCTGAATGGCTGCAGTCTTGAGCAGGTGTCACAGTTTAATTATCTTGGGAGCTATGTAACAGATAATGGTGATGTGCGGCATGAGATTAACAGACGAATAGGGATTGCTGCTGGGACTTTTAAGAATCTATGGAGAGTGTGGAGAAATAGGCGTATACACCTAAAGACTAAAATTAGACTGTATAATAGTTTGGTTCTTTCTAGGGTTAGTTATGGTAGTGAAACTTGGACACTTTGTAAACATGATAACAGGAAACTAGATGCTTTTGATTCCAGATGCTTACGCAGTATCTTGGGCATTAGGTGGTTCAACTTTGTAACTAATGATGAGATTAGGAAAAGGAGTTTGCAACCTCCTTTAAGCAGCATATTGTGCAGAGAGAGACTCCGTTGGTTTGGCCATGTTGCCCGTATGAATAATTATAGATTGGCGAATAGGGTTATGAACAGTGTGCCTAAAGGCCTCAGAAAGAAGGGGAGACCTAGGATGCGGTGGGCAGACAATGTCAAACAGGACCTTGTTAGAATTGGTGTGCAGTGGCCAGATGCAGTAGATGTAGCTCAGGATAGACTTGCTTGGAGAACTAAATTGCACGGTCTGGTTGGACCTCCGTAGCCCATGGCTGCTTGAGGATGATGATGATGATGAGTTAATATAGTTTGCTGAAAATAATTGAGATCTGCTGTGAGAGCTAACTATTCGTAAGTCCCATGTTTACATGATATCTCCTATGATATTCCACTGTTGAATTTTGATATAATTCTGAGAGTGATTCACTACCTATTTATTAACACCATTTGAGGCAAATTGGCTCTCCATTCCTTAAACAGATGGTGCCAAGAGAGAAACAAAACTCAGGAAACATTTAGTCACAATTATTTGAAAAAGAGAACCCATTAATAGACTACTATTTATATTTTTCTTAATCATCCATTTAGTTTCAATTTCCACTGTTTTAGGAGTGTGGCTCAGTCAGTGGTGCAATAGGATTACAACCTGCAGTTCCCAGGTTCAAGTCCTATCTGTGTCAACATTGAGATTCATCTTTGCTAACCCTCACCAGTGATGGGTTACCAATGGACTTGAAAAGCCACTGTCCACCAGATGGGACATTAAAACTGTGGCCCCATGTGCAAGAGAGCCATACCCTGTGCACATTAAACGCAATGAATGGCCTTGATTCGGAGGCTTCCACATCTCCTGACAACTGTTCAGTAGATCCCCTTCCCCAAACCTCCTCTGAGCTCTTGTGGCCTGGTCATTTAAGCCCACTGTATGGAAAAAACAGCTGCTCAAAGGTAAAAAACAACCTAACCCAAATCCTGTTTCAGAGGATGCAAAAATAAGAAAATGAGCATACCATATTCACCAGAGGTGATACATTATTCTTCTATTTCTATGATGGTGTTATTCAAATAACTTTCAATGGCTCTTTTCAAACAGGAACATTCCCACAATATTAGAGAATATTTCCCAAACATTTCTGTACCACAAACATACGTCTTTTTCAGGAATACACTCCATTACCGGAACCATATACAGAATTTTAACAACTTCCAAGCAAAATACATTTCTTTTTTCTGTTCCTTAGTTTTAGCATAATTTACATATGGCTAAATGAAACTTCTCAATGCTTCCATTCAACTCTCAAGGAACATATCACTCTTATTTTAATGTCATTATCAAATTTAGAGGAAAAATTGTCTTGAGCCAGGCAAGATATGAACCTACAACTTCCTGATAACATCAGGTGCTCCGACTACTGAGCTACCAGCTGCCGATCAAGATTACTTCTGATGTTAATAACTTTCTACCTGGAGTACAGTTTTCTGCATGTGTACTAGTATGTAATGAAGGCATTGTCCCAGCTAGTCACAGCCCAAGAAGCAGATGACAAGTATATTAAAAGTATACAATTGAAGAATCTAAACAAATTTCTCAACATTTCTGTTCAACTGTCAAGGAAGATATTACTCTTATGTCTTCATGAGAGACAGAAAATTGTGTACAGTAGGCAGAAAGTTAACATCAGAGATCTCGATTGACAGCCAGTAGTTTAACAGTAAGAGCACCTAACATGTTATCAGTGATCACGAGCTCATACTCCACCTGGCTAAAACTGATATCAACATTACTCTAAGTGTGATACCTTCTTAGACAGTTGCATATGACTGTCATAAAGTAGGAAAATATCAACTTACATTGTGGCAATGAACTGGAACACCTTTCTCTGGATTTGCAGATGGTCGAACACTACAGATCGTTTCGCATCCAGCAGTAGGACACCACGTTCTTGTGGGATCCAACTCCACTTCTATTAAAATGAAAAATGTAATTAATCATCAATTAATTTTATAATAACCATAAATAGAATACTTTAGAATGCTTAAATTCACAGTATCACAGTTCAAGTCAATTACAATTCTCTGCACTAGAAAATCATAAAAGATACAACAAATGATAATATGCTAAGATATGGGCATCCTTACAAACTAACACCACTGAGCTGAAGTGGATTTCTGGGCTGGTTTTTTTACATATGATTAGAATATTTTGACCATGATAATCTAGGTCATAAAGACTTCAAGATCGCAGAGTAGGGCAAGGGGATCCACTAGATAGCTGTTAAGAGACGTGGAAAATATGTGAAACCATTCAGGTTATTCTTTTACATGAACAGAATATGGCTGGTTATTTGATGTTTTATGGCGAATTGGCTAGTGGCAACAGCTATAATGAGCCAAACAAAATACTGCTCTCCTGCACAAGAGACCATGGATTAACCTCTCTGACAAGATAACAGCCTTCACGAGTGCACAGAACTTCTTTCTCACTAAGATTTGAATGAGAAAATCTCCATATTAACACAGTGGGTACTCAAATCTAGGAACATTAGATTATTAGCTTGGCATGCTGTCACCTGAGACAATCATTACCTGGTAAAGTGGGCATAGGAGATACAAAATGCTGTATCTGCAGGTAATAACAGTCAAAAATGGGAGTGATAATTCCAAAAGTTTTAATAAAAATTAAAGTCCAGTCAATAATTGTATGGAGTACTTTGGCAATGGAAGTATATAGGGTATTATTTCTGGAATTATTGTTAGTTTAAGAGAACAGGAGTGCTATGAAACACCCATTCCAACATTGGAGAGGCAACTGAACAGCTGAGATGCTTAGGAATTGCTGCTCAGTGAAAGAAGGAAACTGTTTATCTGAACACTGAAGCCAATAGAGTAATGACTGACTGGCAAAAATATAATTAGTTGACCTCAACAGCCTCTAATCACTTAATGCAGCATTTTTCAAACTATTGGCCACAACTGCTGGGGGCCATGATAACATCTTTTCACTATATTTGGAATTGAAAGTTTTTTTCCCCTCTGAGCAGCACTTTTTTTGCAAAAATAAATAAAACAATAAATACCCCCTCAAGCAGCTGCTTGCCACAGAGGTCTGACAGGAGCCTGTCAGTTTATATGCCAGAGTAGAAGGTCTGAGAGGATGGCAGGACCTCAGCAGAAAAACGACACAGACAGCCATGCCTTACCCGGGGCTCGAACCCAGGTCCCTTAGATCAGTAGTCAAGCGCGCTAACCACTCGGCTGCAATGGGCTAATTGGCCAGGTCACAGAGAAGGTTGGAGGAAGGGACCCACTGGACAGCTGATGGGAGAAAGGCTGTAGCCTCCCATCAAGGCTATCCAGTATGTTCTTTAACATGCACAGAATATGGCTCTCCCACACATGGGGCTACAGCTTAATGTCCCATTTGACAGACAGCAGCCTTTCCAAGCTCATCAGTGTCCCCTACGGACTGAGGGCAGGCGGGGTGAAGAGTTTTGCGGAGATAAATCTCAAAGCTGGCATAGGTGGGACTTGAACTACAGATTATAAGTCTAGCACACACTGGAGTTGAAAGAAATTAATTACCTGAAGTATTAATCCTGATGGTAATAACAGCTGCTTCTTATTCTTCAAAAAGATGAAGTTACAATATTAGGAAACAAATTAACAATCTTTCATGAGTAATTAAAAAGTCCAAGAATTGCCCAAAAATGAATATAACAATTTTGAACTAATATTTTCAATATAACTTATGCCATCTTCTTGTTCATGAGTTGTAGTTTCTTGTTCTCTGACTATAGCATGCTAACTGTTGTTGCTGTCTGTGATAGGCGAGTGTATTTTTATTGCTCTGCTAAAGAGGTGAATCTTGGATTAGTTTTCATTGGAGGATTCCTCAGGAGTATTTTCCAGGCTTTTGGCAGGGATATCATTATTACAATAGAAATCTTTGTATGCTAGTAGGAATTAAGTTTTGTGTGCTTGATTACTTTACAGCAATTTGTGGTAATATTGCCATTTTATGTTGAATTGGATGATTTAAATTCTTTTTAAGTTTTTCTCTGTAGTAATATGACTTTTTTTTGATTTTCTTACCAAAGCTTTTTTAGACATCTAGAAATGATGTTTGCTGTTCTTTTATGCAGTGAACTTTATGTTAGAGTACTTTGAAGGCACAATCCCACTGTACCTCTTATTTGGTTACTGCATCAATTTTCTGAGTTTTCTTTTTCCAAATCAGTGAAATCTTTTTTTCTTGTTAACATATGGATTATTTTCAATTGAAGCTACTTTTCACTTTCACTGATATCTAGTGAATTACTAATGAAAATACATTAGTGTATTGCAAATTAAGCAATTTCTAAAAAGATGTGAATGAAAAATAAATAAATAAATAAATACCCCCTCAAGCAGTTGCTTGCCTCAGAGGTCTGACAGAGTGTCAGTTTATATGTCATTAGTAGAAGGCCTGAGAGGATGGCAGAATCTCAGTAGAAAAACAACACAAACATCCATGCCTTACCCGGGATTCGAACCCAGGTCCCTTAGATCAGTAGCCAAGCGCGCTAACCACTCGGCCATAGTGTTCGGATACTTTTTTTTGACACGAAGGTTGCCAGATCACTAATTTCTAAACCTGGATCGTGTGGGCCCACTCATGGAAATATTGATCGTGTGCAGTTACCGTTCACAGCAAACTGGAGCGTGTGCAGTAACTGCACACGCTCCAGTTTGCTGTGAACGGTAAATGGAGCGTGTACAGTTGCTGTACACGCCCCAGATGTTTTTTCTGAATTCTCTAATCAACGATAAATAAAATAAATAAATAAATACCCCCTCAAGCAGTTGCTTGCCTCAGAGGTCTGACAGAGTGTCAGTTTATATGCCATTAGTAGAAGGTCTGAGAGGATGGCAGAATCTCAGCAGAAAAACAACACAAACATCCATGCCTTACCTGGGGCTCGAAACCATGTCCTTTTTTATCTTGTCTAAGCATGCTATCAGCAAAAATTAGTTAAAAATGTTTTCATGAGACAAAAAACCTTAGACTTAAAGATCTTAAATGACTTAATATATTTATAAAAATAAAATGTATTTCATTATACACACCTCTGTTAAGCTGAAACCTTTGAAACATGTCAAATACTTCATCTCCTACCAGTTCTTGAATCTGTAAAATTTGAAAATGTCTAGTTTTAAATATACTGGCAATTTAATTTTACAGATGAACACTTGACTTAATTGATGAGCTGTTGTTAATGATCAAATTATATGTCAATAATGAAAGAATACATTTATTATGAAAGGCATTAACTACAATAATGGATATATTCTGGGAATCCCAGAAAATACAATGCGTAGCAGCAGAAATGTGTTTAAAATTTTTTTTTTTGCACTTTCCAACGTGCTGGTTGTAAATTTCAAAGGAGCATTATATTTCTCAGGATATCCATTTATATATATACAAGGCACAATTTAAAAGTTCCCAGTCACAGACAGTACTGATAAAGTAAATTACCTTAGTAAATTACCTAGCATACCTTAGTTTTTATTCACTGCTATCCCCTTCAACACAGTCCCCTTGGGAGCTAATACAATATAATACCAGTGCTTTTCCTACTGCTGAAACACCTCTAAAACTCCTGTTTTGAGATTTGTTCAGCACCTCCTTCGATTTTGCCTGAATCACTTTGACACCCTCAAATTGTCAACTCTTATGATGGAACTTCATCTTGGGGAACAAAAAGAAGTTGCAGAGGGAAAGGGACCACTGGAACATTATTTTTGATCAAAAACTGCTGGAGAGAGTGGTATGGACTGGTGTGTCATCATGATGCACCACCCATTCCTGTGTGCACCATTTTCCTGGACATTTCAGCCTCACACTTTCCCTGAAATGCTTCAGGACCTCAATGTAGTTGTGTTGATTGATTGTCTAAACCTTAGGAACAAGCTCTTTATATATAATTCCCTCCACATCAAAAAACAAAATCAGCATGCTCTTCGCTTTCTTTGGTAACGGAGGACTCTTCCACTAGATGACTGCTGCATTGTTTCTGCTTCATATCCATAAACCTAGCTTTAATCACCAATTAGGACTTTAGAAAGGAAGTTTTGGCTCTTTTTGACTTTCTCCTGAAGGTTTCTGCACACACTGAGCTGAAGTTGTCTTTGATCCAGTTTAAGCAGTCAAGGCACAAATTTGGCAGCAATCCACCTCATGTTCAGTTCCTCCATTAGGATCCATTGGCCAATTGATACATTTGTCCAACAATTCTGCAGATGTTATTAATTGTTCATGGACAATCCTTGTGAATGGTCTGATGTCCTTTCTCCAAATTCTCGGCTGTTTAGCTTGTTGAAGGCTGACCAGATCTTTCAGAATCTTCTACCAATGTTTTCCTACATTTAAAATGCAAGAACCCCTCAAAAGTCTTAGTTTATCCCACGACATCATCACTGAATGCTTGTTTAGGCATTTTGTAAATCTATGAGGTTGTTTTACCCAGTTTGAAAAACTTGATGCAAGCGCACTATTCTTTCATGTCTTTTATTTTTTCTGTTAAAAAATCGTAACATAGCACAAATGTACTAAAATGATCATAAAGATTTGTTTCCAACTGTGAATGTGAAATTTACCAGACTGCTTGACAAAGGAATAGGCTTGCAATACCTTAGCAGCAGAAGTTGGAACTATGCACAGATGGAACTACAGGGTGATTCAAAACTCTTGGGCCAAACTTTAAGGGGGGATAGAACACACCTAAACAAACACTTTTCATCATACAATGCATGGTCAGAACTCAAGCAGTGAAGCGCTAGAGGGTGCTTTCCAGTGAACATTTATAAGTGCTGTTTTTGCACTCGTCATATCTACCGTGGATTGCAGAACAGATGAATTGTTTCATGAATCAGAAGGTGGACATGCATTAACTCATACGGAGCTGCGTTCAGGAATGCGAGGGAAGCCCAAAGACTGTACCGGCAGCGCTTTCCGACCAGACGATCTATAACCCTATGTAGAATTTCCTCTGTAACACGTGGTGTCCTCACACTCCTCACGCCCTGTATCCTGCAAGCCACTGATAAAGGAGCCCGTTTTCGCACAGATACCAGTGCAATCGCTGAAAGGTTTTATGATCAGGCACGTGTCTGGTCAGAAAGCGCTCCCAGTAGTCTTTGGGCTTCCCTTGCATTACCATCCGCAGCTCCGTACGTGAGATGCATGTACACCTTCTCCTGATTCAAGAAACAATCCATGGTAGATATGACGAGTGCAAACACCAGCACTTATAAGTGTTCACTGGAAAGCACCCTCTAGCGCTTCACCGCTTGAGTTCCAACCATGCATTATATGACGAAAAGTGCTTGTTTAGGTGTGTTCTATCACCCCTTAAAGTTTGGCCCAAGGGTTTTGAATCACCCTGTATATCGCAAGTCTGGGAAATCTTGGTTTGCACTATTTATATATGGTATTTTTCTGGATAATCTAATTACATCAAATCCAAACCAAGTTTCTTCACTTATTTCAAATGAGAAATCTGAGTGATGAAAAGTTCCATACTGAATATATCACACATAATGGCCATAGATAGAAATGCCATCCCAGTGGCAGTGGTTAGTGCACTGGGCTACTGATTGGAAGGGACCTGGTTTGGAGCCCAGAGTAAGGCATCGATGTTTGTGTTCTCCTTCTGATGAGGTCTTGCTTTCCTCACAGATTCTTCTCTATGGTATGTTAAACCCACAGATTCCTGTCAGACCTATGACAAGCAGCTGCTTGAAGAGTAAATTATTATTTAATGTGTGTGAAACCTATATGATTTATATGCTCTACACTGGAGTGATATTTTGATAAGTTTACATTTATGGAATTGCATACAACACATCCAAATATTTAGAAAACTGGCTCCACAGATAAGATACTTCAAAGTTTCATTAGTAAAAACAATCTGTTATGTCTGCGTTTGTCATTTAATAAACCTTTATTTTAAAAAAAAGACTTCTTAATTTACTAAAGTCCAATTGTATCCTTGATTTGAATGCGAATTCAGATTTTTCCTCTGTCAGTAGCAGATATTACTGCCATTTTGAAGTACTGAGGGGATGCCAGAACAACAGTTTTGTGGAAAAATGAGTTTTGCTGATGCATGGAACTCAAAATTCACATTTCTACAGATTCACTTCACAGTTTTCCAACTACCAAACTATCACTGACTTCAGTCACCTATCCTCTAACGTAACATTAAGCAAGCTTTCATTTCACATATAGCTGGCTACTTTCAGCACTCTCGTTCTGGAGATATAGTGGAAGAATAGTTTTCATATTTTCCCCTTTTTAGAGGTGAAGAAAGCATGGGGCTCAATTTTTTTTATAGCCTATGACATTCCCCACATCACAAGCTTTCACTTGACATACAAATCATTTTCTCCATCATGTTCGAAAGATATGGTGGAATAACTGTTCTGACAAATCCAAAAACTGACAAATGTCAAGCAAAAAAGCAACAGGAAAATAAGTAAAAAAAGAAGTTGCTATCCCTGATCATAGATGGTGACATATGCAGGATGATTTATGTCACATTAGTGGATAAATGATGGAAACTGGTGATAGTTTAGTGGTCAGAACACTTTGTATGAATAAGGGGAGAAGGGGTTCAACTATAATTTCTTCATTGTCTTTCCAAGTCCCATGCATCAGCTAGGCAACATGACCAAACCACTGCAGTCTCTTTCAGACATCTTTTGCATAAAATCAGTTTTTGACATTTCAATAAAACTAAATTACAGCACCTTAGCAGTCAATAAATTCTACTAGTGCTGAAGAAAACAAAACAAAAAAAAAATGCAAATTTGCCCTATGCTGCGTCTTATGCTGCTAGCTAATATACAGACACAGGGATTACGAGACATTCTCTCTGAGAAAAGAAACCAATTTCACAGAATAAATTACTTATGACTGGAGGATAACTCACACATGCCTATACAAGATTAAGACTGATAAGCTGCCTCACTGAAACTAAAGGATTACTTTGCCGCCAGCAATTTTAGTTTCAAATCTGCAACTATTTTTCAACATATTCTGCATCGTACAGATCAGTGTCTCACAAACTGTGTGCGCGAGAGATTCCAAGTGTGCCGCGAGAGATTTCCAAATTGACACTAGATATTCCAAAGATTTCATTTTGACTTGACTTGTGTTATCGACGTGCTTTAATAAAAATCTTTCAGATTTTATCAACTGGGATCTTGTAAGTATTTATCAAGCTTTTTCCAAATTTTGGTATTAATTTTTGATTATTTCAAGCCATAGAATGGACAAATATTTAAAACAAACACCGAGTTATGAATTAAAAAGAATGAGAGCAAATCTTCAAGTAAAACCAGGCTGATGACTTCATAAAATAAATAAATAAATACCCCCTCAAGCAGCTGCTTGCCACAGAGGTCTGACAGGAGCCTGTCAGTTTATATGCCAAAGTAGTAGGTCTGTGAGGATGGCAGGACCTCAGCAGAAAAACAACACACACAACCATGCCTTACCCGAGGCTTGAACCCAGGTCCCTTAGATCAGTAGCCAAGCGTGCTAGCCACTCGGCCAGGGAAGGCTTCAACAAAGTGCAAATATAATGATGATTATATAGAGATTGCTTTTATTCTTTTTTAGGTGTGTCACGGAAAAAAAATTAGATTCAGTGTGCCGCGGAAAAAAAATTAGATTCAGTGTGCCGCAGACTAAAAAAGTTTGCGAGACACTGGTATAGATGGTTAAGCTTTGGTATCCTAATATAAAGCTGTTATATCTGAATTTGCTAAAAGAAAAAAATAGCAAACCATTTTGCAAAATTTATTAAAAACTAAGCAGTGTTATAACTGATAATTATTCAAGTGTGCATTTTTGATTTTCAAAACAATACCCCCCCAAAAAAACATATATATATATTCTAGTCTACATAAGTATAAATTTCACATATATTTCACTTATGTTGGTTTTCAGTAATCTAGTACCATAATTATTATATATAATATTTACCTCAGCCAACTGGACATTTCCTTCAGCTTGACAATCAGCATCGGGACATGTTATCACGACGTTACCTTCTTTAATGTTAACAGTAAGGTACTGCTTCATACACTAAAAAAACAAATTAAATAAATGTAACAGTGCATTGAACTATACTTCATTAAATTATGGAATATATGAGTATTTGAATATACCCCTGCTCCTTCAAGGAAATAGCATTAAAAATATGTCCATACATCAATTGATATCAGTGCTTTACTATAAAATATATAAATATAAAAACCATTAAATTGAATATGCAAAATAGATCACCTTAAGATTAGAAACATTCTATTAATAGTAAATAAGAGAAGTACTCTGCCTCTGCCACCTAGAAAAGTGTTCTTATCTGCTACATATAGAATATTATTGTTTTTAAATATTTAGCATCATATTCTTTAATTGAACTTAATATAAGCTCACTGGACAAAAAAGAAAACCTTTAAAATTTCTTACTTAATACTATGTAACACCTTCCTTCGCATCAATAACATCAGTAATCCCTATTAGGTATGGATTTAATGGATTGTTTTACCTCTGAGTGGCACTTTTTTGCACACAACAGACTAAATGGCAGATCACAAGGACCCTGAAAGCTCAGAGAAGGTTGGGGGAGGGGACCCACTAGAATAGCTGTTGGGAGACAGATGGTAGCCTCCTATATAGCAAGGCCATCCAGCATGTTCTTAAATGTGCACAGTGTACAGCTCTCCAGCACACGGGGCCATGGCTTAACATCCCATCCAATGGACGGTGACCTTTCCAAGCCCATCGGTATCCCCGACTGACATGGGCAGGGCTAGCAGTTTTGAGGAGATAAATCTCACCACTGGCCCAGCTGGGACTTGAACCTGGGAACTTACAAGCCTAGCAAACTACCGACTGAGCCACTCCTGTTAGGTATGGACTACCAGTTGTCGGATATAGTTTACATCAATTCTAATCCACTCCTCCACAACAGCACTCATAATTCAGCTAGATTACATGGATGTGTATTTCAGTCATTAAATGTTTCACCCTCTTATCCAGATAGTCCCAAAGGTTTTCAATTGGATTTACATCCAGTGACTCTTGCATGCCAGTTGAGATGTTCCAATGTTACATTCATGCTCCTCATGCCAGTCACAAAGTTTTTTCATTGCATTTACCATCCTGGAACACTGGAATATCTATGTTGTGTCCACCCCTCATGAGGCACAAAAGGCAACACTTGGTCATCCAGAATCTGTATATTAAAAATAAAAATATTAAATACCCCCTCAAGACAGGTCAATACCTCAACTAATAGGCTTATCACATGGTAGGTAAAGCATCCCCAGAACATCACAAAACCACTTCCAGCTTGAATAACACCTTGGACACAATTGGAGGGCTTCAATACTCCTGCAATGCATCCTCTACCTTGCATCATTGGAATACAGATAGAAACAAGACTCATCTGATCAGATAACTGTTTACCAGTTGTCTGCAGTCCAATAGTTATAGTACCTAGCACATTGCAGCTGTTAGCATGGGTCCCTTTTGTGGTACTTTGCTCCAAATACCCACGGAATGCAGTTCCTTTCACAATGTTCTTCCTGAAATAGGCTGATGTGGTCCTTCACCGATTGTCTGTAGCAATTCCTGTCCGATTTGAAATCGGTTTGCAGTCACAAGTTGCGACACTCGTCAGCAGTCATTGTCTCTGAGAATGACTTGTTGCAGACATAGTAGCATCTATGATTAGCAGTCGAATTGGATATACACCACTATTTATACTCATTGGACTCTTCATTTTGAAGACATCAGCAAATTTGGCAATTTCCTTCACGGCATGTCTTTTAGCTCTATCAAATACAATAACACCATTTTGCCACTCAGCCATGTCTGAAAATAAGATAAGCTGATATCAGTTCAATGGTAGAATACTCCGACATGTTTATGGAGAGATGTGGGTTCAATTCCTATATGTTAGCAAATTTTTTTCACAAAAACTTTATTGATATATTGACATTAAAAAGTCAACAGGTAACGCTATGATTGTCATTTATATTTAACTTATTTATAGTTCCCTTTACTGTGTTCAAAAGACTTCAATACAAATTATTCTAAACATGTATTACTGTCCTGGTGGGTAGCCAAGCAATCAGCAGACTTGTGCAGTGGAATAAAGGCATAGTTTTACTTTTTTCCCCTTAATGTACACTGCCTTCCTGCTGTCTCACCTACTGCACATATTTCTATAATTGATCGTTGACCTGATTACTAATAATAATAATAAAATAAATACCCCCTCAAGCAGCTGCTTGCCACAGAGGTCTGACAGGAGCCTGTCAGTTTATATACCATAGTAGAAGATCTGAGAGGATGGCAGGCCCTCAGCAGAAAAACAACATGAACATCCATACCTTACCCGGGGCTCGATGCCATCCGTTTATATCAGGAGGGTGTTGATTCAACTTGGCTCTGCAGTTCCTTCTTCCAGAAACAAATTGCATTGTCTTATCACCTAAATGACTGTCCCCTATGCTGCATTTTGCCCAAAATCGTACTCTAGTTTCAAGAACAGCATGCTTTAAAATGGTCTCATTCATCCTCAACCACATTAGCAAATAATCAAATGATTGTCACAATGACTGAATAGCCTATCATGGTATGCTTTGGCTGTCTGAGGGTCTTTCAGAGCTTTGGTGTTAAAATCCTTTTAACCTTTAGTACAATTTAAGCTTCAGTTGCAAAACATTTTTAAAAAGGAAATTGACAGACCCAATTTCAGTTCACCTATATGACCTAGTAGTTGAGATTCTTTTCCCTCTATTGACAAGTCTGTTGTCAGAAGTAATGTGAAAGGAAATTTGTAGTGGATACTGAATTGTATTGCATGTACACAGAGATGTCAATTCCCAAACACATTATTTAGTAGCATTGGAAATAAGATTTAATTTCAGACAAAGTTTGACAGTCCTTCTAAAAGCCATACTACTGAAACATTTATAGAGATAATATTGACTTACATTTAACTAATTTCATTTGTGCAATTTTTTAAAAAAAAATCTGAAATATTCAACAGAAGTAATGGATCATATGAATTTATCATAAAAGCTAACAAAACATAAGTAACAACTATTACCTTAACCCTTTCAGTGCCAAGAGCTGATTTAAACGGTTTTCAAAAATCACTACAAATGACCTTGCAATGTATTAATAATAATTGCAACTTTTTTTTATGCTTACCTACATTTTTTTTTCCTTTTAATTTTTACATTTTTTGCTCAGAATTAAATGCTTTCTCTTAGTATGTATGTAAAGTGAACCATTTATTCATTAGATGTTTCGTAATATGGCTTAGAATTTGAGCTGCATTTTTAGAGGGGGGGAAAAACCTGGCACTGTAAAGGTTAATGAATTCCTTAAAAAAAAATAAAAATTTTTAAAAGGGAAGAAGGTACTCCCTTACACAAAGGTCAGAGATAACCAAGATGCTCTAATTAGAGATTGTCCTGGTTTCTCATACAACATATACATAGAGACATGCCAGCTGGTTTAGTAGTCAGGATGCTAACTTTTGGGTTGTTTTACCTCTGAGCGGCACTTTTTTGCACACCATGGCTAAATGGCCAGGTCACATGGACCCCGAAGGCTCAGAGAAGGTTGGGGGAGGGGACCCACTAGAACAGCTGTTGGGAGACAGATGGTAGCCTCCCGTCAAGGCCAACCAGCGTGTTCTTTAACATGCGCAGGGTATGGCTCTCCCATACAAGGGGACACGGCATAACATCCCATCTGACGGACGGCGGCCTTTCCAAGCCCATCGGTGTCCCCTACTGACTGTGGGCAGGGCGGGGAATTTTTGCGGAGATAAATCTCAATGCTGACCCAGTTGGGACTCGAACCTGGGAACTACAGATTACGAGCCTGGCGCGCTACCGACTGAGCCACCCCCGCCCCCAGGATGCTAACTAACCACTACACCAGGTATGAGCTACATAAACTCTTCCTGAAGCAGCTGCTTGACACAGAAATCTGGCATGAGCCTGCCAGTTTAATCTGCCAAATGTTTAATCTGTTGAGGAAGGCAAAACCTCAACAGAAAGACAATAAATGAAAAGAAATATCCATGTCTTATCTGGAGTTCAAAACCTAGTTCCTCTGATCTGCAGCCAGGACCACTAGCAACTCAGCCACCAGATAAAAGTATTGAAACTTCTAAAAATGTAATTTTCAACAAATTTGAAGCCTTTAGAATGAGCAATGCTATTACTAAATATCCCAACTTCCATCTTTTTAAATACTAAAAGAATACTGTTGGAAATTAAAAATTTAATTTGGATCTTTATATCTTCAGTTTCATTTTTTTCACCGTGGAGTCCTAAATTTGTTTTTCTGTTGACATCATGAGAATGTTCAAATATTTTTGGTACGATGTTCTGCTGTTTAAATTTTAAACAAAATTCAGATTAAAGTAATTTCATCAGTTGTTAGTACTAAATGACAAGTAATGAATTAAGTACTATGACTGATGAACTATTTGTAACCATTACGGAACTATTTTTAAGTTGATTAAAAAAAAATTTTACATAAGAAATTAAATTTCACACAAATGAAAGTTATGTACTTTCTTTAAATGGTAAATATTTACTTCCCAAAGGAGTAAGCACACCACTTTTCGTTGTACCAGTGTTTGGTCTATATTTTTTGAAAGAACACTCAAATATTATGCTTTATTTTTCAACAACCTCTGCCATGGGATGGTAACACTACCATAACAAAACACATTTCTCAAATGGGAAAATCATTTTAGCATCAATGTAGCAGGAACTGTCTCAGTGGCTCAGCATTGTGTTGGTTCACAGTCGCACCACAACTGCTGAGGTCTGGGTTCAAACCCTGAAATGGCATGGTTGTTTGTTGTCATAACCAGCAAATGAGTTAGTCGCTTTGTGGATCTGATAAAAAATAGAGGCCAGCTAAATGAACAGGAAGTGGATACTGAATTTATTTTACAACCATCCAAAAATATATACACATTGGATAGTGAAAAACGTATGTGGTCACTTGCTCCCAAGGTTAATATGATTAATTTTGAGCATGTAAAATAACAGAATATCAGCGACACATGGAAAAGATCCCTGTCCCTAGTTTGTGATATTTAACATTTATCACTGATTGTTCTTAACAATCTGTCCTAGCTCCCGAGTATTGCAACATTTAGCTATTCTGATGAGCAAGCATATACATCCCATTAACAGAAGTACTGGGAAGCTCTCATTGAAGATCTCGAATTTATCCATATCTCGATTTATAACAAGATTTGTTTAATACTTAGAGTTACGGAAATTGAAACATTTAATAGCAGTGTTGCTAGTCCTAAATTAACCTAAAAAGATAAAGCACACTTGAGTTGTTTAATCTGTGAGCACTTTTTGCACACAATGAGCTAAATGGTCAGGTTACAAAAATGCTGAAGAGTTAGAGTGAGTTGAGGGACCCACTGGAGAGATGGTAGGATATAGATTTGTTGGCTTCTTTTACTTCTAAGTGGCACTTTTTTTTGCACACAATGGGCTAAATGGTCAAAAGGACCCCAAGGTTGCGGGGGGGGGGGGGGGGGGGGGGAGAGGACCCAATGGATAGCTGTTAGGAGATAGATGGTAGCCTTCCATCAGGGGCATCCACAGCATGTTTTTAATGTGCACAAGGGTATGTGCTCTCCTGCACATTAGGGCAGCTGCAATAACCCTTAAATCTTAATTATTGAAAACTGAGATTTAAAGATATTTGAGTGAGTTTGAATGTCATTTTCCATTCACATATTATGGAAATGTGACAATATTTTTTAGTAATATAAAGGTTAATCAATGGGTTAATGGCTCAAATTGTTAAAACACCTGAAATGATATTGGTTTACTTTGGAATCACACTGCACTTTTGACAAAAATAATTTTTTTTTTTGACAATTCTCGACACTTTCATGATATTTTTTCCCTCTTAATGAAAATAAAAACTCTTACTTACCGAAACACAAAAGACGCATTCACACTCTTCTAAACAATACATGTCTATCACAGGAACCATTGAAAGACAAAGTTTACACAGCACTAAGTGGTACACAGTAGAAAGCATTTCCTCTTTCTGACTCATTTGACCACATTCCTGTACACCAGTTGCATGAGAATGGTCCACACCACAATTCTGTCTGTTCAAGCTTGCTGAGCTCCGATTAGGATGCGGTAATCTTGAATCCTGTTGGAACTCTGCCGACGCTAAAATATTATGACTACTTTTTGTGGTCGTAAATGGAGATTTAGCTGCCGAGAGCATCCCATACACATCACCACTACTGAAAGACGTTTTGAAAGAGTGTCCAGATGCGATGCTAACTTGATCCGATTTATCACAGTGTACAGGGTTCTTGCCCCTTGAAGGAAAAAGTCTCCAGAGCAGAAAAGCTGAGCATTTGTCCATGTTACTGAAACCTGTAACACCAGAGTCACATGACTTGGAAGTAGGCACAGTGGTGGACTGGTATTTTCCTGCTTGTGTTAATTCCTTGGCAGACTTGCTGCTCTTGCTTCTCCTAAGCAGCCAACGAAAAGAAAACTTATTCTTAGTTTCAACAGTTTCATTATGGCATTTGTCAACTGTAGATGGTTTCTCCGTTTGTGGGGCCATATTTATGCTATGGAAAGGTGTGCTTAATTGACTATTATACTGTTCATATCACCTGTAGAAAACAAAATATTAATTTATATTACTTGTAATATACTGTTGAAATACATTTTGAACTGTATTATATTAATAAAACTTTTTTTATGCAACTTTCTTAAAATATCAGCTTAACAATTAATGTTCAAAACTTGTAATTACATGAAAACCTTTGTGTTCTTTTAAACGAACTTCAAAAATTTTTGCATGTGTAATTCTATGTCAAACTTATTGCTTTGTTAATGATATACACCCATCTCCCTTAATCCCCACAAGGGGTATTTGGTTTGTCTGGTAACGGAGCCATACTGCCTCTATTTCTGACTAGTTTTATACAGGAAAAATTAGTTTCATTTCAATGAAGGGAGCATTAGGAAATAATACTCAATAGAAAATGGCATTTGGCTTAAAATAGTTGTGACCTGCTGCTCTAGCTATAAAAATCTACCATAATGCATACTAAGAATCTGCGATTAAAATATCCCTCCCACACACAATTACCAATATGAAAACCATTATTCATGTCCTTACTAACATTTATTTTAACCCCACAATTTAGTTTATGAAATTTATAAACTTAATAAATGTATCCCACTCATTATACTCTCAGTGCAATGCACACAAAAATCAAAGAAATTTTTTAATCTTTTCACAAAATGAAGCTTCCTTCCAGACTCGTAATCTTGGAGAATTCCCATAACCCCACACCCTCTTTCCAACCTCCTTCACATGCAGATCGCATTATGTCCACTGCATATTCGCCAACCATTCCAAACCTTAGAGCTGAGCCACTGACAATGCAATTTATGGCACTCCCACCCCACCCCTATAACAACTATTCAAACCTAAAATGAACAGAAATGCAAGTTTGCAGATGATTAAAATGAGGCTGGAGGTAATACTGCACACATCCCAAAGAAATTCTATTTCCTCTCATATCCTATGAGAGCATACCAGGAGTTTCTTTGGTTATAGACAACAGCAAGCAAGGAAAAATGGAAACACCTTAGGAAGACACATCCAGAACAACTGTTAAGTAAATCAACTCGCATCACACAAGAGGAATAGCTTGCTCCTATCACTCACACAATATATAATCCACAAATAGCAGTGACCTCTCCCAAGATAGCATGCGAGCCTAAGAATTTTCCATGATAATAACATTAGGTGCTAAGGTCTCCGATTTATCACTTATGCTTCCCATATATGGATGAACACTACCTCCACGAATATACACAAGATTCAGGTCTTGTAAAACTAAATATTGAGATCTGCGGTCGATACCCCTTGGTTTGTTACTAACAGACAACTTCATAAAGATTTGAGCATCGACCACATATATACTCATATTAAACGCATCTCAAAAAAGTTTTTTGAGGCTGTTAAAAAAACATCCAAATGAGATTATTTCTTCTTTGCTTAATTATGATCGTAATGTTCTTAATAAGTACATGAGTCCTAAAATGATGGCATTCCTAAAATGATGGCATTCTCTGAGGAAAGCTACTATTTTAGGTCTCTTGTGCATGATATATGCTATTTTTAGCTTGTGTTTCATGTTAGCGTCTAGGGGCCCACCCACAGATTGTTTACCTATTATATGCTTTTACTTATGCCAACTGAGCTTATTCTCAGATGAAGATGCTAATGGGTAAAATTTTACCGGGAACACCGCATATACATGCACGATCTACAAAGGCCACTGATGTTCAAGAGGAATTTGCTTGAAAATGGCTAGGAAGAGTCATATGTAGATAAATATACATGCTGCTGACATGATGCAGAAGTTAATTTAGCTATTTGAACAGATTGCAACAATTCATCAGAAAAATCAAATAAATGGTCTAGATTAATGTAACTATACAAAGGAGCCATTCACATGTGAATAACAAAGTAGGATCCAAGCAATGCAAATCTAGGGAATCCATAAGTACAGCTGTAATGGACAATGTAGGCGATATCCTTTTCAGTATTCAACTTTACTTAAGAATTAAGATACAGGTATAATGAAGTTGTTGGGTTATTTTACCTCCGAGCATTTTTTTTATTTTTTTGAAACAATTTGCTAAATGGCCAGGTCACAAGGACCCCAAGGGCTCAGAGAAGGTTGGGAGGACAGGGACCCACTAGACAGCTGCTAGATAGTTGGAAGCCTTCTGTTAAGGCCCATCCAGACCATTCTTTAATGTGAACAGGATATGCTCTCCTACAAATGGGCCATGGCTCAAATTCCCATCCGACAGATGGAGCAGCTTTTCTTCTAAGCCCATGGATGTCCCTTACTGACTGAGGGCAGAATTTTGCAGAGATAAATCTCAGCACTGGGACTCGAACCTGGAACTGCAGAGTATGAGCCTGGCACACTACTGACTGAACCAATCCCTGCTCCTAGAACAAAAGGGTTGAATTCATCAAAGAACTAAACAGTGGATTTCTAGTATACTATAATTAGAGCTTTAAGTAAAAACTATTTTAGTGTAACTCATCTATTGATTCATCATGAAGGAAAAAGTAAAAAAAATATAATAACCAGAATTACATTAGAAATTTTGTTAATATTACTTGTTGAATAAAAAATCTACATTTATTTCTCACAATTTAATTTTTTTTTTTGTACAGCTTGTTATCATGGACAGGTGTTTACTTCCATGTAAAAAATTACTGCAGTAGGTTCAGCACAATAAAATTACATATATATTATTTTAATAAAAAAAGGGTTGGGTTGTGTTGGGTTGTTTTACCTCTGAGCGGCACTTTTTTGCACACCATGGGCTAAATGGCCAGGTCACATGGACCCCGAAGGCTCAGAGAAGGTTGGGGGAGGGGACCCACTGGAACAGCTTTTGTGAGACAGATGGTAGCCTCCCGTCAAGGCCATCCAGCGTGTTCTTTAACGTGCACAGGGTATGGCTCTCCCGCACACGGGGCCACGGCTTAACGTTCCATCCGATGGACGGCGGCCTTTCCATCGGTGTCCCCTACTGACCGTGGGCAGGGCGGGGAAATTGCGGAGATAAATCTCAACGCTGAAATAAAAAAAAAAAAGGAATTTTACAATAGAAAGCAGTAGAAAATTACAAATGTCAGTGGAGATATCTGTCATAGATAACAAAAGTCTCTTCACACTGATGAAAAGTTGAAGATCAAGTTGGTTCTTAACACCTTGTGTAATAACACCTTGTGTAATTTAAAGGGCCTGATCCATTTTCAGACAGATAAGGCTAATGTAGACATGACAAGTTTTTCTTGGAATTTTTGGATTTTTTTCTAGGACAAAAAAAAAAATTGAAGAACTTTTTATTTTTCGAAAAAGTAAATTTATTAGCCAAAAATATTTTTTCACTAAAATTTCATTTGACTTATAGATTATTATGCAAAAGCATTTAGCTACACATGTAAAAATTGCTGTATGTTCAAACTTATAAACACAATATCTTGAAATAGTTTTCCTTTATATTTTTGTTATTGAATTCATTACTCAAGTTTATGGTTCAACAAATACGTTAAAACTAAAAATAACAGATAAAACCTTTTTTTTCTCTTCTACTTGAATTTCAATGTAAAAATTGCTGTTATAAATATTTCATGGTTTAAATTTGGTGTGTATATGCAATGCAACAAACATAAATGCATGTCCATCAAAACATGGCAAAAAGTTACTTTGACATATATTTTTATATATATTGAAAATTTATGACAAGAGAAAGCAAAAAAATTTGAAAAACAAGATTTTTTCATCCTTCTTAACATAAAGGATGATGGATTTTCCTTTATAAATTAGATTGCTCCAGTCGAACTGGTATGCTTACCAGTTAAATTAATCCCAAGTCAATCTCATTTAGTTGATTTTAACAGCATTTTTTATAATTATTTACCAAGTGTAACTCTACCACCTTACCAACCAGACTTGCACACACTATATTGCAAAAAGTGTCCAGACACTTTCATGTTAAGTGAACAAATAGCCACATTCAAATCTACCCAACTTTGAAACTAAGCTTTTTACAGGAAAAAAGTCACTAGACATAAATTGAAGATCTCAGTCAGAGCTCACTAAATCTCTATTTTCTATAATATTAATCTAATATTTAAAGAGTTATGGAAGCTGAAACATTTAAGTGAAACTTTTGCTAGTTTTGAAAATTTACTTCAAAAAATTAAATCACAACTGTTATAACATGTTCGCAATATAAATGCAATATTTGAATTTTGTCTAAGGATTTTTGAAGTTTTCATCAATTTGGGGGGAAAATGTTTTCAAAGTGTGGTGTGATAACATCCATTGTTATATATTATAGAAAATAGAGATTTAGAGAGCTCTGACCGAGATCTTCAATTTATGTCGTGCCTTTTTTCCATAAAAATCTGTTATTTTCAAAGTTAGGTATATTTGAATGTGGCTATTCGTTCACTTAACATGAAACTGTCCGAACACTTTTTGCAATATAGTGTATAATAGATCAGGGAAAACAACAGATCACTGACTGCTTCCATTTTGAATTTTTCAATCACGTAAATGACCAACAGAATTCTTTTATATCTTCAACTAATATTTTATTAGTAAAAGAACTGCTCACACTGCAGTTAATTAATATTTAAAATAATCTGAAATTTTGGAGATATTTATTCGTCATGGATAGAGCTTTTCATCCAAGAACAATCTGTGGAAAGGGAACATCTGGTCATCCTAATTAAAAAACACATCTGTTTCACATTATTATGCCCTACTTTTATTAGCATTTTCCTACAGCTTTTTTTTTCTTCTAAGAGCAAATAAAAAAATGTTTTTAATGTTAGAAACATATTTTTAATTTTTTTTAATCGATTTCTATTACCATATAGATTCTTTTAGCTTTTTAAAAATATAAAGCAGCAGGTGATTCCAAGTAATAAAACAAGGCCCAGGCATTTTTATGTCAGGGTGAATACATTCTGACAAAAATGACATCATTCCCCAATAATAACGCTGTGCTAAATTTCATAAAATGGTAAGATTCTTTCTGCAATGATGAAATATACTGCTTCTACATATACGCAGACTTCTCAATGTAGACGATCCACGTCCATTAACTCATCCACAGCTAAGTTGTTTTAAAAGGAGTTCACAAATCTGGTCAAGGGCTGTCGAATCTGTTTCAAGGCTCCGTGCCTGGTCAAGGGTAAATGCTGCTGTCGTCAGGAAGTGCTCCACCCCATCCTAAACCAGTCCCAAAGGCGACTGTTACTAACTCATGCTGCTGCTAACGAACCGGTGATGGCGCCAACGCATATCGATCGCTGCTACAAAGAAAAGCTCGCTCATAGCTTCGCTGCATATTGCGGCTTGTAATTTCACAGTTTCAAATACTTTAAGCAATGATAAAAATACATTGTAAACCTCCACGGGAGTCTGCTGCTAGATTTTCATCGAGGTAGTGTTCAAAATAAGAGAAATGATGTGGTGGTGACTTCGGTTTTCATTATTAAAAATTCATGATATTTATTTCAAACTTGCACGGAATACCTCCACTTAATCGCATTTTTCTTTGTAGTTAAGTTACTATGCACTATCGAGCACCAGTTTAGTAATGCAGATTTTTGATATCTCAGTTGGAACATAATAAGTTAATACTGCCAGATATTTGAAATCCCAAATCGGGGCATTTAAATTTTTAAAATGTACAAAAATAAAACTCTAGAAGTATCGTTAAGTAAAACCCTTTCAATTTCAGAATGGCTCTGACATCTAAAATATTTTTTATTCCTCTTGCGGCTTCTTATTCCTGTTTACTTGATCATTGCTCTGAGCGCTTTACTTGCTATAAATAAACTGTCGCTCTACGCGTGCGCAACATTTCCTCTGCGTCACAGCCATCGACGCTTTATCAAAAAAATAATAGTGTAGTAGTCCAAACAAGTATAATAAAACAAACTTTTAACTGTTTTTAAAAGTTCCACGCATTACTTCCAATTCGAAATTCTGAGATCACCACTACCGTAACTATCGCTATGGCTTGAGGGACCTGGTGAAAATAATTTGGCGGCCTTCCATATTCAAATCCAGCAAATGTGAATTATTTTATCACTGATGATAGATATCTGTTGGAACGCGTTTTATGCATGTCTGGAGTTGTTTTCGAAAACGAATCTCTACACAATAAACGATATTTTTTTAGTTGGCGAGATGCACTATACTACCAAAAGTCCACAAACATTCCCCTGTTACGTGCATGAAACGCCACATTTAAAGCGGCGGAAATAGAAATCGTGCAAAATTGATAGGAGGAGGGGCATGTGCAACTACAGCAATCGCATACGTTTTTTTTAATCCGTAGAAGTTTATTTTCAAAGTTGGAGCTGCGAATCTGGCTTCGCATTTTTAACACGAGTCTCCGGCAAAGCTGGGTAAACAAATACTGAGGTCTGGTGTTCGGCTACTTTGGTAATAAAATGTAATCCTCTCACAGTAGAGGCTAATTTTACCATATTCTTGCAACTCCTTGACCTGCATTTTATACGGCAATTAATAAAACTATAATACTTTTGCGTACTCGATAATATAAGACAAATTATATTACAATTATAATTACAGCACGGTTGGCAAACGTTTAAAGTTGACTCCACAAAAGTTATGTTTCATATTCGGGAAGAATCTCGCATATCATTCTACCATTTTTTAGAGGGAAGGAAAAGCAAGGGGGATATATTTTTAATTACCCACAACACTCCTCTCGTCACAAGCTTTCGCTTGATATGTTACTTTCGGCACTTGGGTTCTGGAGATAGCGTAGCAGTCGTCTTCACATTTTCCCCTTTTTAGTGGGGAAGAAAGCATGGGGCGTCATTTTTATAACTTTATGATCTCCCCCCATTACAAGTTTTCATCTGACATGCAAATCGTAAGTTTTACGTTCGATAATTATGGTGGAACAAAAAAAAATACTCCCTCAAGCAGCTGCTTGGCACAGAGGTCTGACAGGAGTCTATCAGTTTATATGGTATAGTAGGTCTGAGAGGATGGCAGGACCTCAGCAGAAAAACAGCACACACATCCATGCCTTACCCGGGGGCTCGACAACTGTTTTGAAAAACACACCAAATGAGAAATGTGAAGCGAAAATCAATAGGAAGAAGATAGGTTAAAGCAGATTCTGACTCAACTGTTAGTCGGTACTTCACACAAAAACCTTAGTAGGTAAAAACTTATTTCGCAATGAAAAGCATGTCCTCTTTTGTCCTCCATTTTTTGCTTTACTGTCCTCCTTTTAGGACACTGGCAACACTACTCTTGTCAGACCTTTGTAATAAAACAGTTGCCTCAGAACACTTTTTTTTTTTATCTGAACGGCACCCTGCACTGCCCGACCCCTTAGCACAGATTGAACACGAATAATTGCCCGCTACTATTAGATCGTTACTGACGTTCTCATTGCCGGTGGCTTCTTTTCTACGCAAACTATCGAGATTCGTATTTCCGTTTCCAGTGGTGGATTCTCACATAGTCCCTCGCCTAGCAGGGAGGTCTTATACGAAATCCCCAACTTATCTACCTGCTTTGAAATGAAAAAACAGCTCTGCATAATTGTATTTTTGCCTCAGAGTATATGTCCGACACTGAAAATAGATTTAAAAAATCACTTTAAGGGGGGGGGGGGGGGGGGGGGGGGGGGGGCTCAGTCGGTAGCGCGCCAGGCTTCCCCGCCCTGCCCACGGTCAGTAGGGGACACCGATGGGCTTGGAAAGGCCGCCGTCCGTCGGATGGGACGTTAAGCCGTGGCCCCGTGTGCGGGAGAGCCATACCCTGTGCACGTTAAAGAACACGCTGAATGGCCTTGACGGGAGGCTACCATCTGTCTCCCAACAGCTTGTTCCAGTGGGTCCCCTCCCCCAACCTTCTCTGAGCCTTCGGGGTCCATGTGACCTGGCCATTTAGCCCATGATGTGCAAAAAAGTGCCGCTCAGAGGTAAAACAACCCAACCCATCACTTTAAAGTTATATTCTATATGGTTCCTCACATGCCTTTGTTAGTGTAGCCGAGTACATTATACAAAAAAAAAAACAGAAGCAGTTGATAATAAATCACTGTTATGTATTTAATCTACCATTTCAGTAAGCCTACAATATACATTAATTTAGGAAAAGCTTCCATATTAGTAAATTTTTAACGAGTTTTATGCGTAGAAAATGGCAGTGCTCGATATTTCTTCATAAACTCCCACATTTAAAAAGATCCATTCAAGCATGAATCTTTTCTAATTTGCTATATTATTTCACAAACCTATGTTTAGCATTCAGTCATGCTCTGCTTCCAAACGAAATTACTATCTGAGCCTTTATATTATGGTATGCCAGACAGTGCACCGTGTCTGCAGCTCTTAAAAATACCACCAAATTGTGCTGATTTTTTTCTACTTTTGCTCTAAAATCCAAGCATCTCTCCAACGTTTCGTTTCCAGGGCTCACACGCATTCAAATCAATCCCTGGTTACATAGTGCAATTGTTCTATGTACTTATGGGGGGGACGGAACGTGGAACGCATGCACAGCACGCGGGCGACCAAACTTGTCAAACGTGGGCGTCATGAGCTATTAAAAATTTACCTCCATGCATTCTTCCCCCTAAACCCACCATGGGTAGGTCACATAGACCCCGAAGGCTCAGAAAAGCTTGGGAGACAGATGGTTGCCTCCCGTCAAGGCCATCCAGCGTGTTCTTTAACGTGCACGGGTATGGCTCTCCTGGCCACGGCTTAACGTCCCATCAGACGGACAGCAGTCTTTTCAAGCCCATTGGTGTCCCCTACTGACCGTGGGCAGGGTGGGGAGTTTTGCGGAGATAAATCTCAATGTTGACCCAGCTGAGACTCGAACCTGGGAACTGCAGATTACGAGCCTGGCGCGCGCTACCAGAGGCGTAGCTAAGCTTTTTGGCGCCCTTGGCAAATTTGTAATTGTCCGCCCTTCTTCAGTTATTGATAAAAAATACAAGTTATTTATATTATATACATTTAAAAATAAAAAATAAAATAAATACCCCCTCAAGCAGCTGCTTGCCACAGAAGTCTGACAGGAGCCTGTCAGTTTATATGCCATAGTAGAAGGTCTGTGAGGTTGGCAGAACCTCAGCAGAAAAACACCCATGCCTTACCCGGGACTCGAACCCAGAGTCCCTTAGATCAGTAGCCAAGTGCGCTAACCACTCGGCCATAGTGTTCGGATACTTTTTTTTGACACGAGGGTTGCCAGATCGCTAATTTCTAAACCTGGATCGTGTGGGCCCACTCAGAAATATTGAGCGTCTGCAGTTACCGTTCACAGCAAACTGGAGCGTGTGCAGTTACTGCAGCACACGCTCCAGTTTGCTGTGAACGGTAACTGGAGCGTGTACAGTTGCTGTACACGCCCCAGATGTTTTTTCTGAATTCTGTAATCAACCATAAATAAATATCCCCTCAAGCAGCTGCTTGCCACAGAGATCTGACAGGAGCCTGTCAGTTTATATGCCATAGTAGAAGGTCTGAGAGGATGGCAGGCCATCAGCAGAAAAATGACACAAACAGCCATGCCTTACCCGGGGATTGTCATTATATTAATGCAGTTACATGAATAAATATTAATTGCAAAAGAAATTGCAATTAATTGTGTAAGTAATTATTTTTAAAGTAATTTCATTTTTCGTTGGCAAAATCGTTAATAATCTAAAGTAATTTTTTGTCAGTTCTCGCTCGATTGATAAGAAACAAAGCGATGATGTACGCTCGTGTCATGTTGATCTTAAACAATCGCAGGGTTTATAAACAGAATAATTCAATACAATGTACAAAACAAGCTTTTGCTGTACGACATGGTCATTCGTCCCATCATTTCCTATACTTCCCCTATTTGGGCGAACACCACTGCAACCAACATACACAAGATACAGGTCTTGCAGAACAAGATTTTGAGATGTGCGGTCGATGCCCCTTGGTTTGTAACGAACAGACAAATCCACAAAGATCTGGGCATCGACCATATTTACACTTATATTGTTTCTATCACGCGGTTTTTTTGACAATGTTCAAGCAATCCACATGGGATCGTATCCTGCTTATTCGACTACAATCATGAATAGTTACAAGAGGCCTAAGATGATGGCTTTCAGCTAAGATAGTCATCCATTTTAGGTCTCTTGTGCATCCTTACTGTTGATTTTTATTGTCCTTCGGGACCCACCATTGGTGGTTCATTTCTTTTAGTTGTGTTTACACTGAGGCCAATTAGGCACATATTCAAATGGAAAAGGTTATGGGTTGGGTTGTTTTACCTCTGAGCGGCACTTTTTTGCACACCAAGGGCTAAATGGCCAGGTCACATGGACCCCGAAGGCTCAGAGAAGGTTGGGGTAGGGGACCCACTGGAATAGCTGTTGGGAGACAGATGGTAGCCTCCCGTCAAGTCCATCCAGCGTGTTCTTTAACGTGCACAGGGTATGGCTCTCTCCCGCACACGGGGCCACGGCTTAACGTCCCATCCGACGGACGGCGGCCTTTCCAAGCCCATCGGTGTCCCCTACTGACCGTGGGCAGGGCGGGGAATGAGGTTATGGGTACCTATGTACCTGGTACTCTAAGAAATGAATGACCGATCTACAATGTACAAATTATGAACTCGCGTCCAAAGAAAAAGATACCTATGTAACAAAATTTTATTTTATGACGGCAAGATTTGTAAAAACAATATGAACAGTTGGAAATTGCGCCCCAAAGCTGTTTTATGGCATGCGCGGTGTCGGGGCTCATTGTCCGCCGATAAAAGGAAAAAAATATTTTTGTACGAAAGAACAAAAATCTATAATATGCTGTCTTGAAAAATAAAAATAAATAAATACCCCCTCAAGCAGCTGCTTGCCACAGAGGTCTGACAGGAGCCTGTCAGTTTATATGCCACAGTAGATCTGTGGAATCTGAGAGGATGGCAGGACCTCAACAGAAAACAACACGAACATCCATGCCTTACCCGGGGCTCGAACCCAGGTCCCGTAGATCAGTAGCCAAGCTACGACGGTATAAACAATACGTATTAAATTCAATGAACTAGGGGCGACTAATCATTCGATTTTATTTTGAACATAAACGTCAGATATCGTGGAACGGCTCGTGCCGCCCCAGCACCGCCGTGTGATTCCGGCGCCCTTAGCAACTGCTCCGATGCCAATACGTTCGTACGCCTCTGCGCGCTACCGACTGAGCCACCCACACCCCTGAAAGTAACAAGCTATGCGTCAAATGAAAGCTTGTGATGCGCGGGAATTCCCCTCTAAAAAACGAGAATTAGGAAAATCATTATATTTTCCGAATGCGAGGACTTACAGTTACGAGTTAGGTGTCGAATGAATGTTCATTTTTAACTTTACTGAATATTTTTGCATTTTAAATAAAAATAATGTATGCATATTATTTGTTTTATTTTAGAGCTTTTTAGATATTTACTACTTTTCGAAGATGACTTTGCTAGACAGAGCATGAAATTTGGAATATCATGACAAAAAACAGTTTTAAATGAAATTGCCAGAAAATTGCCTTTCAATAAGTGTCATATTTTCCCCCGAAAAAATAATCACCGTAGATTTCATAAAAAAAATATTTTTGATCCTTATTTTGTGGTTGTCTATTGAAGAACCCATCTATTGAAGGCTGGTTTTTATATTCGCCATTTACTGAGATTTTAAGTTTTTCTTTTTTGATAAACGCTATACCATTTTATACTAGAGGTCCTGTATAGTTAGAGGCTGGCCATCTCGGTGATTCACTGCCATTGGTTGAGTCACGTGGTTTATGGACGCCATGTTTTGTCGTACCGTGAGACGAAAGCCTGAGTTAGTGTGTGTACCAAGTTAAATCTTCTCAGTTGTTAGTCTTATACATTTCTACCACTTTTTTTTTTTGTCTATAAAAGCTGTCATATTTTATGAATGCCTCACTGCGTTGCATTTGGATGTAAAAATTTCACTCACACAAAAAAATAAATTAATATTTTTTTCCGAGAAACTCCGTCAGAAGACGGCAATCGGCTGGAAAAGTGAAACGAGCTAACTGAAAACCAACAAATAATTTCTTTTAAAGTTCGTTTGAAAAACGAGCTAATGTTTTCATTTTGTCGTCTGCCTATGCCAGTATTTTGTTCGTCTGTCTGTCCGTCTCTCTTAACTGTTGTCTGTTCATCTGTCTTTCCACCTGTCAATCCGTCTATAGAAATCAAAGCTAAATGAAAAATTCTTTTTGGGTTGGATAGGTATCGAACAAATATTGCGTTTAGCAATTTTGAAAAATTTCAATGGCTTTAATTGCGCCCTCTAGCGATGGGAAAAGATGGAAAATGCTAAACTTTTAAACGAATATTACAAACTATTTACGCTGGAAATCTCAAATTTTGGTAGTAGGTTTATTGGTCAGAAGGTTTACAATGGCAACAAATCTTTGGCGTCTGAGCCAAAAGGAGGTGCGAAAATGAAACTTTTTTAAGAGATAAATGAAACAATATATAAATATTGTTTTACGGGTACTAACAAAATAGTAATGATGTAAACAATATTTTATAAATCAGGGTTACCTGTAGACGTTTAAACGTCTATAAATCAATAAACGTTTTTTGTGAAAAAAGCCGGCGTTAGTTCAACAGGTTATAATTCTCTGACAAATTTCTGGAGAGATGCGGGTTCGAATCCCGTATGTAGGAGAAATATTTTTGCCCAAAAATATTAATATTTACATTTTTCGAATCCCCATCAGTGGAATTTCTAGAGAGTGCTAAAGGCTGTATATAAAAATTCGAAAGACGACCTCTAGCGGCGGAAAAAAGCTCGAAAATAACAATTCTTTAAATAAATATTGCAAACGATCTATTTTTGCTAGAAACTTAAATTTTTGGTCATAGAGTGTAATGGTCAAGTGGTTTACCCTAATAGTAATGATTTGTCCCGTTGGTAAAATACATCTTTTCTGCTTTAAGAGATAAATGAAAAACTTTTTTTGCACATTACAGGTACTAATAAAATATTAATAGTTTATTTTCTCAATTATGCAGAAGTTCGAATTTCCACTGTCAGAGGGTACTGAAAGTGTGAAACAACTAAAAGAACGCATATCGCCTCTGTCGTATATGGGAATTTCATTTTCAAAGAGAATGAAGTTCTTCCTTTGCCTACTTTTTCACTCCGTAAAAGTTTTAATTATGGATGTTCGTGTAGTTTTTCTGCTGAGGTCTCGCCATCCTCATAGACCTTCTACTATGGCGTATAAACTGACAGGTTCCTGTCAGACCTCTGTAAAGCAGCTGCTTGAGTTATTTTTTTTTAATGTATGATGGGGAAACTGCACATATTAGTATTTTATTAGTGATTATAAAACATAAAAAGTATTATTCTTTTAGTTCTTAAATTTAGAAAGTTGCTTTTCTCTCGCTCCTCTGAAAATAGTGGGCAGATCATTGCTGTCAGTGGAATTTCTACCATAACAAAATTCTACACGCCGAAATTTCTACCATAAAGAGATCACTTGAGACATTCGTTAAAAGTTTTGCAGTTTCGATATTTAGTGATCTCTAATGATATAAATTAAAACTACCTTTGAAAATGCGAATTGCATTTCATTAGTAACCAACTAAAAAAGAGATTTCCAATTATCTCTTAAAACCGTTCCGTTTCTTCCCTACCTTGGGCTTAGGTCAACTCAATGTTGTCAATGGAATTTTCAAGACTGTCACATTCCACGACCAAAATTTCAAATTTCTAGCATAACTATATCATTTGCAATATTCGTTTTAAATTTTTGGTATTTTTCGATTTTTTCCACCGTTAGGGGGGCGCAGTTTTAGCTTTTGGGAAATTCGCAAAATGCAAATTGTAATATATCAGCATTACCTGACGAACCCAAAAAGAATTTTTAATTTATCTGTAAAAACATATATTGCATGTGGTTTTAAATTATACTTGAATTAAATAAAATTGTCCCCATATTTCTCTTTTCTCACCATTTATTTTATCCTCTCCTCCCCTAAAACGTTTCTTGCTGTATACCTGTTCTGTTTTTTACTCTTTAATGTACCAGGCAAAGAATAAACCCGAAGCACCATTTTTTTTAAGAACTTGGTTCGTCCACTGAATTTAATCTTATTTTACCTAAATATATTGATTCAAATTTTTAAAGCAATTCTTGGTACTCATTAAATATGTATATGTGTTTTCAATTTTAATAATTTTTAATAATTTAATCAAAACTGTTTCTTGATACCTTAAGAATTCCCTCCCTCAAATCATTACATTATTCCTTAGAAATGTATATTTTCGTTTTTAAGAAGACACATTTTCTTGCAGCTGTTTATGAATATTGTTACGACAGAAGGAATCTGGCAACCGAAAGCAAAGTTTCAGCCAACGAATAAGAACTTTGGGAGAATTTGGAGAAGAAGAGTGGAGCGTTAACGGTCGTTTTGTATTGTAACGGTCGTTGTGTTGTAACGGTCTGGAGTTCGAAAATGGACGGTGAGCTGTTCTGAGACAGTGCGCGTTAAGTATCAAGAAGTAACTTGATGTGTTGTGTATACACGGAAGGATAAAAGTGGGATCTTTTATCGTTAAGTATCAAGAAGTAACTTGATGTGTTGTGTATACGCGGAAGTATAAAAGTGGGAACTTTTATGGCTAACTTCGAATGTCTACACGGACTGTCTTTTTGTTCGGCTAGTGTGTGAAAAGTTATTAGCACAGGACGAGAATTGGTTTACGAGTGAAGATCTTCGGGTGACCTGGTAAATCAAGTAAAAGGTAGTATTTAGTAAAATACACAGAGCTGATGTGTGCTCATGCAGGAAGATTGATGACTTGTGCATGTTAATAGTTGATTTGTTAATAAGATACTTCATCCATATTTCCTTTGTAACAATTTACCTTGTATTGAATTTGGTTTTGAAATATAGCTTTTAATACTCACGCTCAGTGGCTATCCATATTTTTGTGATCCGCAACATTTGGTGTCAGAAGCGGGATAATTTTTTGAATGCCGTTAACTAGAAGTATGGATGAATTAGTAAAGTTGATAAATAGCTTGAAAGTCGATATGGCTACGCAGATGACTGTTATGAAAGATATGAAAGCCGATATGACTACGCTGACGACTGATATGAAAGATATGAAAGCCGATATGACTACGCTGATGACTGATATGAAAGCCGATATGGCTACGCTGATGACTGATAGGAAAGCCGTTATTGCTACGCTGATGACTGATAGGAAAGCCGTTATTGCTACGCTGGTGACCGATATGAAAGCCGATATGGCTACGCAGATGACTGATATTAAAAGTGATCTAGCTGCCCAAAGCGATAAAATAGGTGACTTGAAAGCCGAAATGGCCGCACAAAATACTGAGATGAGAGATGAAGTGGCTCCTCAAGTTGGTAAGATTATTGATCAGTTCAAGGATAGTAAAACCGAACTCAATAGACAATTCAATAGTTTAAATGTTGAATTTGTCAGTGAAAAAGTTGATCTTGATAGTGTTAAGTTAGATTGTAAACATGGAAAAGAAAAAGAGAAAGGCAACGCATATAAAAATGTGGATCTGCTACTGGAAATCAAGAATCGTAGAGATAGCGCAGATAATGCCTTTGACCACGCAACTACTGGTGATGCATGGCAGAGTGTCTATGTCGCTGGTGACATGTCTAGGAACTGTGAAGAACAATCACACAGATCAGAGAGCTGTGAGACTATACAGTACGCTTTGCACTTCAAAATACCTAGGTATACAAGTCTGGCACGATCTGAAGAGAGATCCACACGAAAGGTATTCTATTCCTCGCCGTCAGCAAAATGTGTCATGGACAATTATCGCAAAGGCAGAGTAACGAGTGGTAATGAGGGGGAACGAAACAGAGTTTACGTTTCGCAGAGTGGTCCGAGTAAAGAAGAGGTGTCCATTCATCATAGATACAAAGTGCCCTTCGTCGTTACCGGGGAAGTCGGAGAGATTTTTCCGAAACACATAGCCACACTCGAATCGTTTATAGAAAGTGGGGATTTAAGAAAGAAGAATTCCGAAGAATGGCTTAGAAGCGTAACAGGTGATGCTAGTAAAGGAGCTTCAGGCAGAGACAGTACTTCAAAGACTAACTTTCTGGATGAAACTAAGCCTCAGAGTTACGATCAGAGAGAAGTGAATCCCTCAGATAATTTCAACGTAGCCACGCTGAATTTCTTTTCTGAACAGTCAATGTGCAGATTTGGACATTATAACCATTTAGATTATAAGGATATGGAAAAGTTTTATCACGACTACAAGAGCTCTAAAGTGGACAATATCATGTTACAAAACTCGTCGCTGATCTCCAGAATGAACAATTTGGCAATCATAACTGATGTTTCCCTGGCTAATTACAATGAGAGCTCCAAGAAAGTGAATTCGGAAGAAACAGCAAATATGACCTCCTCGGGTCATGTGTTTTGCTGGAGACCCGAGTGGCGCCATCGGATGGTAGATAAAAACAGCACAGGAGGTGTCGGCAACAAAGTGAGTCTTGTCTTGGCTCCTGCACTTGCTGCTTTAGGTCTCAAGGTCCCTATGATCTCCGGTCGTGCTCTCCAATTGACGGGAGATACTCTGGACAAATTGGAATCCATCCCTGGCTTCACAGTCGACTGCACTAAAGATAAAATCGAGCAGATGATGGAAGACGTCGGATGCTGCATCGTAGGACAGACAGAGGAGCTGGTGCCAACAGATAATGAGATTCGCTTTCATTTTGACACAGACGTGGAATATCGCATTCGTCGACGTCCAGCTACAAAGTGCAAGGTGGTTCACGTGGATCGTTTGGCTCCGTTTCATCGAAGAACTGAAGAAACTTTGGAATCCAGAATTGTTCGGGGACGAACAAGACCTAGGAAGGGGGCAGTGTTACGACAGAAGGAATCTGGCAACCGAAAGCAAAGTTTCAGCCAACGAATAAGAACTTTGGGAGAATTTGGAGAAGAAGAGTGGAGCGTTAACGGTCGTTTTGTATTGTAACGCGTCGTTGTGTTGTAACGGTCTGGAGTTCGAAAATGGACGGTGAGCTGTTCTGAGACAGTGCGCGTTAAGTATCAAGAAGTAACTTGATGTGTTGTGTATACACGGAAGGATAAAAGTGGGATCTTTTATCGTTAAGTATCAAGAAGTAACTTGATGTGTGTTGTGTATACGCGGAAGTATAAAAGTGGGAACTTTTATGGCTAACTTCGAATGTCTACACGGACTGTCTTTTTGTTCGGCTAGTGTGTGAAAAGTTATTAGCACAGGACGAGAATTGGTTTACGAGTGAAGATCTTCGGGTGACCTGGTAAATCAAGTAAAAGGTAGTATTTAGTAAAATACACAGAGCTGATGTGTGCTCATGCAGGAAGATTGATGACTTGTGCATGTTAATAGTTGATTTGTTAATAAGATACTTCATCCATATTTCCTTTGTAACAATTTACCTTGTATTGAATTTGGTTTTGAAATATAGCTTTTAATACTCACGCTCAGTGGCTATCCATATTTTTGTGATCCGCAACAATATTATTCTTTTCTTAATGGCTCTTCACTAAGGATTGGACAGCCTGATCTAAACGATATCTACTCTCGTTTGAGTAGGTCAAAAGCAGATTAAGTAAATAAGTTTTCGTATTTAAAATTTAACTCTTTTACTGAATAATAAGTGTGTAAATGAATTTTTTATATTTTTAACAAGTTCTAAACGAAATTTTCATCCAGAAGAAGTTAACCTAAATTCAATAATAATGAAGTTTCCTAAAAAAAGATTTAATGGTTATGACTTATTCTCAAAAAATTAAGGAACAAAAATAGAAAAATAAAAACCTGCATGTGAATATAAATGTCGACTCCTACTATTTGGAAAAGTTTTTCTCCAAGCAGTGTGCTTCATCATAAATGACAGAGAACATTTTGTTCTTAGTCTCAATCAGGTATGTGACAGGCTCATAATATACAGTTTCCAGGTTCAAGTCCCAGTTATGCCAGCATTGAGATTAATCTCCACAAAACTCCCACCTTGCCCTTGGTTAGGAGGGAACACCAATGGGCTTGGAAAGGCCACAGTCTGTCCAATGAGATGTTAAGCCATGACCCCATGTGCAGGAGAGTCATACCCTCTGCACATTAAAGAACACACTGTATGACCTTGATGGGAGGCTATCAACTGTCTCCTAAGAGCTGTCCAGTGGCTCCCCATCCTTCAACTTTCTCTGAACCTTGTGACCTGGCCATTTAGCCTTTTGTGTGCAAAAAAATGGCACAGGTAAAACAATCCAATTCACGCATAGTGCATGGTGTTACTACATAATTTGGTTTAAATAAAATATACCCCCTCAAGCAGCTGCTTGCCACAGAGGTCTGACAGGAGCCTGTCAGTTTATATGCCACAGTAGGAGATCTGAGAGGATGGCAGGACCTCAGCAGAAAAACGACACACACATCCATGCCTAAATCCGGGGCTCGAACCCAGGTCCCTTAGATCAGTAACCAAGTGTGCTAACCACTCGGCCACAGGACGGCTAATTTGGTTACATGCAAACAGAAAAAAATTCATTAATGAAGACATTACTATCAATACCTGGATAAGCTGGATCATATACATGGATCCTGCTTATTAATGAGTACCTATAACCAGTATCAAAGAAATTCATAAAAATCTGATCAGTCAGTAGTTTTTACCACAATTGACAGCAAATGCATATAGGAATGTGGGAGGGATGGGAAAAACAGTTTTCTCATTTCAATGACCACTAAAAAAAAGAACTGTAAACAAAATGAATATTACATTCAATGGTAAAAGTTTATGTTCTTTTCCCTGAAAATATCTTACTATTGCAGCTTTTTCCCAACTTAGAATATAACAATCCATGTTGCATAAATATAGAGAAAAAAATTGTCATTAGCCAGATGGGATCTGAACCCACATGATTTACACCATGGATCTGAACCATGTGGGTTCAAATCCCACCTGGCTAATGATCATTTCTCTTCTACATTTATTTAATATATCACTAACAGGTGCATATCTAGGATTTTCTATTATTTCAACAAGCCATTTAAGAAAATTCACTTGGCAATGGTGAACAGGCAAGTGGATTTCCCCATCATCATCATCATCATCCTCAAGCAGCCATGGGCTACGGAGGTCCAACCAGACCGTGCAATTTAGTTCTCCAAGCTAGTCTATCCTGAGCTACATCTACTGCATCTGGCCACTGCACACCAATTCTAACAAGGTCCTGTTTGACATTGTCTGCCCACCGCATCCTAGGTCTCCCCTTCTTTCTGAGGCCTTTAGGCACACTGTTCATAACCCTATTCGCCAATCTATAATTATTCATACGGGCAACATGGCCAAACCAACGGAGTCTCTCTCTGCACAATATGCTGCTTAAAGGAGGTTGCAAACTCCTTTGCCTAACTTCATCATTAGTTACAAAGTTGAACCACCTAATGCCCAAGATACTGCATAAGCATCTAGTTTCCTGTTATATTGTTTACAAAGTGTCCAAGTTTCACTATCATAACTAACACTAGAAAGAACCAAACTATTATACAGTTTAAGGCCCATGTAGTGATTACGGTCCTCAGCCGATAGATGGCATTGCTCAAGTGGCGTGTAACGTCGAAGTGTAAAGTATGATGTTGATTTGTAAAGTATGACGTAAAAACGTAACTGTTCGTTATTGGTGGCCTATGGCTCCTTGATTTGTTTCTTTTGGGTAGGTAATATAGAATCACGTGTTATGTGTGTGATTTGACGAGAGTGTGAAGTTACGTTTGGTTTTTTTCGCCATTTTCGCTTGATGACTTCTTTGGATAACATACCTATATGGTAAGAGGTAAGTTCGTGTGTATTATATATTTAATATATGTGGGGGGGGGTTCACTGATAGGTAGGATAGGAATAATTAATATGTTCTAGCTTTTTTTTAAAAATTGGTTTGGATATGGTTTGTAATTAGTTATTAAAGATATTTAGGGGCCCCATGTAGTGGGGGAGTATGCAAGTTTTTGCGTGTGGGATTGAAAATGGCGATAGTAAAGAACACATGTATTTTGTTAGAATAGTTTGGGGGTGAATTGAATGTTTTTTTAGTAGTTACGTGTAATATGGTAATTATTAATGTATTATAGTGATTTATTAATTTTGTTGTATATTTAGGAGTCTTTTAAAAATAGTTATATGATTTATCGTTAACATGTGGAAGCATCTGGCGACTTTTTTGATGTAGTAATTCTGGGTATTGTAGAATTGTCAGTGTGTAAAAAAACGGCAGTTTTTTGATGGAGTCGGGAAAGAATGAAAAATTTAGAGGTGGGGTGAGAGTGGCGGAGTCGGTAGCGCGCCAGGCTTGTATTCTGTAGTTCCAAAGTTCGAGTCCGAGCTATGTCAGCGTTTAGATTTGTATCGGCAAATTTTCGAACTCGGTTCATAGTTAGTAGGGGACACCGATGGGCTTGGAAAGGCCGCCGTCCGTCGGTTAGGATATTAAGCCGTGGTCCTGTGTATGGGAGAGTTACTGTGTACGTTAAAGAACACGCTGGATGGCCTTGACAGGAAGTTTCTGTCTGCCAACAGCTGTTCTAGTGGGTTCCGTACCTTCTGTGAGCCTTCGGGGTTCATGTGATCTCGACATTTAGCCCATGGTGTGGGAAAAACATGGAGGCTCAGAGGTAAAATGACAATGTAATTTAGGAAAGGGTTATTTGAGCGGTAAGATTTTTTTTGTCAGATTTTGTTTTGGGGCTTTTTTTTTATAATTCGGTCGGGGGTGTACTGTTTCCGATTTTCACGTTTTTTGGTTTGTGTTGTCTTGGAGGACATTATTTAGTTTTGGGGCTTTTTTATAATTCGGTCGGTGGTGCACTGTTTCCGATTTTCATGGTTTTCCGTTGTGTGTTGACTTGGAGGACATTATTTAGTTTTGGGGCTTTTTTATAATTCGGTCGGTGGTGCACTGTTTCCGATTTTCATGGTTTTCCGTTGTGTGTTGACTTGGAGGACATTATTTAGTTTTGGGGCTTTTTTTTTTTATAATCGGTCGCCGGTGCACTGTTTCCGATTTTCATGGTTTTCCGTTGTGTGTTGCCTTGGAGGACATTATTTAGTTTTGGGGCTTTTTTATAATGCGGTCGGCGGTGCACTGTTTCCGATTTTCATGTTTTTTGGTTTGTGTTGTCTTGGAGGACATTATTTAGTTTTGGGGCTTTTTTATAATTCGGTCGGCGGTGCACTGTTTCCGATTTTCATGTTTTTTGGTTTGTGTTGTCTTGGAGGACATTATTTAGTTTTGGGGCTTTTTTATAATTCGGTCGGCAGTGTATTGTGTTTTGAAAAGAGGGGAGGGGTAATGGTGGAAGTGGTTTACTGTATGTAGGAAGGCAATCGTTTCATTTTTTGTTGGATTTGGCACTTTTATGAGCTTTCATTCTGTAATTGACGGTTACGAGGTTTTTTTTGCGGTAATTTAATTTTTTTTACGTTTGTTTGAATTTGTTACCATGGTTACGGTGCGTTGCATTTGACGTAAACTCGGGTTTTTCGTTACTATGGTAACGAAAAAAACAATCTTTTTTCTAGAAACCCGTTTGGGTTAGGGTCTCGGGAGTTGGGGGAATGAACTAAAAGGGCCGTTTTGTTACGTTGTGTCAAAAAAAAAAATGGCGGCTGAGGACCGTGAACTGTACTACTGCCTATCTTCTATATTCAATATTCTTAAAAGTCCCGGCAGCAATACCTATTCGTCTGTTAATCTCATGCCGCACATCACCAGTATCAGTTATGTAGCTCCCAAGGTAATTAAACTGTGACACCTGCTCAAGACTGCAACCATTCAGATTAACTGAATCACAACCTGCCTGACCAATTTTCATCACTTTAGTTTTCTCTCTGTTTATAACCAAACCTACTGTACTACCAGTCTCATCAACAGCTCGAATGAAAGAGTTCATCTCATCAACATCATTTGCCAAAAGGGCTAAATCATCAGTATAATCTAAATCAGAAATTTTCGTATCTCCAGCCCATTTAAAGCCAAAAGCTTTCCCTTGAAGTGAATTTCGCATAACATAATCAACAACCAAACTAAAGAGAAAAGGAGGCAAAATGCACCCTTGTCGAACACCAGAAGTAATGCTAAACCAATTGCTACAAAACTTACCAACTCTCACACATGACTCAGTGTTATTATAGAGAGCTTTCATTATGTTAACTAACTTGTCTGGTATACCATTATGATCTCACAATCAACCACAAATATGACGATCAACAGAGTCGAAAGCCTTTTTGAAATCAACAAAGCTAGCAACCAAAGGTTGATGAAACTCTTAAACATTTCTCAAGAATCTGCCTAAGTGAAAATATCTGATCTACACATCCCCTACTACTTCTGAATCCACATTGCTCATTACGCAATTGACTGTCAACCAGATTCTTAATTCTATTAAGCACAATCATGGAAAGAACTTTACCTGGAACAGAGAGTAGGCTGATACCCCTATAGTTATCACAAGAACTGCGATCACCTTTTTTGAAAATAGGGATAATAATAGCTCTGGTAAAATCTTTAGGAACCATGCCTTTATCATAAAAGTTATTCAAAATTTCAGTCATCCAACTGGTAACTGAAACATTCCCAGCTCTAAGCATTTCCGTAGTAATTTCATCCACCCCTGGAGATTTATGAAGTTTAAGTTTAGAAATAGCCAAACTAACTTCAGATTGTGTTATAGGGCCAACATTAAAGCCAACAGTGCATCTATCATCATTGCAAACAATGGGAATAGAATTAACCACATTGTTTAGAACATAACTGAAATGCTCAGCCCACCTAGCCATGACAGAATCCTCACCTTCTATAACCTTCATTTCAAAATTTTATTGTCAAAATTTCAGTCATCCAACTGGTAACTGAAACATTCCCAGCTCTAAGCATTTCTGTAGTAATTTCATCCACCCCTGGAGATTTATGAAGTTTAAGTTTAGAAATAGCCAAACTAACTTCAGATTGTGTTATAGGGCCAACATTAAAGCCAACAGTGCATCTATCATCATTGCAAACAATGGGAGTAGAATTAACCACATTGTTTAGAACATAACTGAAATGCTCAGCCCACCTAGCCATGACAGAATCCTCACCTTCTATAACCTTACCTTGTTTATCCTTCTATCCCTGTATACCTGTTCGTTTTCTACCACACAAAACATTAACTATCTGGTACAGCTCTCTGATGTTGTGCTGTCTAACTGCTTCCTCAGCTTTGTCAGCCAGGCCATCAAGCCAAAGATTCTTATCAGTAGCTAACTGATCCTTTACACGTTTATTAAGTTCTTTGTAATGCTTTCTATTAGGACTAGTAGCGTACTGATTAAGGACATTCCTGCAGTTCCTTCTTTCTGAAATAAGCTCAAGTTCCTTATCACTTAAATAATTCTGCCTCCTCTGCTCCTTTTTCCCTAAAAGAGTACTGTTAGTTTCCAAAAAAGCCTGTTTAAAATGGCCCCATTCTTCCTCAACTTCAGTATTAAGCAAACCATGACTGTCATAATGACTAAGTAACCTATCATGGTAAGCTTTAGCTATAACTGGGTCTTTCAGAGCTTCAGAATTAAAGGTAAATTTTTTAACCCTAGCACAACACTTTTTAAGTTTAAGTTGCAAGACACTTTTAACAAGGTAATGGTCAGATCCAATTTCAGCTCCCCTATATGACCTTGTATTTCTAACAGAACTAGCCCATTTGCTGCCATTTGCTTTCACCAGCCTTGCCTATAACAGATAGCAGTTTTGGAACAAGTCCCCCCTGTACATCATGGGTCTCTCTACCATCTACTACCTTTTTCCATCCCTCCTACTCCCACCAATCCCTTATAGCATCCCCTCTCCTTCCCCCCCCCCCCCATTGGTTGCTGATCATACATTATAAATCACTAGGACACATCCCAGCTGTGGGATTTCCACACCTATAAAATGGAGCTCACCTCCACCTCCATTCCTCTGAAGATATTGCAAGAGGCAACAGTGATGAAACGAGTCAGGATTTGAATTTGTTTTGATACGACTTTAAAATACTTCTGTGTTCATATGAACTATCATGGATGATTGGATGATGTACTAAAATGTGTTTACTCCATTCACCACAGCACAATTGCTGACAAGACCAGAAAAGATTTCACTCATGCTGCATAAGTGTGTTCCATGTAAGATTATGAAGATTTATCAAGTTTGAAAAGACACCATTTGATCAAGTTTGAAAGACTATTTCACACTGAGTACATTTTATCACAAATGGTAATGCAATGTACAATATGTTATATTTTAAAAGTCCCAGTGTGTAAGAGGTAGGGGGGGGGGGGGCTCAGTCAGTAGCGTGCCAGGTTCGTAATCTGCAGTTCCCAGGTTTGAGTCCCAGCGGGGTTAGCGTTGAGATTTATCTCCGCAAAACTCTCCGCCCTGCCCACAGTTAGTAGGGGACACCAATAGGCTTGAAAAGGCTGCCATCCATTGGATGGGAGGTTAAGCCGTGGCCCCATGTCTGGGAGAGCCATACCTTGTGCATGTTAAAGAACATGCTGGATGGCCTTGATGGGAGGCTACCATCTGTCTTCCAACAGCTGTTCCAGTGGATCTCCTCCCCCAACCTTCTCAGAACCTTTGGGTCCTTGTGACCTGGCCATTTAGCTCATGGTGTGCAAAAAAGTGCTGCTCAGAGGCAAAATAACCCAACCCAGCATGTAAAATCTATAAGATTGATATCACCTTAAAAACACTGGTATAGATGATGCATTTTTGTGAAAATTTCTTGTTACTAGACATGCATTGATGAGAAACACTGAAGTGAAGTCAAAGTTTGATTTAATGAAGCAGTATTCACACTATACTGAAATCAAATTTATATATTCATTAGCAAAAGATGTTGGATATCCATTCAATTTCATCCACAAATGTCATTCTTCTATATTTCAACCAAACAAGCAGATTACCACCAAGAAGTCAACTGACAAGATATTTAAATATACCAACCCTATATCACACCTGTTCTGAATAATACCATAAAAAAATCATGAAAACATATGACTATATAGTACCTATCAAACCTCCTACTACTCCAAAATAAATAAATACCCCCTCAAGCAGCTGCTTGCCACAGAGGTCTGACAGGAGCCTGTCAGTTTATACGCCATAGTAGAAGGTCTGAAAGGATGGCAGGCCCTCAGCAGAAAAACGACACAAACAACCATGCCTTACCCGGGGCTCGAACCCACGTCCCTTAGATCAATAGCCAAGCACGCTAACCACTCGGCCATGGGACGGCCCTACTACTCTACTAAAATTCATTTTGAATGACAGAGACAGCTATATTCCTACAGGAGGAGTTTATCTAATTCCTTTAAAAGAAGATGCAACTCCTAATAATAACATCAAATCACCAATTGGATACGTTGTCAGAATGACTTCAAGAAATTTACCAGAAAGAATTAAAGAACATCAATATGATATCAAGAAAAAAATCAACAATAATTGCTTTATCGAGTATCATTATCAACCACAATGCAATTCTAATCTTCGATGAAGCCAAAATTAGTTCAAATACTAAATTTAAACTATCTTACAGTGAAAAAATAATAATTCATGTCAAAGATTTCTGCTGTAATGATGAACTACCAATTTTGACCACAGCCTCGAAACTCCTATTAAAAGATTTCTCTAATCCAAATATTCTCATCAACAACAAAAAGTACCACCAATTTTTTAATACCATACAACAATAAAAACGTGGCATCATACATATCATCTGATACTGCATCTCGTGCATACACTTATTAACAATAATATCCCTTTCTTCAAAAATTTTTCAAATATACCTTCTCATAACGTAATTCAACACAGAAACTATCACCATTTTGCTGACGAAGAACATATTGTGTGTTTCAAAATCTAGATCCTACTACTTTTACATGATATATTTCAATTACTACTTTGTTATTATTGTGCACGATTTTACAATAGTGAATATACTACATTCTTGTGTTAAAGAAACCAAGCTCACAGATCAAGAAACAATTATTTATTTTCATCTACTTGGACTGTAAATGTGAATACTGCTTCATTAAATGGAACTTTATTTAACTTTTGTTCAGTGTTTCTCATCAGTGCATCTCTAGTAACAAGAAATTTTCGCAAAATGCATCATCTATACCAGTGTTTTTAAGGTGATATCAATCTTATATTGTAAAATATGCTGTTCTTTTACCTCTGAGCAGCACTTTTTTGCATACAATGGGATAGATGGCCAAAGTTACAAGGATCCCAAAGGCTCAGAGAAGGTTGGGGGGAGACGCACTGGACAGTTGTTAGGAGACAGACAGTAGCCTCCTGTCATGGCCATCCAGTGTGTTCTTTAACATATACAGTGTATAGCTCTCCTGCACACAGCACCATGACTTAATGCACCATCCAACAAACAGCATCTCATTGATGGCCCCAGTGTGACTCAAACCTGCGAACTACAGATTACAAACCTGGTGTGCTACCCCAGAAACACAGAAAGAAACATCTATACCTTTCTATTAACCCTTTAAGTGTTGGAAGCCAAGTAATCAGTTTTCAAAAATTATTACAAATGAATCTGCAACATATTTTTTATGCTTACCTGCATACTTTTTTCCTTTTAATTTTTATTCAGAAATAAATGCTCTTCCTTTTAGTATGTACAATATTTTATTCATTAGCTGTTTCATAATGAGGCTCAGAAGTAGAGTTGTATTTTTAGCGAAAAAAAAAACCCAACACTGTAAGGGTTAAATGGCAACAGAGCAAGAAACATGCAAAATAATGACTTTAAGCCCTAGAAAATACATTCAAACACACTCCCCTTATGTCAATAACCAATTATACTTTGCATAGTAAGTTAAAATTCTATGCAAATCTTGAGAATGGGACAGGCCAGAAAACATAAATTATCTGGTAATAATCCTAATACACCTGCATATTAACATAGAGTGATATTACACTTTACATATAACAAATAAAATAATCAGTTCGATCTTAAAAGTTTTTTTATTTTGCTTCCTACTTTTATAGTTGGCTACGATTCAAAAATCCGAGAAAACTTTTAAAAGTACTAATTCATGTATATTAGCATGTTTCTGGGCGACGTGCATTCGAATGTTTTTTTCAGCTACATATTTCACGTATTCCATGTCTACAGGAATTTTCCTGATATTACTCTCAGACTTAATGTCTGAAAATTAATCAAACTTCGCTTTTGTTTAAGGGTAAAGCGCAGACATTGGTTGCTATAAAACTGCAACAGATAAAGTTAAAAACCAAACCGCCTCTGAACGTTTTAAGCAGATGCTACTCATAGAGCTCGCTTTTTCGCTCAGCTGGGCGGTGAAGCCAACAGACAGCTGGAGACATCAGTTGATGTTTCGGATCAATATTATATACTCCCTCAAGCAGCTGCTTGCCACAGAGGTCTGACAGGAGCCTGTCAATTTATATGCCACAGTAGGAGATCTGAGAGGATGGCAAGACCTCAGCAGAAAAACGACACACACATCCATAGCCTAAATCCGGGGCTCGAACCCAGGTCCCTTAGATCAGTAGCCAAGCGTGCTAACCAATCGGCCACGGGACGGCTTCGGATCAATATTATAGTTACATAATATTATAGTTACATAAAACGAGTTTCTTTTTTTCCAGCTAGAAAATTCATTGCTGCTAGGAAAAGGTTTTAAACTGGCTTTTCAATCAAATCTCTTGAATATATGGGAGACTTGAGAAACAAATTAAAAATCGAAAGGCTTCACATAAATCACTGAAAACCTAAAGAGAAAAAACTCGCATTGTTATTACGTTATTTATTTCATAATAAAACAAAAGAAACTAATCAACTTACTGATATGTTGTTTATAATATATACAGAATATATATACGCGCACATTATCACTGCGAGGATGTATAGCAACTGTAGACTCAACTCTTCCAATTCACTGAAGTTCGTAAATCGTTTTTTCTGCTACATGTGCCTTCTATCCTACATGCATTGCACATCTGAATCACTGACAAAGACTGGTGTTGCTCCATGCAAAGAGGAATAATAAAAAAAAATCGGAAGACTATAACACAAAAATATACAGTCTAACCTTGGCCCACAGTTCCGCACTCGTCTTTAAGCTTTTGACGGCATCTTCTTGCACTCTACCCATGGTGCACCAATCTACCTGCAGTAGTACAGAGACACGATCTGTGCACGTGAACAGCGCGCGGCGTCCTAAACCGTGACAGCTGATTGGCTCGCTGCTTTACTACAGCAAAGATGGGGCAGCGTATGCCTATCGGTTAAACAATTTTATTTATTTTCTGCTTTCATTCGAAATATCCCATCAGATAACGAAGGTTGCGGTCTGGTTCCTTAGCAAGAAGAATATCCTCGTATTTCTGGATCAGGTGGTGGATGTTCCCAAGCACGTGCTTCAGGCATGATTTGTGGATAAAAAAAACAAGCACCTTGAAAAGCTCGTCTCACAAGAAGGCCTGTGAACTACAATAGCTATCGTATGAGTCATCTTTTTCGTAGTCGCTTGAACAAAATATACAGACATCTTTAATCAACATTTTTCCTGCGGCCGTATAAAGAGATGCAATGTAATCCGACTTGTAGAAATTGAAAGAAATGATAATTAATAAAAGCCCGAGCGTAATATGTTATTTATCATTTTGCTTATTAGATAGATATTTTTCTTATTAGATAATTGATTATGCAGAATTAAGACTTTCCAGAAAGACAAGTGAACTACGCTAATTATGTATGGATTATTTTGTCTGATGATGCTTTTAAATTTTATTTCTCTTGATGGCATTTCCTTTATTTTTCATCGTTGTTTTTTTTGTTCTGATAGCTTATTGAAAGCAACAATAATTTATCATAAATTTGAAAATAAGTTTATTAAAAATGCTTTAAAAGGAGCGTTAGATTCATCATTGCTGGTAGACCTCTTAGAAAATATACGTTAATAAAACTTTCAAGGTTCTCAGAATAAGTGAAACATTAAATTTGATTATTAAGTTAATTATTGGTGTAAATAGGACACTAATTTTACTCAAAAATTTTGTATAAAAGATGCAAGATACTAAGTTCAAATGTAAGAGAAATGAGTTTAAACTTAAAATGATTGCATCTTTTCTAGAAAAGTTTCTGGCCGGTCTAAAATTTACACAAAACAAATTCTCTGAAACTTTAAGGTCTAATTAACAGATTTTTTTTAATTGCTGTGTCTGTTTTATTAACTTTTAATGGGGGCGTGAAATCTTTCTGCCCCCACAGTCATGATGGTCAGCAGGAATCTTTTCAGAGAAGGAGAAAAAATATTACCAATAAATGAATAGAATTATTACTAATAAATAAAAAATAAATGCCCCCTCAAGCAGCTGCTTGCCACAGAGGTCTGACGAGCCTGTCAGTTTATATGCCATAGTAGAGGGTCTGAGAGGGTGGCAGGACCTCAGCAGAAAAATGATACAAACAGCCATGCCTTACCCGGGGCTGGAACTCAGGTCCCTTAGATCAGTAGCCAAGCGCGCTAACCACTCGGCCATTGTCACCATATCAGTAAATAATTGGAAGAACGCATATCGCCTCTGGCATATATGGGAATCTTGCTTTCAAAGAGAATGAAGTTTTTCCTTTACCAACTTTTTCACTCCTTGAAGTTTAAATACGAAATATAAAGAGTAGTATTTTATTAATATTTACACCGTGGCCGAGTGGTTATCGCGCTTGGCTGCTGATCTAAGGGACCTGGTTTCGAGCTCCGGATAAGGCATGGACTTTGTGTTGTTTTTCTACTCAGGTCCTGCCATCCTCACAGACTTTCTACTATGCCATATAAATTGATAGGCTCCTGTCAGACCTCTGTGGCAAGCAGCTGTTTGAGGGAGTGTTTTTTTTTATACAATATAAAAAGTTTTTTTTTTTTCAGTTAAAAATAGTTGATTTTCCCAGACCCCTCTGAGAAAAGGGGACAGATTGCTACTGTCAGTGGAATATCTCTTGACACTACCACCGAAATTTCAAATTTCTATTATAAACAAATCATTTGCAACATTATTTAAAAGTTTCTCTGTTTCCGTATTTAGCCTAAGGTAGGGGTTCTGAACATGGGGTACGCGGTAAAATTTTTTTGGGTATGCCGTGAGAGCTCAAAAGTCGATTACCCAGTAAAATGTTTATATTTTATAAAAAAAAAAATACCCCCTCAAGCAGCTGAGATCTGTTAAATTGTTTATGACATTTTTTATGTTTATCGATATATGTAATTTATGTTGTTCCTGTTGTTTTTCTGCTGAGGTCCCTGCCATCCTCACAGATCTTCTATATGGCATATAAACTGACAGGCTCCTGTCAGACCTCTGTGGCAAGCAACTGCTTGAGGGGGTATTTATTTTTTTATTTATGAATACAAAATTTAATGTGAATATATATGTTTTATCTTATTCCCATTGTTCTACTATAACTACAGTTTTATCTATCTATACAAGGGGTACGCCAGTTACACACACATTTCCAGGGGGTACGTGAAGCATAAAAGGTTGAGAACCACTGATATATATGTTTTATTTTATTCCCATTGTTATACTATAACTATAGTTTTATCTATCTATACAAGGGGTACGCCAGTTACACACACATTTCCAGGGGGTACGTGAAGCATAAAAGGTTGAGAACCACTGATATATATGTTTTATTTTATTCCCATTGTTATACTATAACTACAGTTTTATCTATCTATACAAGGGGTACGCCAGTTACACACACATTTCCAGGGGGTACGTGAAGCATAAAAGGTTGAGAACCACTGATATATGTTTTATTTTATTCCCATTTATGTACTATAACTATAGTTTTATCTATCTATACAAGGGTACGCCAGTTACATACACATTTCCAGGGGGTACGTAAAGCATAAAAGGTTGAGAACCACTGGTTTAAGGATTGAAAAAATGGAAATTATAATATTTCATTAATATCAATTCAACTAAAAGGGAGATTTCCAATTACAGTTTCGTTTCAAAATCAACCCTGGGAGTAAGGTTGTTGCCACCAATAAAAACTTCTTGACCTTCACATTCCACCACCAAAAATTCAAATTTCTGGAATAACTACATTGTTTGCAATATTCGTTTATAATTTTTGAATTTCGAATTTTTTTCCACCGTTTAGAGAGCATAATTTTGACTTTTGAGAGATTTGAGAAGTGCGAATCATAACATTTCATGAATACCTATCCAACTGAAAAAGGCGTTTTTTTTTGAAAGCGGGATAATAATTAACGACAAAACAAAAGGAAACGTAGAAGAAAAATCAAGGTTACATTTCGTTAAGGAAAAACATTAATATCTGGGATATTACTGAACACGAATTATTTTTCCTATCAGTTTTTTCGACTTCATATTATCATTATTTGACATGTATCTAAGAGGTTTTGTCAGAAACTCACCATGTTCTATTTATTACCTGTCTTCTTATTGCTTTCGGCTCTGACATTTGTCGGTTGGTTGTTGTGGGTTGGGTTGTTTTACCTCTGAGCGGCACTTTTTTTGCACACAATGGGCTAAATGGCCAGGTCACATGGACCCCGAAGGCTCAGAGAAAGTTGGGGAGGGCCCCCACTGGAATAACTGTTGGGTTGAGTTGCTTTACCTCTGAGCGGCACTTTTTTGCACACAATGGGCTAAATGGCCAGGTCACATGGACCCTGAAGGCTCAGAGAAGGTTGGGGGAGGGGACCCACTGGAACAGCTGTTGGGTTGGGTTGTTTTACCTCTGAGCGGCACTTTTTTGCACACAATGGGCTAAATGGCCAGGTCACATGGACCCCGAAGGCTCAGAGAAGGTTGGGGGAGGGGACCCACTGGAACAGCTGTTGGGTTGGGTTGTTTTACCTCTGAGCGGCACTTTTTTGCACACAATGGGCTAAATGGCCAAGTCACATGGACCCCGAAGGTTCAGAGAAGGTTGGGGGAGGGGACCCACTGGAACAGCTGTTGGGAAACAGATGGTAGCCTCCCAATGGTAGCTTGGCAAGGCCATCCAGCGTGTTCTTTAACGTGCACAGGGTATGTCTCTCCCGCACACGGGACCACTGCTTAACGTCCCATCCGACGGACGGCGGCCTTTCCAAGCCCATCGGTGTCCCCTACTGACCGTGGGCAGGGCGGGGAATTTTTGCGGAGAGAAATCTCAAAGCTGACTCAGCTGGGACTCGAACCTGAGAACTTCAGATTATGAGTCTGGCGCGCTCCGACTGAGCCACACCCGTCCCTTGTCGGTTGGTCGGTTTGTGGATTTGACAAAAGGTTATTCCACCATATCTTTCGAACGCGATGACGAAACTTAATGATTTATGTGCAAATGAAAGCTTGTGATGCGGGGAGTGTCATAGGCTATAAAAATGACCTCCCCCGTGCTTTCTTCCCCCCAAAAAAACGGGGAAATATGAAAACTATTCTTAAGCTATATCTCCAGAATGTGAAGGCCTAAAATGACAAGCATTACGTCGAATGAAAGCTTCTGACACGGGGAATGTCGTAGGCTATGAAAATTGCCCCCCCCCCCCCGTGCTTTCTTTCCCCCTAAAAAACGGGAAATATGAAAGTCGTTCTATTATATCATCGGAACACGATGGCCTATAGTTACGAGTTAGGTGTCAAATGAAAGCTCGTATAATGACGGTCGTAAACTATTTCGAATCAAGCTCCCACTCTTTCCCCCTGATAAAATGTGAGGGACTTATTTCCGCTGGGGGTCGACTTTAACGAGTCGTATCTACGGGACCTGGGTTCGAGCCCCGGGTAAGGCATGGATGTATGTGTCGTTTTTCTGCTGAGGTCCTGCCATCCTCTCAGACCTTCTACTACGGCATATAAACTGACAGGCTCCTGTCAGACCTCTTGGCAAGCAGCTGCTTGAGGAGGTATTTATTTATTTTATTTATGGTTGATTACAGAATTCAGAAAAAACATCTGGAGCGTATACAGCAACTGTACACGCTCCAGTTTCCGTTCACAGCAAACTGGAGCGTGTGCAGTTGCCAGATCACTAATTTCTAAAAAAAAAATATCGTTGCCCGATATTTTTTCTGAATTCTGTAATCAAACATAGTGTTTGGATACTTTTTTGAGCGACTGTACCATACAGGAAAGCCTCTGCTCACCTCTAGCATCGATGAGCCGTCTTCGGCCCACACCTTGCCGGCGGTCTGTAGTTTTTTCCCTCCTCGGATCACTTTTTGAAGATACTAACCATGGCTGACAGTGAGCACCCCACACGCCTTTCCACCTCGAAAATGCTCTGACCCAATCGTCTGTCCATTCCAATTTAGCCATTGTCAAACTCGCTTAAGTCCGCTTCCTTTCCATCTGAAGAACAAGAATAACACTGATTAACAGAGCTCATCATCAGGTGTTATTTATACCGTTTCATGAGCTTCACACGCGCCGCCGTTACCTGCAGTTGCTTCGATTTGCATAAAGACACGCTGGCGGCAGCACCGTCGACAGGGTGTCGCATAGAGGCAGTCTGCCTCACGGCGCCTGTGATGGTCCCCCCATTCACTTTTACTTTTCCTTAACCAGTTTTGCTTAATTTACGTTATATTTATCATTTTGGGGATTATTATTTCATTTTGTGGACATTGCAATCCTCGTTCCGAGCGTAGAAGTTGCGCATGCGCAACTCCGACCTTTTGAGGGGCGATATTTAATTGTTTGTCTCAGGGCGCGATCTAATCTGGCGACCGCCCTGCGCGCTGGTCATATTGTTTTGGCTCTTCGGTGTATATTTTACCCGTCAAAAATAACAGATATTTCTCCTGTAACTGATTTTTTTTTTTCATTGCAGTTTTTCTTTCTCTTTATCCTCACTTCTCTCCTCTAAAATAATTTCAGCTAGAGCTTTCCTAATATTCCATTGCTCAAAGATAGGAATAAGTTGCTGATTTTGTTAACTCTTATGAACAGTTCTGCTTATAAACTGTTATCCAATGCAAATTTTTCAGTTAGAAATATTGACACATCAAAGATTTAAATATCAACAAAATTGTCGCATAAATATCGTATACACACATTCTGGAATATTATCTTACATCTGACAATGCTAAACTAGCATGGAGAAACTTTCAAATGTTGCCAAAGCAACGGATGACATTCTTCAATAAACTATAATAGGCTTAGCACTAATTTCTCAGTCATTGAACTCGAAAAACAAACTTTTCCTGATTAAATACAACTTTTCTGCTATTTCATTAAACTGTTTCATTTTCCCTTGAAATGACGAATAGTTATAAAGTTATTTTTAAGGTTTCCAAGTTCGAGTTTAATGTAACAAAAATGAGCTATGCATAAGATAATCTCTATAAATCACACATTAGGGAATCAAGACACGGTTAGTAGCATGTGTGATATAGCTTGAGGTTCGTGAAATGTCAGGAAGGTTGATGGCCTCGTCGACAAAATCTGGAGACTCTTGACCTCTGCCCATGAACGAAATGATTTTTCACATACAATAGAAATTAAGAAAAAATCATTTGTCAGCCGCCTTTCGTGGCCCTTGTGGGGCACGCGTGACATTTCGTTCAAAAGAAGTTTAGTAAAGTTCCAGGAATTGTTCTTCAAAGCTAAATTTTTGCAGAAAAAAAATTATTGAAACAATTCTTTTATTTATTTATATGTTCTTCGTGGAAACTATAAATCTGAAATCTATCGCCGATTTCTTTCCGAATTCTGGAGCCCTAACAGTGGTAATTTGAACTAATGTATAATTGGGTTAATAAAAGTAGTAATAGTTTATTAGAACCTAAAATAAAAATAAAATAAATACCCCCTCAAGCAGCTGCTTGCCACAGAGGTCTGACAGGAGCCTGTCAGTTTATATGCCACAGTAGAAGATCTGAGAGGATGGCAGGGCCTCAGCAGAAAAACGACACATACATCCATGCCTTATCCGGGGCTCGAACCCAGGTCCCGTAGATCAGTAGACAAGCGTGCTAACCACTCGGCCACGACAGAACTCAAAAGGAATTTTTATGTAATCTCTTAAACTAGAAGTGTTTTTTCACGCTCCCTGGTGGTAAAGAAGGAAAATCATTTTTGAAAAAGTAAATCTCTTGGCAATGACACTTTATCATTAAAATTTTTTACCATAAACAGAAACATATTCATTTACCATAAACCATAACAATATTTCATTACCATAAACAATATTCATTTAAAGTTTTGCATTTTCCAAAATTTTCTACAGTTAGAAGGCGTTATTAAAGTTATTGGTAGATTCGTAAAATGCGAATCGTGAAGTTTCATCAATACCTATTCAACCCAAAAAGAATTTTTAAATTACCTCTAAAAATAAAAAAAAATTGAATATCTACAGAAAGACAAAAAAGTGAAAATATTAGCTCTCTTAAAGCTGAAAATTGTGTTCTCCATGAGAAAGGTATATAACTCTTTAACTAAGTTTCTTAGAAAGGGGATTTCCCGTTCTAAAAAAATTTTTCATCTGATTTTAATACAATGCATCAATTTCCTTTACACTTCTCGTAATCTTCTATAAAATCTTCAAAAAAAAAATTATAGTACACATATGTGTTTAAAACTTTTATTTTCGCCTCTCTTGAAGACATTCAATTGAATTTCTCACCACTTTGCTTTCTTTACAATACGAACTATGAGAGAAATGACATCTAGATGGCTCTTATTTCGATCTTTCAGTCGTGTTGCCAGTGCAGCAAAAAGAAAAACCAAAAATATTGAAAAAGAATGATTTAAATGGAGTAGTTGTAATGTGCGTGACGAACAGAGTTACTGCGACGACAAATAACTGCAGATGATTGGTTGGCTGATTGCGAACGTCTCTTTTATTCTATTAAAAGATGATGTTAAAGGCCGAACTTTTGCTATATTTGACCTGAATATTTGAACCGCCGTACTGATTTAAATTACTTATTACATTAAAAAAAAAGCGGAAGAAGCAGATTCATGAAAATTCTCTTTCTGCTTCAATGTTTCACAAAATTAGCATTAGGCCGAAATTTGCCTAATTCACTTTCGTATTCTTTCGGGTATAGACAGAGAAATATGTACAACCAGAAAAAGGTTGTAATTGACATTCTGCAGATCATTAAGGTAATATATTTAGGAAATGAAACTCTCTTAAGTATTTCTAATTTCTTAGTTTCCAAAAAATATAAACCAGCTCAAATATTTTCTTTGTGATCTGTTTGCCGATAGGAGACGTAATTTTTCTCTTTCGGATGGATAGATATCGATGAGCTATTACAATTAGATTTTTCCCGATTTTCCCAATAGCTTCAACAGCGCCCCCTAAAGCTGTAAAAGATGTAAAATGTGAAAATTTTGAACCAATATTGCAAACGATCAGTTTATGCTAGAAACTTTAAATTTTGATGGTAGAGTGTGATTGTTAGGTGGTTTATAAAGGGAACAAAACATTTGACCCGTTTGCTCACGTGGAAGGGGGGCGCAGCATTTATTCTAAGAGACAATGTAAAAATCATTTTTGGATTTTTAAGATTCCCACATTAACGTGTCCAATAGCTTTGATAAAGCTCTATAACTGTGGAAAAGTTTGGAAAATGCCAGAACTTTAAAAGAACATTTCAAACGTTCTATTTATGGTAGAAATCTTAAATTTGGAGATTAGAGTGTGATTGTCAAGAAGGTCACCTTGGCAGCAAAAAATGTTACTCGTTTACTGACGGGGGAGGAAAATGGGAACCGAATTCATATTTTTTCACACATTTTTAAATTTTTGCAGGCTTTAAAAAATTTAAAATTAATATTTAGAATAAATGTGTGTAATATTAGGGCATTTAAAGGAATCACTGGAGCAGTTTAAAGCTTTACATCAGACATACTGAGCTGAGTATGAATAGAAGTCGAATATATCAAATCACCAAAGGTCTGTGAGCATTTGAAGTCTTTGTCTCCTCACCATTTAGCATAAAAATTTAAAACATCCCAACACAATCCCCTCCATAGCACAGATAAGCACAAACACTCTGATACACTCAGCTATACACGTAGAGTAGAATTCAGTTGGTGGCTTTGTAGTCTTTTCTTTTCTAGATCTTCACGACAATGCTAATGTGACGTGGAACTATTTACCGGATTCGAATGTTTTCAATTTTTATGAGGTCTACAGCTCGAAAGATTCAGTGACTTTTAGTTCTCTAGCAAAGTTATATAAGAATTTGACTTTGACCTCAAAGGGACCATATGCATCAAAAATTCCACGTTTCGAGATTACAATCCGAAGCAATCCCGTTCATCAATTTTTAACTCTCTTGTACGACAAGTAGAACTAAATCTGACCTTTGACCTAGAAGTAGCCGTCTGCTCCTAATTTTAGTAACGTTTTCTTGATCTACGACCTTGAATGCCCGCAAAGATTCGGATAATAAATAAATCGGATGTGTTTCGTTTGAGAATCATAGCATTGTTGTTGGGAAACTATTGCGTGCAAAATGTTCAAAAATGACCAGCTCTCAAGAGACTGCATTTCAAAAACAGTATAATATTTCCCCCTTCATTTTACAAGTAGTTCAAAAAATTAATCAAATATAAATGTTTAACAATTTTTTTGCCTCTTTAATCCTTACCTACATTCTAAAAAGGGAAGGCAATGGCTGACCTCATTTAACAATTCATTCTTCAATTTTATTTCTCTCCGAACATATTAATAAAATAATATCGGTTACGAGTCTGGAATTAATATTGAATCCTTCTATTGTAGAGACACGCCCCCTTTGAGGACACAAATCCAACTCCCAGTATGAATTCGTATGCGTTCTGTTTTGCAATATCAGTCGAAAGATTGCTTTCATAATATTGATATTAGGCAGAGAGATTTTGCATATAAACGTTTGTCTCATGTTCAAAGATGAAACGGATTCACTGATTACAACAGAAATGGCAATGAGAATCGTCAGGACCCATTCTTAGCAATTTTAGTTTCGCACGATTATTATTTTATTACGTGTGCAATTACTCTAATCTACAAAAAAGAAATCTGAAGCTTCATATTCGCCGTTTTTTCGATTTAAAAATGGAAAACTTCATGCCTAGGTTATCTCTAGTCGTAGATCTCAAAAAAAAAAAGTTACAGAATTTCACATTTGCATATCCTTCAGGGTCAAAATTTGGCTCAACCCATGATCTAAACATGCTGAAAAAGCTGAAAATTTAGTGCCTAAGGCTACTTTGGGACCTACATTTAAGAAACAACCGAATTTCAATTTTCAACAGTGTTCGTTCCGCATATAAAGAGTTATGAATGAGGGAATATTCAACAGTAAATTTTCTCCTTTTATTAAAGTCATTCACAGCTGTGTAATACTAAATTAATCATTATGCTAAAATATATATTTATTTCAAATACTTAATGAATATTATTGAAAATTCAAATGGATTTGATTATGATCTGTAATTTATCTTTCACATTTTTACATTAAATGCATATTTTAGAAGTTTAGAAATTCGAAGATTACATTGGCATAACATGCAAGATATTATTAAATATTCCAGCTTCCGTAACATTTTAAATACTTAACGACTATTGTTGAAAATCGAGATTTAAATAGATTGGATTATGATCTTTAATTTACCTTCAGTCACATTTTTTCACTAATACATATTTTAGAAGTTATAGAGCTTCGAATTTATATTCCCATTGACGAAAGATGAAAGATAATTTGTTAAATATTCCGGCTTCTGTAAATCTTTAAATACTGAACGAATGTTGTTAAAAATCAGATTTAAATGGATTTGATTACGATCCGTAATTTATCTTCATTCACATTTTTACATTAAATGCATATTTAGGAAGTTCTAGAGATTCGAAGTTAGATTCCCATTCGATACAAAATTCTGTGATATTCTAGTAGGGCACTGTAGTTTAGTTTCAAAACAACTTTTTTTTTTTCATAACTCATTCGCGAAATTTAAAGCATTTTTAGGTGGAGAAAATAAAAGTATTATGCATAACACCTTCGAATTGCTAGCGACCACCTGCTGATAAATAGCTGATGTAGGTAAAAATACTTTTGCAATCTCTATGCGGAAAACAGAAATGAAAAACGTGACAGGAGGAAATAAATTCGGTAAATAAGGAACAGAATACGAAAAAAGAGATGATTTTGCATTGATAGCCGTTGTTAAGTGGAGATCCGAGAATAATTTGAACATATTTCCTCTTTAGCTGTGACCTCTCCATCAACTTCTGCAGTGTCAAGGTTAGGACAATCTCATGATAGCAATGAAGCTGCTTATTTTCAAAACTTATGTGCTCTTTTACTCAAAGAATGACATGGGACGTTTGCAGGCGTATAAGCTATTCTGCTTACATACTGTTCTTTTTCTGTTTTAGCAGAGGAAAAAGGGAGGAATTAATGCGATAGCTGCATTGTTTCATATTTCTTGGTGTCCTGTAAAGTTCGTTAAAATACTAGCTGAAAGTGTACCCGATGTTGCCCATGTTTCTCTTTTATTGTTTTTTACTGCACTAAAAGTTATTTTTGTGATTTCTTCAACATTTTAGTGCAGATTCAACATGAGGAATTGCTCGGGGTTTGCTAAGGTCGTTGCTGACGTCAGGTAACAGTCTAATAGCCTGAGCTTCGTCGTAAGCTATCGAGACTTTTATTTCGACATATTTTGGTACCATGCAATTCCCGATGTACTTGACCGAATTTCTTTACCTGGTTGCCCCTGCTTGATCCCATGTTGGTTTAAAAAAAACAGGTTTTTAGCTAAAATGGGACGTCTTAAAATAATGAGTTCTTTGGAAACGTGGCAATCTGGCAACGGCAGCATATTTAAATGTTATTATGACTCTTATGTTCACAGTTAGGGAGCTGTAAATGGCAACAATAAGTTTGTCAGCTATCATTTCCCGTAGGAATCTATGTAATGTAGAAACAGTATGGTAAATATTTTTACTTCTAGCTAGACTCCCTCTTAGAATTTGGACTTAAAATTCCGCACTTCAACCCGGACGACAACCAGGAACAGTCAACTTTGAAGCGTCTGCCATGATTTTCTGATGAGTTATGGCTGACACAAACAAGTATTTTTTACTGTTATTAATAGGTTGCATTAAAATATTACGCTACGGAATTGAATTTTTAAGAATATCTGATTGTTCTTGGTATTTTAGGTCAGTAATTGAGAGCTTTTAGTTTTCTCATATAGGAATTTACGGTCGTTTATTTATGCAATAAATTGGTTTAGAAATAATATGAATATAGAGATAGAAATCTTCCAAACATAAAACTAGAGTTTCGTGGCTTCCAAAAAAATGTGAGGTGTGTTGTTTTTTTGTGGGATATTCATGTATTTCCTCTAGAAATTAGTTGTGGCTATGAAGATAGAGCCGTCCCGTGGCCGAGTGGTTAGCGCGCTTGGCTACTGATCTACGGGACCTGGGTTCCCGTGGCCGAGTGGTTAGCGCGCTTGGCTACTGATCTACGGGACCTGGGTTCCCGTGGCCGAGTGGTTAGCGCGCCTGGCTACTGATCTACGGGACCTGGGTTCCCGTGGCCGAGTGGTTAGCGCGCTTGGCTACTGATCTACGGGACCTGGGTTCCCGTGGCCGAGTGGTTAGCGCGCTTGGCTACCTGATCTACGGGACCTGGGTTCGGGCCCCGGGTAAGGCATGGATGTGTGTATCGTTTTTCTGCTGAGGTCCTGCCATCCTCTCAGACCTTCTATTATGGCATATAAACTGACAGGCTCCTGTCAGACCTCTGTGGCCAGCAGCTGCTTGAGGGGGTATTTATTTTTTATTTATTATTATGAAGATAGGCTGCGCAACATTACTGCGCAATTTTGGCGATTTTCGGAAGGCATAACGAGATTATGAGCGATTTTTGATTCACTTCCCCTTGACCATTCTTTTTTGTGTGTTTTCGCAATGCTGCTGAAGGATTCACACGAAACGAAAATTCATAATTTAAGTTTGAAAGTTTATCATACCAATAAAAAAACACTTAGCTGCACTGCCTAATAACAGTAATACCTATAAAAAAAAATTCGCTTGGCTGTACTGGACATTTCTATTGCTTCTTATTTACGAAGATGAATGATATAATTCATTTTTTTATTAAAAAAAATTAAATGCTAATGATACGTGAAACGAAACTTACTTATTAATACTTATGTGGAAACAATTATTGCCAATGATGCGGGATTCGAACTCAGGACTCTGAATATATACCAGAGTGCTTCTAACCATTAAAACCAACCATCGGAAGATAATTTATATCCAGAATGTGGCCTTTATATCTTTTGCTGAATGTGATGGATATTGCACCACCTATATTCAGGAAAGGATACTTATTTTTCCAATTATTGCTAAAGAATGAGATGTCTTCATTAATATGGATCTCCACTTACCAAAGGCTATTCAATCCAAAAATCTCTTTTTCGAGGTAGGGTGTCAGGCTCATAATCTATAGTCCCCAGGTTCGAGTCCCAGCTGGGTCAGCGCTGAGATTTATCTCCACAAAACTCCCCGCCCTGCCCTCAGTCAGTAGGTGACACCGATGGGCTTGGAAAGGCCACCATCCGTCGGATGTGACGTTAAGCCGTGGCCCCGTGTGCTGGAGAGCCACAACCTGTGCACTTTAAAGAACACGCTGGATGACCTTGACGGGAGACTACCATCTGTCTCACAACAGCTGTTCCAGCGGGTCCCCTCCCCTTTCTCTGACATTTCGGGGTCCTTGTGACCTGGCCATTTAGCCCATTGTGTGCAAAAAAAGTGCTCCTAAGAGGTAAAACAACCCATCCTAGGAGAGCCATACCCTATGAATATTAAAGAACACGCTGGATGACCTTGACGGGAGGCTACCATGTGTCTCCCAACAGCTGTTACAGCGGGTCCCCTCCCCCCCAACTTTCTCCGAGTCTTCGGGGTCCCTGTGACCTGGCCATTTAGCCCATTGTGTGCAAAAAAGTGCTACTAAGAAGTAAAACAACCCATCCTAGGAGAGCCATACCCTGTGCACGTTAAAGAACACGCTGGCTGGCCTTGACGGGAGGCTACCATCTGTCTCCGAACAGCTGTTCCAGTGGGTCCCCCCCCCCCCCTCCAACCTTCTCTGAGCCTTCAGGGTTTATGTGACCTAGCCATTTAGCCCATGGTGTGCAAAAAAAGTGTCGCTCAGAGGTAAAACAACCCAAATCTGACCAGCCCATTGTATGCGGGAGAGCCATACCCTGTGCACGTTAAAGAACATACTGGATGGCCTTGACGAGAGACTACCATCATTGACTAACAGCTGTCCTACGAGTCCACTTCTCCTAACCTTCTCTGAACCTTCAGGGTTCTTGTGACCTGGCCATTAGCTCATTGTGTGCAAAAAAAGTGCAGCTCAGAGGTAAAACAACTCAACTCTCCTTTATCGCGGGGGCGAGGATGGCTCAGTCGGTAGCGCGCCAGGCTCGTAATCTGTAGTTCCCAGGTTCGAGTCCCAGCTGGGTCAGCGTTGAGATTTATCTCCGCAAAATTCCCCGCCCTGCCCACGGTCAGTAGGGGACACCGATGGGCTTGGAAAGGCTGCCGTCCGTCGGATGGGACGTTAAGCCGTGGCCCCGTTTGCGGGAGAGCCATACCCTGTGCACGTTAAAGAACACTCTGGATGGCCTTGACGGGAGGCTACCATCTGTCTCCCAACAGCTGTTCCAGTGGGTCCCCTCCCCCAACCTTCTCTGAGCCATCGGGGTCCATGTGACCTGGCCATTTAGCCCATTGTGTGCAAAAAAGTGCCGCTCAGAGGTAAAACAACCCAATCCTCCTTTATCGTATTCTGTTCCTTTCGTAATTGCACATGGCGCTAGGTCCGTCACATTCAGCGAAAGACATAAAGGACACATTGTGGGAACAAATGATCGTCTGATGGTCGATTTATTGGTTAGAGCACTCTGGCATGTATCTAGAGTGGTTCGTGGGTTCGAATTCCGCATCATTGGCAATAATTTTTTCTGCATAATTTTTTATTATGATGTGCTTATGAATATTCTATTTTTGCTATTTGGCGCATCTACTGCTTTTCCTAAATAGCATGATCGGCTTAAATATTTAGAAGGAAAAACCGATTACTACTGTTGTTGAAACTCAGTATACATAAGTGTAGTTGCTTAGCTACAGTATTTTGTGATTTAGAATGAAATTGTTATTTAACTTCTCTCGTAGGTCCAGTTCTATTTCCGCTGTTATTACATTTGAGGAAAAAGGCAATGAATCCTGGGAAAAACAGGAGTAGTAACTTTGTATAAAATATAATTTAATACTAGTAACTTTGTATAAAATAATAAATTTCAATTTTTAATCGGAAAGGATTTTAAAAAATTCGTAAACCAATATCCTGTATTAGTGACAGGTGCATATTCACAATGGCATTGTGGAATGAGCAACATTTGTGTTAATAAGTTTCTATTAAAATATAAATAGTTAACCTTATAGTTATGAAATTTCGTTTCATATGAATCCGTCTGCAACGTTATACTAAATTAAAAAGCTACCATAAAATATACGTTTACAGAGGGAGTGCGAATCAGTGGCGTGGAATCAATATCAAAACATCATTCATAATCTCGTTAGCTCATATTTTCAGGAAATTGTCAAAACTGCCCAGCAGGGTGTCTGCTGAACTTGAGTTCAGAATTCCTTTCAGGGAATTGGCAATAAAGAATATTAATATCGCAAAAACATCGCTCTCCTCGAAACGAAATTCTCGAACTAATTAATAATCTCGTGATTAAATTGTCGAACACTCCTGGATACTATATTTTTGGATCCCCCTCCTCCTCACCGAAACTACATACGTTAATCCGGCCCTGCTTAAAATGTAGCCGTACGAAGAATTCTGCCGATTCACGGAACGTCGTTGGATTTCACAACTTCTTCCTCACCTTAGTCGAGAGAAAGCGATTCTCAGCAGCATCGTCATTACCGAAAAATCTGTTTCCCATGGCCTTGAAATGTCGCCAAGTGAGACGATGATCGGCTGTTGAAAGGAGAAATGGAAGCCAAGACCGGGATACCGAAAAGGATTCGCTTCGTCACAACACACAGACACTCGAAACACAAAACGAAAACTGTTAACTTGAACAAAATCCGCGGTTACGACCTTCGGAGAAGTCGTTTTAAAATTCCGGAAATTACAACTAGCCAAACAAATAACAATCGGTGTAGAAATAATAAGCCTTGTTTTCTTCAATTAGTTAAGTAAGTTTCTTGCGAAAATCTGTAATTTTTTTTAAATCTCTTAATTCCGATTAGAAATCTTAATTTTAACTCCAGATTTTTAGGTTTACAATTTTATATAGCAAAAATGAAAAAGGAAATTTTTCACAAAAACTTTTATTTCATAGTGCCTAAATTTGTTAATTCACTAGAGTAGGAGTTCTCAACGTACGCGGTAAAAAGTTTTTGGTGTATGCCATGAGAGCTTAAAAGTCGCTAGATATAGGTTATATATATATATGTTTTAATTTAATTCCCATTGTTATACTATAACTATAGTTTTATCTATCTATACAACGGGTACGCCAGTTACATACACATTTCCAAGGGGTGCGTGAAGCATAAAAGGTTGAGAACCACTGATATATAAATATAAATACCCCCTCAAGCAGCTGCTTGCCACAGAGGTCTGACAGGAGCCTGTCAGTTTATATGCCAGAGTAGAAGGTCTGTGAGGATGAGAGGACCTCAGCAGAAAAACAACACGAACATCCATGCCTTATCCGGGGCTCGAACCCAGGTCCCTTAAATCAGTAGCCAAGCGCGCTAACCACTCGGCCATGGTATATATGTTTTATTTTATTCCCATTGTTATACTATAACTATCGTTTATCTATCTATACAAGGGGTACGCCAGTTACATACACATTTCCAGGGGGTACGTGAAGCATAAAAGATTGAGAACCACTGATATATATGTTTTATTTTATTCCCATTGTTATACTATAACTATAGTTTTATCTATCTTTACAAGGGGTACGCCAGTTACATACACATTTCCAGGGGGTACGTGAAGCATAAAAGGTTGAGAACCACTGATATATATGTTTTATTTTATTCCCATTGTTACACTATAACTATAGTTTTATCTATCTATACAAGGGGTACGCCAGTTACATACACATTTCCAGGGGGTACGTGAAGCATAAAAGATTAAGAACCACTGATATATATGTTTTATTTTATTCCCATTGTTACACTATAACTATAGTTTTATCTATCTATACAAGGGGTACGCCAGTTACATACACATTTCCAGGGGGTACGTGAAGCATAAAAGATTAAGAACCACTGATATATATGTTTTATTTTATTCCCATTGTTATACTAAAACTATAGTTTTATCTATCTATACAAGGGGTACGCCAGTTACATACACATTTCCAGGGGGTACGTGAAGCATAAAAGGTTGAGAACCACTGATATATATGTTTTATTTTTTTCCCATTGTTATACTATAACTATAGTTTTATCTATCTATACAAGGGGTACGCCAGTTACATACACATTTCCAGGGGGTACGTGAAGTATAAAAGGTTGAGAACCACTGATATATATGTTTATTTTATTCCCATTGTTATACTATAACTATAGTTTTATCTATCTATATAAGGGGTACGCCAGTTACATACACATTTCCAGGGGGTACGTGAAGCATAAAAGGTTGAGAACCACTGGTATATATGTTTTATTTTATTCCCATTGTTATACTATAACTATAGTTTTATCTATCTATACAAGGGGTACGCCAGTTACATACACATTTCCAGGGGGTACGTGAAGCATAAAAGGTTGAGAACCACTGATATATATGTTTTATTTTATTCCCATTGTTATACTATAACTATAGTTTTATCTATCTATACAAGGGGTACGCCAGTTACATACACATTTCCAGGGGGTACGTGAAGCATAAAAGGTTGAGAACCACTGATATATATGTTTTATTTTATTCCCATTGTTATACTATAACTATAGTTTTATCTATCTATACAAGGGGTACGCCAGTTACATACACATTTCCAGGGGGTACGTGAAGCATAAAAGGTTGAGAACCACTGATATATATGTTTTATTTTATTCCCATTGTTATACTATAACTATAGTTTTATCTATCTATACAAGGGGTACGCCAGTTACATACACATTTCTAGGGGGTACGTGAAGCATAAAAGGTTGAGAACCACTGATATATATGTTTTATTTTATTCCCATTGTTATACTATAACTATAGTTTTATCTATCTATACAAGGGGTACGCCAGTTACATACACATTTCCAGGGGGTACGTGAAGCATAAAAGGTTGAGAACCACTGATATATATGTTTTATTTTATTCCCATTGTTATACTAAAACTATAGTTTTATCTATCCTATACAAGGGGTACGCCAGTTACATACACATTTCCAGGGGGTACGTGAAGCATTAAAGGTTGAGAACCACTGATATATATGTTTTATTTTATTCCCATTGTTATACTATAACTATAGTTTTATCTATCTATACAAGGGGTACGCCAGTTACATACACATTTCCAGGGGGTACGTGAAGCATAAAAGTTTGAGAACCACTGATATATATGTTTTATTTTATTCCCATTGTTATACTATAACTATAGTTTTATCTATCTATACAAAGGGTACGCCAGTTACATACACATTTCCAGGGGGTACGTGAAGCATAAAAGATTAAGAACCACTGATATATATGTTTTATTTTATTCCCATTGTTATACTAAAACTATAGTTTTATCTATCTATACAAGGGGTACGCCAGTTACATACACATTTCCAGGGGGTACGTGAAGCATAAAAGGTTGAGAACCACTGATATATATGTTTTATTTTATTCCCATTGTTATACTATAACTATAGTTTTATCTATCTATACAAGGGGTACGCCAGTTACATACACATTTCTAGGGGGTACGTGAAGCATAAAAGGTTGAGAACCACTGATATATATGTTTTATTTTATTCCCATTGTTATACTATAACTATAGTTTTATCTATCTATACAAGGGGTACGCCAGTTACATACACATTTCCAGGGGTACGTTAAGCATAAAAGGTTGAGAACCACTGTTCTAGAGTATACAATAAGAAACGAAAAATGTATGCTTTCTGTGATTATAAAACTTTCTTATATTATTTCTTATATTTTCTTATATATTATATATTCTTATCTTATATTATCCTTTTAATTTTCTGTTTATATTCTTATTTTCTTTGATAAAATAAATAATTTTTTTCCAATCTGCAGGAGCTGATCCTTGATTCGTTCCTATGTAATTTATCGTTTTGCTTAGTTTCGAGCTTTTATTGTTTTGATGGTCTTTGTAGAACGTTGCATTGATAATGTATTTGATAAAGTGTTATATATTTTGCGTTTACTGTACTCATGTATTTTTTCATGTTATAATAAATTTGAATTTTGAATTTGAATATGCATGTTTCATAATTTTTTGCCTCTATTATCCTTATTAACATTCTGAAAGGGGGGAGACTATGACCCCCCCCCCCCCCTTGTTCCTAGATCCGGCCCTGTTCGTATTTAATCAATAACAAAACTGAGAAGGTGACCAAATGCTGCCTTGTCTCACTCCAGGAGAAATACTAACCCAATCATTTCAAGGTTCCCACACAGGACTCAGTGTTGTTACAGAGAGCAAATATTGTGCTAAGTAGCTTTTCCCGTATGTGACTCGATATCGTGATCAGCCACAGATTATGGAGACCAACAGAATCAAAACCTTTTTACTTAGAAGTTTACAAAAATTATTTTCTTAACGTAAATAAGCTCAACGGACTTAACTTTTGTAGTGAATGAGAATACAGTCCACTCCCTCCCACCAAAAAAATAAAAATTATAGTAGAAAAGTCTTTTTTTTTTTCAGAGGTATTTGATCTCGGAATGATTTAAGAGTTGGCAGTAAAAGTTTCGCAAGATAATCAACAGTTGAAGCTTTATAATCATGAAAACAGGTATTTAATTTATTCCTACCGATACACCAGTTTTTGTGAAATATGGCAACAGCTTTGGAGATTCAAAAATTTTCTCTGATATGTGTGAAATGTGACTGCAGAACAGGGATTGCCCATGTCTGGTCTAGCCACGTCACTAATAGTATGAGTAATTTTTTTGGCCCGTTTTCAAAAAAAAAATTTCACAAAAAGCTTTGTATTTATCAAATACTTCGTCGTCTGTCTGTCTGTGTAGATATTTAACTTTTTCTTTTTTACAATTAATGTTAAACATTGAATATTAATATTATATATTAATTTCTTTTATATATTTTACGTATTTTAGTTATATATTATATATATATTAAAATTATTATATTAAATTAAATATTTAATAACACAATTCAAATTTTAATTAAAATAATAGTTATATAATAAAATAGTAATTATATAATAAATTTATTAATAAAATATAATAATTATGTAATTAAGTTAAATATTTAAAACATATTCTTTTGCGTTGGACACGTATTGATGAAATATTACGATTTCAACTTTCCGAATCTCCCAATAGCGCCCTCCAACGGTAGAAAAGTTAGAAAAATACCAAAACTTTAAACATATGTTTGCAAACGATCTACATATGCTGAAAATTTTTAATTTCGGAAGTAGAGTGTAGAGTTCCCATTACAGCTAAGGGTACTGGTGAGAAAATGCCATTTTTTTTTTGGAGGGGGGGGGGAATGTATAAATGAAAAATTCGTTTTTTAGGTACTAATAAAATATCACTAATATTATTATATTCATCATCATCCTCAAGCAGCCATGAGCTACGGAGGTCCAACCAGACCGTGCAGTTTAATTCAAGCATATCTGTCCTGAGCTACATCTGGCCATTGCACACCAATTCTAACAAGGTCCTGTTTGACATTGTCTGCCCACCGCCCACCGCATCCTAGGTCTCCCCCCCCCCCCCTTCTGAGACCTCTAGGCACACTGTTCATAACCCTATTCGCCAATCTATAATTATTCATACGGGCAACATGGCCAAACCAACGGAGTCTCTCTCTGCACAATATGCTGCTTAAAGGAGGTTGCAGACTCCTTTGCCTAACCTCATCATTAGTTACAAAGTTAAACCACCTAATGCCCAAGATACTGCGTAAGCATCTGGTATCAAAAGCATTTAGTTTCCTGTTATCTTATTTACAAAGGGTCCAAGTTTCACTACCATAACTAACCCTACAAAGAACCAAACTATTATACAGTCTAATTTTAGTCTTTAGGTGTATACGCCTATTTCTCCACACTCTCCATAGATTCTTAAAAGTCCCGGCAGCAATCCCTATTCGTCTGTTAATCTCATGCCGCACATCACCATTATCTGTTACATAGCTCCCAAGATAATTAAACTGTGACACCTGCTCAAGACTGCAACCATTCAGATTAACTGAATCACAGCTTGCCTGACCAATTTTCATCACTTTAGTTTTCTCTCTGTTTATAACCAAACCTACTCTACTACCAGTCTCATCAACAGCTCGAATGAAAGAATTCATCTCATCAACATCATTTGCCAAAAGGGCTAAATCATCAGCATAATCTAAATCAGAAATTTTCGTATCTCCAGTCCATTTAAGGCCAAAATCTTTCCCTTGAAGTGAATTTCGCATAACATAATCAATAACCAAACTAAGAGAAAAGGAGACAAAATGCACCCTTGTCGAACACCAGACGTAATGCTAAACCAATTGCTACAAGACTTACCAACTCTCACACATGACTCCGTGTTATTATAGAGAGCTTTCATTATGTTAACTAACTTGTCTGGTATACAATATGATCTCACAATCAACCACAAATATGACAATCAACAGAGTCGAAAGCCTTTTTGAAATCAACAAAGCTAGTAACCAAAGGTTTCTGAAACTCTAAACATTTCTCAAGAATCTGCCTAAGTGAAAATATCTGATCTACACATCCCCTACCACTTCTGAATCCACATTGCTCATCACGCAATTGCCTGTCAACCAGATTCTTAATTCTATTAAGCACAATCATGGAAAGAACTTTACCTGGAACAGAGAGTAGGCTGATACCCCTATAGTTATCACAAGAACTGTGATCACCTTTTTTGAAAATAGGGATAATAATAGCTCTGGTAAAATCTTTAGGAACCATACCTTTATCATAAAAGTTATTCAAAATTTCAGTCATCCAACTGGTAACTGAAACATTCCCAGCTCTAAGCATTTCCGTAGTAATTTCATCCACCCCTGGAGATTTATGAAGTTTAAGTTTAGAAATAGCCAAACTAACTTCAGATTGTGTTATAGGGCCAACATTAAAACCAACAATGCATTTATCATCATTGCAAATAATGGGAGTAGAACTAACCACATTGTTTAGAACATCACTGAAATGCTCAGCTCACCTAGCGATGACAGAATCTTCACCTTCTATAACCTTACCTTGTTTATCCTTCAATCCTTGTATGCCTGTCCGTTTTCTACCACATAAAACATTAACTATCTGGTACAGCTCTCTGCTGTTGTGCTGCCTAACTTCCTCAGCTTTGTCAGCCAAGCCATCAAGCCAAAGATTCTTATCAGTAGCTAACTGATCCTTTACACGTTTATTAAGCTCTCTGTAATCCTTTCTATTAGGACTAGTAGGGTACTGATTAAGGACATTCCTGCAGTTCCTTCTTTCTGAAATAAGCTCAAGTGCTTTATCACTTAAATAATTCTGTCTCCTCTGCTCCTTTTTCCCTAAAAGAGTACTGTTAGTTTCCAAAAAAGCCTGTTTAAAATGGCCCCATTCTTCCTCAACTTCAGTATTAAGCAAACCATGACTGTCATAATGACTAAGTAACCTATCATGGTAAGCTTTAGCTATAACTGGGTCTTTCAGAGCTTCAGTATTAAATGTAAATTTTTTAATCCTAGCACAACACTTTTTAAGTTTAAGTTGCAAGACACTTTTAACAAGGTAATGGTCAGATCCAATTTCAGCTCCCCTATATGCCCTGGTATTTCTGACAGAACTAGCCCATTTGCTGTTAATTAATATATAATCAATCATATTCCTATGCAGCCCATCAGGTGAAACCCATGTGTATTTATGTATGTCGCGGTGTTTGTAATATGTGTTAGTTATTCTGAAACCATTGAGTTTACTTACCCGTAGGAGACGTTGCCCATTGCCATTGCAGCTACCAATACCAAAAGGGCCTATCACCCCTCCCCAAAGATCAGAGTCAGTACCAACTTTGGCATGGAAGTCACCTAGAACAAGGGTAATATCTCCATTCTTGACAGAATTCAAAATATCTTGAAGTTGTCGGTAAAACCTATCCTTCTCATCCTCATTAGCATCCTCAGTGGGAGCATAACAGCAGATAACATTCAAGTCTTTAATGCTTGTCTGAAATTTTGCTGTAAGAAACCTTTCATTAATGCACTCATATCCTAGAAGAGCATCACTAGCATGTCTGCTGAGCAGCAGACCCACGCCTTGGTGATGCTTTCCATCCTCCCTCCCTGTAAAGAGAAATTTAAAGTTATTTTTAAGTATCTCACCTTTATCTGTAGAACTGGTCTCTTGCAAGCCTAGAATATCTAGGTTATAGCGCTGGAATTCCTGCATGAGGACATCAAGAGAATAATCTCTATGTAACGTCCTCACGTTCCACGTTCCTGCATAGAGAAAATGATTAGCAGGATTTTTAAAGAAATTAGGTTTATTGAGATTGGTAGGGTCAACAATATCAAACAGCCCCCTGATCACAGGTATGGGGCAAAGACCTGTTCCTCCTCCGCTAAAGGCTGAAGTCACCGATGCTGGTAGGAACTTCAGGCACCACCTTTTCAAGCGGACTTTTTCAAGAACCATATGGCCTGCCTTAGACACATTACTCCAGTTTAAGCTTGACGATGCCCAACTAGCTAAGTAAGGTTCAGGTACCTGCGATGGCCTCTGATTAGGATTATCCACCAGCTGATATAAGGTATCCCATGCCTCTGTTCACTTAGGGCTGGCAACCCAGAAGCAAACAGAAAACACAGCAGCAGATTCTCCCTCAACAGAGGCCCACCAGTGCAGCAAGTCCAGGATCCATAATCAAGCTCAAATCCATAAACAAGTCCAGTCTAGTAGGTATAAATGGTCAGCACCAGGACCCTGTGAAGTTGACCACTCCTCAGCAGGGTTGAAAAAAAAGAAAAAAGTGGCCATAGATGACCAGATCAGTAGACCATACTGAACTGGCAGCCCTCCCCTTCCGTTCCCTTCCAAAAGAGAATATCTCTTTTGAAAGGTACAAACGGCCTGCACCACGAGAAGGCGGGGTCGGACATTAGGTGCTAGACCTGGCCGGTTCTGTGCATCATCACTAGGGATTGGTACACAGCTCTCCTTCCAGTTTATGCCTAGCTACCATTTACAGGCCATTATTATATTAATATTATTATATTGATATGAAGTAAAAAAATTAAAAAAATGAAAGCGGAAAAACAATTATTATAAATTATGTTTTAAAAAGCTACTTACGAGTTTATTTGAAAAGGTGGACATTGTGATGTCTTTTTAAAATCCGAGAGGACATGTCCCTTTTGGAAGGAGTGTGGGAACACTAATTTTGAGTGAAAAACATAACTAATACCTAAAGAAAGCAAATTATCTAATCCTTTCCTACAAAAAATAAAAGTTTTAAACTCAGTTATTAAATTTTTTTATCATTTTCACAAATATTTATCACGTATCACTCAGACTGAAAATTACAGTTTGAAGAAACAAATTTTCAATTTCCATAGCTAAGAAATGTTGCTTCTAAAAATATTTAAAAAAAAGAAATATTATGACTGATTTTTATCATGACGTCTTTAAGCCTAAATTTCGCTTTTTATTTCCAGCTACGAAAGAGTTACCGATATCTCCTTGCCAACCACTAGAGGGTCATTTTCAAATGCTGTTCACCTTGAAAATGTCTGCCCATGCAGATGATATCGTCAGGTCACCTTCGCTTTCGTAACGTGACACGCGACCTCTGCATGTTGCCAGATGGTCGAATGCACGTAACAATCCTCGTGATCCGCACGACCTGAAAATCTCGTGGCTACATTAATGGAATGACGAAGGAAGAAGCTTTGGGTCGCCATTTGGAAGCCATTGATGTGGAAACATTTTATTGTTCGATGGGAAAGAAATGTCTGCAACAAGTTTGAAAAAACTCGTTTTTTGTTATGTCAGGCAACAAGAAAACATAAGAAATAAGGCGGAAAATATACGAGGAAGTGTACTTGAATCTGAATCACGAGAGCTATTAAAAATAACGTTGCCAAATATTTTGATAAAAATTCCTTGGAGGTTTTGAAAAGAGTTTATACGTCCAATTTTATTGGGATTAGAATTAACAGTATATGGGAATAAATTCATGCGATGTCAGACTGCCTGTGATCGTATACCCAATTCTGCTTTTACACGGTAGATAGGTTCCCGAAAAAAACGTATAAAAAAATACACTGCATATGAAAAAACAGAAGATTGGTTCCATACGTGAAAATCCAGTACAAATAATAAGATTTTTTCAAACAAATCATATCAAAATCTGTAATTAAATCTTTATTTTGTTTTTATTCATTTAAACACATTTTTTATTTTGTAAACTATAAAGATAATTATATGTACATATATAAAGTAAACTATCCTTCATAAAGAAAATAATATGTCACTAATTCACGAATAAAAAAGTGCAAAAAAATATGACTAACACATGCTTATTAATTAGATTTTTTTTCTGACAATAGACGCATTCGTTTGCGTAAGACTGGCATTAAATCACTTTCATCGGTTGAAACATTTTGGAAATCGTGTTCCTACTCCAATGTTGAAATGCTCTCTGTGGCACGGGGATCCAAATGATCACTTGTTTCCAGTGATTCTGAAGTTCGATTAGTTTTGACAACGAACTCTGTAATCAATCGTTGAGATCCTGCTTTGACGAGATCTTTGTATTATTCTCGATAACGCGCCACACGTGACTTCAGTTCACGTTTCAGCTCGTTCGACAATCACGTGTCATCTGGGATCACGTGTCAGAAAATGACTTTCCAATTCACTAGCCATTTGAAGCCCTTCTTTAATTAAACCTGCAGTGAGTGAAATCTTTTTTTTTTCATCAGAAGTCCCAAAAGAACAACTTCTATTATTTCATCTTCGCTAAGAGCTCTGTCAACCAGCAATTCACCAATATCTGCAAACGATAAATCATCGAATCCTTCTCCACCAACTGCACGTGCTAAAGGGATGATATTAGGATATTCAGTCGTATTTGAGGGTGCAGGATCTTTGCTTCCTACACATTCTGGCCAAATAGCTTTCCAGCATGCGTTTAAAGTTGATGGTTTTAAATCTGATACAATCTAAAACAGAAAATTTCTTCCACACATCAATAAATGTTAGTGTTTTATCCTTACCTAGTTTATCCAAAATGTATTGGAATGTTCGTCTTACGTAGTAAGTTTTAAATGTAGCAATTATACCCTGGGCTAGTGGTTGTATTAAGGATGTCGTATTAGGCGGATGAATACATTTGCGAATGATACTGTAGTGACCTTCTGTGCTGATAACCTTGATGAACCGCGTAGGATTACTAATAATGAGTTATCTGTTATTGAGGATTTGTTCAAATTGAATGAGTTAACTATCAATATTTCAAAGACAAAATATGTTATATTGCTTAAAAGACAAAGAAAATAGTTCTCTTAATATATTAAAATTCATGACCATAGTTGTTCTAAAAGGATTGACTGTAAATGTAATCCAACAGAAAATGTCAAAAAGATTGATTATCTTAGAGTGAAATTTGATAGAAATTTAAGGTGGAAACGACGAAAAAAAGTTGGATCAATGCTTCACAGGTTGTACTATTTAAGATAAATATTGAATAATCATATGCTAATATCTGAAAAATATATAGAATATCACTCTGAAAAGTTAATAAAAACAAAAGCAATAACCATTATACTAAACTTTACTAACACGTGTAAGATTATTTTTAGCAGTTCGCGTAATCATTTTCTCAAATTTTGAATATTTTTTACCGAAAGGACGAACTTGTTAAACGTTTTAGCTTCTCTTACTCTTTAAATACTGAACGCATATTGTTGAAAATCGAGATTTAAATAGATTGGATTTTGATCTTTAACCCATCTTAAGTCACATTTCTTAATTAAACGCATATTTTAAAAGTTATAGAACTTCCAAGTGGAATTATCATTGACATCGAAGATAATTTATTGTTAAATATTCCAACTTCCATTACTCTTTAAATAAAAAGAAAATAAAAAAAAAATACCCCCTCAAGCAGCTGCTTGCCACAGAGGTCTGACAGGAGCCTGTCAGTTTATATGCCATAGTAGAAGCCAAGTGGTTAGCACGCTTGGCTACTGATCTAAGGGACCTGGGTTCGAGCCCCAGATTTAGGCATGGATGTGTGTGTCGTTTTTCTGCTGAGGTCCTGCCATCCTCTCAGATCTCCTACTGTGGCATATAAACTGACAGGCTCCTGTCAGACCTCTGTGGCTAGCAGCTGCTTGAGGGGGGATTTATTTATTTATTTTATTTTAGAAGGTTTGAGAGGATGGCTGGACCTCAGCAGAAAAACGACACATACATCCATGCCTTACCCGGGGCTCGAACCCAGGTCCCTTAGATCAATAGCCAAGATACGGAAAGAATATCGTTGAAAATCGAGTTTAAATTGAGATTTTTAAATTACTTCAGTCGTATTTTTTCATATAAAACTTATATAAGAGGTTACTGATTTCTGTGTTAATTCCAGGTTCGTCCCTTGTTTTTAAATTATTTGAAATCTGTTTTAATAAATTAAATCAAATTTATGGCTGTGAGAACAAGCTTTTACGAAAGAAACGAAGCCTTGAAGAATGCAAAAGAACTTCCCCACGAATTACTCTCCGTGAGGCAAAGAGCCATTAAACATCAGCTTTCAAGGTCATCCATTTTGATAAAGCACTCGAACACACGCGCTCCCTCGGAACCTCTTCTGCCGTGCGAGAATGGCTCGCTTGGTCGTATGCCAACAGAATTTATTCATTTGGATTAGCAATATAATTCGAAGTCTTCAAACCACAACAGTTATTACAACTCGACAGTGGAGTTAAATAGAATGCCTTTGCTCGTTTCATAAAGCCACGGCTTAACGTCCCATCCGACGGACGGCGGCCTTTCCAAGCCCATCGGTGTCCCCTAATGACCGTGGGCAGGGCGGGGAAATTTTGCGGAGATAAATCTCAACGCTGACCCAGCTGGGACTCGAACTTGGGAATTACAGATTACGAGCCTGGCGCGCTACCGACTTAGCCCCCCCCCCCCCTCGCCCTTAGTAGGAGGAAGAGATGTTTAATTGAAAGAATTGTAGCAGAAAGATTTGTTTGAATAAGTAAATGGCAGCGGGAGAATTTGCTTCAAGGAAAAAATTGCAGCACGAAGTTGCACTTAATAAATGGCAGCCGAAAGAATTGTTCCGATGAATAAACAGACGCAGGTGTTAAGAAATAAATTCCCAGAGGACGAATGGAGGGTGGAGAGGCGACACGTGTGACGTCATCGGTGGCAGAAATTCTCAGTTTTTCCGTGGTTCGGCGGCTACCTGAATGATTGGTCCCAAATTTGATTTTTATAAAATATAAAAAAACTTTTTCTACCATTTACCTCTGACTCTGTTGGGGTAAGAGTTGCGGTTCGCAGCTGCCATGGGTCGGGAGTGATCTCCTGAAAAGTATCCGAGATTTCTGGGTGCGCTGCAGTCGCTTACCTTGAGAATGGAGATGCTTGGGAGTAGTACGCATGGACGTGTGGAACGAAGCAAGAGTCGGCAACGATCATCGGTTTCGCGCCTTTTGGCGCGGGTTTAAACTAGTACTACAAATATTTTTTTAAATATTAATTATCCTTTTTAGTAATCGACTCCGAGTTGTCTCCAGATTGCAACACAACTGGAGGAATCGACGCCTTAACGATCATGCTCTTGCCAAGGCAGGCGCAAATGAGGCGCTGTCTCGAGAACAAATTCTAAATTATTACGTAAGTTATTGTCGTCTGTCTTCATCATCATCATCAGTTTATTATAATAATAAGGTTACAAACAGCATATATTTGCAATACTCTTATTAACCCAAGAGCATCTAAGCTTATGTAGGCTAACTTACAAATTATTTAAATACATAAGTCAGTCATAAAAACCATTTTTTTTTTCGTACAGATAAATTAAAAATTATTTATGGTTGGATGAGCATTGATGGGATAATACGATAACATTTTTCGAATCTCCGATATCTTTAGCAGCGTCCTCTAGCGGTGAAATAATTTGGAATAGGTCAGGATCTGGGAAAAAATTAAGGGAGGCTCAACAGACTGGATTTTCATTCCTGTCCATCATTTTCAGCTTCATTTCAGAAGCTTTTAAGATCTTTTTTTGAAAAATGGGTGAAATATGCACAAATTTAATAATATTTCGCACCGATACCTTTGCTAGCATTTTCGACGGGGGGGGGAAACATAGCCCCCACACCCTAGGAACGAATAGTGCAAACGATTTTTTTATGAACCAAAATTTGAAATTGTTTTTAAAGAACAGTTTTAAAAAAGTTTTTACGCAACTTTTTTTTTAATAAAAACGAAATATTCATTTTTGTGTGTGTGTTCTATATTTACTGATAAAACATTACTATGGTGCATTTTTCCAATCATCCATTAATTTGAATTTCGACTGATAGAGGGCATAAAACGCAGAAATTTATTTTGAAAATGAGCCTCACGTATTCGCCAGAGGCGATATATTATTCTTCCACTTAATTATTTTAACATATTTTGCTGCAAAAGAAGTCTTAATACTTTAATTTTTGATGCAAACGATAAAGCGGTGCAAAAGCGGAACTCTTGAAGAAAAACTTCACTGACCGCAAATACAGCAAATCATCTTTACAGGAACATAACAACATTATCTGGAAGTTGATATCTCCGATAAAAATGGAAACTTCTTATCTAGCATTCTCCTGATTAAGCTGAGAATGTAACTTCACGTGTTTTATTTTAAACTGGCAACTTCCGCCACCGTTGTTGCTATCTCGACTTCCAATTTGTTCAAAGCAAACAACATTTGATCTATATCATTTGCAACGTATGCTTTATTGATGATAAGACTTAAATGCATTCTTCAAAGGGCTACAAATGTCTAATCTGAGTGTGATAGCGGATAATAATTTTAATCAAATAAATCAATATCTCGATTTTGAACAATATTCGTTCAGTATTTAATGAGTTATGGAAGTTTGAATATTTAACAATAGCAATGTCGGTTGCAAAATTTGACTTCAGAGTGTTTAATAAAACAAGTTTGTATTTTAGAACTTTGTGTAAAGAATTCTTTCACTATTCAGTTTTGAATCAGTTTCTAAACACTGGCATTTCTGTTGTTAAATATTCAAACTTCCATAACTCATTAAATACTGAACGAATATTGATGAAAATTGAGATATTGATTTATTTGATTGAGATCTTTATCTGCAATCACATTTTTCAAAACAAAATGAATATTTTAGAAGTTATATAGCTTCGACGTCAGCTAACCATTAACGTAACATAGGGTTATTCCTGAATTCATGGAAACTGATGTATTTGATGAACATTATGGGCCACACACTTAATATGAGTAACACACTTAATATGAATAATTATGGCTCGAAATCAAGTCTTGATGTTTTACGACAGACAATTGAGATTTAAATATATCTGGTACAAAACTTAGGGGTGGGGGTGGTTTTGTCGGCAAGCTCGCCAGACAGCGTTGAGATTTATCTCCGCAAATCTCCCCGTCCTGCACTCGGTCAGTAGAGGTCGCTGAGAGACTTTGAAAGGTCGTCGTCCGTCGAAATGGGCGTTAAGGCGTTGCTGGGCACGTTAAAGAACACGCTGGATGGCCTTGACGGGAGGCTACCATCTGTCCCCCAACCTTCTCTGAGCCTTCGGGGTCCTTGTGACCTGGCCATTTAGCCCATGGTGTGCAAAAACAGTGCTACTAAGAGGTAAAACAACCCATCCTAGGAGAGCCATACCCTGTGAATATTAAAGAACCTGCTGGATGGCCTTGACGGGAGGCTACCATCTGTCTCCCAACAGCTGTTCCAGTGGGTCCCCTCCCCCAACTTTCTCTGTGCCTTCGGGGTCCTTGTCACCTGGCCATTTAGCCCATTGTTTGCAACAGAAATGCTACTAAGAAGTAAAACAACTCATCCTAGGAGAGCCATACCCTGTGAATATTAAAGAACCTGCTGGATGGCCTTGACGGGAGGCTACCATCTGTCTCCCAACAGCTGTTACAGTGGGTCCCCTCCCCCAACTTTCTCTGTGCCTTCGGGGTCCTTGTCACCTGGCCATTTAGCCCATTGTTTGCAAAAGAAATGCTACTAAGAAGTAAAACAACTCATCCTAGGAGAGCCATACCCTGTGAATATTAAAGAACACGCTGGATGGCCTTGACGGGAGGCTACCATCTGTCTCCCAACAGCTGTTCCAGTGGGTCACCTCCCCCAACTTTCTCTGTGCCTTCGGGGTCCTTGTCACCTGGCCATTTAGCCCATTGTTTGCAAAAGAAATGCTACTAAGAAGTAAAACAACTCATCCTAGGAGAGCCATACCCTGTGAATATTAAAGAACACGCTGGATGGCCTTGACGGGAGGCTACCATCTGTCTCCCAACAGCTGTTCCAGTGGGTCCCCTCCCCCAACTTTCTCTGTGCCTTCGGGGTCCTTGTCACCTGGCCATTTAGCCCATTGTTTGCAAAAGAAATGCTACTAAGAAGTAAAACAACTCATCCTAGGAGAGCCATACCCTGTGAATATTAAAGAACACGCTGGATGGCCTTGACGGGAGGCTACCATCTGTCTCCCAACAGCTGTTCCAGTGGGTCCCCTCCCCCAACTTTCTCTGTGCCTTCGGGGTCCTTGTCACCTGGCCATTTAGCCCATTGTTTGCAAAAGAAATGCTACTAAGAAGTAAAACAACTCATCCTAGGAGAGCCATACCCTGTGAATATTAAAGAACACGCTGGATGGCCTTGACGGGAGGCTACCATCTGTCTCCCAACAGCTGTTCCAGTGGGTCCCCTCCCCCAACTTTCTCTGTGCTTTCGGGGTCCTTGTCACCTGGCCATTTAGCCCATTGTTTGCAAAAGAAATGCTACTAAGAAGTAAAACAACTCATCCTAGGAGAGCCATACCCTGTGAATATTAAAGAACCTGCTGGATGGCCTTGACGGGAGGCTACCATCTGTCTCCCAACAGCTGTTCCAGTGGGTCCCCTCCCCCAACTTTCTCTGTGCCTTCGGGGTCCTTGTCACCTGGCCATTTAGCCCATTGTTTGCAAAAGAAATGCTACTAAGAAGTAAAACAACTCATCTTAGGAGAGCCATACCCTGTGAATATTAAAGAACCTGCTGGATGGCCTTGACGGGAGGCTACCATCTGTCTCCCAACAGCTGTTCCAGTGGGTCACCTCCCCCAACTTTCTCTGTGCCTTCGGGGTCCTTGTCACCTGGCCATTTAGCCCATTGTTTGCAAAAGAAATGCTACTAAGAAGTAAAACAACTCATCCTAGGAGAGCCATACCCTGTGAATATTAAAGAACACGCTGGATGGCCTTGACGGGAGGCTACCATCTGTCTCCCAACAGCTGTTCCAGTGGGTCCCCTCCCCCAACTTTCTCTGTGCCTTCGGGGTCCTTGTCACCTGGCCATTTAGCCCATTGTTTGCAAAAGAAATGCTACTAAGAAGTAAAACAACTCATCCTAGGAGAGCCATACCCTGTGAATATTAAAGAACACGCTGGATGGCCTTGACGGGAGGCTACCATCTGTCTCCCAACAGCTGTTCCAGTGGGTCCCCTCCCCCAACTTTCTCTGTGCCTTCGGGGTCCTTGTCACCTGGCCATTTAGCCCATTGTTTGCAAAAGAAATGCTACTAAGAAGTAAAACAACTCATCCTAGGAGAGCCATACCCTGTGAATATTAAAGAACACGCTGGATGGCCTTGACGGGAGGCTACCATCTGTCTCCCAACAGCTGTTCCAGTGGGTCCCCTCCCCCAACTTTCTCTGTGCCTTCGGGGTCCTTGTCACCTGGCCATTTAGCCCATTGTTTGCAAAAGAAATGCTACTAAGAAGTAAAACAACTCATCCTAGGAGAGCCATACCCTGTGAATATTAAAGAACCTGCTGGATGGCCTTGACGGGAGGCTACCATCTGTCTCCCAACAGCTGTTCCAGTGGGTCCCCTCCCCCAACTTTCTCTGTGCCTTCGGGGTCCTTGTCACCTGGCCATTTAGCCCATTGTTTGCAAAAGAAATGCTACTAAGAAGTAAAACAACTCATCCTAGGAGAGCCATACCCTGTGAATATTAAAGAACCTGCTGGATGGCCTTGACGGGAGGCTACCATCTGTCTCCCAACAGCTGTTCCAGTGGGTCCCCTCCCCCAACTTTCTCTGTGCCTTCGGGGTCCTTGTCACCTGGCCATTTAGCCCATTGTTTGCAAAAGAAATGCTACTAAGAAGTAAAACAACTCATCCTAGGAGAGCCATACCCTGTGAATATTAAAGAACCTGCTGGATGGCCTTGACGGGAGGCTACCATCTGTCTCCCAACAGCTGTTCCAGTGGGTCCCCTCCCCCAACCTTTTCTGACCCTTGTAGGTCCTTGTCATCTGGCCGTTTAGCCCATTGTTTGCAAAAAAAGGCGCTGCTCAGAGGTAAAACAGCAAAAATAACATCATTAACTCGTTTGAAATCCTTTCTTCGGGTAAACAGGTTTTTAGATAGAATCAGAGTAGAATTAGCATTTCTAAATGAGTCTAAATGATATCTAATCTAAATTGAGAGTTCTAAATGGGAACCTTGCACAGCGCAGGGATACAATTTCATTTCTTTGCTGGTCTACGATATAGTACAAAATGTAGCAAAAAACGCACAAGTTTCTGTATTTTTTTTCCTGTTTTATTATACCTAATATATATAACTACAATAACGTATATCACCTCTGTCGGAATATAGGAATCTCGTTTACAAAAAAATAAGTTTTTCGTGTACCTATTTTTTTTCACTCCTTACCCATGGCCGAGTGGTTAGGGCGCTTGGCTACTGATCTACGGGACCTGGGATCGAGCCCCGGGTAAGGCATGGATGTTTGTGTCGTTTTTCTGCTGAGGTCCTGTCATCCTCTCAGAACTCCTACTGTGGCATATAAACTGACAGGCTCCTGTCAGACCTCTGTGGCAAGGAGCTGCTTGAGGGGGTATTTATTTATTTTATTTATGGTTGATTACAGAATTCAGAAAAAACATCTGGAGCGTGTAGAGCAACTGTACACGCTCCAGTTACCGTTATAGCAAACTGGAGCGTGTGCAGTTACTGCACACGCTCCAGTTTGCTGTGAAAGGTAACTGCACACGCTAAATATTTCTGTGAGTTGGCCCACACGATCCAGGTTTAGAAATTAGCGATCTGACAACCTTCGTGTCAAAAAAAAGTATCCTAACACTATGGCCGAGTGGTTAGCGCGCTTGGCTACTGATCTACGGGACCTGGGTTCGAGCCCCGGGTAAGGCATGGCTGTTTGTGTCGTTTTTCTGCTGAGGTCCTGCCATCCTCTCAGATCTCCTACTATGGCATATAAACTGACAGGCTCCTGTCAGACCTCTGTGGCAAGCAGCTGCTTGAGGGGGTATTTTTTTTTTATTTTAAAAATTTTAATTCGAACAAAGGGGTGATGGGAAAAATGCAAACAGTATTATTTTATTAGTAATTATACAATATAAAATATATCACACCCCACTGAGAAAAGGGGGCAGATTGTTACTATCACTGGAATATCTTTTATATCATTGGAATATCTGTTATGGTCGGAATTTCAAATTTCGACCATAAACAGATGATTTGTTCGTTAATGTCATTAAATGTTTGTATTTCTATATTAGTTATCTGTAACGATATAAATTAAAACTACTAAGAATTTGAAAAATGCGAATTATAATATTTCAGTAGTACCAATCCAAATAAAACGGAAATCCTCTACCCTCAGATGACGTAATTATCCCATTTTAGCGCATTCCGAATCGTAGTATTTCATCAATACCAACCCAATTCAAGAAAAATCTTTTAATTTATCACTAAAGCTAATAAAAACGTTTGCTCTCTGCAAACGTATAGACAGACCACAAAGAGAAAGAACACATGATTCCGTTGTTTTTTTTTGGAAACGAGATTAAAAAGAAAGAGTTCGTGTTGTTTTTTTTATCTGTATCCATTTATGCCTCAGCAACCAAAAAAAAAGTTTGAAACCACTTCACCGTAAAGCAGTTTTAATTTTTCCTCTTTTGGCCTATATTTTTTTATTTGCAATATTAGATTGGTCGAAAGATGTCTAAATCACCCTGTTGGCTTTAATTTTGTCCAGAAACGCTCACTGCACCTTATGGGAAAACAAAGAAATTAAATTATATAAGTTTGGTTTCAACATCTGGCATATATAGCATCTGGAGCATGGTCACGAGGAAGGAACGAAAGCATCCGCGCACTTCTCACGCGATGTATTCTTCCGCAACTGTTGCCTGCGGTTAAGAAAGCTGAAATGGGTCTTGATATGAGACTAGTACAGTAAAGGGGGTTAAAGTGTAACACAACGCTCTGAGAAATAAATGGGTTGTTGATCATTTGAAGTTCTTCTGTGGAGCTAATTCTAGATCAGCAATTTCATATCTGTGTTGTTTTCTGCTGAGGTCCTGCCATCCTCTCAGACCTTCTACTATGGCATATAAACTGACAGGCTCCTGTCAGACCTCTGTGGCAAGCAGCTGCTTGAGGGGATATTTATTTATTTTATTTATGGTTGATTACAGAATTCAGAAAAAACATCTGGAGCGCGTACAACAACTGTACACGCTCCAGTTACCGTTCACAGCAAACTGGAGCGTGTGCAGTTACTGCACACGCTCCAGTTTGCTGTGAACGGTAACTGCACACGCTCAGTATTTCTGTGAGTGGGCCCACACGATACAGGTTTAGAAATTAGCGATCTGGCAACCTTCGTGTCAAAAAAAAGTATCCGAACACTATGGCCGAGTGGTTAGCGCGCTTGGCTACTGATCTAAGGGACCTGGGTTCGAGCCCCGGGTAAGGCATGGCTGTTTGTGTCGTTTTTCTGCTGAGGTCCTGCCATCCTCTCAGATCTCCTACTATGGCATATAAACTGACAGGCTCCTGTCAGACCTCTGTGGCAAGCAGCTGCTTGAGGGGATATTTTTTTAGCCGTCCCGTGGCCGAGTGGTTAGCACGCTTGGCTACTGATCTACGGGACCTGGGTTCGAGCCCCGGGTAAGGCATGGATGTATGTGTTGTTTTTCTGCTGAGGTCCTGCTATCCTCTCAGATCTTCTACTATGGCATATAAACTGACAGGCTCCTGTCAGACCTCTGTGGCAAGCAGCTGCTTGAGGGGGTATTTATTTATTTTTTTATTTTAATTGTAAAATATCTAACTATGTGTGTGTGTGTCTGGCAATCATAATTCATCGTGAAATCATGGTAGAGGCTTCAAATTTTCAGAAAGTGTTTCCGGTTATCGTTCGGATTGCTATGTCGAATTTCAGGTCGAAATTCAAAGTCGAATTTCTAATACCAAATTTTTATGATTAGTGTTATGATATGAACTTATTGGTAAATAAAATGCGCACAACATATCAGATACATCATTATTCAAAATGCAATGCAAGGAATAACCTCTAACATTTACAATAAATGGTCGTTGAATTTTGACGCCATGCCAGTTCATGTCATATGAATAAGAAAGAAATTTTGAATTGCTTTCTTAACTTCTAAAATTCGCTTTTTATGAAAAAAATGTGACTAAATATAATTTAAAAATCTCAATCAAATCTATTTAAATCTCGATTTTCAACAACATGCGTTCAATATTTAAAGAGTTATGGAAGCAGGAACATTTTGCAAGTTACTCGTTCTGCAAAAAAAATAACGTAATTTAGTGTAGCGGTTATTGCCCTCGTTTTAACTTCGTTTTTAATAATTTATTAGGGAAATTATATTTAAATTGTTGCTGTTAAACATTTCAAGTTCTGTAACTCTATAAATACTTAATTTCTTGAAAATAGAGATCAAATTACAGTTAGGTTGGGTTGTTTTACCTCTGAGCGGCACTTTTTTGCACACAATGGGCTAAATGGCCAGGTCACATGGACCCCGAAGGCTCAGAGAAGGTTGGGGGAGGGGACCCACTGGAACAGCTGTTGGGAGACAGATGGTAGCCTACCGTCAAGGCCATCCAGCGTGTTCGTTAACGTTGTTATTGTATTGATTTGTTTTACCTCTAAGCGGCATTTTTTGCACACCATGGGCTAAATGGCCAGGTCACCAGGACCCCAAAGGCTCAGAGAAGGTTGGGGGAGGGGACCCACTGCAACAGCTGTTGGGAAACAGATGGTAGCCTCCCGTCAAGGCCATCCAGCGTGTTTTTTAACGTACACAGGATATGGCTCTTCCGCACACGGGGCCACGGCTTAACGTCCCATCCGACGGACGGCGGACTTTCCAAGCCCATCGGTGTCCCCTACTAACCGTGGGCAGGACGGGGAACTACAAATTACGAGCCTGGCGCGCTACCGACTGAGCCACCCCCGCCCCATCAAATTACAGATAATAAAAGATAGATTTGACTGGATCTATAAATTATTTTGGGTTACATTTTTTCATAAATATTTTATTTTAGAACCAATAGCTCTTCGAAATTTCTCTCCCATTCACATAATTTAAGGACTCGGGGAATGTCATAGGCTATAAACAAATTACTCCCTATGCTTTCTTCCCCCATAAAAAAAAGGGGGGGGATATGTGTGAAATGAAAGCTTGTGACATGGAGAGCGTGACAGTTTAAAAATCCTCACACCCCTCCCCCTCTCCAAAAAAAAAAAGGAAGATGAAAATACGTGAAGAATTGTTGTACTCGGGGCCGGATGTAGAGGGAGCAAAAGAGCCATAGCATCCCCTCCCCCTCTCAGAATGCTAGTGAGGGTAAAAGAGGCAAAAGTTTTTTTCAACTTATTTATATTTAATGCATTTTTGAAGCAATTTTTTAAAGACCCATAAAATGGATGGCGAAATGTTATGCTGCAATGGAAATCGTCTGTTGGCGCCCTGTTCACATTTTCTGCCTTAATTGTTGTTTCTTACCCACCGCCAAACCCACTGGTGAAGTGATGAATGTTATCGGTCATAAAATATATCTGCCCCCCCCCCCCTTTATAATAAATATATCTTTCGAAGGCAACCGTTCACATTTACGAATTAGGTGTCAAATGAAAGCTAATATGAGGACTGTCATGCCCCCCAATTATTCTCCCCTCCTCCAAAAGGGAACGGAAATTTCGCGGAGGTCGACTTTAAAGAATTATATCTCCAATTAAAGCTTGTGATGTCTTTAATCTCGTGGGCTCCTTCAAAGGTGGCACCAAATAAAGGGAAAGAAAAATGCGGTCCTTGTTTATGAGTATTATGTTCGTGATTTGCTTACTCCACAAGATCTTTGAAAGGAGGAACAATTGCATTTCACAGGTGAATAAAGAAATTACAACCTAGATCGTGATGTCAATTATTTATGACTGAAAAATCCATGCGTCAAATGAACGTTTCTGAAGATAGGTTTTTTTAACAAGAAAAATGCAAATAAACGAAACTTGTCTTCCAATATGCACCAGAAAAAGCAAACAATAAACTTGAGACATCGATGGTTCTTCGTGTTCAATCTGTGTTCGGAGTTCAGTTTATTTGTGTTATGAGTGCAGTTTAATTTGCAAAAATGATATGAATAAAGTATCAGCTCTCTCGAATATAAGATACCCCGCTTTCAAAGAAAGGAATTTTTTTATATTATTTTTCGACTTTAACACCCTCTAACAGTGGAATTTTGAACTAGTAGATGATTGTGAAAATACAAATAGTAATATATTATTAGTATTTATAAAACACACACAAAAAAAACTTTTTCATTTACCATTCGAAATGAAAAGCTACGTTTTTTCATTCCCCCCCCCCCGGTGGTAATAGGGTGAATCATTATTGCTAATGTAAATCTGTTTACCATCATACTCTACCACCAAAATTTAAAATTCATAGCCTAAGTAGATCGTTTGTAATATTCGGTTAAAATTTTCCAACTTATTCCACCGTTAGAGGATGCTACAGTTTTTTATTTCCGACTTATGAAACAAAAATAATTTTTCATTTATCTCATATTAGAAAGTTTGTGCTTTTCCCTTCCGCCCACCCTACCCCGGGGATAATAAGGCAAATCATTGCCGGAAATGGAAAAAAATTCTGACCACTAAAATTTTGACTGTTTAGTGTAAATAGTTCGTTTGCAATATTTGATTAAATTTTCGGTATTTTTCAACATATTTCACCGTTAGAGGGTGTTGTTGTGACTTTTGTATAATTCTGAAAATGTTAATCGTAATATTTCATCCATACTTATCCAACCCCCCCCCCCCCAAAAAAAAAAAATTTTTTTTTTATTTATCTCTAAAAACAAAAAAGTTGAATGCCTACAGATGACAAAGTAAAAACATTAACTTCCATTTAAAAAAAGAAATAGAATATTACTAGATTTGATAAAAAATCTTTATTTCTATCCATACGGTTGCATATATTGATATTTTCCAAATAAAGTAACTACTGAACTTCATGTCGTACTATTTTCCAGAAAATGGCAACGGAAGAAAAGCTTTGACCCGAAGTGACACCACAACTTAGAAATGTAGAGCAAAACAAATAATAATCTATATATCAAAGAAACTGGCAATCAATATTGAGTTCGGTATTTGTCTTTTGGCCATTTAATCTCATCTACAGAACTGGCAACACTGCTGGCGTCAAATTCCAACAACAGCGTCATTTGTTTTGTGTTCCCAATTCACTTTCAGTTTAGAATAAAGAAGGTATGGTCGTACGCGGACAGAATTAAATCAGTTGTTCGCTGAAGAATCCAAAGCTGAACTATTCGTTTCAAAGTGATATAAATAGCGGAAAGAAAGGTCTCCCAATCATTAGTTCGGCCGATTAGTTTGTGTATCTGTCGCAAGCATATTTAGAAGTCTTGGTGTGTGATTCTAGAGTATCTATCAGCGTGACCTGGAACCGAACCATTTTTTATTTCATCTCAAAAACCAAGATCAGTGAGGTGGAAATTTCTTTTTCAAAGCTCGCGGGAGCCGAACGAGATTTAGGAAGTGGGTCAGATCGAATCACCTGAGCCTGTTTGGTAAACAGATACACAAACGGTGGTGTAATTGGTGTCAGACTCAGTCTTATGCAATTCTATAAATGAATTGTTTTTGTGAAAGGCTGGATTTACATCTTCGTTTATGAGATTGCACCTATCCGCAAAATACGATTTAGAACATGAAAATTATTCATTCTCGTTACTTGAAAGAAGGGATGCAAAAACAGTGATGCAATTAGTGTTTCAGGCTGCTCAGTTCTATAGTTGTTTAGTGTTTGTGCATTTTGTTTCCGGGCTGCGAGATTTAGGAATATTTCATGAACACAATTACGTTCCATTGGTTTGAACATCTGGTCATTCCTCCCATGAGTTTGCCTTCTGCATAGACTACAAACACTTAACCTTGCATTATTTGTATTCTGAAGCGGACATTTGATGTAAGGCATGGATAAAAGCAGAAACGAGACAACTGCCAAAACCAATTTTTAATCTAACAATCCATTGTCTACCTTATTTTTCAGGCTATCAACGCTTCATACAGCTAGGGGTTTAAAAATTTAATTTTCTCGAACAAAGTTTCCAAAACCTTTCTGGTTTTAGGATTTCTTTACATTTCTTTATTTTGAGAATTTCATGGAACCCCATATAAAGAATTACGTGTAGAAGACAATTAAAAAATAAATAAATTATCCTTCAAGCAGCTGCTTGCCATAAAGTTGTCACAGGAGTCTGTGAGTATAACAACACACCACTGCTAACTTGTTTCATGCGAAATTCATGTCATGAACGAAGCATCTACATCTGCTCCTAAAAGTTATTAACTTCTAGAAAAGTTATTGTGCTATTTTTCTTTAACATAAATTATTCTTTAAGATGTTTATGAATTATATACTCTGCTAGAAAATTTCGATGTTATGTCAATGGGAATCTAATTTCGAAGCTCTATAATTTCTATGAGAATACTGAAATCTTCATTTTCAACATTATTCGTTCAGTATTCAAAGGGTTATAGAAGTTTGACATTTAACAACAATATGATATTGTTTCACAAAAATCCTTCAAAATTGTCTAATATCGGAATAATCATTGAGAAAACTTATAAAAGGTATATTTATTTTATTAAATGGTTCGAAATATTACTTATGATTTAAATTTTCAGAAGTTTCAATTAATTTCTAAGGTAAATTCTTATGATGCATTACTGTTGTAAAATATTCAAACTTCGATAATTTTAAATAGAGATTTAAATAGATTCGATTACGATCTTTATCTTCAGTCACAGTTTTTCAATCAAATGCACATTTTTAGAAGTCAGAAACGAAAAAATTTAATGTGTCAAAGGATATTTCGATTTGGCTTTATCTAAGCGAGATGAATTTATTTCAATAATTCTGGTTGACTGTGTGTTTGCAAACCACCACACGGTTAGGCCACGCAACGAACCGTAGAGAAATTAAATGACAATTGTGAAGATGCAGTCATGCACAAAAGACGTAGTTTTTCCTTAAAACAAAAACGTTTCTCAAAATGGCAACATTTGGATGACCCGGTAAAAAAAATCTTGTTTTTGCACTGAAAGTAAATTCAAATCTGAATTCATATTTGGCACGAGATCGCAGAGAATTACCCTATTTTACGTATGCAAATGCTTTCAGGTAAAGGATTCGAATTATTTGGTTCAATGGTTAAATTTTGAGGTACTGAATAGTAAAAGTATATGTATATGAGGAAATCTTGAATGGTAATATAGAGTACGTTACTAAGGATACGGTTTAGGAATTTGAGCAATGACGTGGGTTATTTCTTGAAATTTATTATTGCATTTGCTGAAAATGAACAGTAGCCGTGACCCAAAGGTTGAACGTGGATTTATTTATGAGATATTGTATCCGAAAATAAAATAGGTGATCAATCGTATAGGTGGGCGGGGGTGGCTCAGTCGGTAGTAGCCCACCAGGCTCGTAATCTGTAGTTCCCAAGTTCGAGTTCCAACTGGGTCAGCGTTGAGATTTATCTCCGCAAAACTCCCCGCCCTTCCCAGTGTCAGTAGGGGACACCGATGGGCTTGGAAACACCACCGTCCTTCGGATGGAACGTTAAGCAGTGGACACTGGATGGCCTTGACGGGAGGCTACCATCTGTCTCCCAACAGCTGTTCCAGTGGGTCCTTTCCCCCAACCTTCTCTGAGGCTTCGGGGTCCTTGTGACTTGGCCATTTGGTCCATGGTGTGCAAAAAAGTGCTACTAAGAGGTAAAACAACCCATCCTAGGAGAGCCATATCCTGTGAATATTAAAGAACACACTGGATGGCCTTGACGGGAGTCTACCATCTGTCTCCCAACAGCTGTTCAAGTGGGTCCCCTCCCCCCAACCTTCTCTGAGCCTTCGGGGTCCATGTGACCTGGCCATTTAGTCCATGGTGTGCAAAAAAGTGCCGCTCAGAGGTAAAACAACCCAACCCAACAACCCAGTAGTTTAGGTTGGAATTATTTACTTCTGAACGGCACTTTTTTTTGCACATATTGTTCTAAATGGCCAGATCACAAGGCCCCCGAAGGCTCAGAGAAGATTGAGGGAGGGTACCCACTGGAACTACTGTTGGAAGATAAATGGTAGCCTCCCGTCAAGGTCATCCAGTGTGTTCTTTAATGTGTACAAGGTATGGCTCTCCCGCACACGTATCACGGCTTAACGTTCCATCCGACGGACGGCGGCCTTTCCAAGCCCATCGATGTCCCCTACTGACCGTGGGCAGGGCGGGGAATTTTGCGGAGATAAATCTCAACGCTGACCCAGCTGGGACTCGAACCTGGGAACTACAGATTACGAGCCTGGCGCGCTACCGACTGAGCCAACATCCACCAATATTGCAATGGAGATAGCAATAATTGCGTGTCCCGGAGTTTGTCCTAAATTGATGCAGAAATAAAAGGAACCGAACATCTCATTTGTAATAATTTGTTGACAAAACGTTATTTTGACATTGTCATCCCATGAGATGGCAACACTAATCTCTCTGATTGTCCCTTAAATTCCTTAACAATTCTTTTTAGCAAACGATAAAGAAGGGAGGTGACGCATTTCCGGCTTTAGCAGACGCCTCTTTCCTGCGTTGTCATGGACACAGCTCTCACTCAATTCTCCTTACGTCGCAATAAAAGAGTTCTGTTTTGGGGACCGCACCTTTGTTTACTGTCAAGGCCCGTCTGCCTGTACGACACCATTTGCAATTGTAATTGGCGATTCCCGCCACAATGATTGTTTATGGAAGGTTGAAAGGGATTTAGAAACAGACAGCAGAGATTTGTTATCTTCATAATACGGTCGTTTTTTATGTAAGGCATTGCTCAATCACCCACGTGTTCTCCTTCATCAAATGAGCACTCCAATGATTGGGTATACAGTCGCTCAAAAGAATACTCGAACACCATGGTTGATTACAGAATTGAGGAAAAAAATCTGGCAGCGATTTTTTTAGAAATTAGTGATCTGGCAACCTTCGTGTCACGTGATTACAGAATTCAGGAAAAATATATGGAGCGTGTACAGCAACTGCACACGCTCAATATTTCTGTGAGTGAGCCCACACGATCCAGGTCTTTGTGAGCTCACACGATCCAATGTGCTGTGAACATTAACCGCAACCGCTCCATTTGCTGTGAATGGTAACTGCACACGCTCCATATTCATTGCATTATATATGTTTAAAAAGTATCCGAACACCATGGTTGATTACAGAATTCAGAAAAAATATCTGGCAACTTTTTTTAGAAATTAGTGATCTGGCAACCTTCATGTCACGTGACACGGTTTTCCATTCAAAAATTAAAAAAAATAAATTGAATCCATATGAAGTCTAATAATAGGCTACCTTTTAAACTGTGTAACGCAGTCCGTTGCCAGATCGTCAAAGGATATTATAAGTCTAATTTTATTTTACAAGGTTATGAAAAGATTAGTTTTCGTTGAATGGCAACTACACCGTCACAGTAAACCATCGAGGCAGTCAAAATGATTTATAATAATGATTTAATTTTATATAATTTAAATTTATATAATATATATACCGTAATATCGATGCAGTTGCTATGCATGTCTGACAGGAGCCTGTCAGTTTATACGTCATAAGATCTGTGAGGATGGCGGGACCTCAGCAGAGAAACAACACGAACATTCATGCTTACCCAGGGTTCGAACCCAGATCCCTTTGATTACTAGCCAAGCACGTTAACCACGCGGTCACGGGACAACTTTACCATTATTTAAACATGCTCAAATAATATTTAGTGCCATATTTCCCTGCTACATCTGCCTCACATAAAAGATGCATTGAATATGAATCATGATGTAGACCAAACTGGATTATAATTGTCATTCTTCAGATCAGCGATACCCTTTACTCGTTAAGTAATACTTTGGATGGCTTAAACGAGAGGATGCAATTGTTTCCTAAAAGCCGTACAGTGGATCCCCTTTCGGGAGGAATGGCGGTGACTCAGTCGCTCGCTTGCAGTTCCCAGGTTCGAGTCCCAGCTGGGTTAGTGCTGAGATTTATCTCCGCAAAATTCCCCGTCCTGTAAACGATTAGTAGGAGACACCTATTCACCGATGGGCTTGAAAATGCCGCCATCCGTCGGATGGGCCGTTAAGCCGTGGCTCCGTGTGCGGGAGAGCCATACACTCTCCACGTTAAAGAACACATGGATGGCTTTCACGGGAGGCTGCCCTCTGTCTCCCAACAGCTGCTCCAGTGGGTCCCCTCCCCCAACCTTCTCTGAGCCTTCAAGGTCCTTGTGACCTGGCCATTTGTGTACAAAAGATGGATGGCCTTGACGGGAGACTACCATCTGTCTGTCAACAGCTGCTCCAGTGGGTCCCCTCCCCCAACCTTCTCTGAGCCTTCGGGGTCCATGTAACCTGGCCATTTAGCCATTTGTGTGCAAAAGATGGATGGGTTGGGTTGTTTCGCCTCTGAGCGGCACTTTTTTGCACACCATGGGCTAAATGGCCAGGTCACATGGACCCCGAAGGCTCAGAGAAGGTTGGGGGAGGGGACCCACTGGAACAGCTGTTGGGAGACAGATGGTAGCCTCACGTCAAGGCCATCCAGCGTGTTCTTTAACGTGCACAGGGTACGACTCTCCCGCACACGGGGCCACGGCTTAACGTCCCATCCGACGGACGGCGGCCTTTCTAAGCCCATCGGTGTCCCCTACTGACTGTGGGCAGGGTGGGGAATTTTGCGGAGGTAAATCTCAACGCTGACCCAGCTGGGAACTACAGATTACGAGTCTGGCGCGCTACCGACTGAGCCACTCCCGCCCCAAAAAAGATGGATGGCCTCGACGGGAGGCTACCATCTGTCTCTCAACAGCTGCTCCAGTGGGTCCCCTCCCCCAACCTTCGGGGTCCTTGTGACCTGGCCATTTGTGTGCAAAAGATGGATGGCCTTGACGGGAGGCTACCATCTGTCTCTCAATAGCTGTTCCAGTGGGTCCCCTCCTCCAATCTTCTCTGAGCCTTCGGGGTCCTTGTAACCTGGCCATTTAGCCATTTGTGTGCAAAAGATGGATGGCCTTGACGGGAGGCTACCATCTGTCTCTCAACAGCTGCTCCAGAGGGTTCCCTCCCTCAACCTTCGGGGTCCTTGTGACCTGGCCATTTGTGTGCAAAAGATGGATGGCCTCGACGGGAGGCTACCATCTGTCTCTCAACAGCTGTTCCAGTAGGTCCCCTCCTCCAATCTTCTCTGAGCCTTCGGGGTTCTTGTGACCTGGCCATTTAGCCATTTGTGTGCAAAAGATGGATGGCCTTGGCGGGAGGCTTCCATCTGTCTCTCAACAGCTGCTCCAGTGGGTCCCCTCCCCCAACCTTCGGGGTCCTTGTGACCTGGCCATTTGTGTGCAAAAGATGGATGGCCTTGATGGGAGGGTACCATCTGTCTCCCAACAGCTGCTCCAGTGGATCCCCTCCCCCAACCTTCTTTGAGCCTTCGGGGTCCTTGTGACCTGGCCATTTTTGTGCAAAAGATGGATGGCCTTGACGGGAGGCTACCATCTGTCTCTCAACAGCTGTTTCAGTGGGTCCCCTCACCCAAGCTTCGGGGTCCTTGTGACCTGGCCATTTGTGTGCAAAAGATCGATGGCCTCGACGGGAAGCTACCATCTGTCTCCCAACAGCTGCTCCAGTGGGTCCCGTCCCCCAACCTTCGGGATCCTTGTGACCTGGCCATTTGTGTGCAAAAGATGGATGGCCTTGACGGGAGGCTACCATCTGTCTCTCAACAGCTGTTCCAGTGGGTCCCCTCCCCCAACCTTCTCTGAGCCTTCGGGGTTCTTGTGACCTGGCAATTTAACCCATTGGTAAAACAACTCAACTGATCAGTAAAACTAGAAGAATAAAATATCTTCTGTCGCAAAAATGGAATGCCCCTTTTCAAAGAGAATTTTCAATTTCATAGCGCCCTTTAATGGTGTAAATTTCAACTAATGGACGACGGAAAAATTGCAAATAGTCATGTTTTATTGGTGCCTGCGAAACACAAAAATAATCTATCATTTATTTCTGAAAAGAGAACAGTAGCGCCCCTTCGATATAGGGACCGAGAGAGCGAACCATTGCTGCCAATATAATCCTCTTAACCATCACAGTCTACCATAAAATTAAAAAAAAATTAAGTGTATTGGTTGCAAATTCGTTTTAAAATTTTTCGACATCCAAATTTTTCCATCCCTAGAGTTTTTTTTAACGTTATTGTGAAATTTGTAAACTGCGACGACTAATATTTCGCAAATACCTATCGATTCGAAAAAATGTTCTTCCTTCCGTCTGTAAAAAGGGTTCTGTTTTCCTTCACCTTGAGAGATAAAAGGTCAAATCGTTGGGGTCAAATGTAAACTTTCGACCTTTGCTGTGTACCATTAAAATTTCGCATTTTCGGCATAAACAGATCATTTGTGAAAGACATTCAAATGGTTCGAATTCAGAACTTTTCCACTGGTAGAGAGCGTTGTAATCTCTATTGGGTTAGTCAGAAAATCGAATTCCAACAATATTAGTTTAAAATTTTATAATTTAAAACTATTTCCACCGTTAGAGAGCGCAGTTAAAACTTTTTGGAGATTCGGAAGAAATTAAGTTTAACTTTCTATTTTTGTCGTCTGTCCATTAACGGGACAAACGACTTTTTTGAAAAGAAGCCAAAATTTTAATTTGCAAACATTTTCGGGAAAGAAATGAAAAAAAAAAGTTTCAGACTCTAATATTGCTCAGAGCATTTACATTAAAAATAATTCGAACTTTTACACGAGCTGCAAATTTCAATTTTATAGTTTTTATGCTTTAAATTTATGGAATTTTTAAATTTTCAACAGTTCGTGCATTTGGGTTCTGGGTTCTGATTTATTGAACAATGAAACATAAATTAAATAGTGTACAGTTTTGTTTTTTTAATTAAAATATGCCCCCTGTCGGTAAAGTTGGAATTAAAAAATACGCTTTTAGAAATTTAGTTCTATTTTTCATAAAGATTTCGAAATTTCATATTTATTAAGCAGTTTAGAAACAACCAGATAATGACTATGTGAAATGAAGCAATAAAAGTTTTAATAAAAAATATTAAAGTTTAACTAGTTAATTTCGTTCTTAGTGGAAGTACAGTCGCTCAAAAAAATATCCGAACACTATGGTTGATTACAGAATTCAGAAAAAATATCTGGCAACGATTTTTTTTTTAGAAATTAGTGATCTGGCAACCTTCGTGTCACGTGAAGGTTGCCAGATCACTAATTTCGAAAAAAATCGTTGCCAGATCACTAATTTTACAATGTATTATGGCAAAAAATATCGTTGGGTTGGGTTGTTTTACCTCTGAGCGGCACTTTTTTGCACACCATGGGCTAAATGGCCAGGTCACATGGACCCCGAAGGCTCAGAGAAGGTTGGGGGAGGGGACTCACTGGAACAGCTGTTGGGAGACAGATGGTAGCCTCCTGTCAAGGCCATCCAGCGTGTTCTTTAACATGTACAAGGTATGGCTATCCCTCACATGGGGCCACGGCTTAACGTACTATCCGACGGACTTTCCAAGCCCATCGGTGTCCCCTACTGACCGTGGGCAGGGGGGGGGGGGAATTATGGGGAGATAAATCTCAACGCTGACCCAGCTGGGACTCGAACCTGGGAACTACAGATTAAGAGCCTGGCGCGCTACCGACAGAGCCACCCCCACCCCCAAAAAATATCGTAAATACAACCAAAGAAATATGGTAATTTTAAATTTGTTTCTGTTCTCTTGTTAAAAAAAAATAAATAAATACCCTCTCAAGCACACATCCATGCCAACACACACATCCATGCCTTAACTGGGACTCGAACCCAGGTCACTTATCTGAAAATCTATTTGCAACTTAAGGTTGACTGCTGCATGCGAAATGGATCTTACATAAAATTTACAATTATAGCACAAGATACAGTAACTCTATTAATCTCGTTGAATTCTTACCTAAGAAAACTGCGACTAAAAACATTATATTTACCTTGCGCCTAAATTATTTAATTTTTTGCCAAACAATATTAAAATGGAAGAAAAATTACATAACTTTGCTTCAAATCTTCGTAAATGGCTATTAGATATCGATAACATTGAGAATTATGTTTTGTAATAAATTTCATAATTTTTTAATCATTTATCAATTTTTTTGTTTCGATTTGTTCAAATTATTTCATTATTCGATTATTTTATAAATGCTTAAAACGTTTATTGACTATTGTTGCCAAAATCATATAAATGAAATATGATAAAATTCCACAGACGAGTTATAAACTGTTGTGGATTTCTATAAGATTCAATTGAAATATCTGTGCCCACTGGGCTGGACCAATGTAATCGGATGTATTATGTGGTAAATAAATGTTACGTTAAAAAAAATGTTATATCTCAACCAATCACAACTTTCTTTAAGATACACGGAAATTATCGCCTACTTGCTCTCAAATGAAGCGATATATCTGATTAGCACTGAAGTCGCCATGAAGGTGTTTTTGCATGGCTGTTAAGGAAACGACTTCGATCCTTAGCAATCCTTGCCTCGTTTCAGGAAAATCCCCCAACTCTCCTCTCTCCCTCGCCTTCATCAGTCCCGACAACAACAATTTCATTTCTACATTCAAAAATCACATAATCGTCCCACAGTTCTGGAGACCTTATTCTTCAGAGTTCTTTTTGCAAGTGCTAATAATAATCTTTATTCATATTAGTCATAAAAAAAAATACCCCCTCAAGCAGCTGCTTGCCACAGAGGTCTGACAGGAGCTTGTCAGTTTATATGCCATAGTAGAAGATCTGAGAGGATGGCAGGACCTCAGCAGAAAAACGACACATACATCCATGCCTTACTGGGGACTCGAACCCAGGTCCCTTGGATCAATACAAGAGTTTAAACAAATGACCCGCAAAGCATCTGCTTATCTGCAGATGCTTTGCGGGTCATTTACGTGCACTATCAATACGTGTACTAATTATTATTTTTTATTTTTATGGCTCATTGTGCGGGAGAGCCATTTCCTGTGCACATTAAAGAACACGCTGGATGGCCTTGACGGGAGGCTACCATCCGTCTCCCAACAGCTGTTCCAGTGAGTTTCCTCTCCCTTCTCTAAGCCTTCGGGGTCCTTGTGACCTGGTCACTTAGCCCATTCTATGCAGAAAAAGTGCTTCTCATGGGTAAAACCAACTCTAGAACCCTTCTTTGTCCTTTGCGTTGCAAAATCATGAAACTAAGGAATCAGGAAACCCAAGTATTGCAGCTGTGTTGCCACCGGAAAACAGAATTCGTAATGTCGATGACTTGCAAAGGGAAGACGATTGGGAAGGAAACGTCACTTCCGAAACAACTGTCAGGAAGGAATTCGAAATGGAAATAAAGAGAGCATGTTCTAATTAAAAAAAAATTGGAAGTGTGCTACAATTCATATTGTATCTAGTTAATTTGGCTCCCATTTTAAGACGTTGGGTTGGGTTGGGTTGTTTTACCTCTGAGCGGCACTTTTTTGCACACCATGGGCTAAATGGCCAGGCCACAAGGACCCCGAAGGCTCAGAGAAGGTTGGGGGAGGGGACCCACTGGAACAGCTGTTGGGAGACAGATGGTAGCCTCCCGTCAAGGCCATCCAGCGTGTTCTTTAACGTGCACAGGGTATGGCTCTCCCGCACACGGGGCCGCGGCTTAACGTCCCATCCGGCGGACGGCGGCCTTTCCAAGCCCATCGGTGTCCCCTACTGACCGTGGGAAGGGCGGGGAATTTTGCGGAGATAAATCTCAACGCTGACCCAGCTGGGACTCGAACCTGGGAACTACAGATTACGAGACTGGCGCGCTACCGACTGAGCCACCCCCGCCCCCATTTTAAGACGTCATTTGCTAGAATCTCTCCACAGTTTTTTCGTCTAGTGTTGGGAGATGTGGCCATCTCCAATAAATATTTGAAATTAACAGAATTTTTATTTAATTTATATTATTTGAGGTTCAAAACGTAATATATTTGCATTTCAAAGCCAGATCTAGAAGGCAAAGATGGAATCTCCTTTTAGAATGTTAGTAATAGAGATAAAAAAACGCTATCGAAAATTAAGACGGAAGTCAGTGCTGACCACTGCTTCAGTTAAGAGCTCAAACAGCCAGAGCAACCCAGGACTCGAACCCGGATCTCCGGCAGTACCAGAACGACTCATTTATTTGCTAGTTTACGTTTGCCGAAACGGTTTTCCCGCCATACCTTCCGAAGCAGTTGACCGTTGCCACGAGTTATCTGTCAAATGAATGCTTCTGAAGTGCGGAGTGGCCCAGGATATTCAAAATTCAATTCCCGTCTTCTCTTCCCCCTGAAAAAGAGGGAATGTCAGAATCATCCTTCTACTAAATCTTCCCGATGTGAGAGCCCACATTTACAAGTTAGGTGCCAAATGAAAGCTTGTCATACGGGCTCTTGTGGGTTATCTGCAATTATGACCCAAATCTTTCTCCATAGAACCTTCCCCCCAAAAAAGTTCAGAAATTTCACGGGGTCGATTCTTAACGAGTTTTGTCTCAAATTAAAGCTTGTGACGACTGCAATGCCATTGGCTATCCCAAATCCCACCCAAACTAACTCTCCTTAGGATCGAACTATACGAGTCAAAAATACATATCGAAGATGGGTGTTTACGGCGGAGGATTAATATAATGGCTGTGGGCAACACTTTTAGAGTGGCAAAATATTTAGAAGTAGCAGATTTACCCGGGATTGTTCGGGTCTGAAACTGTCTAAAGATATAGCAGATGGCACTCTACAATTCGCAAGTTTCATATCATATAAAAATCGCCCACCCCAATTTTGGTGGACCCCACCGGGTTCGCACATAGCCTATATTTTCCCCCTGGGTGAAGGAACGTTCATGCAGAGCTTCGTGTCTTAGTTTTTCTGGGGGTTGAGTGCATCAGCGGACAGACAAACAAACTTTCTTCTTTACATTCGATTTTGAATGATTTTGATGAAGCAATGAGAAATTTTAAGGTGATGAAAGTTTAAGCCCCTTTCCACATGAATCAGTTTTATCTGTATAAGATACCCAATATTATTCACCTATTCTGCGACCATATAAAAAGACTAGCTTCAAAACTCTACAACCCCTCATAATTTACTTCATATTTTTCAACCATGCAAAAAATATTAACTATATGTTTGTAAATCTTGAGTAAAATTGTCGACGTAATTTAAAAAAACAATTAAAAATAACAAGGAGAAAAATATTTTGTTTCTTATATCGCTTATATCTTTTTCCCCTTCTCATAAGAAAAAAAAATTGGTTTTATTTCTGACAATGGCTTGCAATCATCTGGTTCCTCGCTCACCAAAATTGTCCCTGTCTATTAGTTAACTTGACAATGAAGATTATTTTTATATTAGTTGGAACCAAAAAATTATTAATCTTCAACTGAATGTTTTAATTCACAGTTAAAAATAAGAATCAAAAATGTAAAAAATATCTATCTTCCTAAAGTGCCCTAAAAAGTAGAAAATAAACCTAAAGCATATCGATGGGGCAATCACCTGAGTTCGTCTTCACTTCAAAGGAAGAGAGGGCGCCGGCAATCTTGTCGAGTAAATCGACGCCCTATCATCTTCCTTTGAAGTGAAAGCGAATTCAGTGACTGATTGCACCAGCGATCTTCGATTGATCTGCTTTTGATTTTTTTTTAAAATTAACTTCTTGGATGAAGAGCGCTACCTGTTCAGAAGAAACCATTGGGCTATGCTTGGGATGATGGATCATTATTGAATTGTGTGCGGAAATTTCTAATGTACTTGAATGTCCGATTTGGTTTAAAAAAAAAAAACCAACTTAAGCTTTCTGTAATAAATTATCACAGGAAAAGTCCTGTAGATTTGAAAAAAAATTAGTTGTCCTGACTGGGATTCAAACCAAAGTCTCCAGCTTTCTGCCACGGACTCTCCATTTTAAAATCCGATGCGTTTGCACGACACTAGCGCCATCTACAGGGTTACAGAAAAAATAAAAAATGTTCTAGGACGGGATGCTTTTGTTCAACAATCCTTCTCTTTCTGACCACTTTGTAAAAGGGGCCTTGCCCCCTTTATCTGGTAGGAATGCTTTTGAGAGGCCCTTTTTTTTCCACACGGTGGATTAATTGGCCAGGCCACAAGGACTCAGAGAAGACTGGGGATGAGGATGTAAACCTCTCGTCAAGGCCTTTCACGGGGCCAGTCTCGAAATCTACGGTTCCGAGGTTCGATTCCCACCTTAGCCAGCGTTGAGATTTATCTCCGCTAAACCCCCACTTTGCACTCGGCCAGAAAGGGGTCAGCGATGAACTTATAAAGGCCACCGTCCATCGGATGAGACATTCATCCGTGGTTCTGTGCAAGAGCTCCATACTCTGTAGATATTAAAAAACATTCTGGATGGCCTTGAATAGTTTCCATCTGTCTCCTAATAGTGTCCAATGGGTCCCCTTTCCCCAACTTTCTCTGACCCTTAGGGTCCTTGTGACCTGGCCATTGTATGCAAAAAAAGTGTCGCTCAAAGGTAAAACAACCCTACACAACTAATCTTTCATACAGATCTGTTTTATAGTGTGATATACTCGCATTATTCTATCATACCTCTATGACAAGATGGCTGCCTACAAAGTAATTTATTTTTATGGAATAGTGTAATAGCTAAATCCGAAATGACTTCCCTTGGCACATTAATTGCAAAACCTCACAGTTTATTACTTTGTTATTTATAATTGTCTCATCTGGCAACATTCGTTAGAATTATTTGATTGCACTTGCTGCTGTATTATTATCGTTTAAGATTTAAGTATTAAAATATTGAACGAATTCAAATCGCTCTTAATGATTTTCTGACAGCTTCAATCATATACTAAATAACGAAATCATGTCAAAATTAGCAGTTAATAATGCTCTTACATGAAGTCAAGTTCGTCACTTATTGAGTTTTAAATGGTTGTCATAGAAACGAATGGCTCGCGTTGCAGCGACGGTTGCCAGAACTCAATCATTTCTGCTCGTCCAAAACAATCGCAAATTTCTGGCTTCCTGTCTAGACAGCAAAATTACGGAAACAAATTAATGAAACAATATAAGTTGTTTACAGATACACTGTATGCTTTGAAATTTCTGCTGAATTAAAAACAGCCTTACGTTATTTTTCTTCGTCAGTCCTATCTGCGTTTTAGGTGAAGTGGATTTTGGTATAAAATTCATCAGAATGGAAGGAAATGAAAAAACAAATGTTTTACCTCTGAGCAGTTGGTGGTGGGGACTCCGTCGGAAGCGTGACAGGCTCGTAATTTACAGTTCCAAGGTTCGAGTCCCATATAATTTTGGCTAAACTCCCACCCTGCCTTCGATAGAGGGGACAGCAATGGGCTTGGAAAGGCAGCCGCCCATCAGATGGAGCGTCTATCCGTGGATCGTTTTCAGGAGATCCAAACACAGCACGTTAAATAATACGCTGGATGGCCTTGACATGAGGCTACCATACCTCCCATTAGTTGTCCAGTGGGTTCCCTTCCCGTCTTCTCTGACCTTCCCATTATGTTTAAAAAAGTGTCGCTCAGTGGCACTTTACACTTCGGGTTAAAAAAAATTGTTTCATTTGCAACAGAGAGAAAAACTATTTTGTCATATTAGAGAATCTCCATGTTCTGTCAATGGGAATCCAAATTCAAAGCTCTATAACTTCTAAAATATTCATTTAAAAGGAAAATGCGACTGAAGATAAAGATATCAATCAAATCTCGATTTTCAATAATATTCGTTTAGTATTTAAAGAGTTATGGAAGCTGAAATTTTTAACAACACTAACGTTCGGAAATAATTTGCCTCAGAAATTCCAGTGTCGAGCCTGAAAAACTGGTTTACATCCAGAGGCCAAATTTAACTTTAGAACTTTTTTGCCAAATAATTAGTGAAAGGAATTATGGCATGTTATATGCCAAATTAATCAACATTTAATTCTGGATTTTCTGAAAATAAAATATTTAACAAAAAAGACCATGTTTCATTTTAATAGGACTTTTTGAGTCATGTAGTAAGAAAATGCATCTGGCAACACAAATAAAAATTTATAAAAAAAAAAGCTAATCGACAGAAATGATTATAATGCACATGAATAGAAAGGCTATTTCTATATAACAAAAAAAAATTCTTTTTTAAACATTTCTTCCATTTTGAAATTTTTTTCTCCATACTATACTTTGAGAAAAAGTCCAGGCTTGTTGAAATCCAATAAACAAGTCATTTATTAAAAATATTCAAAATGTAACTTATCAACAGAAATAGCTCATGTTATATACCAAATTAAAAAGAATTCTGAATTTTATTGTAGTAAAAAATTTGAACTCTGTAGTAACATATGAATTTTAATAACAATTTTTACAGTGATATACCAAAAAAAAGTTACACATTTTGTAATTACTTGCAAAATCTTCCATTTTTAAAAAGTTGGGTTGTTTTACCTCTGAGCGGCACTTTTTTGCACACCATGGGCTAAATGGCCAGGTCACAAAGACCCCGAAGGCTCAGAGAAGGTTGGGGGAGTGGACCCACTACAACAGCTGTTGGGAAACAGATGGTAGCCTCCCCCGTCAAGGCCATCCAGCGTGTTCTTTAACGTGCGCAGGGTATGGCTCTCCCATACACTGGGCCACGGCTTAACGTCCCATCCGACGGACGGCGACCTTTCCAAGCCCACCGGTGTCCCCTACTGACCGTGGGCAGGACGGGGAATTTTGCTGAGATAAATCTGAACGCTGACCCAGCTGGGACTCGAACCTGGGAACTACAGATTACGAGGCTGGCGCGCTAACGACTGAGCCACCCCCGCCCCTTTTTAAAAGTAGTTCTTTGTTAATTATCAGGAGATTTTAAAGACTAAGGAAAAATTTGTTTATAATAGTTCAAATCAAACTTCTGAACTTAAATTAGGGGATTGCTTCAGCACAAGTAATGTTAACAAAGAAATTGGCAATACCTTATATAACTTCTAAGAAATGGCAAACAGATGGCTTTAAAAATTATTTATCTCATAGTTTAATAAAATATGCATCAAATGAAAAAAGAAAATATTATTTATCAAGCTTAAATTACATATTTCTATATTTATTAAAAAATTTTAAAATGGTAATTTTTTTTAAAAAATCGTTTTCTTTTATTGTACTAAAAACTGATATATACGTTCTAGACACTGGAAGGGTTAAAACCTAAAAAATAAGAATTGTTTCAAACAATTCAAATAAATATACATTTCGGAAGCCTGCGTAATTATTTTAATTAGATAATTATGAATGATTTTTAAAAACCAAGATAATTTATTTTTAAATATTCTAGCTTCCATAACTGTTCAAATACTGAACGAATATTGTTGAAAATCAAGATTTAAATGGTAACCTTACCTTGGCTTTACTGTAACACCCTGCATGAAATAAATTATTAATAGATTCGATTACGATCTTTATCTTCAGTCACATTTTCCCCTTAAATGAATATTTTAGAAGATACCAGAGCTTCGAAGTTAGGTTCCCATTAACCCCACATTGGGGTAGTATAATTTTTTTTACTACTTTTTACTTGCGACATATAGGACAGAGAAGAATCCTGGAAGCTACTCCTAGCTTAATAAGGCCTTCTCATACAAGGACATGCCATACTAAGACCGAAGTCACTGCTGACCACTGCCTTAGTTAGAGCTAACACAACACAAAATTTTCGTACCATCGTTAGTTTTTAACTACACAACATTTCGTACCATCGTTAGTTTTTTTACTCTACAGGGCATAAAACCAAAAAACCTTACGATTAACTGATATCCTTAGAAGTTTTCGAATATTCTTGGGATAACATTATCTTCGTAATAGCTGAACTTCTGATTCCGGTTTCATTCGTCCATTCTGAGATGTTTCTCACAACAAAGCTAGGACGGGCGATGTCAGGTATGTGGACTTGGACCCACCTGGAGTTTGTATTTTGGCTTCGCGTGTGGCTCACTTTCCGAAAATAGTCTCTCTCTGGTCAGAAGCCACGCCTCCCGCAAAGATCCTCATTCCCTGCCGGCACTCTCCAATTACAGAGCTATGTTGAGAAGCACGCAACGAGTCACTGGCAAACAGATCGCGTTGCTTTCTTTATGCATGCGAAGGAAAAATGACTCCGGTTAATCGTTTGATAACGGTTGTTGGGTTGTTTTACCTCTGGGAGGCACTTTTTTTAAACAGAATGGACTGTATACTTCTGGTCACAATGTCCCCAATATCTCAGAGAAGGTTGGTGGAAAGGAGGCCCACTGGACACTTGTTAGAAGACAGATGGTAGCCTCGCGTCAAAGTTGCCCAGTATGTTTTTAACGGCACAGAGTTGGATTGTTTTACTTCTGAGTGGAAATTTTTTGCACACAATGGGCTAAATGGTCAGGTCACGAGGACCCCGAAGGATCAGAGGTTGGGGGACGGGACCCGCTGTTGGGAGCCAGATGGTAGCCTCCCATGAAGTGTGCTCTTTAATACACACACAGGGCCACGGCTTAACGTCCCATCTAACAGTCTATCCAAGACCATCAGCGTCAAAATCGGCTCAGAATCATGCAAATGAAAGTAGATCCCCAGGATAGCTTTAGGAGAGAGAGATGGAAGTTCTCCCAAATAATTATTGTTAGTTATTTTATTGAAAGTTGTTTTGCATATACTTCATTATCACCTTACATGGGCATGATTGCCACCCCCTTCACCATTATATAAATAGAAATAAATATAAAAAAAGCACCGATTTTATACTACCTTTCTTTCGATAAAATGTTGTTTCTATCAATTTAAAATTTCGCCCAAGTTCAAAATTGTTTAATTTCATTTAAAGTTATGCTAGGTACTACTTGAAAATGGGGTATTATCGTAAATGATCCCCTATAAACCTTTCCTGCAATCCAGGGCAAATGAAGCAATTCTGGTTCACCTCCTACTACTGTGCTAAATTTGCAATATTAATAATATACCATCATAGCAAAATAGTGGTGAATTTCCATGTGTTATGTCTGCAAAACTTCCCTTCCTGCCTCAAGGTCAGTAGGGTACACCGATGGGCTTGGAAAGACCGCCGTCCCTCGGATGGGGCATTAAATCGTGACCCCGTTTGCGAAAAAAGCCATACCCTGTGAATATTAAAGAACACGCTGGATGGCCTTGACTGGAGGTTACCATCTGTCTCCCAACAGCTGTTCCAGTGGATCCACTCCCCCAACCGTACCGCTTAGAGGTAAAACAACCCAACGTTAAAGAACACGCTGGATGGCCTTGACGGGAGACTACCATGTCTCCAACAACTGTTCCAGTGGGTCCCGTCCAACTTTCGGGGTCCTTGTGACCTAGCAATTTAGCCCATTGTGTGAAATAAAAAGTGCTACTAATAGGTAAAACAACCCATCCTAGGAGAGCCATACCCATACCCTGTGAATATTAAAGAAAATTCTAGATGGGAGGCTACCATCTGTCTCTCAACAGGTGTTCCAGTGGCTCCCCTCCATTTCTTTGAGCCTTCGGGGTCCTTGTGATCTGGCCATTTAGCCCATTGTGTGTAAAAAAAAAATACCCCCTCAAGCAGCTGCTTGCCACAGAGGTCTGAAGGAGCCTGTCAGTTTATATGCCACAGTAGATCTGAGAGGATGGCAGGACCTCAGCAGAAAACAACACTAACATCCATGCCTTACCCGGGGCTCGAACCCAGGTCCCGTAGATCAGTAGCCAAGCGCGCTAACCACTCGGCCACGGGACGGCTTCCCAAAGTTAAATACGCTGGATGGCCTTGACGGGAGGCTACTATTTGTCTCGTAATAGCTGTTGTCCCCTCCCCCAACCTTCTCCGAGCCTTTGGGGTCCTTGTGACCTGGCTATTTAACCCAGTGTGAAAAAAATGTGTCGCTCGGAGCTAAAACAACCCAATCATTTTACGCAAGCACATTTCATATATTAATCTTTTTTTTCTTAAGTTCTATTTTCAGTTTGTCGTCTGGAGATACCGATATTTTTTGTTTTTAGAGATAAATTCTCTTTCTTGGGTTGGATAACTTTTAACGAATTGTTACCAATCGCATTTTCCGAATTTCCCAATAGCTTTAATATTTCGAATCCTATTCGTCCAATCGCCCTCTAACGATGATAAAAAAAAATGAGAAATAAAAATTTAATCGAACATTGCAAACGATATAATTATGGTAGAAATTTTTATGGAGAATAATGATCAAGAGATTTACATTGGCATTAAACTATTTGGCCTGGGTTGTGGTAAGAGGGTTTTGAGATAGTTTCTTTTTAGCAGTTTGAGAGGTAAATAAAAAATTATTTTTGTGTTGGAAAAGTACTGATTTGAGACACATAGAAAAGAATCCTAGCTTTTACAGGCCTTCTCATACAAAGACCGAAGTCATTGCTGACCCCTGCCTGTTAGAGCTAACACATCATTTCATATATTATTGTTTGAATACACTTCATATACAGGGTGATTCAGAATTCATCATCAATATTTGGTGGGGAGGTAGGTAATAAGAAACGAAGGAGATTTCACACAGGAAAGAATGGGCGCATATGCCATGTACTAGGGCAAAATGACCCCAGTTCAATGATGGAAAGAACACATAAGGAAGTGGTAAGGAAAAAACATTTATTATCTTACATGTAACATTTCTTTGCATTGGTTGTACAGACTTACAAGAGGTGCTCGAACTGCCGACCATGTGCTAGAATGCATGACTCACAACGGCGTTGCATGGACAGCCGGACCCTGTGGAAGATGCCTGGCATTTCCCGGATGTTTGAGGCAGCAACTGATATGCGTGCTACAAGATCCATAGCACTATCAACAGGGGTCTCGTACACCATGTTTTTCATAGCACCCCATACAAAGAAATCGATTGGAGATAAATCCGGTGAACGTGGTGGCCAAGAAACCGGTCCACCGCGGCCAATCCATTGACCACCAAACTGTCTGCGTAGGTAAGCACGCACAGCATTTGCGAAATGTGCAGGAGCGCCGTCATGCTGGAACCACATTCGCCGGAGACTACCATCAGGAACCTCGTTCAGAAGATCCGGTAACACAGTCTGAAGAAATGTTAGGTACTTGGCACCGTCCAAACGGGATGGTAGTAAATACGGGCCCAACAAACAGTCACCGACAATCCCAGTCCACACATTGACAGCAAAACGTTGTTGCGCAGCTCCAGGTCTTGTACCGTGTGGGTTCTGATGAGCCCACACATGCCAATTGTGTGTGTTGAAGACACCCTCTCGAGTGAACAACGCCTCATCGGTGAAAAGAACATACGTTGGGAAATTGGGATCAACGGCTGTTCTCTGCATGAACCACTGACAAAAAATAACACGCTTGGGATGGTCGTCTGCTGCCAATAATTGCACTCTTTGCAGATGAAACGGATGTAACCCTTCATCGTGTAATATCCGCCACGCTGTTGCTTGCGAAATTCCAAACTGCCTAGCCATACCTCGTGTGCTAGCACCAGGTTGTTCCTCGATTTCCTGTAGGACAGCTTCCTCTACTGCTACTGTCCGTGCCGATCTGCGCCTCCCTCGATTAACATTACTAGCAGCAAACGATCCTGTTTCACGCAGTTGGCGATGAATACCTGAAAACATTTGATGCTGTGGCACACGGCGGTTTGGGAAGCGCGCTGCATACAATTGCCTGGCTCGAAGACATCTTTCTCCTGCCGCACCGTAAGTTACATGCATATCTGCACATTCATTCCACGTATACCGGTTCATGTTACTTCTGCAAATTCACCTTGTCGAATGACGACTGCACGCGTCAAACAGCTGTGCTTCTGTATGAGAGGTGTGTACACACAGCGCCCTCTACACCACCATGCGTTCGTCTGCCCCCATACTTTCCTATGTGAAATCTCTTTCTTTTCTTATTCCCTTCCTCCCCACTAAATATTGATGATGAATTCTGAATCACCCTGTATTCTTCTTTTCTTTTTTTCTTAAGAAAAAAAAGTTATCCAACCCAATTAATATATGAAGTGTGTTGAAGTTTGCCCTGCTGGAACAATCGCTATCTGACTAATCACAAGGCCAATTAAGATAATGTGGCATTAACCAGCTTATGCCAGGTAAGGTTACTAACTTTTGCAACGGCGTCTTAAGCAGTAAATAAAAAAATATATATATACCCCCTTAAGCAGCTGCTTGCCACAGAGGTCTGACAGGAGCCTGTCAGTTTATATGCCATAGTAGGTCTGAGGGGATGGCAGGACCTCAGCAGAAAAGCGACACATACATCCATGCGTTACCCGGGGTTCGAACCCAGGTCTCTTAGATCAGTAGCCAAGCGCGTAAACCACTCGGCCATGGGACGGCTTAGAATTATCTAATTATTTTACAAATACATTTTTCCTCGGTGGCAACAAGCATGTTACATTATAAGTTTGTTTCCAAATTTTAGAGGTTTCATAATTATAGGCAACGACATAGAATAGGATAGAGTGCGCAACCGGTTTGGAAAGTTGATGCGAATTGAACGACCAACGGCCATGTAAATGGGTGGGCAATAACGCAGGCAACGCCCATTGCTTAGCATTGGCTTTACAGGCGTTGGTAATATAATTTTGATTGAATATAATACTCAACTGAATAATTACTTTCTGAATTATCTAGAAGTCAAGATTACATTTAATATTTTTTGAAAGTAATTTTATTCTTTTAAAACAAGTAATAAATCCCCGCTGAAATTTACATACATTCATTAAATTTTAATATTCATTAAATTGCCATTTCATTCTATACGTAATAGAAATTTTCTACATCTTTACTGAATTTCGGAATAAAATTTATTTTTTAGAAAAAATAAAATTTTTACGTACCTTGTATTAGGAACCTTTTTTCCTTCTTCGCTTTAAAATTTCTTCATTACGCGCTTTTTTCACGCAATCCAATCGCTACAGATGAGAAAGGTATATATTTTTTTAATCACTTTCAATTTTTTTTCTTAAACCTTTTAAACGTTTTTGGTTAAGGGAACTGCTCTACGCTTGCTAACATGTTTAAAATTAAAAACATTTTTCGAATGATTGAAAATTAATCAAACTCTCACTTTCTTTATTTATGCATTAACACATATAACAATGGCAACATATTTAAATTATCCTCTGCTGACTAAATGAAAAAAAAAAGTTACTGTCCTTTAAAAAGAATTAGTTTAGTATATATTTGTCTAACTGCTGTTCCGCGCAATTGTAAACTCTGTTGCCTAAACATATGATGAATAAGAATGGTGAAAAATTCGGTACTTTTCGGTTATCTCCGGTCACATTTTCTTGGCGACGCCCCTTCTGCTGCACTGCCACGTGTTTTCCTCACCTAAACTTAATTTCACCGTGTGGCCATTTCGGCAAGTTTTTGTCTTAGGAAGGATACCAAACTCCTGAAGAACAGCTATAGCTTCTGGCTCCGTCCGCGGCCAATTCTTTAACCTATACTTACTTCTGGTCGTCATTACTAAACGCTTAACTGAAATACTGCAGAAAAAGTAGAGTGCGAAAATAACAAAAATAAACCATCACTGGTTTTCAAGGACTTTAAATGAAAGATCCCTTTGTTAACATTATTTAGAATTTCATCTTTATATTTTAAAGAAATGTTTTTTTTTTCCTTTCCCCATTGGGTGGCAAGAATTCAGCTGATCAAATACGTTGATCTGCTTTGAAAATTCTGCAGTTGGACGAACACCTTGAAACCCATTAATGCCTTCTTTTTCACAGAACCCATTGAATTGCTTAATGTTTGTGCTGCTAATCTCGCTTTCATTTTTTGCCTCCACCATTCAATGACTTCTTACAAGTTTATCTACAGCATGAAGACCTTGTTTTTGCAAGGTATTTAATTTGACAAAATATTCCCAAGTAATTTTTCTACCTGTTGAACTATTTATTGTAAGTTCAACACCTAGGGTATTATACATGGAAAGGTTTGATGAAGATCCATCACGTCATAGCTACAATATGTACTCCAACTGAATCCAGCTTCCTCAAATATTGGCTTATTAAATGGCTTTAGTATTCCCACTGCACCATCAATGAGACAATAGCCAACAGCTATTTTCCATTTATTTGTCACCATAAAAACGAGAGCCTGTGTTGCATAAAAACTTCATCATCAGCTAGCTGCTCTTGTCTCAAATCATAGTAATCAATAGTCTGTTTTCCATCCCAATCTACTTGTTTTTTTATTGCCATTTCATCTGCCATAAAACAGCAATGGCCTCTTTTTACTTTCCGCCTCTAACAAATCAAATGAATGATTGGTGAAGCCAGGACTGTCATCAACTGTTAGCCCACTTTCTAATTGTAGCTTGATGTGGCAACCTAACAATTTTCCTCAAATAATCATAAGCTTCAGGAGAGTAAAAATGTAACGTGATAGCAAATTTTCTCACTGATTCAGGGTACTCATTATTTACATGTCCAGTGAGATGACTTTTCAGCAATTCAGAAAGGGTATCACTGAAACAGTTTTAAAGAAGAGAGCCAGTTTCAGTCTTTCCTTTAATCCAATTATTAGTTTTTAAATCGAGATTTTTTTCCCCCATTTCTTCTTACCTGTTGAACCATTTGAAGAGACTTATGCAATTCACAATTTTTTTTACCTGAAATTATGATTTTTTTGCATTTTCCTGGGGCTGGGAAGACAATATGCATGATCTACAAGAACATCTGCTGTTATGCATTTCTCATCAGCAGTTTGTGCATCTGGTATAGGTGAGGATGCATGTCTTTTTCTTGAAGGGCGATTGAAGCCTTTTTCTTTAAACATCCAAAAAAGTTAAATTTGGTAGGTACTGCTGGGGAAATTAAATATTTCCTCCCATTAACAATGGGGGAAATAATTATCTTCAAAATGCAATGAACAGTCTTGTGTTTTTTGTTGGCTACCAAGACTGCCGTCTAATATTAATCATCCATTTCTTCAGAAGTACTTCATCTTCAAATGGAAACCTAAGAGCATAAAAAGAATCTGATTTTAATTCCTATTGACTGAAGACAGATATTAGGAATACTAAGTTTAACATATTGTCTGCATGATGGGACTCATGGGCTGAAATAATTTTCCTCTACCAAATTGTTTATGTAATTAAAAATTATTGGAATTTTAAGTGCTTTGTGCTTAGTATGTTTCCATAGTAAATTATTAGCAGAAAATTTAGGCAGTAATTCTATAGAATTCTCTATAGTTATGTCAACTGAAAAATTCAAAGTACGTGTGTAATAATAAATTTTTTTAATCTCAATTAAATATAGTTATATCTATATATCAGTGTCTCGCAAACTGTGTGCCGCGAGAGATTTTCAAATTGACACTAGATATTCCAAAGATTTCATTTTGACTTGACTTGTGTTATCGACGTGCTTTAATAAAAATCTTTCAGATTTTATCAATTGGGATCTTGTAAGTATTTATGAAGCTTTTTCCAAATTTTTGTTTTTATTATTTCAAGCCAATGGACAAATATTTAAAACAAACACCGAGTTATGAATTAAAGAACAAGAGCAAATCTTCAAGTAAAACCAGGCTGACGACTTCAACAAAGCGCAAATATAATGACGATTCTATAGAGTTTGCTTTTATTCTTTTTTAGGTGTGCCGCGGAAAAAAATTTAGATTCAGTGTGCCGCAGAGTAAAAAAGTTTGCGAGACACTGCTATATATGTATATTATTTACCTCTGAGTAGTAGGTCTAGTTATCTCCTAGTATATGTTTTACCTCTGAGTGGCACTTTTTTTGCACACCATGGGCTAAATGGCCAGGTCACATGGACCCCGAAGGTTGGGGGGGAGGGTACTCACTGGAACAACTGTTGGGGAGACAGATGGTAGTCTCCCATCAAGGCCATCCAGCGTGTTCTTTAACATGCACAGGGTATGGCTATCCACCAAGGGACCACGGCTTAACGTCCCATCCAACGGATGATGGCCTTTCCAAGTCCATCGGTGTCCCCTACTGACCGTGGGCAGGATGGGATTTGTGGAGATAAATCTCAACACTGACCCACCTGGGAACTACAGATTATGAGCCTGGTGTGCTACCGACTGAGCCGCTCCCGCCCCAAACATAGAGGTAAAGTTGTGATGAGCCACATGGGATCTGAACCCACAACCTCCTGATAATATGTCGCGTGATCTGTCCACTGAGGTAACAATCATCCTCTTTTAATGGTTTTAATCATTACACCGTAGAGTTAGTCATTGGCAGGGCTGGATTTTTTTTTGTGGGGGATGTGGGAAAGGCCCTCTCCTTTCAGAATTTAAGGGTAAATAGGCAAAATATGACTAAACTTATTTATATTTCTTGCACATTTCAAGAATTTTTTTTAAAAACCCATAAAATGGAGCGGAGGAAATGTTATATTGCATTAGAAATCAAGTGTCTTGCTTCCCTTTCGATTTTTTCCTAGATTTTGGCCTGGTCATTGGCAATGTGTCTGACTGTAATTGAAGACTGGTTCTGGTCTAGAAGGTACTTTCCAGGTTAATGCACACAACCAAGCACATGTCAAGATGCATTGCTTTTCTTTTAAGTCAACATACTTTGTATCAAGCATAAGGATTAATGTTGTTTGGCAGCTGGTAGCTTAGTGATCAGAGCACCTGACATTATCAGAAGGTTATAGGCTCATATCCCACCCAACTAATGAATATATAAAGGAGAAAATTGTCAACATATCACCAACACGTGCATATCTGTGATTTCCTATTATTTCTTAACTATTTCTTTTCATCATTATAACGATAGACAATGCAATCAAAGAAAATATCAAGGAACTGTAAAGTTCCATTACTTACATCAATATCCAAATGAACAGCAGGATTCTCTGTGAAAGGAAATCGCGGCCATGCTGGAGGAGAATTACTAGTATCAATTTCACAAAAGTTCCGCACCTGAGTTAGATCATCGGAACTTTCCGTTTCCTCAGCACTAGAGAAGTCCGATAACAAACTTTCACAACTTCCAGAATCATTTAGAGAAATTTCCGATTCATTATCTGATCCAATATCAGAATTATATTCTGTTATGAGCCGCTCACTGTCACTCATTCCCCTTTTATTTTAGCACAAAATTCAAAAGAAATAGTATTCGCAACGTGTGATACACTACACAAGTGAAAATAAAATTCACTCCTTCTCCCGTGTAAACGAAAAGCAGTAAAACCTGATATTATAACCGGTGTTTGCATTCCAATCTTTATTGGACTACTAGAGCCATCTATTAAAAACATTGCAAACGAAAAAAAAGTTAAAAAGCCGGGCAAATCATTGGATTCGCGTAGAAAAATAAGATGCCCGAGCTGCGTACAGACAAATCAGAAAAGTGACCTTTTGCAGCACCAGAGCGGTGTTCGGGCAAAACTGTTAAGGGGTTAATGCACACAACCAAGCACATGTCAAGATGCATTGCTTTTCTTTTAAGTCAACATACTTTGTATCAAGCATAAGGATTAATGTTGTTTGGCAGCTGGTAGCTTAGTGATCAGAGCACCTGACATTATCAGAAGGTTGTAGGCTCAGATCCCACCCAACTAATGAATATATAAAGGAGAAAATTGTCAACATATCACCAACACGTGCATATCTGTGATTTCCTATTATTTCTTAACTATTTCTTTTCATCATTATAAAGATAGACAATGCAATTTTATCAGAAAAATTCTTAGCAATATGAATATATGTAACAAATTGAGCCTCCATGACATAGACGCCCAATTTGCCAGGCTTGTAATCTGCAGTTTACAGGTTTGAGTCCCAAATGTGCCTGTACTGAGAATTTCTCCCATTTTGCCTTCATTGACAAAAGGGATACTGATGGACTTGAAAAAGCTGTTGTCTGTCAGATGGGAAGTTAATTTGCAACCCTGTGTGACAGCCACACCTTGTGTATACTAAAGAACACACTGGATTGCTTTGATGGGAGGCTATCATTATTTCCTACCAGTTGTCCAGTGGATCCCCTTCCCCTATCTTCTCAGAGTCCTTGAAACTTATTCTTCTAGCCCAAGCTGTAAAAAATAAAGAATGTCCCTCAGAGGAACTTCAACCTTCATGAAAACTTACTTGTCGAGGTCACAATTAACAAATCACAGAAATGTGTACAAAAAGATTATCATGCATTTATTTTCATTTAATAACTAAAAAATTTATAGGGAGAAAATGAATATCCAAATTAGCTCCCCCCCCCCTCATAATAAAATAGTGGAAAAGAAAAATAAATTCTAGTAAGTAAATATTTTAAAATAATATTGAGGCTGTATATTTTTAAAAACTAGTCTAACTCTTTCAGAAAATGTTACTCATTTGAAGGCGCCTTCGGGTAAAGCAGAAAAGCTGTGAATTAAATGTTTCTGCACAAAAGTTTTGTAAGTGTATAGACCGGCCAAAATATGTTTTTCTGTGATGGACATATACTAACCAAAGTAATTTTTCTAAGTTTAAAAATGAAAAAAAAAAAAAAATTAATGTGCTCTAATACATGACACATATATAACCTCTTATACTTAATCAGAATATATAGTGACCAAGCTATTTTATCTTCTCATTTTCATCAAAATCTAAGAATGTGAGATGGTGAATACTGAAGACAGCTCAAAGATGCTAATAGATGATTCAAAAAGCTACATTGTTATCAATAATGATATATTCTCTATTTGAATTAGAGTGAATCTCAGAGTAACCATATTGGTCATACTATTAATCTGTTATGTGAGCATTTAAACTGCCTAAAAATCTTCAGTGTTATAGTGATGTCACAGTAATTCTTCAAATTTAATCTTTCAACAAAGAATAAATGTATTTTTCTCATATTATATAGATAAAACAGATCACAATTATTTCTTGACGTTGCCTAAAACAAATATTATTGTATTTCCCAGTAAGGGCACAGTGGGAGTTTTATGGGGAAAATTTTTATGGAAAACAATCTGAATGCAAGCACAGTACTGACATTTGGTGGAAATTGAAAGTAGCAGTTAGAAGTCTGGTTTGCTGATTGAGTCAGCATCCACTTCACCAAATTTTCTTGGCTTCTGAGAGAAACGTGTAGACTGATAGAGGTGAAAATATTTTAGCAGACACAGCTAAATTGCATCAAGATCACATTTCTTTTATGCGTATCATTTACAGCAATAGTTGCTGTTTTTCACAGCACTCATTTATCATTATCAGGTCCAGATGAGAATGGGGGTGTCATCATTTTTGTGATGGACCATTGCCTCATACCCCTGAGAATGATAACCAGAATGGAGGCCAAATAAACATGGTAAGGTTTCTTAAATTCAATTTTAGCTCTCTAACACCAGTAGATCGAAATTTCATTTTTGACCTCGAAAGCCTCACTGGATTCCAAATTTCATGTTTCTGAGATCTACCATCTGAAATATCCCTACCCACCAATTTTTAGCTCTGTAGAGCACTGATAAACCGAAATTTGACCCTTGACTTCGAAGGACCCACTGGAGGCAAAGGATGCTTATGCATTAATTTTCATGTTTGTAGCATTTGTAGATCAAGGTTTGATTTCTTCGTCAAGAGACATTTTTTATACCACTAAAATGGAGTTAAATTTATTAAGAATGGTAATACATTCTATTGGCTTGCTCTATCTTTCTAGTTCAATTTACTCATTTGGCAAACATTATTTTTTTTTCTAGATCTGGGCCTGCTTGATATCTATGTAGTAATCAGAGCCATATCTGCAGAAGGGAGCAAAAATATCTCCGAAATTCTGATGATACCAGATTATGTTGGTTTTTTTTTATCTAATATATCCATTTCAGCAAGCAGAATTGATCATACAGAAAAATTTCATAAGCCTGTTCTAAAATTTGTCATCTGACTACAAAAATTAAGAAAAAAATCTATATGCACTATAATCTATGCTTATACAGTTTATCAGAATAGTATGACCATCTACCATACATATACTATGATAGGTGCTCATACTATTCTGATGCGACTGTATATGCATAGATTATAGTGCATAGAGATTTTTTTTCAGTCGTATGTGAGAGTTGGTAAGGCTTGTAACAATTGGTTTAGCATTACTTCTGGTGTTCGACAAGGGTACTTTATTTCTCCTTTCGTATTATGTTATGCGAAATTCACTTCAAAGGAAAGATTTTGGCCTTAAATGGGCTGGAGATTCAAACATTTCTCGGCTTAGATTATGCTAAAGATTTAGCCCTTTTCGCAAATGATGTTGATGAGATGAACTCTCATTAGGGCTGTTGATGAGACTTGTAGTAGAGTAGGTTTGGTTACAAACAGAGAGAAAATTAAAGTGATGAAAATTGGTCAGGCAGGCTGTGATTCAGTTAATCTGAATGATTGCAGTCTTGAGCAGGTGTCACAGTTTATCTTGGGAGCTATGTAACAGATACTGGTGATGTGTGGCATGAGATTAACAGCCAAATAGTGATTGCTGCTGGGACTTTTAAGAATCTATGGAGAGTGCGGAGAAATAGGCATATATACCTAAAGACTAAGATTAGACTGTATAATAGTTTGGTTCTTTCTACGGTTCGTTATGGTAGTTAAACTTGGACACTTTGTAAACATAACAGGAAACTAGATGCTTACATAATATCTTGGGCATTAGGTGGTTTAACTTTGTAATTAATAATGAGGTTAGGCAAAGGAGTCGGCAACCTCCTTTAAGCAGCATATTGTGCAGAGAGAGACTCCGCTGGTTTGACCATGTTGCCCATATGGATAATTAGAGATTGGCGAATAGGGTTATGAACAGTGTGCCTAAAGGTCTCAGAAAGAGGGGGAGATCTAGGATGCGGTGAGGAGATAATGTCAAACTGGACCTTGTTAGAATTGGTGTGCAGTGGCCAGATGCAGTAGATGTAGCTCAGGACAGACATGCTTGGAGAACTAAATTGCACGATCTGGTTGGACCTCTATAGCTCATGGCTGCTTGAGGACGAGGATGACCATGTTATATTACTGTATATATCTATGTGCAATAATCCAGCTTCTGAAATACAGATGATAGAGTCAGTTCATGTAAAATGAAGTTCTTATCCACCCAAAGACCAAACAAAACAATCTGTTATGGTGACCAAGTTGGCCTCCATTCTGGTTATTCTCAGGGGGATAGGACAACTGTCCACTACAAAAATAATGATTCCCCCCCCCCCATTTACATCTGGGCCTGATACTAATAAATGAGTGGTGTGGAAAACAGATTACTTACAGTAGGAAAGAAATGTAGATAAAGGTGAAATGTCTCAGAGTATCCAAATGTTAAAAATAAAACAAGATGCCAGGCATATCATCAGTTCATAAACCTTAAAAGGTTGACTTTAATTGGTGAGAGTTTAAAATTTTGCTGTATAACTATTGTGGCAAAATTGCAGGGGGTGCTGTAGTACCCTATGTTACTCATCCAGGGTTAAAATGAAAGTTATGTTAACTTTCACGACTTATGTGGTGGCAGATTCAAACATTCCCCCCCCCCCCACACTTATTAAACGGGATTTAAAAAAAAATTAAAAATACACCCTTCTCACAACTGCTTTTAACAGAATTCTGTCAACAGAATATGTTACAGAGAAGATCTGTGAGGAAGACCTCAGCAAAATGGCAACACAGCAAAACAATGCATATGTAAACCACAAGCAACGCATATGTCCGACCTCGCCTTCTCGTGGTGCAGACTGTTAGTACCTTTCAAAATAGATACTCTCTTGTGGAAGTGAACGGAAGGGGAGGGCTGCCAGATTAGTGTGGTCTACTGATCTGGGAAACTATGGCTACTTTTTTTTTCTACCCTGCTGAGGAGTGGTCAACCACACAGGGTCCTGATGCTGACCATATAGACCCACGTGATTGGACAGATATATGGCTCTGAACTTGATTATGGATCCTGAATTTGCTGCACTGGTGGGCTTCTGTGGAGGGAAAATCTTCCGCTGTGTTTTCTATTTGTTTGTGGGTTGTCAGCCCCATGTGAATAGATTCACAGGATATGTTTATCACCTGGTGGATAATCCTGAGTAGAGGTCATCGCAGGCACCTGAACTCTTTGCTTCTACTGGCATCGTCAAATTCTACATTGGGGGAAGTCTTCAGTGTAGATGGCTTCAGCCTTTAGTGGTGGGGGAGACCAAGGATGAGGTGGGCAGACAATGTCAAACAATTGTTAATATTGGTGTGCAGTGGCCGGATGCAGCAGATGTAGCTCAGGACAGACTTGCTTGGAGAACTAAATTGCACGGTCTGGTTGGACCTCCGTAGCCCATGGCTGCTTGAGGATGATGATGATTAGAAAACAACCACCAAAATTATAATCTAAGAATAATAAAGACTGCATATTTATAAATCATACTTTATGATTGATATTATATTTTATTACATGAACATTAGCAATGATTCCAGTTGTTCAAATGTGTAGTATTTATTCTCTTTATTACATATTATATTTGCTAAAGATCTGTAACAGTTGATATTACAAATTTTTCTTTCATGAAATCAAACTTTAACTAATTTCTTACTTGTGAAATGTGATATCTCTTCCTTTTTGGGCACGAGTGGTGCAATTAAAAGCAATGCATCACATTGGCATCTGCAAGATATAAACATTATTTCAGTAACAATCACTTAAAAAAAATTGTATGCTCTGAACAGCAGTTTAAAAAATAATTGGGATTTTTAAAAAGAAATGTACTGAAATTTACCCTGAAAAATGAATATAGTTGTTTCCACTTGCTTTATAGTAATCAAATAAAGTTGGTTATAATTTTATACCCTAAGTTACAACATGGAGATTTCGAATATAGCGAACTTACTTGTTGATGCAATGGAAGGCAAGCGACCATGTCAACAGTGAGTATGAAACGCTTCTTTTAGCTTCCACCTGGAGGCACTGTAAGGCAGACAGCCATGTAAAAGGTGGGCAAGAAATTAGTTTACTTTGGTTTCTGACTGGGGGCGCTGTATTACAACGGTTACTCACTCTATCCTATCTCATTGATTATAGGTAGTAAAATTTTATATTTCATAATTATGTAATGTAAATCTTAATTATTATTACCATGGATGTTGGCAACACATTTCTTTGGTTCGAAAAGATTCGCAGAACAAAGAACTTTGAGGACCACTGATCTGGTATGTACTCTTATGATAAATCGATTTGAGCCTTCAGAGTATCTTAATATCTAATCTGTCACTATAACCTCTATTTGACTTTGATTGCAAAATCAAAAACCTTGATTGCCAATTTGACCTCAAAGTACAAATTGATCCAAAATTTGAGATCTGTAACTCAACATACCCCCCTCAATATCTCCCCCCCACACACCAATTTTGTAGCTTTCTAGCACTGACAGATCTAAATTTTAACCTTTGACCTGGAAGGACCCTCCGGCCTCGAAATTTCGTGACATTTACAACCCAAAACACCCCTAAATACGAATTTTCATGTTTTCTAGCATTTGTAGAACATGGTTTGACTTCTATTTGACCTTGAAGGACACGTCAAATTTTGGATTTTTTCAGAGATCGACTCAAATGACCCTATAGTTAGAATTAGTGTTATCCCCTGTCAGCTGCCAATCCACTCTTGATCGTCTATATACATATTAGATATTGCAATTCTTTTTACCATAGGATAATAATTTGTTGTTCAAATTGTTTCAATTTAAATGTTTTGTTTTGCAACTTTTCTCAATCAAAATCTGCTCTAGTGGACTAACAGACAAAGTTTACTATATGAGGCCCAGTAATTATACACAGGAAAAAAAAAACATGGACTCTTGAAGACTTAAATTTTAATAAAAAGATTTAATATCAGATAATATGACATGCTTTGATTTCGCAATGCGAGTGATAATTCTAAATTTTTACTTCATTTTTCAATCAGACTGCTTCAAAGCATCTGGTGCATTGTTGACTGTGAGAGTTGTGACATCACAATGTCAGCCGTGACTCACAGCAAGAAACCATGACACACATCCGCACACAGTTGGCAAGAATCTATTTGAGGAACTGCTTTTCCAGGCATTCAAAATCTATTTGCTTCCACCTTGCAGTGGTTCTAGAGGAAGCTGAAAATTCCACTTTCTGTCGAAGAATTTGGTGGATCATACCAATCAAGCGTATATTCAGAGTGGGTGTTTGGATGCTAAAGCACCCATCTTATATCTTTAAAAGCTCGATATTCAGAAATGAGGTGAGATTAAAAGGTATGTGGAAAACTGCGCGTAAAAATTGAAATTCATTAAAAAGATAATAAAGCATTTGAATTTGACACGATACAGAAAGTGCAGATTTTTTGGGGACGTGGCTGAGTTGGTAGCGCACCATGCTTCTAATCTGCAGTTTCTCAAATTCGAGTTCGTTCGGACTGGTTACTGTTCTGCATGAATTTGAATAATTCACGTAGAACGGTTTCGAGTGCCCGCTTTCAGCTTCCTTTCTGACATTCTGGTGTCATGAGGGAGATTATCTTAGCAAACAAATCTAAGTCCGCATCTTAGGCAAACCAGTCTGAGGCACTGCCTGGCAGGGTGAAGCCACTTACCTGTCGCCAACCAGCTATAATCCGAGTAGCATATACAAAAGGTGGCGCTTTCTCATCCACGGAAAGCCTCTGTCAAGTGGCACTTGGCGCCACGTCTGAGATTCAACCTCACAACACCGGAGGAATTCCCCTGAACCACCACTCAACGGTTCCCATAGAGGGACAGCATGTGGTTGCGGGACAAGGACGTCACATCATGAATGCTCTATTTCCATCCCTTACCACCACACCACCATCCCCCCCCCCCCCTAGCAGAGAGAATTGAAAGAACCAATAAGAAGTCTTCTGATATAGCAGTCCTTTGTGTGATTGAGAGAGGAAAGAACTCTTCTCAATTCTTGACTTATATGACACAGTAGTATTCGACACTTGGCTCTCGACGGAAAACACTTCAGTTTAGTCGAGTCTGGGAGAGGAGGCAGACAAGTCCTTAAGAGTGTAGAGAACAACGAGCACGAGTTTCATAGTTTAGAGAGGTGATCACGATAGTGAGTCGAGTATGAACATTTCCAATAACGAAAGATTTCCTTAATTTTAGTGTAGGCAGGAGAGTGGCAGAAGATATCCTATGGAAATTAGTGTAAGTTACTATTACCATCCCGTGGACGAGTGGTTAGCGCGCTTGGCTACTGATCAACGGGACCTGGGATCGAGCCCCGGGTAAGGCACGGATGTTCGTGCTGTTTTCTGCTGAGGTCCTGCCATCCTCTCAGATCTTCTACTATGACATATAAACTGACAGGCTCCTGTCAGACCTCTGTGGCAAGCAGCTGCTTGAGGGGGTATTTATTATTATTATTTTATTACTATTACCAAAAAATGAGTTTTAAAAAATGGAATAGCACTGTAAATGATATGGTTTTGTATTTGTTGAAAAACCATACCAGCCTTTGGTTACTCCTTTTTGTGTGGAAGGATGACTCTGTTCCCAGTAGAATACTGGGCTACTAATTATCTTAAGTATTTTAATTAGGATCAATGTCTGCTTTAAAATCTACGATCACGGCCAAAATAATTACCTTTGGGTTGGAGGATTATACATAGTATTAATATAATTATTATACATGCATCCTTTTTAATCCCGCCCATCCGTAAAATACTAATGATGAACAAGACCAGGGTTCAAGCTTCGGGTAGGGTGTGGATGTTTGTGTTGATTTCACAAAAAAAACTTACATCATCCAACTACAAGGAATCTGCACAACGTAAAAGAACAAGATCCAGCTTTGCAGACAAAGTTTTGGATCATACTGATCCAAGTTCAAGTCTGAGTGACAGTGACAAATTCTCCACCCAATCGTTTTATCCTACAATCAACACTTATAACTGAGACACGATGCTTATAAAATTCTATGTGAAAGGTTTAATTTCCTACTAGAGAGATCCCTGACTAGAGATGAAGTCATTCAAAAAGCAAAGGAACTAGTGAATACATAACCATCAGATCTCGAAGATGGATTTATTGAAGAGTTTTTACTATTTTCAAGAATGTGTGAGAATAAAAAAAATCTGTAGTAGACATGATTCATGCACAAATCGATAAGCTCATAACATTACAATTTCTGAATGTAAACATAACATTCAGAATCTCTCTCTCCATTTTTGGAACAAGTGCAGAAGGAGAAAGAAGCTTCTCAAAGATGAAACTGATAAAAAAAAATTATCTCCAATCAACAATGAGGCAGCAACAATTGTTGTCACTTTCACTACTTTCAACTGAAAATGATATGTGACAATTGACATTCGACGAGATAATTTCTGAATTTCCACATAAAATAATGTTGCAAAGTGAACATTCAAACATTAAACTAAAAGTATCTACTAGATCTATACTACTGGGTTTGTGATTGCATCAGTGAGGCTGTTGAGAAACGCGACGACTTAAATTATTTTTTATAATTTTGGAGATTTTTTAATGCATTTTTTCAAGTGAAATATTCTAGGCACTGTGCCTAGTTGGCTTAATGGATAAAGTGGCCCTGAGGATAGGTGCTATTCACAATCTTTGTCTCATGTACAATACTACATTCCTTCTCTGCACATGTTGAGAGGTTATCTAGCATTGTGGCCATGTTCTCAGTAAGCAAAGGGGCCAAATCACAGATACCAATTTTGAGGGCTGTTGAAATTTCACAACCTTTTGCATAATATCATAGTGTTTTTTTTTTACTCTGCTTTAGTACAAATCTTAACCATTTGGACTCAACCCTTCTAGTGTCCAGCCTGAAAAACAGGTTTTTATCCAGAGGCCAAACTATTTTCTCCCTATCTTAACCAAAAAAAAACTAATTTTAGAACTTTTTTGCCAAATAACTAATGAAACGAATTATGGCATGTTGTTGCATGCCAAATTAATCAATATTTAATTTTGGATTTTTCTGAAAATAAAGCATTTAACAAAAAAAAAAAACGTTTTATTTTAATAGAACTCTTTTTAGAGTCACGTAGTAAAAAAATGCATTTGGCAACACAAATAAAAATTTATTTAAAAAAAAAAACAAACTAATAGATAGAAATGATTACAATGTACATGGATAGAATGACTATATATTTCTGAATAACAAAAAATTATTTTTCTTGGTTTTAAACAAATGATTTTGTTTAAATTTTTTTTTGTGCACCAAAGCAAAAAAAATATAGCTGTATATCGTCTTGTGTACCACAGCAAGGTACTGAGGGGGGGGGGGGGTAATTATACAAGTTTAGCAGAGGGGATGTCTTCCCAAAATTGCCCTCCCATGTGACGGCTGATTTCCGTAGCAATGAAGTCTATTTTGGATGCCTGTGATGTATTTGAAATGTCCATATCCTCATTTGTTTTCTTGGTTTTAAACAAATGAATTATCCTCATTTGTTTTCTCATTTGGTAATTTTTTTTCTCGGTACCATACTTTGAGAAAATTCCAGGCCTATAGCCAATTGTGCCGAGACAAATAAACAAATCAACTATTTTTTTAAAAAATAACCAATCCATGAAAATTTCAAGTATATTGATTTTAATAAGTCTTTTTTAATTGACAAATTTAGCTATTGAACAAGATGGCACTATACAATTATGGCTTCATTTTGTAAAACCTGATGAATGAAAATAGTTAAATTATATATTTAAGGAAAGCAAATTTCCTCCTGAATAATATAATATTCAACTTGAAATACAATTTTTTTTAATGATTCTTTTCAGTACCATATATTTTAAATATGGCCAGTGTTACATAATGTGTTTTCACATTCAAGTGATTTTCTGAAGTAGTTATGAAATACAAAAAAAACTTCCTTGGCTGCTTTTTTTGCTAAATATGAATTTTTTTCTTTGGGTGTTGAAGTTTGGCGATCTTGGCTAACTGCTGAAAGGTTTGTGCCCCAAAGCAAAAAAAAACAGCTGTATATTGTCTTGTGTACCACAGCAAGGTACTGAGGGGGGGATATTATACAAGTTTAGCAGAGGGGATGTCTTCCCAAAATTGCCCTCCCATGTGACAGCTGATTTACGTAGCAAGGAAGGCTATTTTGGATGCCTGTGATGTATTTGAAATGTCCATATCCTCATTGTAAGTAAAATCTTTTATACTTAAGCTTTTACTGCTACCATTAACTAGAATGGAAAATGGATCCAACAATGTTAAATTCTCACAAAATTTTGTGGTTTGTGGATTAATGAATCCTTGCACGAGTTGCGATTTCTTTACTTCACACTGTGAATGGGGTTCTGCTGTTTGGACAAAATTCTTCGGAACAGTGAAATCCCCATTAAACAAAACTTTAATCTCTTGAAGTTCTTCTTCAGAAACACTAAAATCATACCTCCGAGAGCAACCAGGTCCTGGCATATACAAATTGTTTTTTGTTACATTCAGCAAATGATTGGTTGAGCGTAGAATGCACAACCACTCGGGGTCATAGCTTATTACTGGAGCGCAAGAGTCACCAATGTCAAGCACTTGGAGGAATTTCCTATTTGGCAAGCATTTGTCCAAAGCCAAAAACTTTGTGAACATTTTACAGTTGGCACTTTCATGTGGGACAATAGCTGCAAACTTGCAGTGTAAGTGTGCAGCAAACCAGTACGATGGGTGCAACTTACTAAGCAGTTCTTCGGCAGGACGACTTCCCAATTTCTCATTCAAAATATCATCCTTAAGAAAAGGCTTTACTCGGAGTAGTTCACTTTTATTTCCAAAGTGATAGATTCCACGAGGCCAGTCATGCGATATAAAAATATCAACAGATTGTTTTATCTGTTTCAACTTAAAAACATCTAAATTTCTAATGTGGTAAGCACTGCGGGCCCGTGTAGTGATTACGGTCCTCAGCCGATAGATGGCATTGCTCAAGTGGCGTGTGACGTCGAAGTGTAAAGTATGATGTTGATTTGTAAAGTATGACGTAAAAACGTAACTGTTGGTTATTGGTGGCCTATGGCTCTTTGATTTGTTTCTTTTGGGTAGGTAATATAGAATCACGTGTTATGTGTGTGATTTGACGAGAGTGTGAAGTTACGTTTGGTTTTTTTCGCCATTTTCGCTTGATGACTTCTTTGGATAACATACCTATATGGTAAGAGGTAAGTTCGTGTGTATTATATATTTAATATATGTGTTAGGGGGTTCAGTGATAGGTAGGATAGGAATAATTAATATGTTCTAGCTTTTTTTTTTTAAATTGGTTTGGATATGGTTTGTAATTAGTTATTAAAGATATTTAGGGGCCCATGTAGTGGGGGAGTATGCAAGTTTTTGCGTGTGGGATTGAAAATGGCGATAGTAAAGAACACGTGTATTTTGTTAGAATAGTTTGGGGGTGAATTGAATGTTTTTTTAGTAGTTACGTGTAGTATGGTAATTATTAATGTATTATAGTGATTTATTAATTTTGTTGTATATTTAGGAGTCTTTTAAAAATAGTTATATGATTTATCGTTAACATGTGGAAGCGTCTGGCGACTTTTTTGATGTAGTAATTCTGGGTATTGTAGAATTGTCAGTGTGTGAAAAAACGGCAGTTTTTTATGGAGTCGGGAAAGAATGAAAAATTTAGAGGTGGGGTGAGAGTGGCGGAGTCGGTAGCGCGCCAGGCTTGTATTCTGTAGTTCCAAAGTTCGAGTCCGAGCTATGTCAGCGTTTAGATTTGTATCGGCAAATTTTCGAACTCGGTTCATAGTTAGTAGGGGACACCGATGGGCTTGGAAAGGCCGCCGTCCGTCGGTTAGGATATTAAGCCGTTGTCCTGTGTATGGGAGAGTTACTGTGTACGTTAAAGAACACGCTGGATGGCCTTGACAGGAAGTTTCTGTCTGCCAACAGCTGTTCTAGTGGGTTCCGTACCTTCTGTGAGCCTTCGGGGTTCATGTGATCTCGACATTTAGCCCATGGTGTGGGAAAAACATGGAGGCTCAGAGGTAAAATGACAATGTAATTTAGGGAAGGGTTATTTGAGCGGTAAGATGTTTTTTTTGTTTTGGGGCTTTTTTTTTATAATTCGGTCGGGGGTGTACTGTTTCCGATTTTCACGTTTTTTGGTTTGTGTTGTCTTGGGGGACATTATTTAGTTTTGGGGCTTTTTTATAATTCGGTCGGTGGTGCACTGTTTCCGATTTTCATGGTTTTCCGTTGTGTGTTGACTTGGAGGACATTATTTAGTTTTGGGGCTTTTTTATAATTCGGTCGGTGGTGCACTGTTTCCGATTTTCATGGTTTTCCGTTGTGTGTTGACTTGGAGGACATTATTTAGTTTTGGGGCTTTTTTATAATTCGGTCGGTGGTGCACTGTTTTCGATTTTCATGGTTTTCCGTTGTGTGTTGACTTGGAGGACATTATTTAGTTTTGGGGCTTTTTTATAATCGGTCGCCGGTGCACTGTTTCCGATTTTCATGGTTTTCCGTTGTGTGTTGACTTGGAGGACATTATTTAGTTTTGGGGCTTTTTTATAATCGGTCGCCGGTGCACTGTTTCCGATTTTCATGGTTTTCCGTTGTGTGTTGCTTGGAGGACATTATTTAGTTTTGGGGCTTTTTTATAATGCGGTCGGCGGTGCACTGTTTCCGATTTTCATGTTTTTTGGTTTGTGTTGTCTTGGAGGACATTATTTAGTTTTGGGGCTTTTTTATAATGCGGTCGGCGGTGCACTGTTCCCGATTTTCATGTTTTTTGGTTTGTGTTGTCTTGGAGGACATTATTTAGTTTTGGGGCTTTTTTATAATTCGGTCGGCGGTGCACTGTTTCCGATTTTCATGTTTTTTGGTTTGTGTTGTCTTGGAGGACATTATTTAGTTTTGGGGCTTTTTTATAATTCGGTCGGCGGTGCACTGTTTCCGATTTTCATGTTTTTTGGTTTGTGTTGTCTTGGAGGACATTATTTAGTTTTGGGGCTTTTTTATAATTCGGTCGGCGGTGTATTGCGTTTTGAAAAGAGGGGAGGGGTAATGGTGGAAGTGGTTTACTGTATGTAGGAAGGCAATCGTTTCATTTTTTGTTGGATTTGGCACTTTTATGAGCTTTCATTCTGTAATTGACGGTTACGAGGTTTTTTTTGCGGTAATTTAATTTTTTTTACGTTTGTTTGTGTTTGTTACTATGGTTACGGTGCGTTGCGTTTGACGTAAACTCGGGTTTTTCGTTACTATGGTAACGAAAAAAACAATCTTTTTTCTAGAAACCCCTGTTTGGGTTAGGGTCTCGGAAGTTGGGGGAATCAACTAAAAGGGCCGTTTTGTTACGTTGCGTCAAAAACAAAATGGCGGCTGAGGACCGTGAACTGTACTACTGCCGCACTGCGTTTAGTTGCCTCCGTATACGGGGGCATTTCAAAGTGCCCCTTTAAATAATCTTGACCTTTGTATATAGCAGATAAACCTGCTATTCGCAGTCCTCCAACATTTAAAACATTTGCATAACCCATATAATAAATATTTGGACATACCCAACCTCCATAGGCAAGTTCCGAAAGGTAATTGGAAGCTTCGTGGTTACCGCCGACAAAAATTGTTAATACAGGAGCAGTTTTTTCACCGGAGTAGTACTTGTAAAAGGTGTTCAATTTTTGATATTTTGGCGGCACTGCCATACACTTCAAATCGTTTCCATTTCTTACTGCCTGAAAGTCTCCGCATATTAAGAGTAAATCCACTTTGATATTATTCTTCTTCTCCAGTTCTCTTAACGCTTCATATATTTTGTCTAATTCACCATGTGCGCACCCTTCTACTGCTATCTTCATATTGATTTCAAAATATTTCGTATATCACGCAAAAACGTCAGTGCTCCAGTAACTACAACCAACTATTATCTCGAATAACTACCTTTACCAACCATTAGCTCGACCAACCTCGATGTGAGTAACCCAGTTTAACGTTGCCAGTTACAAATCAGTAAGTTAGTAAAATATTTCGACCGATTGTTTTGCTCTTTCTCCGCGGAAAAAAATAATTGAATTAAATCTCTCTCTTTTTCATCAGACTCTGCCAATGTTTTAATAAAGTATTAACTTTTCTAAGTTCTTTGTTGATGGTGACTTCCTTCCTAGACAATATAATTTCGTTCTTTATAGATATTACTTTTTACTTTTCCAAACCGCTATTTCCCATTCAGAGTTAATATAGGAATTCCAAACATTTGGTTCTGCATTCTACTTATGATTAAGAGATAACATTATCTGAAGCAATTTGACAGTTCTAATCATAAACGGAAAGCTTTTGAATAAATAATTCGCAAAATAATTTTCACCTTATGACTTCTTTGTCAGATATGGGGAAAAACAAATGTTAAATGTCTTGCAGTCTCTTCCGTCTCTCAATTTCATTTTGGGATCAAAAAGAAATTGAGAGACGGAAAACACTGCAACACAATTACAAAGAAGTAACTGTTTTGAAATGTTAGAGTATTATTTTGAAGTTCTTTCTTTTAGGTATGTTAGCGAATTTTGAAGTTTTTTTTTTAACCAAAAGCAAAATATACCGCTTACGAATGAAAGAATTCGAATAATTAGAAAATTAATACTCTGAATATTTTTAGTGGTATGTTCATTAACTCTGGAGGAGATGGATTTTGGACATTTTGCCTATCATGCAATTTTAGATTACAAAAATATATTTCAAAAATTCCTACATTTCACCCATTGCCTTAAATTCTCTTGGAATGGGTCCTCTTGTCTTGGTGGCATTGAATGCTAGGGGGATTTATATATTTGTTTGAGATGAATTTTAAATAGGATGTTTTCCATAAAACAAGTTTGTGGGGATAAAAACAGAAAATTATAAGTGTGAAAAACCAGCTGTGATTTTAAAACTTACTGTCATTTCAGTCAAAATTAAAAGACCTTACTTTTGTATTCTTACAGAGTCAAGCATACTGATTAAAACACCTAAAATTGTTAAAAGGCCACCTGTGAACTTTTCTATGTTTTATGTACCAATAAATATATCGCACCCCGGCAAGAAAAGTGACATAACTCAAAAATGCAGTATTTGAGAAATAACAAATTAAAGAAATCAATAAAACTTATATTGAAATAGTACAAGATTTTTTTAAATTTCAGATAAGTATTTTTGACAATAAATTTTATCATATTCTATAGAATAATACTATGGGTCTGTAAATCAGTTCTTGAAGAATATTTGGCGCTAGCAGGTAAAAATAGGTGAGGTCTCTCAGTTATGTCACATTTCTTGCTTCTCTATTATTTTTTCTGTTCTGACCCCTCAAGTAATTTTTCAAGCCCAAATTATATATTTTTACTTAGACTTTTGACCTCAGTTAAGGTCACTCATCATCATCATCCTCAAGCAGCCATGGGCTACGGAGGTCCAACCAGACAGTGCAATTTAATTCTCCAAGTTAGTCTATCCTGAGCTACATCTACTGCATCTGGCCACTGCACACCAATTCTAACAAGGTCCTGTTTGACATTGTCTGCCCACCGCATCCTAGGTCTCCCCCCCCCCCCTTCTGAGACCTCTAGGCACATTTTTCATAACCCTATTCGCCAATCTATAATTATTCATACGGGCAACATGGCCAAACCAACGGAGTCTCTCTCTGCACAATATGCTGCTTAAAGGAGGTTGCAAACTCCTTTGCCTAACGTCATCATTAGTTACAAAGTTGAACCACCTAATGCCCAAGATACTGCGTAAGCATCTGGAATCAAAAGCATCTAGTTTCCTGTTATCTTGTTTACAAAGTGTCCAAGTTTCACTACCATAACTAACCCTAGAAAGAACCAAACTATTATACAGTCTAATTTTAGTCTTTAGGTGTTGGGTTGTTTTACTTCTGAGCGGCACTTTTTTGCACACCATGGGCTAAATGGCCAGGTCACATGGACCCCGAAGGCTCAGAGAAGGTTGGGGGAGGGGACCCACTGGAACAGCTGTTGGGAGACAGATGGTAGTCTCCCGTCAAGGCCATCCAGCGTGTTCTTTAGCGTGCACAGGGTATGTCTCTCCCACACACGGGGCCACGGCTTAACGTCCCATCCGACGGACGGCGGCCTTTCTAAGCCCATCGGTGTCCCCTACTGACTGTGGGCAGGGTGGGGAATTTTGCGGAGATAAATCTCAACGCTGACCCAGCTGGGACACGAACCTGGGAACTACAGATTATGAGCCAGGCGCGCTACCGACTGAGCCACCCCCACCCCATCTTTAGGTGTATACGCCTATTTCTCCACACTCTCCATAGATTCTTAAAAGTCCCGGCAGCAATCCCTATTCGTCTGTTAATCTCATGCCGCACATCACCATTATCTGTTACATAGCTCCCAAGATAATTAAACTGTGACACATGCTCAAGACTGCAACCATTCAGATTAACTGAATCACAGCCTGCCTGACCAATTTTCATCACTTTAGTTTTCTCTCTGTTTATAACCAAACCTACTCTACTACCAATCTCATCAACAGCCCGAATGAAAGAGTTCATCTCATCAACATCATTTGCCAAAAGGGCTAAATCATCAGCATAATCTAAATCAGAAATTTTTGTATCTCCAGCCCATTTAAGGCCAAAATCTTTCCCTTGAAGTGAATTTCGCATAACATAATCAATAACCAAAGAGAAAAGGAGACAAAATGCACCCTTGTCGGACACCAGAAGTAATGCTAAACCAATTGCTACAAGCCTTACCAACTCTCACACAGGACTCAGTGTTATTATAGAGAGCTTTCATTATGTTAACTAACTTGTCAGGTATACCATATGATCTCACAATCAACCACAAATTATGACGATCAACAGAGTCAAAAGCCTTTTTGAAATCAACAAAGCTAGCAACCAAAGGTTTCTGAAACTCTAAACATTTCTCAAGAATCTGCCTAAGTGAAAATATCTGATCCACACATCCCCTACCACTTCTGAATCCACATTGCTCATCACGCAATTGCCTGTCAACCAGATTCTTAATTCTATTAAGCACAATCATGGAAAGAACTTTACCTGGAACAGAAAGTAGGCTGATACCCCTATAGTTATCACAAGAACTGCGATCACCTTTTTTGAAAATAGGGATAACAATAGCTCTGGTAAAATCCTTAGGAACCATGCCTTTATCATAAAAGATATTCAGAAATTCAGTCATCCAAGTGGTAACCGAAACATTCCCAGCTCTAAGCATTGCGGTTGTAATTTCATCTACCCCTGGGGATTATGTAGTTTAAGTTTAGAAACAGCCAAAATAACTTCAGATTGTGTTTAGGGCCAACATTAAAGCCACCAATGCATCTATCATCATTGCAAACAATGGGAGTAGAACTAAGTACATTGTTTAGAACATCACTGAAATGCTCAGCCCACCTAGCCATGACAGAATCCTCACCTTCTACAACCTTACCTTGTATACCTGTCCATTTTCTATCACACAAAACATTAACTATCTGGTACAGCTCTTTGCTGTTGTGCTGTCTAACTGCTTCCTCGGCTTTGTCAGCCAAACCATCAAGCCAAAGATTGTTATCAGCAGCTAACTGATCTTTTACACGTTTATTAAGTTCTCTGTAATGCTTTCTATTATGACTAGTAGGTTATTGATTAAAGACATTCCTGCAGTTCTTTCTTTCTGAAATAAGCTCAAGTGCCTTATCACTCAGATAATTCTGTCTCTTCTGCCCTTTTTTCCTAAAAGAGTACTGTTAGTGTCCAAAAAAGCCTGTTTAAAATGATCCCATTCTTCCTCAACTTCAGTAGTAAGCAAACCATGACTGTCATAATGACGAAGTAACCTATCATTGTAAGCTTTGGCTATAACTGCATCTTTCAGAGCTTCAATATTAAAAGTAAATTTTTTAACCCTAGCACAACACCTTTTAAGTTTAAGTTGCAACACACTTTTAACAAGGTAATGGTCAGATCCAATATCAGCTCCCCTATATGCCCTGGTATTCCTAACAGAACTAGCCCATTTGCTGTTAATTAATATGTAATCAATCATATTCTTATGCAGCCCATCAGGTGAAATCCATGTGTACTTATGTATGTCACGGTGTTTGTAATAAGTGTTAGTTATTCTGAATCCATTGAGTTTACTTACTTGTAGGAGACGTTGCCCATTGCAGCTACCAATACCAAAAGGGCCTATTACTCCTCCCCCAAAGGTCAGCGTCAGTACCAACTTTGGCATTGAAGTCACCAAGAACAATGGTAATATCTCCTTTCTTGACAGAATTCAAAATATCCTGAAGTTGTTCATAAAACCTATCCTTCTCATCCTCATTGGCATCCTGAGAGGGGACATAACAGCAGATAACATTCAAGTCTTTAACGCTTGTCTGAAATTTTGCTGTAAGAAACCTTTCATTAATGCACTCATATCCTAGAAGAGCATCACTAGCGTGTCTGCTGAGAAGCAGACCCACGCCTTGGTGATGCTTATTGTCGTCCCTCCGTGAAAAGAGAAATTTAAGATTATTTTTAAGAATCTGACCTTTATCTGTCCATCTGGTCTCTTGCAAGCCGAGAATATCTAAATTATAATGGTGGAATTCTTGTGTGAGGACATCAAGAGAAAAAGCTCTGTGCAGAGTCCTCACATTCCAACTACCTATGGAGAGAAAATGGTTAGTGGGATGTTTAAAGAAACTATGTTTATTGAGAGAGGGAATGCCGACAATATCAAACAGCCCCCTAATCGCAGAGATGGGGCAAAGACCCGTTCCCCCACCACTAAAGGCTGAAGCCATCTACACTGGAAGACTTCCTCCAATGTAGAATTTGACGATGCCAATAGAAGGAAAGATGCAAACAGGAAACACAGCGGAAGATTCTCCCTCCACAGAAGCCCACCAGTGCAGCAAAATCAGGATCCATAATCAAGCTCAGAGCTATATATCTGTCCAGTCCAGTGGTTTATATGGTCAGCACCAGGACCCTGTGTGGTTGACCACTCCTCAGCAGGGTAGAAAAAAAGAAAAGTAGCCATAGTTGTCCAGATCAGTAGGCCACACTAATCTGGCAGCCCTTCCCTTCCGTTCACTTCCACAAGAGAGTATCTCTTTTGAAAGGAGCTAACGGTCCGCACCACGAGAAGGCGGGGTCGGACATTAGGTGCTATGCCTGGCCGGTTCTATGCATCATCACAGGGGATTGGTGCAGAGCTCTACTTAGAATAAAAATGAAAAAAAAAGTTTGAATTAGGTAACTGTTTTATTAGCTTATTTTAATGACAAAATATTAAATGAAAATTAAGTAAGAAGTACACAATTTACATAAACATAGATTCATAAATGGGCTTATACAATGTGGGAATACTTTTCGCCAAGATAAGGGATTGAATATGAGCTTTCTTTATATTAGAGATGTCCATTTTTTTTCTTGTAAACCCGAACGCATTTTATTGTAGAGATACTCTCTTGCCTTCTCCTGGTATTACTGACATTAATCTGCGCATATTCTTTTTGTTCGTATGTAGTTTTCACAAAAAGAACTCCGGGGTTATTCTTCTGTACTTTAATTACTTTTATTTCGTTGGTTTTTATCTGTTCGTCGTTTGATGTTTTGTTAAAGTTTGATCCTATCTGTTGAGTGAGTTTCTTCAAGTCAACAAAATCCTCGTAACTTAATTCTGTTACTTTATATGGATTTCCGGTTTTTTTCGCAGATCGAATTAATATCTGACGTAATCAGTGGGAATATAGATGGGACCCGATTTAAAAGCTCGTTTAATAGATTTTTCTATGACAGAGTGCACATTGTCTCCTTCACTTTGGGTGTGACCCCTGATAAAATATTTATCTGTGATCGATTTGATTTTAAATTTTTGCACAGCGCATTTCAAGGTTATCATTTTTGGTGTTAGCTTTTTCTTCTAAGTACTTCAGAACGCAAGTGGCGATTTCTATGGCACCTCGATTTTCTTGACCTTCATGCCAAAAAAAAGCACTCGACGTAATCTGACTGAAGTTCACTTACAGTTAAGTTGTAGCTTATTTTACTTTTATAATAGAAGGTAGATGTATCCCCTCTTGGTGCTGGCAGCACCGCTTGGAGATCATAAGTGGCTACTATCATTTTGCCTTCGCTTTCTTTTGCTCTCTTTTTATCCTCTTCTTTTACTCTGACAAAACTTTCTCCTTTAAATGTTTTTCATATTTTTCTTGTATCGCTTCTTTTTCTTCTTCCCTTGCATTGTTATAGGAGCTGCATAAGTCGCACTGATCTTTTTTCGGGGAGAAAAAAGAGATGTTAAAATTGTTGTTGAAAATTCGGGAATACATTGTGAGATTTGCAAAAGGAACATTTTTTTCAATACGGTCATTTTTGTAATCGCGGTGTATAGTTTGCGCGCGCAGGTAATGACTGTCAATTCTTGGGATTCTATTAATATGAGCAACACCATCTTTTATTGCGGAATCTACTTTAGATGGTGTCCGTGTTTTCCTCTTAGGTCTTCTTGAAGAAATCCTTCCTTTAATTTGGCTATGACAGTCCTAATAGGTCGGTCATTGATGTCCTGCGTGGCCTTAAAGAAAAATTTGCAAACACGTACGTTTACCTCGTTGATTACGAAATGGAACGCATGGTTACATTGGCGCCTACTTCCTTCACTTTTGTACCGATACTGAGATCTAACGGCAGTTATACTTCTAAAGATAAATTCTCGCTGGGATTTCAGACTGTCCAGTAACTACTTGTCAAATATTTCGAGCCTATTGTTTTCTTCTATTTTACTTGAGCATTTTAGTCTACATTTTTCATTACACGCTGGTCGTACCTTTCTGGCCCGCATTTCTGTTTTGCGAATTGATGATGATGTATAAGGTTTTCCATTATTTCGAAGAAGTTTTGCTTTAGTCTTTTTCCACTCAACCGGATTTGCTTTCCTTACCCTTTCTTTTGTTATCTGCTTTAGTATTGTTCGATTCTGCACCTTCTGTCTCGTTACTAATATTCTCATTTTCTTCCGATCCTGATGAATCCGACGCGTTTTCAGATTAAGATGACATGCTAAAATCTGGATCGAAGTCTGAATCATCTATGGTTTCATCTGCTGATTCTTCTTGTTGGGCACTCGATTTAACCCGTTGTAACCTCAATCGCATTGTATGCGGATTTTCAGTACACTGCCAACTAGAATGTGTCATGATCTTCTGCTACTGTGTCTTTGTTCAATTCCGTCTCTTTCGTTGCATTTTCTTGTTCTGTGGTTTCTTCTGCAACACCCTCTCGTACTCCCGCTCTGGGTCCATAATAAATCTACAACAAATACACAAAATTTGTTTTTGTTAACACAAAATTTAATTACTGTTGACACAACACAAAAAACTGACACTCTGTCAGGAAAAGTGGTACAAGTCAAAATAAAACGGAACAAATAAAGAGGTTTAGAGTTATTTACTTCAAGAAAAGTGACACTTTTCTGCTTATGACGGTATTAAAATATTTATTCCACTTACCTTTCTACACGAATAGTGTCACAACTCGAAATGTGTCGGTTTTCTTGACCGAACACATGCACACCTTCTTGTACCAACACTAAAGTGACACTGTTCTTGCCATGATGAATGTGAAGTAGCCTAAAAGTAAAACTGACACAACTGCTTCCTGGCGGTTAATTTGCGAGTTAGAGATGTGACATTTTTCGTTTACCTAGAGGAACACAATACCTATTTATCACAGACATAACCTCAAAATAAGCATTTTTTGAGTTATGTCACTTTTCCTGCCGGGGTGCGATATGATGAATAACAATGGTGAAAAATTCGGTTATCTCCGGCGACGACCCTTCTGCTGCACTGCCACGGGTTTTCCTCACCTAAATTCAACTTCATCGTGTGGCCATTTCGGCAAGTTTTTGTCTTAGGAAGGATACCAAACTCCTGAAGAACAGCTATAGCTTCTGGCTCCGTCCACGGAAAATTCTTTAACCTATACTTACTTCTGGTCGTCATTACTAAACGCTTAACTGAGATTTTGCAGAAAAAGTGGAGTGCGAAAATGATGTGCTCAACGATCACAAGTTGGGTTGTTTTACCTCTGAGCAGCACTTTTTTGCACACCATGGGCTAAATGGCCAGGTCACATGGACCCCGAAGGCTCAGAGAAGGTTGGGGGAGGGGACCCACTGGAACAGATGCTGGGAGACAGATGGTAGCCTCCCGTCAAGGCCATCCAGCGTGTTCTTTAGGGTGCACAGAGTATGTCTCTCCCGCACACGGGGCCATGGCTTAACGTCCCATCCGACGGACAGTGGCCTATCCAAGCCCAGCAGTGTCCCCTACTGACCGTCGGCAGGGCGGGGAATTTTCCGGAGATAAATCTCAACGCTGACCCAGCTGGGACTCGAACCCGGGAACTACAGATTATGAGCCCGGCACGCTACCGACTGAGCCACCCCCGCCCCACGATCACAAGTAAAAACAAGTGAAGCCACGGAAAAAAGTGCGGAAATCAGAAATGCAAATGGCGCCGCGGATGTCTCTTGTCGCCAAAAAAAAAAATGTGACCGGAGATAACCGAAAAATACCAAAAATTCTTTTAACAAATTTTTCACAAGTTTTCAGTAATGCGATTCTGCACCAATTTCTGCTGCAGAGAACAGATGATCACAGTATTTGAACATCATAGTACTCGAAATTATACTTAGTACTTCACACTGCAGTTCTAGCATCCAATTTTTTTTTTTCATTTCGAATGATGATCTTAGCACTCGTTCTGCTATCGTGCACAATTGAATAACATCAGATGAAGCATTTACCCCCCCCCCCCACCAATCATTTTTGGTATTTCTAAGAGCGCTTTTTTTCTGTGTCCGAAAGTGTAACTTCAATACAAAGTCAGCATTTGGATTTCTTTCTATATTTTCTTGCAACACTTCCAGCAATGTACTGAATTACATTATCAGCAAAAAAAAAATGGTAAGTGGCTCATAATCACTAATATATATGCATGGTGAAAATGAAAATTCATGTACGAGTTATCATCCGCTCTACTAGTTAATGACTGATCATCATCATCATCCTCAAGCAGCCATGGGCTACGGAGGTCCAACCAGACCGTGCAATTTAGTTCTCCAAGCAAGTCTATCCTGAGCTACATCTACTGCAATCAGCCACTGCACACCAATTCTAACAAGGTCCTGCTTGACATTGTCTGCCCACCGCATCCTAGGTCTCCCCCCCCCCCTTCTGAGACCTCTAGGCACATTTTTCATAACCCTATTCGCCAATCTATAATTATTCATACGAGTAACATGGCCAAACCAACGGAGTCTCTCTCTGCACAATATGCTGCTTAAAGGAGGTTGCAGACTCCTTTGCCTAACCTCATCATTAGTTACAAAGTTGAACCACCTAATGCCCAAGATACTGCGTAAGCACCTGGAATCAAAAGCATCTAGTTTCCTGTTATCTTGTTTACAAAGTGTCCAAGTTTCACTACCATAACTAACCCTAGAAAGAACCAAACTATTATACAGTCTAATTTTAGTCTTTAGGTGTATACGCCTATTTCTCCACGCTCTCCATAGATTCTTAAAAGTCCCGGCAGCAATCCCTATTCGTCTGTTAATCTCATGCCGCACATCACCATTATCGGTTACATAGCTCCCAAGATAAACTGTGACACCTGCTCAAGACTGCAACCATTCAGATTAACTGAATCACAACCTGATTGACCAATTTTCATCACTTTAGTTTTCTCTCTGTTTATAACCAAACCTACTCTACTACCAGTCTCATCAACAGCTCGAATGAAAGAGTTCATCTCATCAACATCATTTGCCAAAAGGGCTAAAATTTTCGTATCTCCAGCCCATTTAAGATCAAAATCTTTCCCTTGAAGTGAATTTCGCATAACATAATCAATAACCAAACTAAAGAGAAAAGGAGACAGAATGCACCCTTGTCGAACACCAGAAGTAATGCTAAACCAATTGCTACAAGCCTTACCAACTCTCACACACGACTCAGTGTTATTATAGAGAGCTTTCATTATGTTAACTAACTTGTCTGGTATACCATATGATCTCACAATCAACCACAAATTATGACGATCAACAGAGTCAAAAGCCTTTTTGAAATCAACAAAGCTAGCAACCAAAGGTTTCTGAAACTCTAAACATTTCTCAAGAATCTGCCTAAGTGAAAATATCTGATCCACACATCCCCTACCACTTCTGAATCCACATTGCTCATCACGCAATTGCCTGTCAACCAGATTCTTAATTCTATTAAGCACAATCATGGAAAGAACTTTACCTGGAACAGAGAGTAGGCTGATACCCCTATAGTTATCACAAGAACTGCGATCACCTTTTTTGAAAATAGGGATAACAATAGCTCTGGTAAAATCCTTAGGAACCATGCCTTTATCATAAAAGATATTGAAAATTTCAGTCATCCAAGTGGTAACAGAAACATTCCCAGCTTTGAGCATTTCTGTAGTAATTTCATCTACCCCTGGGGATTTATGAAGTTTAAGTTTAGAAACAGCCAAAATAACTTCAGATTGTGTTATAGGGCCAACATTAAAGCCACCAATGCATCTATCATTATTGCAAACAATGGGAATAGAACTAACCGCATTGTTTAGAATATCACTGAAATGCTCAGCCCACCTAGCCATGACAGAATCCTCCCCTTCTATAACCTTACCTTGTTTATCCTTCAATCCCTGTATACCTGTCCGTTTTCTACCACACAAAACATTAACTATCTGGTACAGCTCTCTGCTGTTGTGCTGTCTAACTGCTTCCTCGGCTTTGTCAGCCAAACCATCAAGCCAAAGATTCTTATCAGCAGCTAACTGATCTTTTACACGTTTATTAAGTTCTCTGTAATGCTTTCTATTAGTACTAGTAGGGTATTGATTAAGGACATTCCTGCACTTCTTTCTTTCTGAAATAAGCTCAAGTGCCTTATCACTCAGATAATTCTGTCTCTTCTGCTCCTTTTTTCCTAAAAGAGTACTGTTAGTGTCCAAAAAAGCCTGTTTAAAATGATCCCATTCTTCCTCAACTTCAGTAGTAAGCAAACCATGACTATCATAATGACTAAGTAACCTATCATGGTAAGCTTTGGCTATAACTGGGTCTTTCAGAGCTTCAGTATTAAAAGCAGATTTTTTAACCCTAGCACAACACTTTTTAAGTTTAAGTTGCAACACACTTTTAACAAGGTAATGGTCAGATCCAATTTCAGCTCCCCTATATGCCCTGGTATTTCCAACGAAACTAGCCCATTTGCTGTTAATTAATATATAATCAATCATATTCCTATGCAGCCCATCAGGTGAAACCCATGTGTACTTATGTATGTCGCAGTGTTTGTAATATGTGTTAGTTATTCTGAAACCATTGAGTTTACTTACCTGTAGGAGACGTTGCCCATTGCCATTGCAGCTACCAATACCAAAAGGGCCTATTACTCCTCCCCCAAAGGTCAGCGTCAGTACCAACTTTGGCATTGAAGTCACCAAGAACAAGGGTAATATCTCCTTTCTTGACAGAATTCAAAATATCCTGAAGTTGTTCATAAAACCTATCCTCATCCTCATTGGCATCCTGAGTGGGGACATAACAGCAGATAACATTCAAGTCTTTAACGCTTGTCTGAAATTTTGCTGTAAGAAACCTTTCATTAATGCACTCATATCCTAGAAGAGCATCACTAGGGTGTCTGCTGAGAAGCAGACCCACGCCTTGGTGATGCTTATTGTCGTCCCTCCCTGAAAAGAGAAATTTAAGATTATTTTTAAGAATCTGACTTTATCTGTCCATCTGGTCTCTTGCAAGCCGAGAATATCTAAATTATAATGGTGGAATTCTTGTGTGAGGACATCAATAGAAAAAGCTCTGTGCAGAGTCCTCACATTCCAACTACCTATGGAGAGAAAATGGTTAGTGGGATGTTTAAAGAAACTATGTTTATTGAGAGAGGGAATGCCGACAATATCAAACAGCCCCCTAATCGCAGACATGGGGCAAAGACCCGTTCCCCCACCACTAAAGGCTGAAGCCATCTACACTGGAAGACTTCCTCCAATGTAGAATTTGACGATGCCAATAGAAGCAATGAGTTCAGGTGCCTGCGATGACCTCCGCTCAGGATTATCCACCAGCTGATAAACATATCCTGTGAATCTATTCACTTGGGGCTGTCAACCACAAACAAACAGAAAACACAGCGGAAGATTTTCCCTCCACAGAAGCCCACCAGTGCAGCAAAATCAGGATCCATAATCAAGCTCAGAGCCATATATCTGTTCGGTCCAGTGGGTTTATATGGTCAGCACCAGGACCGTGTGGTTGACCACTCCTCAGCAGGGTAGAAAAAAAAAAAGAAAAGTAGCCATAGTTTTCCAGATCAGTAGGCCACACTAATCTGGCAGCCCTCCCCTTCAGTTCACTTCCACAAGAGAGTATCTCTTTTGAAACGTTGCAGTCGGACATTAGGTGCTAGGCCTGGCCGGTTCTATGCATCATCACAGGGGATTGGTGCATAGCTCTCGTTCCAGTGACTACCTAGCTACCATTACAGACTGATAGCTTACTAAAACGGATCTAGTAGAATCTAGCTCAGTTTGAATTAGATGGACATACATGAGCTAATAAGCATATTCGATATGCAGATCGGAACTGCATTGCTGTAGGATTGTTATTATTCCCACCTCTTTTCTTACAGTTGCAAAAAAAAACAGCTCTATATGGTCCCGACTAAGTTTTTTGGTGAGCAAATATTTCAGTACTAAAACATCTGATCATAGCAATGTTTCTGAAAACATTTTATACTCATTAAATCAGCAACTTTTCTTTTTGTCTGGTAAAGTGGTACTCCATCACTGGTTTTCAAGGACTTTAAATGAAAGATGCTTTTGTTGACATTATTTAAAATTTCATCTTTATATTTTAAAGAAATGTTTTTTTTCCCCTTTGTGTCGTTTTTCTGCTGAGGTCCTGCCATCCTCACAGACCTTCTACTGTGGCATATAAACTGACAGGTTCCTGTCAGACCTCTGTGGCAAGCAGCTGCTTGAAGGGGTATTTATTTAATTTTTTCCCCATTGGATGGCAAGAATTCAATAGATCAAATACGTTGATCTGCTTTGAAAATTCTGCAGTTGGACGAACACCTTGAAACCCATTAATGCCTTCTTTTTCACAGAACCCATTGAATTGCTTAATGTTTGTGCTGCTAATCTCGCTTTCATTTTTTGCCTCCACCATTCAATGACTTCTTACAAGTTTATCTACAGCATGAAGACCTTGTTTTTGCAAGGTATTTAATTTGACAAAATATTCCCAAGTAATTTTTCCACCTGTTCAACTATTTATTATAAGTTCAACACCTAGGGTATTATACATGGAAAGGTTTGATGAAGATCCATCACGTCATAGCTACAATATGTACTCCAACTGAATCCAGCTTCCTCAAATATTGGCTTATTAAATGGCTTTAGTATTCCCACTGCACCATCAATGAGACAATAGCCAACAGCTTTGGGTTGGATTGTTTTACCTCTCAGCGGCAAGTTTTTGCACACCATGGGCTAAATGGCCAGGTCACATGGACCCCGAAGGCTCAGAGAAGGTTGGGGGAGGGGACCCACTGGAACAGCTGTTGGGAGACAGATGGTAGCCTCCCGTCAAGGCCATCCAGCGTGTTCTTTAACGTGCACAGGGTATGGCTCTCCCGCACACGGGGCCACGGCTTAACGTCCCGTCCAATGGACGGCGGCCTTTCCAAGCCCATCGGTGTCCCTACTGACCTTGGGCAGGGCGGGGAATTTTGCGGAGATAAATCTCAACGCTGACCCAGCTGGGACTCGAACCTGGGAACTACAGATTACGAGCCTGGAGCGCTACCGACTGAGCCACCCCACCCCCTATATAGCCAACAGCTATTTTCCATTTGTCACCATAAACACGAGAGCCTGTGTTGCATTGAAACTTCATCATCAGCTAGCTGCTCTTGTCTCAAATCATAGTAACCAATAGTTTGTTTTCCATCCCAATCTACTTGTTTTTTTAATTGCCATTTCATCTGCCATAAAACAGCAATGGCCTCTTTTTACTTTCCGCCTCTAACAAATCAAATGAATGATTGGTGAAGCCAGGACTGTCATCAACTGTTAGCCCACTTTTTAATTGTAGCTTGATGTGGCAACCTAACAATTTTCCTCAAATAATCATAAGCTTCAGGAGAGTAAAAATGTAACGTGATAGCAAATTTTCTCACTGATTCAGGGTACTCATTATTTACATGTCCAGTGAGATGACTTTTCAGCAATTCAGAAAGGGTATCACTGAAACAGTTTTAAAGAAGAGAGCCAGTATCAGTCTTTCCTTTAATCCAATTATTAGTTTTTAAATCGAGATTTTTTTCCCCATTTCTTCTTACCTGTTGAACCATTTTAAGAGACATGCAATTCACAATTTTTTTTACCTGAAATTATGATTTTTTTGCATTTTCCTGGGGCTGGGAAGACAATATGTATGATCTACAAGAACATCTGCTGTTATGCATTTCTCATCAGCAGTTTGTGCATCTGGTATAGGTGAGGATGCATGTCTTTTTCTTGAAGGGCGATTGAAGCCTTTTTCTTTAAACATCCAAAAAAGTTAAATTTGGTAGGTACTGCTGGGGAAATTAAATATTTCCTCCCATTAACAATGTGGGAAATAATTATCTTCAAAATGCAATGAACAGTCTTGTGTTTTTTGTTGGCTACCAAGACTGCCGTCTAATATTAATCATCCATTTCTTCAGAAGTACATCATCTTTAAATGGAAACCTAAGAGCATAAAAAGAATCTGATTTTAATTCCTATTGACTGAAGACAAATATTAGGAATACTAAGTTTAACATATTGTCTGCATGATGGGACTCATGGGCTTGAAATAATTTTCCTCTACCAAATTGTTTATGTAATTAAAAATTATTGGAATTTTAAGTGCTTTGTGCTTAGTATGTTTCCATAGTAAATTATTAGCAGAAAATTTAGGCAGTAATTCTATAGAATTCTCTATAGTTATGTAAACTGAAAAATTCAAAGTACGCGTGTAATAATAAAATTTTTTAATCTCGAATAAATATAGAGTTATACCTATATATCAGTGTCTCGCAAACTGTGTGCTGCGAGAGATTTTCAAATTGACACTAGATATTCCAAAGATTTCATTTTGACTTGACTTGTGTTATCGACGTGCTTTAATAAAAATCTTTCAGATTTTATCAACTGGGATCTTGTAAGTATTTATGAAGCTTTTTCCAAATTTTTGTATTAATTTTTTATTATTTCAAGCCAATGGACAAATATTTAAAACAAACACCGAGTTATGAATTAAAGAACAAGAGCAAATCTTCAAGTAAAACCAGGCTGATGACTTCAACAGAGCGCAAATATAATGACGATTATATAGAGTTTGCTTTTATTCTTTTTTAGGTGTGCCGCGGAAAAAAATAAGATTCAGTGTGCCGCGGAAAAAAATTTAGATTCAGTGTGCCGCAGAGTAAAAAAGTTTGCGAGACACTGCTATATATGTATATTATTTACCTCTGAGTAGTAGGTCTAGTTACCTCCTAGTATATGTTTTACCTCTGAGTGGCACTTTTTTTGCACACCATGGGCTAAATGGCCAGGTCACATGGACCCCGAAGGTTGGGGGAGGGTACTCACTGGAACAGCTGTTGGGGAGACAGATGGTAGTCTCCCATCAAGGCCATCCAGCGTGTTCTTTAACATGCACAGGGTATGGCTCTCCGCCACGGGACCACGGCTTAACGTCCCATCCAAAGGATGACGGCCTTTCCAAGTCCATCGGTGTCCCCTACTGACCGTGTGCAGGATGGGGATTTGTGGAGATAAATCTCAACACTGACCCAGCTGGGACTCGAACCTGGGAACTACAGATTATGAGCCTGGTGTGCTACCGACTGAGCCGCTCCCGCCCCAAACATAGAAGTAAAGTTGTGATGAGCCACATGGGATCTGAACCCACAACCTCCTGATAATATGTCGAGTGCTCTGTCCACTGAGGTAACAATCATCCTCTTTTAATGGTTTTAATCATTACACCGTAGAGTTAGTCATTGGCAGGGCTGGATTATTTTTTTTTTGTGGGGGAGGTGGGCAAGGCCCTCTCCTTTCAGAATTTAAGGGTAAATAGGCAAAATATGACTAAACTTATTTATATTTCTTGCATATTTCAAGAATTTTTTTTTAAAAACCCATAAAATGGAGAGGAGGAAATGTTATATTGCATTAGAAATCAAGTGTCTTGCTTCCCTTTCGATTTTTTCCTAGATTTTGGCCTTTGTCATTGGGGATGTGTCTGACTGTAATTGAATACTGGTTCTGGTCTAGAAGGTACTTTCCAGGTTAACCCCTTAACAGTTTCTTTTTTCTGCCATATTGTGTCCAAAAATAAGCACATTTTTGATAAACAATTTTGTATTCAAATCGATCATATAAATTCAAATCAGCAGTCAAAATTGTTACAAGTATTGAATTGCATAATTTATAATTATAGCGAAAAATTGGCATTTTTTCTTAAAACAAGAAACTTCAGAAAATATTATTTCAAGGAGGTTACAATCAAAGAAAATATCAAGAAACTGTAAAGTTCCATTACTTACATCAATGAACAGCAGGATTCGCTGTGAAAGGAAATCGCGGTGGTGCTGGAGGAGAATTACTAGTATCAATTTCACAAAAGTTCCGCACCTGAGTTAGATCATCGGAACTTTCCGTTTCCTCAGCACTAGAGAAGTCCGATAACGAACTTTCACAACTTTCAGAATCATTTAGAGAAATTTCTGATTCATTATCTGATCCCATATCAGAATTATATTATGTTATGAGCTGCTCACTGTCACTCATTCCCCTTTTATTTTAGCACAAAATTCAAAAGAAATAGTATTCGCAACGTGTGATACACTACACAAGTGAAAATAAAATTCACTCCTTCTCCCGTGTAAACGAAAAGCAGTAAAACCTGATATTATAACCGGTGTTTGCATTCCAACCTTTATTGGACTACTAGAGCCATCTATTAAAAACATTGCAAACGAAAAAAAAAGTTAAAAAGCCGGGCAAATCATTGGATTGGCATAGAAAAATAAGATGCCCGAGCGGCGTACGGACAAATCAGAAAAGTGACCTTTCGCAGCACCAGAGCGGTGTTCGGGCAAAACTGTTAAGGGGTTAATGCACACAACCAAGCACATGTCAAGATGCATTGCTTTTCTTTTAAGTCAACATACTTTGTATCAAGCATAAGGATTAATGTTGTTTGGCAGCTGGTAGCTTAGTGATCAGAGCACCTGACATTATCAGAAGGTTGTAGGCTCAGATCCCACCCAACTAATGAATATATAAAGGAGAAAATTGTCAACATATCACCAACACGTGCATATCTGTGATTTCCTATTATTTCTTAACTATTTCTTTTCATCATTATAAAGATAGACAATGCAATTTTATCAGAAAAATTCTTAGCAATATGAATATATGTAACAAATTGAGCCTCCATGACATAGACGCCCAATTTGCCAGGCTTGTAATCTGCAGTTTACAGGTTTGAGTCCCAAATGTGCCTGTACTGAGAATTTCTCCCATTTTGCCTTCATTGACAAAAGGGATACTGATGGACTTGAAAAAGCTGTTGTCTGTCAGATGGGAAGTTAATTTGCAACCCTGTGTGACAGCCACACCTTGTGTATACTAAAGAACACACTGGATTGCTTTGATGGGAGGCTATCATTATTTCCTACCAGTTGTCCAGTGGATCCCCTTCCCCTATCTTCTCAGAGTCCTTGAAACTTAGCCTTTTAGCCCAAGCTGTAAAAAATAAAGAATGTCCCTCAGAGGAACCTCAACCTTCATGAAAACTTACTTGTCGAGGTCACAATTAACAAATCACAGAAATGTGTACAAAAAGATTATCATGCATTTATTTTCATTTAATAACTAAAAAATTTATAGGGAGAAAATGAATATCCAAATTAGCTCCCCCCCACCTCATAATAAAATAGTGGAAAAGAAAAATAAATTCTAGTAAGTAAATATTTTAAAATAATATTGAGGCTGTATATTTTTAAAAACTAGTCTAACTCTTTCAGAAAATGTTACTCATTTGAAGGCGCCTTCGGGTAAAGCAGAAAAGCTGTGAATTAAATGTTTCTGCACAAAGGTTTTGTAAGTGTATAGACCGGCCAAAATATGTTTTTCTGTGATGGACATATACTAACCAAAGTAATTTTTCTAAGTTTAAAAATGAAAAAAAAAAAAAAATTAATGTGCTCTAATACATGACACATATATAACCTCTTATACTTAATCAGAATATATAGTGACCAAGCTATTTTATCTTCTCATTTTCATCAAAATCTAAGAATGTGAGATGGTGAATACTGAAGACAGCTCAAAGATGCTAATAGATGATTCAAAAAGCTACATTGTTATCAATAATGATATATTCTCTATTTGAATTAGGGTGAATCTCAGAGTAACCATATTGGTCATACTATTAATCTGTTATGTGAGCATTTAAACTGCCTAAAAATCTTCAGTGTTATAGTGATGTCACAGTAATTCTTCAAATTTAATCTTTCAACAAAGAATAAATGTATTTTTCTCATATTATATAGATAAAGCAGATCACAATTATTTCTTGACGTTGCCTACAACATATATTATTGTATTTCCCAGTAAGGGCACAGTGGGAGTTTTATGGGGAAAATTTTTATGGAAAACAATCTGAATGCAAGCACAGTACTGACATTTGGTGGAAATTGAAAGTAGCAGTTAGAAGTCTGGTTTGCTGATTGAGCCAGCATCCACTTCACCAAATTTTCTTGGCTTCTGAGAGAAACGTGTAGACTGATAGAGGTGAAAATATTTTAGCAGACACAGCTAAATTGCATCAAGATCACATTTCTTTTATGCGTATCATTTACAGCAATAGTTGCTGTTTTTCACAGCACTCATTTATCATTATCAGGTCCAGATGAGAATGGGGGTGTCATCATTTTTGCGATGGACCATTGCCTCATACCCCTGAGAATGATAACCAGAATGGAGGCCAAATAAACATGGTAAGGTTTCTTAAATTCAATTTTAGCTCTCTAACACCAGTAGATCGAAATTTCATTTTTGACCTCGAAAGCCTCACTGGATTCCAAATTTCATGTTTCTGAGATCTACCATCTGAAATATCCCTACCCACCAATTTTTAGCTCTGTAGCACTGGTAAATCGAAATTTGACCCTTGACTTCGAAGGACCCACTTGAGGCAAAGGATGCTTATGCATTAATTTTCATGTTTGTAGCATTTGTAGATCAAGGTTTGATTTCTTCGTCAAGAGACATTTTTTATACCACTAAAATGGAGTTAAATTTATTAAGAATGGTGATACACTCTATTGGCCTGCTTTATCTTTCTAGTTCAATTTACTCATTTGGCAACTCCCCACCAACATTATTTTTTTCTAGATCTGTGCCTGCTTGATATCTATGTAGTAATCAGAGCCATATCTGCAGAAGGGAGCAAAAATATCTCCGAAATTCTGATGACACCAGATTATGTTGGTTTTTTTTTTTTATCTAATATACCCCTTTCAACAAGCAGAATTGATCATACAGAAAAATTTCATAAGCCTGTTCTGAAATTTGTCATCTGACTACAAAAATTAAGAAAAAAATCTATATGCACTATAATCTATGCTTATACAGTATATCAGAATAGTATGACCATCTACCATACATATACTATGAGAGGTGCTCATACTATTCCGATGCGACTGTATATGCATAGATTATAGTGCAGAGAGATTTTTTTTTCAATCGTAGGTGAGAGTTGGTAAGGCTTGTAACAATTGGTTTAGCATTACTTCTGGTGTTCGACAAGGGTACTTTTTGTCTCCTTTTGTTATTATGTTATGCGAAACTCACTTCAAAGGAAAGATTTTGGCCTTAAATGGGCTGGAGATACGAAAATTTCTGATTTAGATTATGCTGATGATTTAGCCCTTTTGGCAAATGATGTTGATGAGATGAACTCTCATTATGGCTGTTGATGAAACTGGTAGTACAGTAGGTTTGGTTATAAACAGAGAGAAAATTAAAGTGATGAAAATTGGTCAGGCAGGCTGTGATTCAGTTAATCTGAATGATTGCAGTCTTGAGCAGGTGTCACAGTTTATCTTGGGAGCTATGTAACAGATACTGGTGATGTGTGGCATGAGATTAACAGCCAAATAGTGATTGCTGCCGGGACTTTTAAGAATCTATGGAGAGTGCGAAGAAATAGGCATATATACCTAAAGACTAAGATTAGACTGTATAATAGTTTGGTTCTTTCTACGGTTCGTTATGGTAGTGAAACTTGAACACTTTGTAAACATAACAGGAAACTAGACGCTTACGTAGTATCTTGGGCATTAGGTGGTTCAACTTTGTAATTAATAATGAGGTTAGGCAAAGGAGTCGGCAACCTCCTTTAAGCAGCATATTGTGCAGAGAGAGACTCCGCTGGTTTGACCATGTTGCCCATATGGATAATTAGAGATTGGCGAATAGGGTTATGAACAGTGTGCCTAAAGGTCTCAGAAAGAGGGGGAGACCTAGGATGCGGTGAGGAGATAATGTCAAACTGGACCTTGTTAGAATTGGTGTGCAGTGGCTGGATGCAGCAGATGTAGCTCAGGACAGACATGCTTGGAGAACTAAATTGCACGGTCTGGTTGGACCTCTGTAGCTCATGGCTGCTTGAGGAGGAGGATGACCACGTTATATTACTGTAGATATCTATGTGCAATAATCCAGCTTCTGAATTGAATAGAGATGAAATTGAACTGAGATGATAGAGTCAGTTCATGTAAAATGAAGTTCTTATCCACCCAACGACCAAACAAAACAATCTGTTATGGTGACCAAGTTGGCCTCCATTCTGGTTATTCTCAGGGGGATAATACAACTGTCCACCACAAAAATAATGATCCCCCCCCCCCATTTACATCTGGGCCTGATACTGATGAGTGGTGTGGAAAACAGATTACTTACAGTAGGAAAGAAATGTAGATAAAGGTGAAATGTCTCAGAGTATCCAAATGTTAAAAATAAATCAAGATGCCAGGCATATCATCAGTTCATAAACCTTAAAAGGTTGACTTTAATTGGTGAGAGTTTAAAATTTTGCTGTATAACTATTGTGGCAAAATTGCAGGGGGTGTTGCAGCACCCTATGTTACTCATCCAGGGTTAAAATGAAAGTTATGTTAACTTTCATGACTTATGTGGTGGCAGATTCAAACATTCCTCCCTCCCCCCCCACTTATTAAACTGGATTGAAAAAAAAATTAAAAATACACCCTTTACACAACTGCTTTTAACAGAATTCTGTCAACAGAATATGTTACAGAGAAGATCTGTGAGGAAGACCTCAGCAAAATGGCAACACAGCAAAACAATGCATATGAAAACCACGAGCATACTGACCACCAAGGAATATTAGTTACCATATACAGTAGTATTATTCTGATACAACTGTGAGGATATATATTCAAAAAACATTTTCTACTGACAGATATTGCCCCAAATATCATGCCATTCACACAACACGGTCTATATTTGCCTTATGGAAGAGCCACTATTTGAAATATGTACATTTTCAAAAGATCTGCCAAATACAGTTGAATATATGTACTTTGCATGCAAGAGAAATTATCTGTTCTTGTTTTCTATTGTAAAAAAAAAATTATCTTTGCCATGATGTTTATTTTATATAACTCTTCACTTGAAATGTTCAGAAAACACATGTTCAAAATAAACCAGGCATTCTCAGCTATAATTAACTAGTACATTTGGTATTTTATTTTCAAATTCTCTCTATATATTAATAAAAAAGCACTTCTTGGTTTTTATTCATTCTTCAGATTTAGTCACTGGAAGGAGAGCTCTGCACCAATCCCCTGTGATGATACATAGATCCGGCCAGGCCGAGCACCTAATGTCCGACCCCACCTTCTTGTGGTGCAGACCGTTAGTACCTTTCAAAAGAGATACTCTCTTGTGGAAGTGAACAGAAGGAGAGGGCTGCCAGATTAGTGTGGTCTACTGATCTGGGAAACTATGGCTACTTTTTTTTTTCTACCCTGCTGAGGAGTGGTCAACCACACAGGGTCCTGGCACTGACCATATAAACCCACTGGACTGAATTAAGGATCTGAGCTTGATTATGGATCCTGATTTTGCTGCACTGGTGAGCTTCTGTGGAGGAAAAATCTTCCACTGTGTTTTCTGTTTGTTTGTGGGTTGACAGCCCCAAGTGAACAGATTCACAGGATATGTTTATCAGCTGGTGGATAATCCTGAGTAGAGGTCATCGCAGGCACCTGAACTCTTTGCTTCTACTGGCATCGTCAAATTCTACATTGGGGAAAGTCTTCAGTGTAGATGGCTTCAGCCTTTAGTGGTGGGGGAGACCAAGGATGATGTGGGCAGACAATGTCAAACAATTGTTAATATTGGTGTGCAGTGGCCGGATGCAGCAGATGTAGCTCCGGACAGACTTGCTTGGAGAACTAAATTGCACGGTCTGGTTGGACCTCCGTAGCCCATGGCTGCTTGAGGATGATGATGATTACAAAACAACCGTCAAAATTATAATCTAAGAGTAATAAAGACTGCATATTTATAAATCATACTTTATGATTGATATTATATTTTATTACATGAATATTAGCAATGATTTCAGTTGTTCAAATGGGTAGTATTTATTCTCTTTATTACATATTATATTTGCTAAAGATCTGTAACAGTTGATATTACAAATTTTTCTTTCATGAAATCAAACTTTAACTAATTTCTTACTTGTGAAATGTGATATCTCTTCCTTTTTGGGCACGAGTGGTGCAATTAAAAGCAATGCATCACATTGGCATCTGCAAGATATAAACATTATTTCAGTAACAATCACTTTAAAAAAAATTGTATGCACTGAACAGCAGTTTAAAAAATAATTGGGCTTTTTAAAAAGAAATGTACTGAAATTTACCCTGAAAAATGAATATAGTTGTTTCCACTTGCTTTATAGTAATCAAATAAAGTTGGTTATAATTTTATACCCTAAGTTACAGCATGGAGATTTCGAATATAGCTAACTTATTTGTTGATGCAATGGAAGGCAAGCGACCATGCCAACTGTGAGTATGAAACGCTTCTTTTAGCTTCCACCTGGAGGCGCTGTAAGGCAGGCAGGCAGCCATGTAAAAGGTGGGCAAGAAATTAGTTTACTTTGGTTTCTGACTGGGGGCGCTGTATTACAACGGTTACTCACTCTATCCTATCTCATTGATTATAGGTAGTAAAATTTTATATTTCATAATTATGTAATGTAAATTTTAATTATTATTACCATGGATGTTGGCAACACATTTCTTTGGTTGAAAAGGGTTCGCGGAACAAAGAACTTTGGGGACCACTGATCTGGTATATACTCTTACTATAAATTGATTTGTGCCTTCGGAGTATCTTAATATCTAGTCCGTCACTATAACCTCTATTTGACTTTGATTGCAAAATCAAAAACCTTGATTGCCAATTTGACCTCAAAGTACAAATTGATCCAAAATTTGAGATCTGTAACTCAATATACCCCCCTCAATATCTCCCCCCACACCAATTTTTTAGCTTTCTAGCACTGATAAATCTAAATTTTAACCTTTGACCTGGAAGGACCCTCTGGCTTTGAAATTTCGTGACGTTTCTGACATTTACAACCCAAAACAACCCTAAATACGAATTTTCATGTTTTCTAGCATTTGTAGATCATGGTTTGACTTCTATTTGACCTTGAAGGACATCATGTCAAATTTTGGATTTTTTTCAGTGATAGACTCAAATGACCCTATAGTTAGAATTAGTGTTATCCCCTGTCAGCTGCCAATCCACTCTTGATCGTCTATATACATATTAGATATTGCAATTCTTTTTACCATAGGATAATAATTTGTTGTTCAAATTGTTTCAATTTAAATGTTTCGTTTTGCAACTTTTCTCAATCAAAATCTGCTCTAGTGGACTAACAGACAAAGTTTACTATATGAGGCCCAGTAATTATACACAGGAAAAAAAACATGGACTCTTGAAGACTTAAATTTTAATAAAAAGATTTAATATCAGATAATACGACATGCTTTGATTCCGCAATGCGAGTGATAATTCTAAATTTTTACTTCATTTTTCAATCAGACTGCTTCAGAGCATCTGGTGCATTGTTGACTGTGAGAGTTGTGACATCACAATGTCAGCTGTGACTCACAGCAAGAAACCATGACACACATCCGCACACAGTTGGCAAGAATCTATTTGAAGAACTGCTTTTCCAGGCATTCAAAATCTATTTGCTTCCACCTTGCAGTGGTTCTAGAGGAAGCTGAAAATTCCACTTTCTGTCGAAGAATTTGGTGGATCATACCAATCAAGCGTATATTCAGAGTGGGTGTTTGGATGCTAAAGCACCCATCTTATATCTTTAAAAGCTCGATATTCAGAAATGAGGTGAGATTAAAAGGTATGTGGAAAACTGCGCGTAAAAATTGAAATTCATTAAAAAGATAATAAAGCATTTGAATTTGACACGATACAGAAAGTGCAGATTTTTTGGGGACGTGGCTGAGTTGGTAGCGCACCATGCTTCTAATCTGCAGTTTCTCAAATTCGAGTTCGTTCGGATGGTTACTGTTCTGCGTGAATTTGCATAATTCACATAGAACGGTTTCGAGTGCCCGCTTTCAGCTTCCTTTCCGACATTCTGGTGTCATGAGGGAGATTATCTTAGCAAACAAATCTAAGTCCGCATCTTAGGCAAACCAGTCTGAGGCACTGCCTGGCAGGGCGAAGCCACTTACCTGTCGCCAACCAGCTATAATCCGAGTAGCATATAGAAAAGGAGGCGCCTTCTCATCCATGGAAAGCCTCTGTCAAGTGGCCCTTGGCACGACGTCTGAGATTCAACCTCACAACACCGGAGGAATTCCCCTGAACCACCACTCAACGGTTCCCATAGAGGGACAGCATGTGGTTGCGGGACAAGGACGTCACATCATGAATGCTCTATTTCCATCCCTTACCACCACACCACCATCCCCCCCCCCCCCCCCCCTAGCAGAGAGAATTGAAAGAACCAATAAGAAGTCTTCTGATATAGCAGTCCTTTGTGTGATTGAGAGAGGAAAGAACTCTTCTCAATTCTTGACTTATATGACACAGTAGTATTCGACACTTGGCTCTCGACAGAAACACTTCAGTTTAGTCGAGTCTGGGAGAGGAGGCAGACAAGTCCTTAAGAGTGTAGAGAACAGCGAGCACGAGTTTCATAGTTTAGAGAGGTGATCACGATAGTGAGTCGAGTATGAACATTTCCAATAACGAAAGATTTGCTTAATTTTAGTGTAGGCAGGAGAGAGGCAGAAGATGTCCTATGGAAATTAGTGTAAGTTACTATTACCAAAAAATGAGTTTTAAAAAATGGAATAGCACTGTAAATGAAATGGTTTTGTATTTGTTGAAAAACCATACCAGCCTTTGGTTACTCCTTTTTGTGTGGAAGGATGACTCTGTTCCCAGTAGGATACTGGGCTACTAATTATCTTAAGTATTTTAATTAGGATCAATGTGTGCTTTAAAATCTACGATCACGGCCAAAATAATTACCTTTGGGTTAGAGGATTATACATAGTAGTATTAACATAATTATTATACATGCATCCTTTTTAATCCCGCCCCTCGGTAAAATACTAATGATGAATAGGACCAGGGTTCAAGCTCCGGGTAGGGTGTGTATGTTTGTGTTGATTTCACAAAAAAAACTTACATCATCCAACTACAAGGAATCTGCACAAAGTAAAAGAACAAGATCCAGCTTTGCAGACAAAGTTTTGGATAATACAGATCCAAGTTTAAGTCTGAGTGACAGTGACAAATTCTCCACCCAATCGTTTTATCCTATAATCAACACTTATAACTGAGACACGATGCTTATAAAATTCTATGTGAAAGGTTTAATTTCCTACTAGAGAGATCCATGACTAGAGATGAAGTCATTCAAAAAGCAAAGGAACTAGTGAATACATAACCATCAGATCTCGAAGATGGATTTATTGAAGAGTTTTTACTATTTTCAAGAATGTGTGAGAATAAAAAAAATCTGTAGTAGACATGATTCATGCACAAATCGATAAGCTCATAACATTACAATTTCCGAATGTAAACATAACATTCAGAATCTCTCTCTCTCCATTTTTGGAACAAGTGCAGAAGGAGAAAGAAGCTTCTCAAAGATGAAATTGATAAAAAAAATTATCTCCAATCAACAATGGGGCAGCAACGATTGTTGTCACTTTCACTACTTTCAACTGAAAATGATATGTGACAATTGACATTCGACGAGATAATTTCTGAATTTGCACATAAAATAATGTTGCAAAGTGAACATTCAAACATTAAACTAAAAGTATCTACTAGACCTATACTACTGGGTTTGTGATTGCATTAGTGAGGCTGTTGAGAAAAGCGACGACTTAAATTATTTTTTCTATTTTTGGAGATTTTTTAATGTATTTTTTCAAGTGAAATATTCTAGGCACTGTGCCTAGTTGGCTTAATGGATAAAGTGGCCCTGAGGACAGGTGCCATTCACAATCTTTGTCTCATGTACAACACTACATTCCTTCTCTGCACATGTTGAGAGGTTATCTAGCCAAAGAAGGTCCAAGGAGAAGTCGAGCTCTCGCTAAGCGTAAGTGGCGCCGCTAGGCGGATCTTCTCGGAACCCGAATCTGGCAAATTGATGTATGTACCAAAAACAAACTGTAAGGCGCTCTTTGCCATACTATGCACATGCGCAGTAATGCCAATCTCATTTTCATGTTCCTTGCTAGTTCATGACATCGAGCGAAGGAGTGACCGAAGCATTGTACGATAGAATTCTTGTTCATCCTTATTTTTTTCTCAACTTTTGTAGATCTGCAGTCAGTATGGATACTTCAAATACGAATTTTGACTTCGCTTCAGTTTCCAGGTGAGTGCACTTTATTATATTTTAAATATATGATTTGAGTACTATTGCTGTATGTTTTAGGCTTAGAAACGTGTTGTGAGTTACAGGTAGTGAATATGGCCACATAATGTCAATTTCAAATTAAACCACGAGATAGTGATTATAGGTTAACCTATCTCCATTTTTATTAAAATTCTTTTAAGTTATATCTCGATAAAGTTTCTCTAAAGTTTGTATTCAATAATATCTATCTCATAAACCTGTAAGGGAGTTAATCCTGTCCAAGGGTTAGCTAGCTATCAAAATATATAGAGGTTTAACAGTAGCCTGTCTGTTCATATGATATAATGCAATGTCTGTGAGGTTCAAGGTTATGACTGAACCTCAGCAGAAAAACAACACAGACATCCATGCCTTCCCCGTGCTCAAACCCAGGTCATTTTTTTTCATAAACCAAGCATGCTTTTTTTTAATCAGAAACCAAGCATAACTAAGCAAGCCTATCATTGATAGCCTCCCCAAAAAATTATTAAGTGGCTATCATGAAATCAAGGTTATTAAATGTTTTGCTCTATGTTGTACACATATTCGGTACACCATAAGTACTGAGTGTGTTGCTGATAACAGGCTAATCTTGAATACCAATTCCTTCAAGTGCCATAACTGGCACATGAACCATTCATTTCAAATTATGTAAACTGCTGTTGCTGTTTTTTGGCAAATTTCGCTTTTCTTTTTAAATTAATGAATGAGTATAATTGAATATGAATTGCAAGTGCTCTTTCGTATTAACTATGTAGTGTCACAAACTATTTTGTTGTTAGAAACAGTACACAGGCAGTGATGTGGGTAGATACATTATTCAGTGGTAGCCTCTTAGATGTAATTGCAGTGAATAAAATAGTGTCTAAGCAAATATTCATCTTTTATGGCTTTTTAATATAGTAGTTTGAATTTTAGCATAAACTAAATGTGACCATTGGCAATCTGTTAGTCATATTCCAATAAACTAAGATTTGGGATATCAAGTAATGTGTATATAATACTTTTAGTGTTTAATTTTATGATTTCAAGGATTTGTTTTAATATTTGTGGTGAACTGTTGTTATTTGTAGATTAATGGTTTAATATTTTTTTTCAGTGTTGAAGCCGTGAGACTTGGCATGAAATGTGCCATGTGTGGAGCTACGAAGCGGCAAATATACAGAAAAGAAATTTTTCAAATTTCCCATGGATGCATCAAGGTACTATTTTTGTAGCTGTTTTCTCAATAATTTTTAATACAAGCTAATGTTTCTCAACAAGTATAGTGTTTACCCTTCAGAGTATGCTGAATGTTATTTGGAGTTAAGAGACAACCAAACTGAAATGCCTTAATATTTATTTTAGGTTTTATTGTGGCTTGTAATTTATATACATTTTACACTAATCACCCAGTTAGCATAAAATTGTTTGAATAAAACTATAAAATTGGGGAAAAGATGTTTTTGGAGATGTTGTAAAGTTGTTTGTTATATATTGCTAAGTTGCTACCCATGGTGAGTAGCGGACACTGATGAGCTTGGAAAGCCACAGTCCATTGAATTCAACCTTAAGGCTGTGTCCCTGGGTTCGGGTGAGCCATATCCTGTTCACATTAATGAACACTGGATGGTCTTGACAGGAGGCTACCATTTGTCTCCTAACAGCTGTTACAGTGGGTTCCATACCCAACCTTCTCTAAGCCCAAAGGATCCTTGTGACCTGGCCATTTAGCCCATTGTGTGCTAAAAAGTTGAAATAACCCAACCTGATAGCAATATATAGCAAATTGATGATAAGTTGTAATTGCATGTTTGCTTTTTATTGCCAAGTTGTAATTGCATATTTGCTCTATATTGCTTAGTTGATATTACATGTTTGTTATACATTGCTAAGTTGATATTACATGTTTGCTTTTTTTTTTTGTTGAAGTAAACACATGCTATATATATTGTTCATTCTTTCTTTTAGGATTATGCAGTATGGGGCAACCAAGTATAAGTGATATGTCTTCTGCTATCTCAAGGAAGCTCCATCAGGCTGAACAGTGTGATCTTCTCATCCTGTAAAAGCAAATGTTGCTGCTTATGTAGCAGGATGTAATCAATTACTATTTGGTGACAAAACTTTAACTGAGAAAGAAGTTGATGATGTAAAAGTAGGGTTAACATGTCCTTCAGAAACATTAGCAAGGGAAAATTGCATCATGGGTGAGAAATTTCTTTCACTGTTTCCAACTAATGTTCACGTGAAGACCAAATAACTCAAGGAAACAGAAGGTGAAAACTTTTCTTGTGGTTTGTGTGAACTTGAGGTATGGGCAAGGAGTGTCTAAGTATGGGATTACATAGTGTCACCTTATGTGCAGTTAATGCTCTATTACAAAACTAAAGAAATATCAGAAGGTGTAAAAAATTGAAAGAGAGAAAAACATTTTTCTTGTACACAAAAAACACATATTTTAAACTTTTATATCAGCTGAGGCAGAAGGAAATCCAAGGTCACATACACACACACACACACACAAATGTCATAATAAAAATTGCATGCTATACATATAAAAAAAATAATTTACACTTTCTCACATTTCAAAAGTCCCCCCCATACACACACATGACATGATTGAAATTTCATGCAATAAAAACCAAATATTCTAAACTTTTATATCAGCTGAGGCAGAATGAAATCCAAGGTCATACATACACACACACAAATGGCATAATTGAAATTGCATACTATATATATAAAAAACAGTAATTTACACTTTCTCTCATTTCAACTAAGTCAAAAGGAAAGGCAAGACTCCTCCCACAAACACACAAATGACATGATTGAAATTTCATGTAACAAAATACAAATATTGTAAACTTTTATATCAGCTAAGGTAGAAGGAAACTACACACACACAAGTGACAATTGAAATTTCATGCTATAAAAAAATTCAAACTATTTTCATTTCAGCTGAGTCAGTAGGAAATTCATATCACACACACATGATATAAGAAATGAAGTTACTGTAAAGTATGTTTTTGTCACTGTGTTTTGTGCAAATTTAGATGTTTGCTCTAATATGCCTTTTAATTTTTCTGTCATTTGTGTCTCTAAATGGTGAAGTCTAATTTTAGCATATTCTTTTGTAATGTTTCTTTTTCATATTATAAGTATGATTGTCAACTTCCACATCCAATTCCCTATTACTGATATGACTATCTAGTGCATTGAAGCCTATGTAGGACATTAACCTGAATTTCTTAATTAGGTATGAAATGGTTGTTGAGAATATAAAGTTTTCTCCTGGAAGACAGTGTTCAGTAATTTTTGCAATTGCACACACATACTGTGAGAAGGGCAAGAAAACCTCGATATTTAATATTAACCTTTAAAGTGACAGAAGCTGATAAATCAGTTTCCAAAAATCTCTACAAAAGAACCTGCAACATGCTTTTTTATGCTTCCCTACTATTTTTTTCCAGAATTAAATGCTTTTTCTTTTGATATATAATATGGAATATTTCATTAATTAGTTTTTCATAATAAGGCTCAAAAGTTGTTTCTTAAAGTAAAAAAAAAATGTCTTTGTAAGGGTTAATAAGTGTAGACACAGAAGACTGCATTAGGTCAGATTCAATTAATGCTAATTTACATTCTATGCAAGAAATTTTTCATAATTGTTTTGCTATAAAGACAGCTTATAATAACATTTTTCAATTTCAGAGAAAAGAGACACAATGACCTTCATTGCTTTACTGTGATTGCTTGATATTATCCACATGTGAGAAACACCTAAAATGTCACTGGACATTTCATTATTGCTGCCAATGATTTTAATTCCATTGAAAGTTATACAATTGCGATTTTTCTTATTAATTATCAGCCGGTTAATTAACTGCATTTGTGCACTTTGGAACTGAAGATCATTAGGTTATAGTTTCCCTCTTTTGCTCTTATAGCTTAAAAAGAATTAAATATGGTTCTGACTGAATTTGTAATTAAAAATATATTTTGAGCCAGACAAACCAACTGTTAAAGAAATAGCCTATGGGGACTTTCTAGCTACGCAAGATTGAAACAAACATAAAAATTAGAGTTTCAGAAGCTATATCTGAATTTTTATCATTAGCATTATTACCATAATTTACATATCAACAATAGCATTTGCCATTGAACAGTATTTGTTTCCTAATTGACTTCTTCTCCAATAATAAAGTGAATATCATATGTTTCTGCTTACTATCAGTAAAATTTTCCATGAAGAAAACTTCAATAAATCCAGGAGGGCCATCTACAGATTTGCACCAAGTTGAAATTGTGGAGCTATTTGGAAAGAAGATTTTCTCTTACAAATTCATAAGCCTTTTTAAAAATAAAAAAATAGAACCTCAATTTGTAATAAACCTTTGGAGAATGAAAATATCATGGTAAACCTATTTACCTCTTGGCAATAAAATATGCCATTGCTTCTTTCAGCATTTTTGCTGTGAATTTCTGAACAGGTTTAAAGTTATATCTAGAAACACAGGCTTCGGTGTCTCAATGTCATCTTGATGAGCTTTTGAGCCTTAAACAAATCTATCTTTTAAAATAGAAGTCTGATTGCTTGGCTTTTATCTGACAGTAATTTCACCATAGCATTTTCTTTAAGCTCTGAATTTCATTTTGCACTGACATCAACTTTCTCTTAAATTTTCTAGGACCTGTTACACAGCATGAGTGATCATTTTTATAGGCAATATCTGTTCTCATTGAAATTTCTATCATATCTTCTACAAGTGTCTCTCAATATAGGCATTTGTTAAAAATGCTTGTATTGCACTCCCCCCCCACACACAAATATAACAATTGAAATTTCATGCTATAAAAAATGTCAACTTTCATTTTTGCTTAGGCAGAATGGAATCTATGTCCTACATACAAATGACAATTGAAATTTCATGCTATTAAAAAAAAAGGCAAATTGGTTTTATCTCAGTTGAGACAGAAGGAAATCCAAATTCCTCCAGCCCACAAACATACACAAATAACATAATTGAAATTTCATGTTGTAAAAAAATATTGGAAGCTACTTTTTTCAGCTGAGGTAGAAAATCAAGTCCTCCCCACACACAAATGACTTAATTCAAATTTAATACTGTAAAAAAAAATATTGGAAACTTTTCCATTTCAGTTGTGGTAGAAGGTAATCATGGCCCACACACACACAAAATGGCATATTTAAAATTTCAAGCTATACAAAAACCCAAATATTTTAAAATTTTTATTTGAGCTGAGGCAGAAGGGAATTGAAGCTCCACACACACACATTAATGACATTCTTAAAATGTCATGTTATAAAAAAATGACATTGTCATTGAGTATTAAATATATTAGTTTTAATTACTGCACTGTGAAGCTTTACTGTAATTTTTTGTGATATAGAAAATTAATGAAAGTGCAAGTGTCATGTGATATATGAAATTACTGAAAGTGTATTGCAGTAATAGTGTTAGAAAGTGTAAATCAGTATGTGGATTAATTTGTTTTGCTTTTAGATATATTGTTTGCTATACGTATGTGCTCCATTTTGATGTTAGCTCAATCATGCTCTCAAACAGAAAATAATTTGCCAAATTTGCAAAATATTCTGTAAGATACAGACATTGAGAGAGAGATTTTGTGGTTTGTATTTTGGTACAGAATTTAAATAAATATGTTTTTAAAAAAATGTTTTTGTTCTTGTTTATTATTTCAAAAAAGAAAAAATGAATAGAAAAGGAACTGAAATATGAAAAATTATTTATAAATTGAAACTAATTTAAAATTAAAGGAAATAATTATACCTGCTGTTAATGATTTTCAAAAGTAGAAAGCATTTTAATATGAACCTAAAACAGGATTTTTTTTAATGTTTTTCATATTGGATTATGCATTGCAGCAAAATAAAAAATATTGCAATAATTCTGGTAAAGCTAGTACGAAGAAAAAATAATATTGATTTCCATTAACTTTACTAAATATAATATTCATCTTTGAAATTGCTTAACGTTTATAATTGCTCCCAGTCCGATTTCATCTTGCTAGCTAAGCCGATTTTGCAATGGATGTAAAGAGGGAATAAAAATGGAATTCAACAAGATGAATGGTACAGGCACCATGCCCCTATCGGTTTCGGAGGAGGCTTCACTGCGATGCACCAATTTGCCATGTTTAGAGGGCACTCCAGTCGCACAATTTACATTACGCCTATGGAAGCTAGCTCTCTTCTCCCTAGACACTCCTTGATCTAGCATTGCGACCATGTTCTCGGTAAGCAAAGGGGCCAAATCACAGATACCAATTTTGAGGGCTGTTGAAATTTCACAACCTTTTGCATAATATCATAAAGTGTTTTTTTTTTTACTCTGCTTTAGTACAAATCTTAAGAATTTGGACTCAACCCTTCTAGTGTCCAGCCTGAAAAACAGGTTTTTATCCAGAGGCCAAACTATTTTCTCCCTATCTCAACCAAAAAAAACTAATTTTAGAACTTTTTTGCCAAATAACTAATGAAACGAATTATGGCATGTTGTTGCATGCCAAATTAATCAGTATTTAATTTTGGATTTTTCTGAAAATAAAGCATTTAACAAAAAAAACAACATATGTTTTATTTTAATAGAACTCTTTTTAGAGTCATGTAGTAAAAAAATGCATGTGGCAACACAAATAAAAATTTATTTTAAAAAAATCTAATAGATAGAAATGATTACAATGTACATGGATAGAATGACTATATTTCTGAATAACAAAAAATTGTTTTTCTTGGTTTTAAGTAAAAATTTTTCGTAAATTTTTTTCTCGGTACCATACTTTGAGAAAATTCCAGGCCTTTAGCCAATTGTGCCGAGTCAAATAAACAAATCAACTATTTTAAAAATAAAATAACCAATCAATGAAAATTTCAAGTATATTGATTTTAATGTCTTTTTTAATTCACAAATTTAGCAATTGAAAAATTTTTGATAATTGAACAAGAAAAGATTACACTATACAATTAAGGCTTCATTTTGTAAAACCTGATGAATGAAAATAGTTAAATTATATATTTAAGGAAAGGAAATTTCCTCTTGAATAATATAATATTCAACTTGAAATACAATTTTTTTTAATGATTCTTTTCAGTACCATATATTTTAAACATGTCCAGTGTTACACAATGTGACTTGGACTTTTCACATTCAAGTGATTTTCTGAAGTAGTTATGAAATACAAAAAAAACTTACTTGGCTGCTTTTTTTGCTAAACAATATGAATTTTTTTCTTTGGGTGTTGAAGTTTGGCGATCTTGGCTAACTGCTGAAAGGTTTGTGCACCAAAGCAAAAAAAAACAGCTGTATATTGTCTTGTGTACCACAGCAAGGTACTGAGGGGGGGATATTATACAAGTTTAGCAGAGGGGATGTCTTCCCAAAATTGCCCTCCCATGTGACAGCTGATTTACGTAGCAAGGAAGGCTATTTTGGATGCCTGTGATGTATTTGAAATGTCCATATCCTCATTGTAAGTAAAATCTTTTATACTTAAGCTTTTACTGCTACCATTAACTAGAATGGAAAATGGATCCAACAATGTTAAATTCTCACAAAATTTTGTGGTTTGTGGATTAATGAATCCTTGCACGAGTTGCGATTTCTTTACTTCACACTGTGAATGGGGTTCTGCTGTTTGGACAAAATTCTTCGGAACAGTGAAATCCCCATTAAACAAAACTTTAATCTCTTGAAGTTCTTCTTCAGAAACACTAAAATCATACCTCCGAGAGCAACCAGGTCCTGGCATATACAAATTGTTTTTTGTTACATTCAGCAAATGATTGGTTGAGCGTAGAATGCACAACCACTCGGGGTCATAGCTTATTACTGGAGTGCAAGAGTCACCAATGTCAAGCACTTGGAGGAATTTCCTATTTGGCAAGCATTTGTCCAAAGCCAAAAACTTTGTGAACATTTTACAGTCGGCACTTTCATGTGGGACAATAGCTGCAAACTTGCAGTGTAAGTGTGCAGCAAACCAGTACGATGGGTGCAACTTACTAAGCAGTTCTTCGGCAGGACGACTTCCCAATTTCTCATTCAAAATATCATCCTTAAGAAAGGGCTTTACTCGGAGTAGTTCACTTTTATTTCCAAAGTGATAGATTCCACGAGGCCAGTCATGCGATATAAAAATATCAACAGATTGTTTTATCTGTTTCAACTTAAAAACATCTAAATTTCTAATGTGGTAAGCACTGCGTTTAGTTGCCTCCGTATACGGGGGCATTTCAAAGTGCCCCTTTAAGTAATCTTGACCTTTGTATATACCAGATAAACCTGCTATTCGCAGTCCTCCAACATTTAAAACATTTGCATAACCCATATAATAAATATTTGGACATACCCAACCTCCATAGGCAAGTTCCGAAAGGTAATTGGAAGCTTCGTGGTTACCGCCGACAAAAATTGTTAATACAGGAGCAGTTTTTTCACCAGAGTAGTACTTGTAAAAGGTGTTCAATTTTTGATATTTTGGCGGCACTGCCATACACTTCAAATCGTTTCCATTTCTTACTGCCTGAAAGTCTCCGCATATTAAGAGTAAATCCACTTTGATATTATTCTTCTTCTCCAGTTCTCTTAACGCTTCATATATTTTGTCTAATTCACCATGTGCGCATCCTTCTACTGCTATCTTCATATTGATTTCAAAATATTTCGTATATCACGCAAAAACTTCAGTGCTCGAGTAACTACATTCACCAACTATGAGCTCGATCAACCTCGATGTGAGTAACCCAGTTTAACGTTGCCAGTTACAAAGCAGTAAGTTAGTAAAACATTTCGGCTGATTGTTTGGCTCTTTCTCCGCGGAAAAAATAATTGAATTAAATCTCTCTCTTTTTTATTAGACTCTGCCAATGTTTTAATAAAGTATTAACTTTTCTAAGTTCTTTGTTGATGGTGACTTCCTTCCTAGACAATATAATTTTGTTGTTTATAGATATTACTTTTTACTTTTCCAAACCGCTATTTCCCATTCAGTTAATATAAGAATTCCAAACATTTGATTCTACATTATGCTTATGATTAAGAGATAACATTCTCTGAAGCAATTTGACAGTTCTAATCATAAACGGAAAGCTTTTGAATAAATAATTTGCAAAAAAATTTTTCAGCTTATGACTTCTTTGCCAGATATGGGCAAAAACAAAGGTTAATTGTCTTGCAGACTCTTCCGTCTCTCAATTTCATTTTGGGATCAAAAAGAAATTGAGAGACGGAAAAGACTGCAAGACAATTACAAAGAAGTGACTGTTTTGAAATGTTAGAGTATTATTTTGAAGTTCTTAGCGAATTTTGAAGTTTTTTTTTTAACCAAAAGAAAAATATATCGACTTACGAATGAAAGAAGTCGAATCATTAGAAAATTAATACTCTGAATATTTTGTGGTATGTTCATTAACTCTAGAGGATATGTATTTTGGACATTTTGCCTATCATGCAATTTTAGATTACAAAAATATATTTCAGCACTAGAATGGGTCCTCTTGTCTTGGTGGCATTGAATGCTAGTGGAATTTATACAGGGTGAATCTGGAAAAGTGGGCAAAACTTTACGGGGTGGTAGAACGCAGCTATACGAGCAATATTCGTCATAGAATATATGGTCGGAACGCAAACGGCGAGCCGCTAGGTGGCGTTGGAAATGGCATAAAATGGTCGGTCCTCACACCCAACGGCATTTCTACCGTGGACTGCCGAGAGGATGGCTGGCTATACTAACCACGAAATGGCGGATATGCACTTTGTGTACGTTATTTTTATGCTGTTGGGTGCGAGGACCGACCCTTTTATACCATTTCCAACGCCACCTAGCGGCTCGCCGTTTGCGTTCCGACCATACATTCTATGACGAATATTGCTCGTATAGCTGCGTTCTACCACCTCGTAAAGTTTTGCCCACTTTTTCAGATTCACCCTGTATATTTGTTTGAGATAAATTTTAAATAGGATGTTTTCTAGAGGTTTTCCATAAAACAAGTTTGTGGGGATAAAAGCAGAAAATTTTAAGTCTGAAAAACCAGCTGTGATTTTAAAACTTAATGTCATTTCAGTCAAAATTAAAAGACCTTACTTTTGTATTCTTACAGTCAAGCATACTGATTAAAACACCTAAAATTGTCAAAAGTCCACCTGTGAACGTTTCTATATTTTATGTACCAATAAATATACGTGTGTATTTGGATGAAATAAAATTATTTAGTTCAAATATATAGATTTTTATGCAGTCAATGCCATTAGAAACAGGTTTGGAACTAGAAAAATAAATAAAGAGGGAAGGGCTAGCACTAGAGGTGGTAAAGTGGAGGGAGGGGAAAGGGGAAGACTGGATTTCCATTGCAGTGTAACTTTTTACCTTGGCCCATGCCCCCCACTCCTTAGACCAGCCTTGATCAGACATATGAGAATGAAAAAAAAAAAACACCAGATGGTAGCTTCCCTTCAAGGCCAGTGTGCAGCAAACCAATACGATGGGTGCAATTTACTAAGCATTTCTTTGGCAGGATGACTTCCTAATTTTTCATTCAAAGTACCATCCTGAAGAAAAGGTTTTGCTCGGAGTAGTTCACTTTCATTTCCAAAGTGAAGTTTCATCAAGTTCTTTAGCATGCACAGGGTACGGCTCTCCTGCACACAACCGCAGTTTTATGTCCCAGCTAACAGAAACCACTTTTTCCTAGCCCATCACTGCTCCTCAAACTTTGGACCTTCTGTTATGCACCGAAGCTGCAATGAAGTAGTGGAGAAAATTCTCAATGCAGGAAAATTTGAGACTCAAATCCATGAACTGCAGATTGCAAGCCTAGCTCACTACTGAATGAGCCAATCCCACACTCTTCCAAATACTTCATATAGTTGGTCACTATCATTCTTTTTAAGGCAATGGGTGAAATGTAGGAATTTTTATGCAAATGCATATTTACTTACCAGATGCTACTTTTAACCAGAAAATCACAGACCAAAAACTTTTTTTCCCTAAAATGTTCAATTTAACAAAAATTGCACACTTACGAGACCAGGATAAATAATGTGATTATCTTTTCCCCTATACTCAAGCGTGTCAGTTTAATATTCCATAATGGAAAATCTGGATAGTACAATGATTGCTGTTAGCATTAAAGATGCAGTTGGAAATAAGAATGTAGCAAATGCAGGCAGAGAGAATGCTGATAACAGTCAGGGGCGTAACCACGGGGATGGGGTGATGCTCTCCCCCCCAAAGTAACTGGGAAATGGCAAAATTCGAAGCGACTTCATAAAATCTAGGCGAGTTGTGAAAATTTGTAATTTTTTGGGGGAAAAATTAAGGGGAGTTGTCAAAATCGAGGCAACTTGGCAAAATTCGAGGCCACTTAGTAGAATAGAGGCGAGTTGGCAAAATCGTGGGGTTGTTTTACCTCTGAGCGGCACTTTTTTGCACACCATGGGCTAAATGGCCAGGTCACATAGACCCCGGAGGCTCAGAGAAGGTTGGGGGAGGGGACCCACTGGCAGAGTGGAGACAGCTGTTGGGAGACAGATGGTAGCCTCCCGTCAAGGCCATCCAGAGTGTTCTTTAACGTGCACAGGGTATGGCTCTCCCGCACACGGGGCCACGGCTTAACGTCCCATCCGACGGACGGCGGCCTTTCCAAACCCATCGGTGTCCCCTATTGACCATGGGCAGGGCGGGGAATTTTGCGGAGATAAATCTCAACGCCAACCCAGCTGGGACTCAAACCTGGGAACTACAGATTACAAGCCTGGCGCGCTACCAACTGAGCCACCCCCGCCCCAAAATCGTGGGGAGTTGGCAAAATTCAGGTGAGATGTTAAAAATTGGATTTTTTTTGTAAAATTATGGCCAGTTGGCAAATTCTAGGGGCATTTGGCAAAAACTAGGGGCTGTTGGGAAAATCTAAGGGTAGTTAGAAAAACTAGGGGCAGTTGTCAAAATCGTGGAGAGTTGACAAAATTCAGGTGAAATGTAAAAATTGCAATCGTTTTTCTGTAAAATATGGCATGTTGGCAAAATCGAGGCAACTTCGCAATATCTAGGAGAGTTCACAAATCTTGGGGAGTTGGCAAAATTCAGAATGACTGCAAAAATCAGGCGATATAAAATTGGGATTTTTTTCCTGTAAAATTGTGGCGAGATGGCAAAATCGAGGAAACTTGGCAAAATCTAGGGCAGTTGAGAAAATTCGAATCCACTTGATATGGGCGATTTTTGAAAATTGGAATTATTTTTGTGAAATTAAGGAGAGTTGACAAAACTGGAAACCACTTGGTAAAGTATAGGTGAGTTATAAAAATTGCGATTGGTTTTGTGAAATTAGGGAGTTGGAAAAACCAAGAACTCTTGGCAAAATCTAGGGGAGTTGGCAAAATTCAAAGCCACTTGGTAAAATTCAGGGGAGTTGTGAAAATTGTGCCTTTCTTGTGCAATTAAGGAGGGTTGATAAAATTCGATGTGACTTGGCAAATTCAGGGAAGATGTAAAAATTGCGATTTTTCTGTAAACTTACGTCGAGTTGGCAAAATTTAAAATAGTTGGCGAAATTCGAATCCACTTGGTAAAATATAGGTTAGTTGTGAAATTTGAGATTTGTTTTGTGAAATTAAGGAGTGTTTTGGACAAATTGAGGAAACAACAAAATGTAGGGCAGTTGGTAATGTAATTCACACTGACTTGCTACAAGTCAGATGAGATGTAAATATTGGAATTATTTCTGTGAAGTTATGCCCCCCACAGGTCGCAATTCTAGGCAAGCTTGATCAGTTGGCAAAATTGGAATTTCGAGTTGGAAAATTTCTGATTTCTCTCCCCCTCCCCAACCACATAGTCCTTCGCTATGCCCCTGATAACAGTGTTTTAAATTCTTCAAAAAACGATTTAAAAATTGGTGCAGTGAAAAACAAGGTTGTGAATATTGCATTAGATGTTAGCAAGTGTGAAAGTAAAGGAAATGTGCTTTCAGAAGTTAGTTGCACAAAAGATACCAAAGCAATCGAACCAAGTAAAAGCTTTAGTACTAATGATGAAGAACTCTGTGTTTCTAATTTAATACTTACTAGTGAGAAACATAATTCAGAAGTAATTCCTACAAATGTTGAAAACAATATGTAGAAACATATGTTCCTACATATGTATCTGAAAATAACTGCAAAGATGAAAATATTTCAGAAACGAGGGAAAATGCTGTAAATAGCACATTAAAATATGATATTGTGAAGAAGGAAAAGGATATTGAATGTATTTCAAGCAGTGGCAATACTGAAGTTTCGGAGGAAACTTCTAACCGTGATCTGAAAAAAGGTCTCAAAGATTCATTAGAATTAGAGCATCCTGATAGGCGAGAATGGCATAAGAACACTGAAATAGAGACAAGCAGTTGTAATGAAGAAAATGAAAAGGATTATCAAGAAATTTTGAAACTCTAATAATTTCTCAAGAATCTGCCTAAGTGAAAATATCTGATCCACACATCCCCTACCATTTCTGAATCCACATTGCTCATCACGCAATTGCCTATCAACCAAATTCTTAATTCTATTAAGCACAATCATGCAAAGAACTTTCCCTGGAACAGAGAGTAGGCTGATACCCCTAGTTATCACAAGAACTGCGATCACCTTTTTTGAAAATAGCGATAACAATAGCTCTGGTACAATCCTTAGGAACCATGCCTTTATCATAAAAGATATTCAGAATTTCAGGCATCCAAGTGGTAACTGAAACATTCCCAGCTCTAAGCATTTCCGTAGTAATTTCATCTACCCCTGAGGATTTATGAAGTTTAAGTTTAGAAATAGCTAAAATAACTTCAGATTGTGTTATAGGGCCAACATTAAAGCCACCAATGCATCTATCATCATTGCAAACAATGGGAGTAGGGTAGACACAGATAATTCCCAAGATAATTTCTTATACGGCTAACCCAATATAAGATCAATTGTAACTTAATCTGGCAGATATTCAGTGAAATATAAAACCATTTAAATCAAATATATCTACAATTAATATCATATGGTTATCAAAAAATCAGTATACTTAAGTAATTTCCTTGGAAATGTTAGGTCTAACAGTGTTCTATTCATAAAAATATATACATGTACAATATATACTACCCCCATTGTTTAGAACATCACCGAAATGCTCAGCCCACCTAGCCATGACAGAATCATCCCCTTCTATAACCTTACCTTGTTTTTCCTTCAATCCTTGTATGCCTGTCCGTTTTCTACCACAGGAAACATTATCTGGTACAGCTCTCTGCTGTTGTGCTGTCTAACTGCTTCCTCGGCTTTGTCAGCCAAGCCAAAGATTCTTATTAGCAGCTAACTGATCCTTTACACGTTTATTAAGTTATCTGTAATGCTTTCTATTGGGACTAGTAGGGTATTGATTAAGGACATTCCTGCAGTCTTTCTGAAATAAGCTCAAGTGCCTTATCACTCAAATAATTCTGCCTCCTCTGCTCTTTTTTCCCTAAAAGAGTACTGTTAGCTTCCAAAAAAAAAAAAGCCTGTTTAAAATGGTTCCATTCTTCAACTTCAATAGTAAGCAAACCATGACTGTCATAATGGCTAAGTAACCTAGCATGGTAAGCTTTAGCTATAACTACGTCTTTCAGAGCTCCAGTATTAAAGGTAAATTTTTTAAACTCTAGCACACTTTTTAAGTTGCAAGACACTTTTAACAAGGTAATGGTCAGATCCTATTATCATATTCTAATATGAGACATTTTAAAACTAACAACCAACTTCTAATTTATCTCCGCAAAATTCTCCGCCCTGCCCACAGTCAGTAGGGGACACCGATGGGCTTGGAAAGGCCGCCGTTCGACGGATGGGACGTTAAGCCGTGGCCCAGTGTGTGGGAGAGCCATACCCTGTGCACGTTAAAGAACACGCTGGATGGCCTTGATGGGAGGCTACCATCTGTCTCCCAACAGCTTTTCCAGTGGGGCCCCTCCCCCAACCTTTTCTGCCTTCGGGGTCCATGTTACCTGGCCATTTAGCCTATGGTGTGCAAAAAAGTGCCGCTCAGAGGTAAAACAACCGAACCAACTTCTAACTATCACGTGATTAAGCAGTTATGGTTACGATCCACCACTAGAGCTTGCATACTCTCATACATGATCCGGTAAACAAATATAACGAACCAGTCATACGCTAATACCAGGGAATACCGACTGGTTGCAAAACGAAATTTTATCTCTGCTAAATGGCCAGATCACAAAAACGTTACGGGTTGGAGGGAGGGGACGCACTGGACAGGTGGTTAATGTGTATGGCTCTCCCACATACGAGCCGCTGTTTAACGTCCCATCCAACGGCTGACGGCCTTTCCAAGCCCATCACTGTCCCCTTATTGACCAAGCATTGGGCAGAGATAGATCTGTTACTGACTGAACCCCCTGCACAAAAATGGACATCTTTTATTTTCATATGAAGAAAGCAATTGTATTACTGAAGAATTGGGTTTTCATCCAAATTTATACTGAATAGGGGTTGGCTCAATTGGCAGTATGCAATCTACAGTTCCCATATGTCTTAATTGTGTTTGTGTGAATTAAAGATAGAAATAGAATTAAAAGATAGAAATAGCGTAAAAATTAATCGAAGGCCACACCGAGCTTCTTTTTATTATCTCTGAATACTCGTGGAGCCTTCAGTGACAATGGGCTTTGCAAGACCAGTGTTTAATGGGATGAGTAGCCATGGAACAGTGTGCAAACTGGATGGTCTTGATAGGGTTGGGTTGTTTTACCTCTGAGCGGCAGTTTTTGCACATCATGGGCTAAATGGCCAGGTCACAAGGACCCCGAAGGTTGAGGGAGGGGACCCACTAGAACAGCTGTTGGGAGACAGATGGTAGCCTCCCGTCAAGGCCATCCAGCGTGTTCTTTAACGTGCACAGGGTATGGCTCTCCCGCACATGGGCCATGGCTTATAACGTCCCATCTGACGGACAGCGACCTTTCACAGGTAAATCAGCCCAAAACCTATGTGAACATTTCTTAATATATAAATAGTACTTAACAGAATGTAATCTTATTCACTGGTTTGTATCCTTCACATCAAATTATTTTCGTTTGAACTGCATTCAGCACTGTAGAGATGTGAAAATTTCTTATTCAATGTTAAAAGTGTCAATATTTCATAACAAAATGTTTGTGCATTTTTCTCATTGCAGACTGTCGTGTCCCCCTAATTTATTATTACTGCATTTTTAGCAGTATTTTAAATGGGAATGTAGCTCATTAGTGGCAAAGCTGTGCAGTTTTCCATATGCTCATGGAAGCGAGTGCATTATTTATGGTATCTCCGTCACCACCCACGTGTAGGAGATGAGGTTAGGGCGTGTCAGCAAGAGGAGCGAACAGAAATAAACAGGGCAGAGGAGAGTGGCTTAGGAAAGAAGCTACGTTCGTTTAGTGCATCAATGTGAATTTCTATTTCAAAAACCCTAAAGAAGCAGGGTTCGGTTCTGTTAAATCAGGCTATGCAGGCAGGTTGTTGTTTTACCTCTAAGCGGCACTTTTTTGCACACCATGGGCTAAATGGCCAGGTCACAAGGACCCCAAAGGCTCAGAGAAGGTTGAGGGAGGGGATCCACTGGAACAGCTGTTAGGAGACAGATGGTAGCCTCCGTCAAGGCCATCCAGTGTGTTCTCTAATGTGCACAGGGTATGGCTCTCCTGCACACAGGGCCAAAGCTTAACGTCCCATCTGACAGCCTATCCAAGCCCATCGGTGTCCCCTACTGACTAGGGATATAGCTCTAAGTTTCGAGGAGATAAATCTCAACGCTGACCCAGCCGGTACTCGAACTTGGGAACTGCAGATAAGTTTGACACGCTACTGACTGAGTCACCCCTGCCCCTATGTAGGAAGGGATTAGGATATCCTGAGTTTTGAGGTCTGTAAAGTGATATCTGTACAGGATAGTACAATTTTCCATCAAATTAAGTGAATACGTGCAAAAGGAAATCTGTATTAAAGCTATGTTAAGCTGACTAAAGTTACCAAAAAATATCAATTAAAGCCATTTCATTCAGCGTTGAGCACAACTAATGCAAACAGAATCTAGCCTATTCCCATATGGATCTAACCTATTACCTAGGTTATATCTAACCTATTACCAAAATATTATGACCACCTGCTACCAAAACAGCTCTTACCCAGGGAGGCATGGACGCTACAAGATTTCTAGAGGTGGTATGTGGTACCAACACGTTACCAGCAGATCCTTTAAGTTACATGGTTGACCGGCAGCAGATCAGATATGCTGTTCCAACACAGACCACAGATGCTCGAATGATGTCTGGGAAATTTGGAAGCCAGGGCAATATTTGGAAGTCTTCCTCATGTTCTGAGAACCACTATTGAACAATCTGGGCAACGTGGCATGGCGCATTATTTTGCTGAAAGAAAGCACTACTAGAGGGAAATACCGTTGCCATGAAAGGATGTACCTGGTCTGCAATCATGTTTAGGTAGGTGTTAGATGTTGTAGTTTCCTGCACTCATGTGCAGGAAACTACAACATCTAACACCTACCTAAACATAAATAATGGTTGGTAAACGTAATGGTTCAGTCATTGTTTCCTGCACTCATGTGCAGGAAACAATGACTGAACCCAGGGTTTCCCAGCAGAACATTGCCCAAAGCATTACACTTCCTTCTCTGGCTTGTTTTTGTCCCACAGTGCATCCTGGTAAATTCCCAGGTAAATGATGCACACGTACCCAGCCGTCAATATGGTGCAACAGAAAACGAGATTCATTGGACCAGATGACCTTGTTCCAATCATTCAAGGTTCAGTTTTGGTGCTCGCATGCCACTGTATGTGTTTTCAACAGTGAAACTAGGTTTGCATGGGCACTCGGAGTAACCTGCGGCTACGCAGCTCCATTTTCAGCATGGTTCAATGTACTGTGTGTTGCGACACATTACTCCAGTCACCAGCATTCAAATTACAGGCGAGCTGCATCACAGTATCCCTTCTGTTGCTCGTACCATATGGGATAGCCTTTGCTCACCTCTAGCATCAATGAGCCATGGTCGGCCCACATCTTGCTGGTGGTTCGTGGTTTTTCCCTTCCTCGGAGGTCACCCCACAAGCCTTGCAGTGTCGTAAATGCTCTCACCCAGTCGGGCCATTACAATTTGGCCTGTGTCAAACTCACTTAAGTCTGCTGCATTTCCCATCTGAAGAACAAGAATAACACCGATTAACAGAGCTCAGTATCAGGTATTTATGCCGTTTCATGACCTTCATATGCACCATCGTTTACCTGCAGTTGCTTTGATTTGCATAAAGATGCACTGGTCATAATGTTTTGGCTCTTCAGTGTATATATATGCTTGGATGTAAATAAATTGTGTGTAGACCCCTATTTAGTGCATTGGACATTTATTTCTTCCATCGAAGTCACAGCAAGTCTGATGCATATCTAAGCACCGGTATAACATCTTGTGGATCTGTGGTTTCACCCAGAATTACAGCTGATGATTAATTGGAATAACAGAAAAATTAAAAGCAGGTTCCGGAATCACGAATCATTGAGAAGGGGTCACTACACAGATCCTGCAAGCACACTGAAACGGGTTAGCTCTCAAGGCTCAAACACCACCCACCACAAAAATCTAGTATGGTTAAAAGCAGTGTCAAGTTTAGAATTTTTTTTTTTTGTTTTCTACTGCTGAGGTCCTGCCATCCTCTCAAGATCTTCTACTTTGGCATATAAACTGACAGGCTCCTGTCAGACCTCTGTGGCAAGCAGCTGCTTGAGGGGGTATTTATTTATTTTATGCCATTACAGTATTACATGTAATTACGTATTTTATCAAAGCTAAATAAAAGATTTTGGATTCATATTAGAGATGAGTTTGGAATCGATTTTTCGAGCCCAAATCAATTTGTCAGTTGTCTGATTTTGGGAAAACGTTTATCCGACACATTGTAAGACATAGTATATATAGATACAGAAATACATGTCGAAAATCAGTTATATTAATTATATTCATTTATAATATTAAATGTTAAATGCTCTTTGGAACAAAATATATGAGAAATACTAGGAGAAACTCAAAGTTCGGTGGTAACACCATTCAGTGTAATTCATTCATTAAAGATAGAAATAATGTAAAAAGTAATCGAAGGGCACATTGCGCTTATTTTGAATTACTCAAGGCTTCAATGGCTGGAGTTAACGATTTTTCTTATTTTTAAATAATTACAAAAAATATTTGAAACTTGAATTATTCTGAGCTCATCTCTAATTCATACTGAATTTTTCTTTCCATCAAAATTTTCAATTCCACCAGAACAAAACATTTTCTGGCTAAATGCCCAAAGCCTTGAACTTTAGAAAATGTATTCAAAATGAAAACAGTTTTATAATTAGTTACAATTTTTTTTTATTCTCTCTAAAGTATTACAGATTTTCTCCATGAAATTCCAGCAACCATTTAATTTTCACAATACAAGTTTTGAAATACTAGCCAACTTCACTAAGTCAGTAAATTTTTTGTGTTACAGTTACATTACCAGGGTGAGAAATTCAGATAAAATATGCCAAGCCAGCAGTTTTTATAACAAACAGGGCAAATTTCATAGTTTTACGTGCATTAATAAAAAGAATGAAATTAACGATAATGCATTCAAATATAAGAGTTGGTTCTTTTCCCCATATTATAATTTTTTTCCTAATTTTGAAAGTAACAAGCCAGGTCAGCATTTGCCTTTGATGAGTGGATTTCCCTTGCCTTACATCATTTTATTCCTTCTCAATGAAACTCCTTCCTGGCAATAGACACAGGATTCAACCACTTACTTACAAGCAATTGCTTAACATGATTAAGCTACTTATTTAATAAAATATTGATCTTTATTACCATAAGATATTCCATTATTCTTAATTTCAAAATCTTATTTTACCTTCATCTACTAATGTTGGATATTTTGATGCCAATCGACTATAGACAAATAAGCACATTACCACACAGCCATTCACTTTTTTCCATCCATTAATAAACTCGGAGATATCTATTAAAATCTCACTACTCTTGAAAAACCCAGACAGCTGGTGAGCTCACTGTGGGGACTACAACCCATCCGATTTTCAATTTCTTCTTCTAACACTATAATTAAAACTTAATGAACATAGGATTCATGCATAGTATACCTGTGAATTTCCCGATATAAATTATCCTGTAACATCTTTTAACTGAGGAGTACATGCAGATCAACTGACATTTGGTATTTTCATATATATATACATTCTTTATTTTTGCTTTCTATATCTACTTTATTGCTCTGTTTATAATAAACCTATGATTTGTTTATACGTTTTTATTATCCTTAATTATTATATTACCTTAAAAACAGAGAAAAAATTGTATGCATATGTATTTTAAAATCGTTATTAAACATTCCCAATGGGCTGGAACCAATTACCATACTTTATGTGTTATATAATAGCTTCAAATAGTATGAATTTGAATAGTATAAGGTTTTCATGGAATGTATTACTTGTACTAATCATGGCCTGCCTGCATTCAGTTTAAAAACTTTAATAAACCCATTTGTTTCATTTAACTGCTATCAAGTACTGCAAAACTGGATTCCAAAGCAGATCTGCAGTTTACAATCTTCAGACACCATATTTTTTAAATCAATGATACATTGAGTTTTGACAGAACACTGAACTTTCAGACTCCTAGCAGTGACTGACGACAATGAAGACACTGCTAGGAGTCTGAAAGTTCAGTGTTCCATGTTCTGTAACATGGAACACTGAACTTTCACAGTGTTACAATCACTGTAACATATATTTTGTGGGAAAAAAACTTTGTCAATGTACAGGATGCAAACTTGCATCTCTCCAGTAACATGCCATAGTATTCTACCATTGAACTAATGCCACTCTGTAATTGTTATTTATTGTTGAAACATTTCATTTTTCTCTGAAGAATTATACTAATACAATCACTTAAAATTATTCTGTAACCAAAACGCCCACTAAATATGCAATTTTTAATTAATAAAACACATTTGAATATCACATTAAAAAGAATATTCAATTTCTTAAAGAGTTATAACAATAATAACTTAAACATATTACTAGCAGTGAAGAGGCCATACAAGAACATGCCAAATAAAGACTAATAATATACACATATCTCTAAGTATAAAATTTTGTCCTTGCAAATAAAATCCACAAGAAGTAATAATATCTAAGGCAATGTTTTCAAGTTGCACACGTCACAATATGACAAATGTCAGTCAGTCCAGCTGAGGCAACTTCGTTCAACAGTGTATTATCACTAACCAATGATCATTCATTCTGTAATTAAAAAAAAACACACAAGCATTGTGGGTTCAGATTTGGTGAGAGGGATGGTCAATTCAGCACACCACCACAACTGATTCTTCAGTTGGGGAATTGCTGATTCAGATACTGCAAAGTTCCTGTTGAAATGTGGGTGTGCTCTGTCACAAAGGTAGAACATCTGAAGTTGTGTTTGTAGAGACATTCTGTAAGAAAGGCTGGTAGTTCAGGTTGCAAAAAACCAGTGTCAATGGCAAACAGACACGAGAAGAGTATGCTCCAATTGGCTGGTAAACAATATTGCCATACATTTACAGAAAAAAAAACTGAGAGTTACTTTCTTCTATTTAATGTGAATTGTCACAAATACATAAATAAGCACTTCTGGTTCTAATGACTCCATCGTGGGTAAACTGCGCCTCTTCGGTAAACAAAAGGTAACAATTCAAGTAGGTATATGCCTCATTCCAACCACCTACCACTGCAGGTTCAAGATGTTGAATTCTCTGGATGTGATAAGGATATAATCCTTCAACATTTTCATGCCTCTCCTATGCAAAACATTGACAGAGGCAAAAACTCTTTATATATATATACTAGTACATGAACTTCACTGCAACATATAAGCAATGTTTTCCATTTTATCCACATTCCCTCATACTTGACATTCAGTGTTAAGTTTAGAATTTAAAATGAGTCATTTTCTAACAAATATTGGCAAATATGACTTGTCATTATCCTCAAGCAGCCATGGGCTACAGAGGTCCAACCAGACCATGCAATCTGTCCTGAGCTACATCTGGCCACTGCACACCAATTCTAACAAGGCCCTATTTGACATTGTCTGCCCACTGCATCCTAAGTCTCCCCCTCTTTCTGAAGCCTTTAGGCACACTGTTCATAACGCTATTCGCTAATCTATAATTATCCATACCGGCAACATGTCAAATTAATGGAGTCTCTCTCTGCACAATATGCTGCTTAAAGGAGGTTGCTGACTCCTTTGCCTAACCTCATCATTAGTTACAAAGCTGAACCACCTAATGCCCAAGATACTGCGTAAGCATCTAAAATCAAACGCATCTAGTTTCCTGTTATCATGTTTACACACTGTCCAAGTTTCACTACCATAACTAACTCTAGAAAGCACCAAATATTACACAGTCTAATTTTATTCTTTAGGTGTATATGCCTATTTCTCTACACTCTCCATAGACTCCTAAAAGTCCCAGAGGCAATCCATATATGTTTGTTTATCTCATGCCACACATCATCAGTATCTGTTACATAACTCCCAAGGTAATTAAACTGAGACTCTTGCTCAATGTCACAACCATTCAGAGTGACTGAAGCACCAACTGCCTGACCAATTTTCATCACTTTAGTTTTAACTGTTTATCACCCAACCAACTCTATTACCAGTCTCATCAACAGCCTTAATGAAAGAATTCATCTCATCAACATCATTTGCCAAAAGGGCTAAATCATCAGCATAATCTAAATCAGAAATTTTCGTATCTCCAGACCATTAAAGGCTAAAATCTTTCCCTTGCAGGGAATTTCGCATTACATAATCAATAACCAAACTAAAAGGAAAAGGAGCCAAAATGCACCCTTGTCGAACACTAGAAGCAATGCTAAACCAATTTTCACACCTTAGCTTACCAACTCTCACATGACTCAGTATTATAGAGAGCTTTCATTACATTAACTAACTTGTCTCGTATAGTATATGATTTCACAATCAACCACAAATTATGATGAACATATCAACACTAAACACAAGTTAATCTGCGATTTTCTGTCATGGAAACATTGCATATATCCTTCAACAGCAGTAGTAGCATTGCCATTACAAAACCAATACACAAAATGCCCAACTTTGTACCATTGCAATATGTTGAGTTACAGCATGTTTACAGTTCATGTCTCAGTGCACCATTGGATAGCTTGCATGAACAAGTCCATGCCTGTGTGCATACATTTCAACTCATAACTGTTATGAATAAAGTCATTCACAAAAATTTCTGACTCAGAATAATCAAGGAATAAAAACCTGAAGTGCCAAATTTAAGACATGGGATATTTGAATAATACAAAGTAGAAAAATAAATATTAAAAAACATACCTACTATAACTGCAGCAGCAAAGTCAAGGTCCTCAGAGTATCAGATTTTACTGTAGCTGTGTCCAATGATATTATTTTAAAAGTTTTTTTTTTAAAGTGAAAAACCATCATTTGTTGTTTAGCAGAATCGCTAAACAAGTGGCCTCAGATGTTTGTTGAACAAGTTGGCCTCAGATGGCATTGCTTAGCAATATGTGCCATTATAAAAAAATTCCCTTGGGTGTATCGTTTACTATTGATGGCATTTCTTTATCTGTGTAACAAAAATTCTACATTTAGAAAATAGATGGGTTGTTTTACTTCTGAGAGGCACTTAACCACCTACTGGACAGCTGTTAGGAGATATATGGAAGCCTCCCATCAAAGACCATCAGTGTTCTTTAACCTGTTTAAGGTATAGCTCTCCTACACATGGGCAATAAATGTTTATCATTACTGTCTTTTTGGTTCCTTCTAAGGGGCCTTAACTGCCTCATGTTTTAGCTATTATTGGTGAAACTTTGCTGAATATTTCTTGTGCTATTTCTACATATATCATCTCAAAATACTTGGGTTAACATCCATTAATACATTATACATTAAGTTGAAAGTTAATATTTTTGCTAACTTTTAATTCATTAAAGTTTTGTATATTTAACTTTTGAACTAAGTCAATTTTTTTAATTAACATTAGCAATTTTTTTTAGACATTAATTATTTATTTTCCAGTATTTCCCAAATTTGAAATGCAGAACCACTGTCAACCATCAAGTCAAATGTCATGGGACCAGTTAAGACCAATCTCATAGCTTCAGTGGCTTTGTATGAAGCTTTAAGTGCTAACAGTGAGAGCCTGACAAACCAAAGGATTTCTCTCTACTCGAAGAGGAGGAAATACCAATTTCTGAAAACTCTGCGAATCAATATTTGACTTCCTCAACTGGGATGACAGGTGCTATTCAGAATCTTTTTGTCATGTACAACACTACCATTCCTTCTCTGCACATGCTGAGAGGTTATCTAGAATTATGGCCATGTTCTTGGTAAGCAGAGGGGCCAAATCAGAGATACCAATTTTGAGCACTGTTGAAATTTCACTATCTTTTTCGTGATATCATAAATTGTTTTAGGCAGTAGTACAGTTCATGGTCCTCAGCCGCCATTTTGTTTTTGACGCAACGAAACAAAACGGCCCTTTTAGTTGATTCCCACAACTCATCATTCTTTCCCTCAAGCATACTCCCCCACTACATGGGCCCCAAAATATCTTTAATAACTAATTATAAACCATATCCTAATCAATTTTCCAAAAAAAAAAAAGCTAGAACATATTAATTATTCGTATCCTACCTATCACTGAACCCCCCATATTAAATATATAATACTCATGAACTTACCTCTAACCATATAGGTATGTTATCCAAAGAAGTCATCAAGCAAAAATGGCGAAAAAAACCAAACGTAACTTCACACTCTAGTCAAATCACACACATAACACGTGACTCCCCATTACCCACCCAAAAGAAATAAATCAAAGAGCCATAGGCCACCAACAACCAACAGTTTCTACGTCATACTTTACAAATCGACATCATACTTTACACTTCGATGTCACACGCCACTTGAGCAATGCCATCTATCGGCTGAGGACCGTAAACACTACACTAGCCGTTTTTAAATACAATAGGCACAAAGTTTATGCTGCAGCACAGAATTTACTCTTTATATGTTAGCCTTTATACTTCAATTACTCCCCCCCCCCCCCCCCCGTTTTTTGCTTGTTTTAAAGTAATGATTTTTTTTATCACGTCAATCGACGATTTTACATAATGTAGTTCAATATTTTTAAATTTAGAAAGATAAAGGTGTTCCATTTAGAGTATAGCTCTAAGGTTCCTATTTAGAACTATGTTCCAGGACACCTATTAGAATTCAGCTACAGGTCTCCCAATTGCTTCATCCACCCTGGTTCATACATATATTTGTGCAATTCAAAATGCTGATAAACTGTTATAAACTTCAACATTCCATTAGTCATATACAAGACTGGTTTAAGAAGAGATTAGGGGGGAGGAGAAGAGTTTAAGAAGAGTGTCTGGGTCCCAAGAAAATGAGCAACATTTTTAACACCTACCACTATATTTTTTAAAGTAATATATTATTTGAATTAGTGAAAAATTTTAAATTGGTAACAGCAATATTATGCTCAAAGGAAGCTATAGCATTATCTTTACATGTTATGTCAATGGGAATCTAACTCTGAAGCTCTATAACATCTAAAGGAAAAATGCGATGAAGATAAAGTTTGTAGACCCGTCATGGCTACATTCTTTTCAAGCAACTCGTGTGTGTGTGTGTGTGTGTAGAAGGGTACTTGTCTACTTTGTCAGGATTTTGCCGATATCTAGATGGCCGATAAACACAAAATTAGATTTTACATACTTGATACATTTAATGAAAAACTGTGACTAATGTTAAAGATAATTAAATTTATTTAAATCTCGATTTATCATCAATAGTCATTCAGTATTTAAAGAGCTATGGAAGTTGAAAAATTTAATAATATATATTTTTTTTTATAAAAAACATTCATAATTATATAACATAGAAATAATCATTATGCAAACTTTGAAAATTTTATTTTATTAAATGATTTGAAACAATATTTATTATTTAGGTTTCAATTAATATCTGAAGGGAATTCTTATGACCCATTACTGTTGTGAAATATCCTAGGTTCCATAACTCCTTAAATACTAGACAAATACTGTTGAAAATTGAAATTTAAATAGATAAGATTATGATCTTTAATTTTCAGTAATCTTTTTTCCGTTAAATTAATATTTTAGAAGTTAGAGAGCTTCGAAGTTAGATTCCCATTAACATAATGTGGAAATTCTCTAATATTTTGTTAGGGAAGTGTAACTCAGTTCCGTATATTGTAAAGATATTCATCGCAATGGCCTAATGGTAATAACTTTCCCTTGCTTATAATTCTTGCGATTCCAAAATATTCTTCATTCAAAAGTGATCTTTGAAATATTTTCATATCAATCATGTCAACGTTACGTTGCAGACATATTACTGTAGCCTCCTGTCTTGCAGATCCAGTTTGCAACAGATTCGATAGAAATTAAGTTTTGATTTTGCGAAACATTACACAATACTTCATCATCGTCCAGACTTCTAGTTAAAAACAGTAGAAAGCAGACAAAAACAATAAATAAATCACATATGAAGAAATCCGTATCAGAATCCAATTCTGAAGCTAGTAGTAAACAGCGTAATCACCTACACTGCTATGAAGCAAGTAAAACAGTGGATCACCAGCGCCACAGAAGACAAAAATGTAACTAGCGCTGCTTCGCTTCCTCGTGAAATTGCAGACATTTCCATTATGAGTCACTGTACCAGGTGTACCCCTCTTCTGAGGGGTACACCTAGTAATGTTCATAACCCTACTTACAAATCTGCAGTAATATATATATACAGAAAATATGGGCAAACCAATGCAGTCACTCCATATACAACATGATACTCAAAGGTGGCTGCAGACTGCTTTGTCCAACTTTATCTTTACTTACCAACTCCCACGATCTAATGCCAAAATTGTGTAAGCAAGAAACTATGTAAGCACGTGTGGACTGGTAAATGGTGCTGTAGCATCATGGGTCCCTGGTACCCCATAGGACTTCTTTTAATACAATGTTATTTTACAGAAATTCCACAGAATTGTAGATTTTTTCCCCATCTCTACCAGTCACCACTAAGAGTGATGAGATTATGCATTTACCAAAAAAAAAATATAATTACATGCAAAAAAATCGTGTCATTGTATTTTGAACTGCATGCTATTGCTGAGCATTATGGTTTTACTTTATGTCTTGCAGTTTTTAATATTGAGTGCTTTTGTTATACAGGAAAATTCTTTTTTGCAGAAGTGGGGATTGAAATTAGGTTTTAACCTATAATTAGGAAAACAGAATGGTAATGAATTTAACACTATGTTATCTTCAGGTAACATTACTTACCATAAGCACAGGAAAAATTTTTTCAAAGACATCTCTTGATGTTAAGTTTCAAGGGTTTGGAGAGTTCAGTCAGATAAAAGAAAAATACCCAAATTCTGTAAACTACATTTCTTTCAAAATTGAAAATTTCAGTAATGCAAGCAATTTTATAGAAATTCCTCTGTGAAATTTTAGTGTGGATTAAATATGAATGTAGATTATAACACTAGTAAACACAGTAGTTTTACTACCTTACCCGAGACATTGTTTTTTAATAAAATTATTTACATTAATTTTCATCTGTCATATACATTGACTGATTCCTTCGTTTAAATTTCTTTGTTGGAGAAACATCACTTTGTGGCACTTCAGTATTTCCTTTTGATTTTTCAGAACTGAAAACTTTAAATTTCTCTTTAAATTCTGGGAACTCAGCTAATAAATCTGGTGTGTTTACAGTTTCCTGAGAAGAATACTGAGAATGGAGGCTCTGCCTTTCTGCTAAAGTTACTTTCTCTTGTTGAATCGATTTATCATTCTGTGAATGGAAACCTGTCTTATCAATATAAAAATCAGAGTGAATTATATTCATAGACACATGATCACCAACAAGATCTCCTTCATTTTGCATATCTTCAGTCTCATTATTATCAACAATATAAGGTTCGTCACTTTGCTTATCATCATCATCATCAAGTGATATTTCATCTGGGTTTAAGGATACCTGTGATGTATTTGTAATGTCCATATCCTCATTGTAAGAAAAATCTCTTATACTTAAGCTTTTACTGCTACCATTAACTAGAATGGAAAATGGATCCAACAATGTTAAATTCTCACAAAATTTTGTGGTTTGTGGATTAATGAATCCTTGCACGAGTTGCGATTTCTTTACTTCACACTGTGAATGGGGTTCTGCTGTTTGGACAAAATTCTTCGGAACAGCGAAATCTCCATTAAACAAAATTTTAATCTCTTGAAGTTCTTCTTCAGAAACACTAAAATCATACCTTTGAGAGCAACCAGGTCCTGGCATGTATGAATTATTTTTTGTTACATTCAGCAAATGATTGGTTGAGCGTAGAATGCACAACCACTCAGGGTCATAGCTTATTACTGGAGTGCAAGAGTCACCAATGTCAAGCACTTGGAGGAATTTCCTATTTGGTAAGCATTTATCCAAAGCCAAAAACTTTGTGAACATTTTACAGTCGGCACTTTCATGTGGGACAATAGCTGCAAACTTGCAGTGTAAGTGTGCAGCAAACCAGTACGATGGGTGCAACTTACTAAGCAGTTCTTCGGCAGGACGACTTCCCAATTTCTCATTCAAAATATCATCCTTAAGAAAAGGCTTTACTCGGAGTAGTTCACTTTTATTTCCAAAGTGATAGATTCCACGAGGCCAGTCATGCGATATAAAAATATCAACAGATTGTTTTATCTGTTTCAACTTAAAAACATCTAAATTTCTAATGTGGTAAGCACTGCGTTTAGTTGCCTCCGTATACGGGGGCAATTCAAAGTGCCCCTTTAAGTAATCTTGACCTTTGTATATACCAGATAAACCTGCTATTCGCAGTCCTCCAACATTTAAAACATTTGCATAACCCATGTAATAAATATTTGGACATACCCAACCTCCATAGGCAAGTTCCGAAAGGTAATTGGAAGCTTCGTGGTTACCGCCGACAAAAATTGTTAATACAGGAGCAGTTTTTTCACCGGAGTAGTACTTGTAAAAGGTGTTTAATTTTTGGTATTTTGGCGGCACTGCCATACACTTTAAATCGCTTCTATTTCTTACTGCCTGAAAGTCTCCGCATATTAAGAGTAAGTCCACTTTGATATTATTCTCCTTTTCCAGTTCTCCTAAAGCTTCATATATTTTGTCTAATTCGCCATGTGCGCACCCTTCTACTGCTATCTTCATAGTGATTTCAAAATATTTCGTTTATCACGCAAAAACTTCAACTAGCCATTTTCTTAGTGCTCGATGAACCTCGATGTGAGTAACTTGTGTAACGTTGCCAGTTACAAAGCAGTAAGTTAATAAAATTGCTTGGCAGGTGGTTTGGCGTAGAGTAGAGGCCCTCTATAGGTAGAGGGTTGGCCATATCAATATTGGGCGCCATGTTTTGTCGTCGCTCCGATTGTTTAGCGTGCATAGCTGAATGGTATTGCACGGTACTTATGGATTCCGGAAAAAGGTAGGGTAATATTTGATACAGATTTCAATGTTCATGATTGGAAGTACTTTAAGAAACGGCTAAAAAATTGAAATTTTAGGGCTTTAAAAAAAAAGATATAATTTTGCTTTATTGTCTAGTCCGTCTGTAAACATCAAACTTTTTTGTTTATACAGAAAAATAAAAAAAATCTTTTTGTTTTAGATAGGAATTAATGATATATTATGATTTGCATTTTTAGAATCTCCCAAAAGTTATAACTGCACCCTCTAACGCTGGAAAAAATCCAAAAATTCAAAACGAATATTGCAAAGTGATAATCGAAATCTCTTGAGTTCGTTACTAATGAAATGTAATTCGCATTTTCAATGGTAGTTTTAATTTATATCATTAGAGATCACTAAATATCGAAACTGCAAAACTTTTAACGAATGTTTCAAGTAATCTCTTTATGGCAGAAATTTCGGTACATAGAGTTCTGTTATGGTAAAAATTCCACTTATAATTACTAATAAAATACTACTGTGTGCATTTCCCCCATCATACATTAAAAAATAAATAACCCCTCAAGCAGCTGCTTATACAGAAGTCTGACAGGAGCCTGTCAATTTTTACGCCACAGTAGAAGGTCCATGAAGATGGCGGGAGCTCAGCAGTAAAACAACACGAACATCCATAATTAAAACTTTTAAGGAATGAAAAAGTACGCAAAGGAAGAACTTCACTCTCTTTGAAAATGAGATTCCCATATGCGCCAGAGGCGATATGCGTTCTTCTAGTTATTTTACACTTTCAATACCCTCTGACAGTAAAAATTCGTACTGTATAATTGAGAAAATAAACTATTAATATTATATTAGTACCTATAATGTGCAAAATAAGTTTTCCATTTATTTCTTAAAGCAGAAAAGTTGCATTTTACCAATGGGACAAATCATTACTATTAGGGTAAACTATTTGACCATTACACTCTACGAGCTAAAAATTTATGTTTCTAGCAAAAAATAGATCGTTTGCATATTTATTTAAAGATTTGGAATTTTCCAGCTTTTTTCCGCCGCTAGAGATCGCCTTTCGAGTTTTTATATACCGCCTTTAGCACTCTCTTAACACTGGAAATTCCACTGATGGGGATTCGAAAAATGTAAATATTAATATATTTGTGGAAAAAAATTTCGCCGACATATGGGATTCCAACCTGCATCTCTCCAGAAACATGTCAGAGTATTCTAACCTGTTGAAAGAACGCCGGTTTTTTTCAGAAAAAACGTTTAGTGATTTATAGACGTTAAAATGTCTACAGTTAACGCTGAGATTAACAAAATTTGTTTAAATCATTATTTTGTTAGTGCCTGTAAAACAAATGTATATATATATTGTTTCGTTTATCTCTTAAAAAAGTTTAATTTTCTCCTCCCCCCTTTTGGCTAAGACGGTGAAGCTTTGTTGCCATTGTAAACGTTCTGACTATAACACTCTACTACCAAAATTTCGGATTTCCAGTGTAGTTTGTATTCTCCTTTTGAAATTTTAGTATTTTCCATCTTTTCCCATCGCTAGAGGGCGCTATTAAAGCTATTAAAAAATTTTAAAATTGCGAATCACAATATTTGTTCGACACCTATCCAACCAAAAAAAGAATTTTTCATTTAGCTCTAAAAGTAAAAAAATTGATTGTCTATAGACGGACAGACAATAGTTAACAGAGAGACGGACAGACAGAACAAATACTAGCATAGGCAGACGACAAAATGAAAACATTAGCTCGTTTTTCAAACGAACCTTAAAAGAAATATTTTGTTGGTTTTCAGTTAGCTCGTTTCAATTTTGCAGCCGTGTGCAGTCTTCTGAGTTTTTCGGGGGAAAAATTGTTTATTAATTTCTCTTCGAGTGAAATTTTTACACCCAAATGCAGCGCAGTGAGGCATCCATAAAATATGACAGCTTTTATAGACAAAAAATGTGGTAGAAATGTATAAAATTACAACTGAGAAGTTTTAACTTGGAATACACGTCTCACGGTACGACAAAACATGGTGCCCATTTTATGCCTATGGACCTGATGATAAGGGGGCCGAGGCCCCCTTTACAAATAGGTCCAGCTTAGAAAGGATGTATAAGAAGAAGAAGAAGAAGGCCATCCTTTCATCACTTTACATTTCTCTCTGTTTATAACCAAACCTACTATACTACCAGTCTCATCAACAGCTCGAATGAAAGAGTTCATCTCATGAACATCATTTGCCAAAAGCGCTAAATCAGCAGCATATTCTAAATCAGAAATTTCAAGATCTGCTGACCATTTAAGGCCATCCTTAACTGTAAGAGATTCGAGGCGATTTTGAATATTTACCTTGCACCCTTCTTACCAACTTCCGGCCAACATGGGCCACACAGTGATCACACACGCTACTATTTTCACCCCCAGAAGAATTTTACTCCAAACCTCTCCGCTCCCCACAAAACTACGACGCAGCACCTGCTTGGCGCGAAACTTCAACCACCTCCTTTACTTTTAGGTGGCCTGCGGCCAAAAGCCTATCGCCAACATGTAGGGTCGCTAGCACTTCACTGTACTGGTCCCTACTTTTGACGCACACAAAAAAAACTTTTTCTCGTGGACCAGATGATAAAAGGGCCAAGGTCCCTTTTACAAAATGATCCAGTTTTTAAAGGATGTTAGACTCCGACTATACAGGACCTCTAGTTTGGCTCCTTCTCCCCGGAAAAAAAAATTATTGAATTATATGTATTTTTTTTTTTAATAGCCTCTGCCAATGTTTTCATAAAGTTTTAACTTTTCTAAGTTCTTTGTTGATAATGACTTCCTTCCTAAACAATATAATTTTGTTGTTTATAGATATTACTTTTACACTTTTCCAAACCACTATTTCCCATTTAAAGTTAAAATCGGAATTCCAAACATTTGGTTCTTCTTTCTACTTATGATTAAAAGATAACATTATCTGAAACAATTTGACAGTTCTAATCATAAACGGAAAGCTTTTGAATAAATAATTGGCAAAAAAATTTTCAGCTTATGACTTCTTTGTCAGATATGGGCAAAAACAAATGGTAATTGTCTTGCAGTCTCTCAATTCCATTTTGGGCTGTTTTACCTCTGAGTGGCACTTTTTTGCACACCATGGGCGAAATGGCCAGGTCACATGGACCCCGAAGACTCAGCGGTTGCGGGAGGGGACCCACTGGAACAGCTGTTGGGAGACAGGCCATACGTGTTCTTTAATGTGCACAGGGTATGGCTCTGCCACACACGGGGCCAAGGCTTAACGTCCCACCCGACGAACGGCGGCCTTTACAAGCCCATCAGTGTCCCCTACTGACCGTCGGCAGGTTAGGGGATGTCACCAGAGCAGCGATACTGAAATAAACAGGGCAGAGGAGAGTGGCTTAGGAACGGAGGAGCCACGTTCGTTTAGCTCATCAATGCGAATTTCTTTTTCAAAAATCCCAAAGCAGTGTTCGGTTCTGTGTAAACCTGGCTATGTAGGCAGAAATTAGGATATCCTCTGTTTTGAGGTCTGTAAAGTGATATCTGTACAGGACAGTATAGATTTCCATCAAATTAAGCGAATAACTGCAAAAGCAATTTTTAAGCTATGTTAAGCTGACTTAAGTTACCAAGAAATATCAATTAAAGCCATTTCGTTCACCAATGTGTTGAGCACAGCTAATGCAAACAGAATCTAGTCTATTCCCATATGGTACATACACCAAAGAGCCAAAATATTATGATCACCTGCCTAATATGATGTTGGTCCACCACATGCTGCCAAAACAGCTCTTACTCAACAAGGCATGGACGCTGTCATGTCCCTCTAATTTATTTATTTTTATTTATTATTGTATTTTTGTTATTGCAGATATTTTTATGTATTGAGTGTGCTCTTGAAAGTGTGACTCACTGATGTGTTCTGGTCTAAAGCTGGCTGCTTGCAGAAGAGATGGTGATTCAAGAAGTCTTTTATGGCCATTTTTATGACTAACCTGGGGAGTGAGGTCGGCGCAGGAGATTGAAACAAGTTTGGTGCATGGACTTCGAGATCGTTTCGACAAGCGTCAGAAGGGCGCTGCCTCTTACTCAAAGTAATCCTTGAAGAGAGGGTGCGATTCCAAGGAGAATCGAGATTCTTGGTGAATCTCATTACAGTCTCGTGGATTCAGAGTGAACCACAGTGTAGGCAAAGGTTGATTATCCTTTTGCTGGGTTTGAGGTCTGTAAAGAGAGAATTTGCAGAGTGTGCGATTCTCCACCTCATTGTTCATGTTTGCAGCAACAAAAGCTTACGGAGTTGAGCGCATCCCCAGCACGTGATTGTATGAAGTGTAAATAAACTGTGTCATCCCTATACAACTCTCGTGCAATTAATTGGACTATTTTTATTCATCACTCAACACAGGAATCTGAGGCATACGGCACTACGGGTGCAAAAACACAGGAATCTGAGGCATACGGCGCTACGAGTGTAAAAACCCGTGAATCTGTCATTTCACCGAAGTGAGAGTGAAGTTCATTAAGTAACCATGAATCGTCTCTCCTACTGTACTGAACATCACAGACGCTACATTTCTACAGGTGTGTGGTATCTGGTACCAACATGTTACCAGCAGTTCCTTTTACTCTTGTAAGTTACATGGTGTTCCAACACAAACCACAGATGCTTGACTGATGTCTGGGGAATTTGGAAGCTAGGGCAATACTTGTAAGTCTTCCGCATGTTCCAAGAACCATTATCAAACAATCCAGACAGTGTGTCATGGCAAATTATCTTGCTGAAAGAAAGCACTAGTAGAAGGGAATATCATTGCCAAGAAAGGATGTACCTGGTCTGAAATGTTTTGGTAGGTGATAAACGTCATAGTTTTCTGCACATCAATGATTGGACCCAGGTTTCCAAGCAGAACATTGCTTAAAGCATTACAGTTCCTCTGCCAGCTTGTTTTTCTACCACCGTGCATCCTGGTGCCAGCAGTTCGTCAGGTAAATGATGCACACATAACTGGCAGTCCACGTGGTGCAACAGGAAACAAGATTCATCAGACAAGATGAGTTTCTTCCAATTATTCAAGGTCTAGTTTTGATGCTTGCATGCCATTGTAGGTGCTTTCAACAATGAAACTAGGTTAGCATGAGTACTCGGAGTAACCTGTAGCTATGCAGCCCCATTTTCAGCATGGTTCAATGTACTGTGTGTAGTGACACATTACTCCCATCGCCAGCATTCAAATTAAAGATGAGTTGCGCCACAGTATTCCTTCTGTTGACTGGTACCATACAGGATAGCTTCACTCACCTGTAGCATTGATGAGCTGTAGTCGGTACACACCTTGCTGGCGGTTCGTGGTTTTTCCCTCCTCGGACTTTTTGAAGGTACTAACCATAGCTGATCACGAGCACTCCCACAAGCTTTGCCGTCTAGGAAATTCTCTCACCCAGTTGTCTGGCCATTACAATTTGGCCTTTGTCAAACTTACTTAAGTCCACTGCCTTTCCCATCTGAAGAACAAGAATAACACTTATTAACAAAGCTCAGTATCAGGTGTTATTTATACTCTTTCATGACCTTCATATGTGCAGTCATTTACCTGCAGTTGCTTCAATTTGCATAAAGATGCACTGGTGATAACGTTTTGGCTCTTCAGTGTATATATATATGTCTTTGGATGTAAATGAATTGTGTGTAGTCCTCTACTTAGTGCAATGGACATTTATTTCTTTCATCGAAGTCACAGCAAGTCTGATGCATATCTAAGCACAGGTATAATGTCTTGTGGATCTGTGGTTTCACACAGAATTACAGCTGATAATTAATTGGAATAACAAAAAAATTAAAACGAAGTTCGGGAATCACGAATCATTCAGAAGTGGTCATGATACAGATCTTGCAAGCACATTGAAACAGGTTTGCTCTCAAGGCTGAAACACCACCCACCACAAAAATCTAGTATGGCTAAAAGCAGTGCCAAATTTAAGATTTTTTTTTTCGTTTTCTAGCCATCCCCTGGCCGTGGTTAGCACGCTTGGCTATTGATCTAAGGGACCTGGGTTCGAGCCCCGGGTAAGGCATGGATGTGTCTTTTTCCTCTTGAGGTCCTGCCTTCCTCACAGACCTTCTACTGTGGCATATAAACTGACAGGCTCCTGTCAGACCTCTGGGGGCAAGCAGCTGCTTGAGGGTGTATTTTTTTTTTATTTTATATGCCGTTACTGTATTACATGTAATTACATATTTTACCAACAGTAAATAAAAGATTTTGCATTCATATTTGAGATGAGTTCAGAATAAATTTTTCGAGCCCAAATCAATTCGTCAGTTGTCTGATTTTGGGAAAAGGTTTATCTGACACATTGTAAGACATAGTATATATACAGAAATGCATGTTGCAAATCAGCTATATTATTAATTATATTTATTTATAATAATATTAAATATTAAAGGCTCTTTGGAACAAAGTGAATTAGAAATACTGGAAGAAACTGAAGTTTCGGGGGTAACACCATTCAGAGTAATTCATTCGAGATAGAAATAACGTAAAAAGTAATCGAAGGGCACATTGCGCTTATTTTGAATTACTCAAGACTTAAATGGCTGGAGTTAAAATTTTTCTAAATTACAAAAAATATTTGAAATTTGAATTATTCTGAGCTCATCTTTAATTTATACTGAATTTTTCTTTCCATAAAAATCTTATCAATTCCTCCAGAACAAAACATTTTCTGGCTAAATGCCCAAAGCCTTGATTTATAGAAAATGTATTCAAAATAAAAAAAAAGTTTTATAATTAGTTACATTTTTTTTATTGTCTCTAAAGTATTACAGATTTTTCTCCATGAAATTCTAGCAACCATTTGTTTCCACAATACAAGTTTTGAAATACTAGCCAACTTCACTAAATCAGTAAAAAAAAATTTTTGTGCTTCAGTTACATTACCAGGGAGAGAAATTCTGAAAAATCTGATGAGAGCAAGCAGTTTTTATAACAGAGCATATTTCATACTTTTACGTGCATACATATAAGAGAATGAAATTAACAATAATGCGTTCAAATATGAAAATTGGTTCTTTTCCCCATATTATAATTTTTTTCCTAATTTTGAAAGTAAATGCAAGGTCAGTATTTGCCTTTGATGAGTGGATTTCACCTGCCTTACATCATTTTATTCCTTCTCAATGAAACTCCTTCCTGGCAACAGTCAGTAGTGGGCACAGTCGAAGAACGTACAAGATAAAGAAGTTCATCTTTGACAAAGCGTAAGTGGCGACCTCAAGCGGTGCTTCGATTTGTGTTGTGCATTTGATTAAGCTGAGAAACAAACATTAAAGGGGCAAATGAACTATGCATCAAAAAATTTATATTTAAAAAGAGGAAAAAAAAGCAACTGCACTTTGTATTTGAAAAAAAAATAATATCGTGATTTTAATAAAGGTTTATTTTCTCCATTGGAATTATTTTTTGTTGAACCAACAGTTATAAATTGAACGGATAGAGAATATTTCAAATAAGCCTGAAGTCTATTTATAGAATAAATTATTACAACTAGAAGCTCTCTAGGTACTATAAAAAACAGGGAACAGAATTGACATTAATATACTCTGTAATTTATCAATTTGTAATTCCTACATAGGAAAAGCGAAGAGAATGGAAGTTGACGGTATTACAGAAGTGTTCGTCCCCTGTAAAGTTCGTTTCACCCCTACGCCAAATGCACAATACTCGATTTTTACATTAATCTCTATGGAAGCTGAACTTGTACCTCCACATTCTTTGGCACAGTCTTGGTGAAAGTGTTAGTGAAATGTTTTGTAATGTTATGGTCACATTATTTGGAACTGGGAGCTAGGTAGCTTTTTATGGCTGTGTGTGTGTGTGTGGGGGGGGGATGTTTTTGTAAGTTGTTTGGTGTGGGTTGGGTTGTTTTACCTCTGAGCGGCACTTTTTTGCACACCATGGGCTAAATGGCCAGGTCACATGGACCCCGAAGGCTCAGAGAAGGTTGGGGGAGGGGACCCACTGGAACAGCTGTTGGGAGACAGATGGTAGCCTCCCGTCAAGGCCATCCAGCGTGTCCTTTAACGTGCACAGGGTATGGCTCTCCCGCACACGGGGCCACGGCTTAACGTCCCATCCGACGGACGGCGGCCTTTCCAAGCCCATAGGTGTCCCCTACTGACCGTGGGCAGGGCGGGGAATTTTGCGGAGGTAAATCTGAACGCTGACCCAGCTGGGACTCGAACCTGGGAACTACAGATTACGAGTCTGGCACGCTACCGACTGAGCCACCCCCGCCCGTTTGGTGTGAGGGGCATTTGAAGGGGAAATGACGAGAGTTTAAAATTTAGATATTTGAAATTTTTTTTCTGTTTAATATGATGTAGTAGTATGTGTTTTGTTGTGAGTGGAAGAAAATGACAAAAGTTTGTAATGTGGGGTAATTAAGTTTTAAAATGAGAGTTTTAGGAGAAACGTATGATGCAAGTTTTCATGCATGGGGGAAAGAATTTTGAAAGTTTTTTCGTGTGGGACTGAACAATGGTGGAAATAACTAACATGTGTATTCCATTATAGTAGTTTGAGACTAATTGAACGATTTTTAGTTGTTATGTGTAGTATGGTAATTATTCGTGTACATAGTGATTTATTAATTTTGTTATATATTTAGGAGTCGTTTAAAGTTACTTATACGATTTATTGTTAATATGTGGAAGCATTTGGCAGCTTTTTGATGTAGAAATTATGGGTATTGTAGAATTGTCGGTGTGGGAATAAATGGGAGTTTTGATGGAGTCAGGAAAGTTAATGAATAATTTAGGGGAGGGTTATTTGAGCTGTAAGATTTTTTTTGTCTCTAATGAGATTATTTGGTTTCGGGAGCTTTTTATAATTCGGTCGGCAGTGCACTGTTTCCAATTTTCATGTTTTTCGATTTGTATTGTCTGCGAAGACATTTAGTTTAGGGGGCGTTTTTATAATTGGTCAGTGGTGCACTGTTTCCAATTCTCACATTTTTCGGTTTGTATTGTCTGCGAGGACATTTAGTTTTGGGAGCTTTTTTATAATTCGGTCAGTGGTGCACTGTTTCCGATTTTCATTGTCTGCAAGGACATTATTTGGTTTCGGGGTGCTTTTTTAATAATTTGGTCAGCAGTGCACCATTTCCGATTTTCATGTTTTTCGGTTTGTATTCTCTGCGAGGACATTTAGTTTTCGGGGCTTTTTTATAATTCGGTTGGTGGTGCACTGTTTACGATTTTTATGGTTTTTTGGTATGTGTTATCGTTGCGAATTGTTTTGGGGGCTTTTTTATAATGCCGGTCGGCAATGCACTGTCGATGTTCTTTGTTTCGAGATTGGTGTTCGATTTCATTAATTGTAGCGATTTATTTATGTTAATTATTGTGTTTGTAAGTGGATTTATTAGTTTAGTTTGTGAAATATATTTGTGATGTTTTAACTATTGGGAAAAGAGGGGGGAGGAGTGATATTTTAGGATTTGTAGTATATGGGAAGGCAAATGTGTTGTCATAGCTTCTTCGTTTATGGAGTTTTTTTTTTGGATAATTTTAATGTTTTTAGTAATTTGTGGTTGTGAGGGATGGTGTTTAGTGGAATCTTTTTTTGTTACATAGCGTTTGTTTACGACAAAAATTTCCATTACCATGGTAACGGTGCTATGCATTTCATGTAAACTCGAGTTATCATTACCATGGTAAAGAAAAAAATCTTTTTTCCATGAACCCTTGTTTGGGTTAGGGTCTGGGGGGTTTTGGGAATCAACAAAAAGGACCATTTTGTTATGCTGTGGCAAAAAAAAAATTGGTGGCTGAGGACCGTGATCAGTACTACTGCTGATGCTTTTTCTTATTTTGGGTTTTTTTAATGTATTTTTTCAAGTGAAATATTGTAGGCCCTAGGCACTGCGCCTAGTTGGTCTAATGGATAAAGTGGCCCTGATGACTGGTGCTACTCAAAATATTTTTGTCACATACAACACCACCATTCCTTCTCTGCACATCTTAGAGGTTATCTAGCATTGTGGTCATGTTCTTGGTAAACAGAGGGGCCAAATCACAGATACCAATTTTGAGTGCTGTTGAAATTTCACTAACTTTTAGGTGATAGTGTTTTTTTTTATTGTTATATTACAAATCTTAAAATTTGGGACTTAACTCTTAACCATTCTAGTGTCCAGCCTGAAAAAACAGGTTTCTATCCAGAGACCAAGCTATTTTCTCCCTATGCTCAAAAAAAAAAAATTAACTTTAGAACTTTTTTGCCAAATAGCTAATGAAACAAATTAAGGCATGTTGTATGCCAAATTACGCAGCATTTAATTCTGGATTTTTTTAAAAATAAAATATTTAACAAAAAGGACTATATGTTTTATTTTAATAGGACTTTTTTTTAGTCATGTAGTAAAAAAATGCATCTGGCAACACAAATAAAAATTTATTTCAAAAAACCTAACAGAATGCACATGAATAGAATGACTATATATTTCTGAATAACAAAAAAAATTTTTTTTGGTTTTAAATATTTTTCTCGTTTTGTAATTTTTTTCTCAGTAGCATACTTTGAGAAAGTTTCAGGCATTTAGCTAATTGTGCTGAGTCAAATAAACAAGTCAACTTTAGAATTAAAAAAAAATAACCAATCAATGAAAATTCCATGCATATTGATTTTAATATGCCTTTTGCAATTGATACGGTGAAAAAAAAAGATCACACTATACAATTAAGGCTTCATTTTGGAAAACCTGATGAATAAAAAGTTAAATTATATATTTATCAAAAGGAAATTTCCTCCTGAATAATATAATATTCAACCTGAAATATATTTTCATTTCTTTTAATGATTCTTTTCAGTATATATTTTAAACATGGCCAGTGTTATACAATTTGACTTGGACTTCTCACACTAATGTGATTTTCTAAACTAGTTATGGAAGAGAAAAAACTTCTTTGACTGCTTTTTTTGCTAAACAATATGAATTTTTTACTTTGGGTGTTGAAGTTTGGTGATCTTGGCGAAGTGCAGAAAGGTTTGTGCACCAAAGCAAAATCAAAATGCTATATCATCAGTGTGGCACAGGCCAAGGTACTGGGAGGGGGGGGGGGGTGCCTTTAAAATCATTCAATATAAACTCGTAATTTGAAAAAAAAAATAATATTTTTCTAGAGAGGGGGGGTTGGGTTGTTTTACCTCTGAGCGGTACTTTTTTGCACACCATGGGCTAAATGGCCAGGTCACATGGACCCCGAAGGCTCAGAGAAGGTTGGGGGAGGGGACCCACTGGAACAGCTGTTGGGAGACAGATGGTAGCCCCCGTCAAGGCCATCCAGCGTGTTCTTTAACGTGCACAGGGTATGGCTCTCCCGCACACGGGGCCACGGCTTAACGTCCCATCCGACGGACGGCGGCCTTTCCAAGCCCATCGGTGTCCCCTACTGACCGTGGGCAGGGCGGGGGATTTTGCGGAGATAAATCTCAACGCTGACCCAGCTGGGACTCGAACCTGGGAACTACAGATTACAAGCCTGGCGCGCTACTGACTGATGAATATAACATATTGTTATATATTAATATATAATTAATTGTTATATAATAAATGACATTATTGTTATGCTTATAAAACAGATTAATACAATTAAATATATATAAAAAAAGTTTTATTTAAAAAACAAAAATTATATTTTCTATTGTACTAAAAATGGATGCATATGTGCTTGGCCTCTCAATTCAGATTCTCTGAATGTATACAGACAACATGGACACTGGAAGGGGTTAATGAGTTAATATTTTGGCCATTAACTTTTAACTTAATTTTACTTTAAAAAATCTTCAACTAATATTAACTTAGTTAACTTTACCCAAGTATTGTCCTCAAGCAATCATGGGCTACTCAAGTGCAACCAGACTGTGCAATTTAGTCCTTCAAACATCTGTCCTGAGCTACTGCTATTGCATTTGGCCACTGCAGGATGTTTGCCACTCAGATACCAAGTGTATCCCCTCTTCTGATGCCTTTAGGCACACTGTTCACAACCCTATGCACAAATCTGCCTTGCCCAACTTTATCTTTACTTACCAACTCACACCATCTAATGCCCAAGAAACTGTAAGCACATGTGGACTGGTAAGTGGTGCTGTAGTGTCATGGGTCCCCATAGGACTTTTTTTAATACGTTATTTTGCATAAATTCCACAGAATTGTAGATTTTTTCCCCATCTCTACCAGTCACCACTAAGAGTGATATTATGCATTTACCCAAAAAAATTTAATTATGTGCAAAAAATTTGTGTCATTGCATTTTGAACTGAATACTATTGCTGAGCATTATGGTTTTACTTTATGTCTTACAGTTTTTAATATTGAGTGCTTTTGTTACACAGGAAAATTCTTTTTTGCAGAAGTGGGGATTGAAATTAGGTTTTAACTTATAATCAGGAAAACAGAATGGTAATGAATTTAACACTATGTTATCTTCGGGTAACATTATTTACCATAGGCACAGGAAAATTTTTTTTAAAAGACATCTCTTAGTGTTAAGATTCAGAGGTTTGGATGGATCAGTCAGATAAAAAAAAAAACACCCAAATTCTGTAAATTACATTTCTATCAAAAATGAATTGAAATTTTCAGTAATACAAGCAATTTTGCAGAAATTCCTGTGAAATATTACAGTGTGGATTACATATGGGTATCCTTAAACCCAGATGAAATATCACTTGATGACAAGCAGAGTGACGAATCTAATAATGTTGATAATAATGAGACTGAAGATATGCAAACTGATGGAGAACTTGTTGGTGATCATGACTATGAATATAATTCACTACGATTTTTATATTGATAAGACAGTTTTATTCCTCACCGAAAGCATCCCAAGAAGTTCCTGTTAATACCCATCCTCTATGGCATGGTACGTAAATCTCTCCTTAATAATTATTGATACTTGATAGCATAGTCCATGTGTTGAAGTGCTTAAAAACATTCAACAGTGTCATAGAGAATTAAGTTGCTTTAATTTTAATTACCAAATTGCATACCTCTAATTTTTGGAATCGGTCAATATATACAACAGATGAAAATTAATGTAAATAATTTTATTAAAAAAGTCAATATGTCTCAGGTGAGGTAGTAAAACTACTGTGTTTACTTGTGTTATAATCTATATCCTGTGATGTATTTGTAATGTCCATATCCTCATTGTAAGTAAAATCTTTTATACTTAAGCTTTTACTGCTACCATTAACTAGAATGGAAAATGGATCCAACAATGTTAAATTCTCACAAAATTTTGTGGTTTGTGGATTAATGAATCCTTGCACGAGTTGGAATTTCTTTACTTCACACTGTGAATGGGGTTCTGCTGTTTGGACAAAATTCTTTGGAACAGTGAAATCTCCATTAAACAAAATTTTAATCTCTTGAAGTTCTTCTTCAGAAACACTAAAATCATACCTCTGAGAGCAACCAGGTCCTGGCATGTATAAATTGTTTTTTGTTACATTCAGCAAATGATTGGTTGAGCGTAGAATGCACAACCACTCGGGGTCATAGCTTATTACTGGAGTGCAAGAGTCACCAATGTCAAGCACTTGGAGGAATTTCCTATTTGGCAAGCATTTGTCCAAAGCCAAAAACTTTGTGAACATTTTACAGTCAGCACTTTCATGTGGGACAATAGCTGCAAACTTGCAGTGTAAGTGTGCAGCAAACCAGTACGATGGGTGCAACTTACTAAGTAGTTCTTCGGCAGGACGACTTCCCAATTTCTCATTCAAAATATCATCCTTAAGAAAAGGCTTTACTCGGAGTAGTTCACTTTTATTTCCAAAGTGATAGATTCCACGAGGCCAGTCATGCGATATAAAAATATCAACAGATTGTTTTATCTGTTTCAACTTAAAAACATCTAAATTTCTAATGTGGTAAGCACTGCGTTTAGTTGCCTCCGTATACGGGGGCATTTCAAAGTGCCCCTTTAAGTAATCTTGACCTTTGTATATACCAGATAAACCTGCTATTCGCAGTCCTCCAACATTTAAAACATTTGCATAACCCATATAATAAATATTTGGACATACCCAACCTCCATAGGCAAGTTCCGAAAGGTAATTGGAAGCTTCGTGGTTACCGCCGACAAAAATTGTTAATACAGGAGCAGTTTTTTCACCGGAGTAGTACTTGTAAAAGGTGTTTAATTTTTGGTATTTTGGCGGCACTGCCATACACTTTAAATCGCTTCTATTTCTTACTGCCTGAAAGTCTCCGCATATTAAGAGTAAGTCCACCTTGATATTATTCTCCTTTTCCAGTTCTCCTAAAGCTTCATATATTTTGTCTAATTCGCCATGTGCGCACCCTTCTACTGCTATCTTCATAGTGATTTCAAAATATTTCGTGTACGATATCACGCAAAAATCTTCGGTGCTCGAGTAACTATTACCGTGGCCAACTATTCTCTCGATCAGCACAACGTTGGATCAACCTCGATGTGAGTAACCTGAGTAACGTTGCCAGTTACAAAGTAGTAAGTTAGTAAAATTGTTTGGCCGGTGGTCTGGCTCTTTCTCCCCGAAGAAAAAATAATTAAATTAAATATCTCTCTTTTTTTTAATAGCCTCTGCCAATGTTTTAATAAAGTTTTAACTTTTATAAGTTCTTTGTTGATGATGACTTCCTTCCTAGAGAATATAATTTTGTTCTTTATAGATATTACTTTTACACTTTTCCAAACCAGTTTCCCCTCCAGAGTTAAAATCGTAATTCCAAACATTTGGTTCTGCATTCTACTTATGATTAAGAGATAACATTATCTGAAACAATTTGATAGTTCCAGTCATAAACAGAAAGCTTTTGAATAAATAATCGGCAAAATCTTTCAGCTTACTACTTCTTTGTCAGATATGGGCAAAAACAAATGGTAATTGTCTTGCAGTCTCTTCTGTCTCTTAATTTCATTTTCGGCTCAAAATAATTTATGGAGTACTGGAGTGCTTACATTCAATTCTACACATCTCTAATTTAAAGTTTTCTACGAAAGGAGAATAACTTCTTTTTCAAGAATATACAAAAACTTTAAATAGTCTCAGCTATTATATCTAATTCTTTACGTGCATAGGACTGTAACTGTGAATTTTACGTATAACGGCAGCTATGTCTAATGTTGCGCCGGAATAGCAAACCGAGAAGTGTCATGTAAGTGCGGTAATATTTGTTGTTTATATGAAAAGAATTAAAGTTTGCGAATTGTAGAGATCAAAAGACATCTAATGTAATAAAAACAGATTTAATTATAAATGTTGGTTTTAAAACTTTAAATAGTATAGTGACAAAATAGTGTTTTGAAATGTTAGTGTATTATTTTGAAAGTCTTTCATTTAGAAATGTTAGCGTATTGTTTTGAAGTGGTTTTTTTAACCAAAAGAAAAATATCCAGTAAATATAACGACTTACGAGTGAAAGAAGTCTAATCAGAACAATAATACTCTGAATATTTTTAGTGGTATGTTCATAAATAAATTAATTAATTTCTATGTTTTATGTACCAGTCAAATCTGGAGGAGATGTATTTTGGAGATTTTGCCTATCATGCAATTTTAGATTACAAAAATATATTTCAGCACTAGAATGGGTTCTCTTGTCTTGGGGGCATTGAATGCTAGGGGGATTTATATATTTGTTTGAGATAAATTTTAAATAGGAGTTTTCTAGAGGTTTTCCATAAATAAGTTTTGTGGAGATAAAATAGAGAAATTTTTAAGTGTGAAAAACCAGCTGCGATTTTAAAACTTACTGTCATTTTGGTCAAAATTAGAAGTTGCAGATCACCTTGCTTCTGTATTCTTACAGATTAAATAATAAATTCTTACACCTAAAATTGTCAAAATGCCACCTGTGAACTTTTCTATGTTTTATGTACCAGTATATATATGTGTGTGCATTTGGATGAAATAAAATTAGTTAGTTCAAATATATAGATTTTTATGCAGTCAATACCATCAGAAACAGGTCTGGAACTAGAAAAAAAAATAAAGGGGGAAGGGCAAGCAGCACATTTGAGATGGTAAAGTGGAGGGAGGGGAAAGGGGAAGACTGGATTTCCATTGCAGTGTAACAATTTCACCTTGCCCCTTGCTGCCCACCCCCTACCCCTTAGACCCAGCCCTGATCATACATATGAGAATGAAAAAAACAACAACAACAACAAAAAAAAAAAAACTCACCAGATGGTAGTCTCACTTCAAGGCCATCCATCAAGTTCTTTAACATGCACAGGGTATGGCTCTCCTGCACACAACCATAATTTTATGTCCCACCTAACAGAAAGCATTTTTTCCTAGCCCATCACTGCTCCTCAAACTCTGGACTTTGTTATGCACTGAAGCCATAATGAAATAGTGGAGAAAATTCTCAATGCAGGAAAATTTGAGACTCAAATCCACGAACTGCAGATTTGCAAGCCTTGCTTACTACTGAATGAGGCAATCGAACACTCTTCCAAATACTTCATATAGTTGGTCACTATCATATTCTTTTTATGGCAATGAGAAATGTAATTTTTATGTAACATGCATTTTTACTTACCAGATGTTACTTTTAACATGAATATCACAGACCAAAATCTCCCCCCCCCCCCTTAAATGTTCAATTTAACAACAATTGCACACTTACGAAAACAGGATAATAATGTGATAATCTTTTTCCGTATACTCAAGTGTGTCAGTTTAATATTCCATAGAGAATGTATGTTAGAAAGATGAGACCTTAGTAAAAAAAAACACAGGAAGTAACATCCAAGCCTCATCCTGGATGTGAACCCAATTCCCTTTAAAACCAGTCATGCATACTAACCATTCAACCACTGGGACGAGGTGGGGTTGGCTCAGTTGGTAGTGCATCAGGCTTGTAATCTGCAGTTCTCAGTTTTGAGTCACCTGGACCAGCATTGATACACACTGAGATAATGAAATCACTGATACACTAAAATCCATCACACTCGTATTTGAATTGTGAAAGACTTTGATTTAAGAATTAAGAGAAGAATGCACTAAGGCTTTAGCTTTACCATTTACTACTTTTTATGATTTTAAAAATCTTTGCTATTCCTAGGATTATTTTTTATTCATTCATTAGTGATATATATATATATTGTGATTCCAAAGGCTGATTTTTTCCCCTAATTAAACCTTTAAAAGAAATGGATGTTTCCCTTGCCCTGTTAAGAAAGCTGGCAAATGACAAACAATTTTGATTCGAAAAACCTGTAGATTTCGAGATCTTCAGGAAATCTCAATTTCCTATTTAACATAGCAACAAAGATAGTCCCTTGTGGTACTCCTAGTTTCTGTGATAAACACATTTTATGTGTTACCAGACCAATAAATTATTTGTTGGGATTAGAGATTATATATTTATTATTTGTTGATTATATATTTTAGTACATTAATTGTGTACTTTTGTTTTTTCAGATGGCAAATTCAAATGAATAGCAGCCCATGAAAATATATCCTGTTTTTTTTTCTTTGATAATCACTTGTTGCAATATCTGAAAGGAAAATGTAAAAATGTGAAACTATTGGTGTGGTTAAAATGTTACATTTGCTGGTATTTTAGATTACATCACCTATACCATAATGGAAAATCTGGATAGTACAGTGAATGCTGTTAGCACTGAAGATGCAGTTGGAAATAAGAATGTAGCAGATGCGGGCAGAGAGAATGCTGATAACAGTGTTATAAATTCTTCAAAAAAAGATTTAAAAATTGATGCAGTGAAAAACAAGGTTGTGAATATTGCATTAGATGTTAGCAAATGTGAAAGTAAAGGAAATGTGCTTTCAGAAGTTAGTTGCACAAAAGATACCAAAGCAGTTGAACCAAGTAAAAGCTTTAGTACTAATGATGAAGAACTCTGTGTTTCTAATTTAATACTTACTAGTGAGAAACATAATTCAGAAGTGATGCCTACAAATGTTGATCTGTGTATTCAGAACACATATGTGTCTGAAAATAACCTCAAAGAAGATGAAAATATTTTAGAAACGAGGGAAAATGCTGTAAATAGCACATTAAAATATGATATTGTGAAGAAGGAAAAGGATATTGAATGTATTTCAAGCAGTGGCAATACTGAAGTTTCGGAGGAAACTTCTAACCGTGATCTGAAAAAAGGTCTCAAAGATTCATTAGAATTAGAGCATCCTGATAGGCGAGAATGGCATAAGAACACTGAAATAGAGGCAACCAGTTGTAATGAAGAAAATGAAAAGGATTATCAAGAAATTCTGAAAGATAAGAAAAGAAAACACTCTGTAGAACTGAAACTGAAGAATTTAAAATGTAGTTAATCAAATTATTTAATATTGTATTAAAATTTTCTTCATACTTAAATAATGTTTTAAATTTTAGACTCAAAATTAAATAGCAATTAAATTATACACTGCCTTACCAAACTCAAAGTTTCTGTGTTGTGTGAATGGGAATCTAACCTTGAAGACTCTATAGCTTCTAAATATACATTTAATGGGAAAATGTGATTGAAAGTAAATTAAAAATATAAATCCGTTTAAATCTCAATTGTTAACAATATTCATTCAGTATTTAAAGAGTTATGGAAGCTAGAATATTTGATCATAGTAATGCATCATAAGAATTTACCTCAAAAATTAGTTTAAACTTAAATAATTATTTGTTTAATTTTGAATGAGTTTTATAGAACAAGATGATTTATTATTAAATATTTCAGCTTTCACAACTCTTTAAATACTGAATGAATTTTGTAGAAAATCGACATTTATATAGATTATGTTTTTTAAATATATCTTTGGTTGCATTTGTCCATTGAATGCATATTTTAGAAGTTGTACAACTTTAATATTAGATTCCCATTCATATAATATGAAAATTCTGTAGTATTTTGGTAGGGTAGTATATTCTGATACTGTTTAATCACAATATAACATAATTAAGTTATTAGAAGTAAAACTATTTATCTATTAGTGAAGTTTCATAGTTTTTTATTTCAACATGGTAACATAAATATATATTTTTTTTAATTTACTGATTTATTGATTCAGTTAAAGTTACAATTCTCTAAATTTTTGGGTACTGTGTTTTTTTTTACTTAAATTTGTTGGTGGGCTTAAAATGTAATCATTCTGTATTTTAGGTAAAAACTAAAACTAATCTATATCTGTTGTTTCATAGTAATAGTTTTTTTTAAATTTATTAATCATACCCTCAAGCAGCTGTTTGCCACAGAGGCCTAAGGAACCTTTCAGTTTAAGAAGTTTCCAAGTACATTAACTAGTCAACCACTGAAACAATCAGTAATAGTATATTATCAGATTCTACCAATTAATTTTAGTTTGAAAATAGTGATTTTTAGAGTTTTCTAGATTTTCTTTTCAGACAGCAAAACTGAATGCAGACATCAGCTCATTATTGGATTTGAATATCAGTCTTCTTGGGCATATGAAAGTAATTTTTCCAAATCTCCGAACATCACTGCTTGCCATCCAAATCCTACCAATTTGCCAATTATCTACTATATATATTAAACATTGCTATTTTAAAAAAGTTTTTTTTTTTTTGGTCACTGTGTGAATGTGCAATTTTTTTATCCTGTAGCAATGCTTTTTAATCACTTAAAATAAACCTTTATGGTGAATAAATCTTTCAAAATTGTACAATGGGCTATGGAGGTTGAACCTGACTGTAATTTTTCTTTCCAGATGTGTCTGTTCTGAGTTACAGCTGCTGCATTTGACCACTCTAGGCCAATTCTAGCAAGGTCCTGTTTGACATTGTCTGCCCATTGCATCCTAGGTCTCCACCTTTTTCTGAAACCCTTAGGCACACTGTTCATAATCCTGTTTGCCAATCTGCAGCTATGCATATGGGCAACATGGCCAAACCAATGCAGTCTCTCTCTGCACAATATGCTGCTCAAAGGAGGTTGATGACTCCTTCTTCTAACCTCATCATTACTTACAAAGTCAAACCACCTAATGCCCAAGATACTGCATAAGCATCTAGAATCAAAGGCATCAAGTTTCTTGTTATTCTGTTTACAAAAGGTCCATGTTTTGCTACCATAACTAACCTTAGGAAGAACCATACCATTATACAGTCTAATTTTAGTCTTTGGATGTATACGCCTATTTTTCCACACTCTCCATAGATTCTTAAAAGTCCCAGTGGCAATCCCTATTCTATTTATCTCATGCCACACATCAACAGTATCTGTTACATAGCTCCCAAGATAATTAAACTGAGACACTTGATCAAGAGTGCAGCCATTCAAAGCAACTGAAGCACCATCTGCCTGACCAATTTTCATCACATTAGTTTTTTTCTCTGTTTATCACCAAACCTACTCTCTTACCAATATGATCAGCTAATGAAAGAATTCATCTCATTCACCTAACGAAAGAATTCATCTCATTCACCTAACGAAAGAATTCATCTCATCAACATCATTAGATAACATTGCCAAATTATTTGCATAATCTAAATTAGAAATTTTGAAATTTCTAGACCAGGGGTTCTAAACATGGGGCATGCAGTAAATATTTTTGGGGTACTCCATGAGAGCTCAAAAGTCGCTAGATCTAGTAACAAAGTTGTTAAGTTGGCAACATTGCTGTGCAAAAATGTTATTTTTTGGGTTTATCGATATATATGTAATTTATGAGTGCAAAATTCAATGTGTGTATATATATATATGTTTTATTTTATTCCCATTGTTATACTATAACTATAGTTTTATCTATCTATACAAGGGGTACGCCTGTTACATATACATTTTCAGGGAGTACGTGAAGCATAAAAAGTTGAGAACCACTGCTCTAGACCATTTTTTCGCATAACATAATCAATAACCAAACGAAACAGAAAAGGAGACAAAATGCATCCTTGTCTAACTCCACTAGCAATGCTAAATCAATCACTGCAAGATGTACTAACTCACACACACAACTCAGTGTTATTATAGAGAACTTGAATTACACTAACTTATCAGATATTCCATATGATCTATCAGTCAACCACAAATTATGTTGATCAACAGAGTCAGAAGCCTTTTTGAAATCTGTAAAGCTAGTAACCACAGGTTTTTGAAACTTTAAACATTTCTCGAGAATCTGCCTATATGAAAACATTTGACCAAATCATCCCTGTCACTTCTGAATCCACACTGTCATCACAGGGATTTTTAAATTTAGTGCTTAGGGGTTACATGTAAGATATATTTTTAAGCAGTTATTGTGGTAACATGGTCTTCAACTGAACCCTTTTGGACTATTCTGAATAATAGGGTTGCAACTGCTGAAAATATTTTTTGCTGAAAGTATGGAAAATTATAGACCTTTTTATGTTATATCAAAATGGCTCAAAAGAATATAAGCTTAATTAATCTTAATTAACTCAGACCTTCTGATGACCATAAAAAATTTCTTGGGATGCTAGTTTTATGTGACTTTTCATTTCTGTTTACAAGTGATCACTTGCAAGAAAATTAAAACGATTTTCCCCTGTCACGTGGTTGGTAGTAGCAAATAACCAATGTTGCAATTTTGTTGAAATAGATATATAACAGTAGTGCAGGAAGCCTGAAGTAGTAGTAAAACAGAAAAAACTTGATTATATACATTCCAATATGTTAGATTGTGCACAATTAAGTAGACATGCATTTTCAGATTTTGTTTTTGATATTATTGAAAGTTTTAAAACTTTAAAAAATGAGTTAGAATGACAATATATACTCAAATGAATATATATATTCTTTAATTTTAAAGCAGGGGTTGACTTGGTTGGCAAATCAGTTTTGTGATCTGATGTTCCAAGGTTCGAGTCCCTCTGTGCATGTATTGAGATTATCTTCATCGAATCCTGTTCTGCCCCTAGTGAGAAAGAGGAGACTAATGAGCTTGAAAAGGCTGCTTCATTTTAGTGCTGCTGTAATTTGACCACAGCGCTATAATGAAGAGAATTGTTAGTACGATCTCCTGCTACAAAGAAAGTATCTGGGGGGGAGAAGCTTTGGACAAGGCAATCAACCCTTAATGCCTTCTTCAAGAAGGTGGATATGCCACAGCCTGTCCCACTTTCATGTTAGTTTCTACCATCTTGTCTCCCAACATTGTCAAGTTTGCCATGTTTGGGGTTGTGCCATTCACTGGCAAGTACAATACATTTTAACTTCCTTATTATAAAATTTTTTTTTTCATTATTATTCATTTGATAATACAGACGTATTTTTAAAATCATGTTTATCACCTGTATTATTGTTCAAGTAACCCAATTAGCCCCTAACCTTTTGATCATAGGTAATTATAATATTGGGAATGCATCTCCATAGAGACTATGCTATAACCACCCCATATAACACTGATTCAGTTAGCAGACCCATTTCCAGGAATGCATCCCCTGCACTAAACAGGGTATGCCTGCATTTGGAGCTGAAAGAAATTGATTGCCAATAATAACCAAGGGCTGGAACAGTAAATAGCAAGTAACTGTCACAAAACTTTCCTGCTATAGTGAAGTCCTGCTATTTATATTGTGACACTGAATTGCATTTTGTTGTAGCATTCAAAGAAAAAGTAGTGGATTATATAGCAGTGTAATTTAAAATAGTTACTGCTGCAATATGACCCATGAAATTTATTGAAATTTCCTATTTGTTCTGTGGCTTATAAACTTTGAATGGCATTGTTTTAATCTTGGAGTAGTTGAGCCCATTTTGGCCATTTTATACTTGTATTGTCTTTTAACTACGTCCTGACTTGCTCTTTCTGTTAAACTCTCCTTTAAAATCTTGCTCTAATTTTTTTTGCATGATTATATACATTATATTTTGAAAAAAAAATATTTGACTGCCTTGCAATATAAAGATAATTTGTAGAAAAAAAAAGTTGTAAAACAAATATTGCTTGACCAATTTACAAAAATGTTGGTGAGAAAGTGTCTGTTCAATTAATATTGGAAGCATAACAAAAGTTCTATCATCTTATTGCTCAAAATCTCGGTGTCAAAAGGGTCAAAAGTTACTTTCCAATTGGGACACAAATTGAGATTTAATAGGTGCATGATCTCTCACAGCTGTACAAGCTTCACAGTGGTGTTCATACTGTGTATGAGATTATCCAGACGTCTGTTCGATATGAGGTGCCGTTCTTTTATTTTCAGCTTTCGTAGGGAGGGAAATCAAAGGATGCATCAAAACTTTCTTTTGCATCTGAAGCATGCCATGTGGGATGGAATTTAGCAGAATGTGTTGCCCTCTCCATATGACTGATGATGTTCAACACCAGGTATTGATTAAACATTAAAACTTTTTGGGGATAAATATTATTATCCTTAGAAATTAAATTGGCCCCTTTTGCACCTGCTTAAGGTCATACTTAGAGATTGAGTCTGAGCTGTAATCATGTTGGTCGTAACTACATAAAGATCTATGTGACCACACAGTGAAATGCCTACTTAGCTTTCCCATGACACTGCTCCCCCCATTGTCTATCTTGATGGATGTTAGTATCCCCATTGTTCCCTCCAAATCAATTTGTCTTAGGTCACTGCTGAGCAAACCTAGACTCATCAGTAAAGAGCATTATCATTGATCTTTGGTCCAGTCACTCCCTTCCAAGGGGGCGTGGGTGGCTCAGTCGGTAGCGCGCCAGGCTTGTAATCTGTAGTTCCCAGGTTCGAGTCCCAGCTGGGTCAGCGTTGAGATTTATCTCCGCAAAATTCCCCGCCCTGCCCACGGTCAGTAGGGAACACCGATGGGCTTGGAAAGGCCGCTGTCCGTCGGATGGGACGTTAAGCCGTGGCCCCGTGTGTGGGAGAGCCATACCCTGTGCACGTTAAAGAACACGCTGGATGGCCTTGATGGGAGGCTACCATCTGTCTCCCAACAGCTGTTCCAGTGGGTCCCCTCCCCCAACCTTCTCTGAGCCTTCGGGGTCCATGTGACCTGGCCATTTAGCCCATGATGTGCAAAAAAGTGCCACTCAGAGGTAAAACAACCCAACCCAATCCCTTCCATGGCATGGGGTGAGGGCATACAATGTACTGGTGAGCAAGAATAAAGACCACCTTCATGAAGCCTCCTGCTAATGGTGGAGGTTGGAAAAGGGTTATAGTAGCCCTTTTCAATTATATGTTGCTGTTCCAGTGGGTCTCCTTCCCCAACCTTCTCTGAACCTTTGGGGTCCTTGTGACCTGGCCATTTAGCCTACTGTGTGCAAAAAAAGTGTTGCTTAGAGGTAAAACAACCCAACCCAATTACATGTTGAATAATTATGTGTTTGATTTGTAAGTCTTCAGATATCTGGCCTCATTTACTGTTCTTACCCTTGACATGGGTTGGTCACTCCTTGTGAGTAATGCTGTTCCCTGAAGACTATCAAAGTCTTTTGGTAACACTATTTGTTTCTTAAAACTGTTACATTATCCTGTTTACTATAGAAGGACTCCCATTGAGCAATCTTGCAACCTCTGCTTGTGATTGTCTTCGTTTTTCATCCAGTTATCTTCCATCTCAAAGTATATGGTAATGTTCATGTTCCATTGTATAACAGAAAATCACATTTAGTGAACAGAGTATGAACTAAATGGGAATGACACAGTGATGGTTTGAGAGTTTTTATAAAAATAAGGTGATATTTGTCTGTTCATGTATAAGAGTGTTCATTTACGTGTAGTCATTGTATTCATTGAATTTGCATGCCTATTAATTAAAATAAATTAAAATTCTATGTCACCAAGCAATAAAATTATTGCCCAATAATAGAGAATTTTAATTTATTTTAATTAATTTCTGAGCAAGAAGGTCTTTTTAATTATGTATTTACATATGTATTGTACCATATTTTGTTACATTTTGTTAATAATATTTTGCATTATTAAAAAAAAAAACCTTTAAATTGCAAGACAGTATTACATTAATTGGTGTTCTTTCCTCTACTACCGTGTATGTTCAGTAAACATAGACAAAGGAAAATGAGTTCACCTGTAATTCCCTGCTGTTACCATGTTGCATTTTTAATCCTAATACTGGTGTCACTTTGTTGTAGTTCAGTGCTGCTCTCCAGGGCCTTTCAGGTCTGCAGAGGCATCAGCTACTTTCAATCTTTGAGGCCCCTAGCCAAAATAGAAATTGTCTTTATTATTTACGAACATTTTTATATTCTAATTTGACAAAATCTGTGTAAAAAATTTACCTCTCAAGGATCTCACTGAGATCTGACAGAAGCATGTTAGTATGTCTTAAAGAAGGTCAATGAGTAAAGCAATGCCTCAGCAGAAAGACAGCACCAGAAAAGAAACCTCCATACCTTACCTGAGACTTCTCGGTTAAAACAATTTTATCTTTTGCTAAATTGCACCCTTTATTATTGTATCTAATAGCAAAAATTAACAAGTGTATAAATTTGAGGGCACTTTTGAGCCTGAGGCCCAGGCCAAATGACTCTCATGACTACCTCTCTGAAAGGTCCTGATGCTGCCTGCTTAGTATGTAGTCTTCAGTAGTCATGTATGCCAATGTCTACTGGAAGGAATCATCAGACAGTCTGGTTATGCTCAATGCTCAGCACATTAGTTGTGGCTATGGATGTTGAAGACATTAACTATATTCTGAAAGCCTAATAAACTTGCAGCTTGATACACTTATATAAAAAATTTAAAAGGTAAAAAACATGTTATTTGTTGATTTTCTTTTTATCTTTTAACCTTTAATGTATGTATACTAGTTAAACCCACTCCAAAAGTTTGGTGCAAAACTTAAGTTCATTGATAACTTCATTCACAGCTTTCCACACTTACTACTCTATTCACAAGGTAGGTGACAACAGCACTCCCAGAAATTTTGGACACTTTCTGAGGTATCACTCCTGACCCACAGCAGCTAGGAACCTGACCTATTACCCCAACAGGGTTACAACTAAGTGGGACACCCCACCATATTTGTGACCGATCACTCAAGTAGCCATGGAACCACAGGGAAACTGCCAATTTCTGACATTAATACCATCACATTTGTCTACCTGATCATTTGGAATTATGTCTATTATATAATATGATAATTTCCTATTTTTTATGATTTTATTATTGCTCTTAGATTTTAGTGAATATATGCAACCTCTATGACCACAGCTAATGTGCTCAGCATAACCAGATTGGTGATTATTCCTGACAGGCAGATGTGACACACATTGCTTACCAAATTATATACCAACTGGGCAGCAGCACTGGACAGAGATAAAGTGACACCTAGAATAGGACCAGAATCACAACATGGAAGCAGCAGAGAATTACAGGTGAACTCATTTCCACCTTAGACTATCCATGTTGAACAGTTTTTTTTATATCATATGTGGAATATGCAAGAGCAGAGATAGTGAACCACTATTTTACAACTAATGTATAAATTGTGTAAAAATATTGGTATTTTATATCTTCATATTTAGGCAAAAAATATTTAAAAAAAAGTAATAAATTAACATTTCTATTTTTTTATTATTTTTAATTTTGTATATAATGCTTGTGGCTTTTGTATCCATAATTTACTAAAGCATAGTTCATCTGTAAGAAAAAAAATCAGTTGAAAAGGATTTATCAAAATATAATGAAAAACTTGTAATGTTCATAGCTATGCTATGGTCCTTTGGATTCCATGAATTCCTATATTGCCACAGCAAAATAGCATTTTCAGATGGTAAAAATTTCTCATCTCTGTAGCAGGAGCATTCCAGTCCAGCTAGATGAGCAAAATCAGGATGAGGGGAAATTTTAAGTGAAGACTGATATAACCTTGGAATTAGGTCTGTGATTTCTGAGTGTTGACCTGAAATTTACCATTGCCCTACGGTTGCAGATGTTCAAAAATTAATTTGTACCCATCCAAAATGTGCATCAAAAGACTAAAAAAGCTACTTACAACTACTCCTGGGTTAATTACTCTTTAGCAAAATGTTTAAATGTTTCAACTTTATTCTGCAATTTTATTTTTTTTTAATTTTCAATATAGGGACTCTCAATCAGTCTAGCGAAGTAACTGGGCCACGCCAAAAAAGACCTCCTCAGAGGTTAGATTTGGGCCATCTTACTAAACGTAAATCTGGCTTAGATTTTGGAGAAGGCCAAGGTGAACCTCTTGGAACTATACCATGGAGTGAGTATCAACATTATATATTTATAAGATTTTATGCAATGTAAATTGCACAAAAATTATTGAATGAAGGAAGCAGGTTTGGCTTACTTTTATTTAAATCTCATAAATAAATTTATCTCATGTCCCGTGGCCGAGTGGTTAGCGTGCTTGGCTACTGATCTAAGGGACCTGGGTTCGAGCCCCGGATAAGGCATGGATGTGTGTGTTGTTTTTCTGCTGAGGTCCTGCCATCCTCACAGACCTTCTACTATGGCATATAAACTGACAGGCTCCTCTCAGACCTCTGTGGCAAGCAGTTGCTTGAGGGGGGGTATATATTAGATGGTATATTATAGATTCAAATATTAAAAGTCTAAAAAATAATATTGGCACAGCCTGTTATTGTAAACTGTTAATGAAGACGATTGTAAAAGTAGATAATATCAATGAGAATTCAGTTTAGAGTCCTAGTTAAATTATACTGTTGTTTTTCGTGGTTAATCATGCTGCCATTTCCAGATATACTTTATTATTAATTTTTTTCTGCCATATAAATCCATGGCAGAAAAATCTTTGCATGATGCAGTATAAAGTTAACAGTTAAAATATTCAAAAAATAAATAAATAAATGGGTAACTCAGTTTTTATCCTTGAATTTGTCAATTATTTTTTAGCTCTTTTTCATTGTAAATTGCACTTTTAAATAACCATGATTTGAAAAATATGCTTGTTTTGAGTTTTCATCTTGTGGAATTACCAGTGAAAATTACATAAAACAAGTGGTAAAAGTTATAAATAATGTTAAATTTATCCCATTTACCCATGTCTTTGGGGATTATACCTAATTTCCAGTTAATCATCTTTACTGTGACATACTATCCTCCAATGTGTATTGAGACATTCCATGTTATGTAAATGGAAAGCTACATCCAAAGATCCATAATTCTGCAAAGAAACTTTTTGTGGAAAAATGTCACTGTAGAAAAATGGAAAATATCAAACAAGTCTCTCAAAATATCAATTTTTTCCCAATAGTCATTTAATATTTAAAGAACTGAAACATTTAATGATAGCTGCTGTTATCCCCATCATAAACACTGTTTTCAGCTTCATAAATAAAAAAAAAACGCAACATGTCTTCTAGAATAATATTTATTTTAGAAAATGATTTGTTACAACAGTTAATATTTGTGTTTAGATTGACTTTTTTTAAGGTTCTAATGATGCATTGCTAACCATAACAAAATGTTAAACATTAATGGTGATGTGTTTATTGTTCTTTTTGACCATTCTGTTAAATAAAAGGCATACTGTTATCTGTTTCTGAAAATGATACATGAAAAGAATGATATATAAATATAAACATATTGTTGAAATCTTATTTTTTTTTGCATCAAGAATTGAATTTATTGTTCATCAGTTTCAGAATCTGGCACTTCCACTCTAGTAATAACTAATTTCATGTTTATTTTGTGCAGAACCTACAAAACCACTCAGAGATTCATTTATCATAAATTGAGTCACATTATCAGTCAAATTCTTCATCCTACTATCCGTGGTTGATGAAAGCTTGCTCATAAGAAAAGAACTGTTGACAAAATCTTTTACTTTAATGTAACACCTGGGTGTCCGAGACTGCCCATTGGTGTTATTTAGTAGTTTATTGTTTTCCATTTATATTGACTTTAATTAGCAAATGACCAAGGCTAGATCTAGGGGGGAGGGGGAGGGAGAACATGCCACCCATTGGAATACTGGTAGATGTAATGGAGGCAAAAATTTATTAAACTTGTGCATATTTTATGCAGTTTTCAAGAATTTTTTTAAATACCTCTGAAGTGGAGGGAAAATATATTGCATGGAAATTCAAAAATCTTTTGACCCTTTTCCCCCATATTTTTTCCTTTTTCTAGATCCTAGCCTGCCTGTAACCATGCACATTTATCAGCATTAGTATCTGAAGAACACCTGAGGCAAGAACGCAAATATTGTCAGTGTAGGATCTGCAAACTGAAACATCAAGGCAATGAAATGAGAGCTCCACCAGGGACCTCAGAATCCAGATGTTTTTACCTACAATTCCACAAGAGGAAGTTGTAATGCTAAAAAAAAAAGTGTACGACGCAGTTGATGTAGATTACATTCAGAAAAATAGTCATGGAAAAGTACAAAACGGCTAAAAGAATTTGCATAGTTAAACATACAATAATTAACATATACATGATATATAGTTAGGCCTTGGTTACTATTAAGGTTGGGGAGATTTAATTTTGTATCATCTACTGTATTTATGCATTGGTTATGAATTTTGACTTATTTTTTTCATTTTTCAACAGTTGTTCAGCAGGTGCGGGAAGGTAACCTGTATACACTCAGACTTTTGCACAGAGTTATATTTCGTAAGCAGGGAATGTTTTCTGTAAGTTAATTTAATTTTGTATTTATATTTTTGTTGGAAATTATATGTTTTTTGAATATCTTTACTGTTTTTTTTTTCAGCTCTTATATATGAGGAGCTAAAGGGACTAGGGTACTCTTAATTCCTTAGCACTCCTATGAGCTGATGAATCTATTATTTATTAAGTTACTCTATGACTGCTGATAATTATATACAGTTACAACTGAGCATTATTAAGCTCACAAGATCTCAGTTGTGTGCAAGGGATATGTAATCTTTTATCAACACACTGGGAGAGAATCTTGATTCAGTCTACTATATCACAACTTGTGAGAGAAGTTCTGCTACTGAAGAAAGTAACAAACAAATTATTCTCTATACTGAAAGAAGGCAAATTTACTTCTGAGAAATACAATAAGGGAATTCAAAGGAAATGAAAAACAGAGATATTTTATGTCATTTAAAAAAATAAAGGCAGAATTTTACTGTATTATATATAGATTTTAACTTTAAAGTATTTTGTAATTTTACCTTTTAAAAATTATTTCTGTTGTTGCTTAAATCTTTAATTTCTTAAGATTTTTAGTTGCACATATACTTTTAGTGTGATGTATAGGTATCTAATACTTTGCAATAATTAACAAACTAGGCTCAATAGTATTGCTTCAAACATATTTATTTGTTTTAATGGCAATATTAAAAAATGTTAAATTTGCTAAAGAATAGGAAAAACTACATGCTTTTTTATGTAAATATTTCACAATATATAAGCTTAACTGAGTATTAAAGTTGAACGCTTAACTACCTTTGGATCATGTTTGCATTAGTACTACAGAAATGTTTCATTTCAAAAGTATGTACAAAAATGTGTTTAAAAAAAAGTTTAAAATATTAAAACAAATATGTGAACAAAAATTCAGAAAAATCCTTTTTTTTTTTTTAAAGTATCTAGAGAAGGACAACAGTTGTATGATGACCATGATTCATGGGGCGGGGGTGGCTCAGTCGGTAGCGCGCCAGGCTTGTAATCTGTAGTTCCCAGGTTCGAGTTCCAGCTGGGTCAGCGTTGAGATTTATCTCAGCAAAATTCCTCGCCCTGCCTATGGTCAGTAGGGTACACCGATGGGCTTGGAAAGGCCACCGTCCGTTGGATGGAACGTTAAGCCGTCGCCCCGTGTACAGGAGAGCCATACCCTGTGCACGTTAAAGAACACGCTGGATGGCCTTGACGGGAGGTTACCATCTGTCTCCCAACAGCTGTTCCAGTGGGTCCCCTCCCCCAACCTTCTCTGAGCCTTCGGGGTTCATGTGACCTGGCCATTTAGCCCATGGTGTGCAAAAGAGTGCCGCTCAGAGGTAAAACAACCCAACCTAACCATGATTCACATTGTGAAAACAAAGTGAAATTAAAACCAAATTGCTTTAACACATTTAGAATTAACAAAATTATTTAAAAATCAAATGTGATAGGCTCTTACTATTTTCAGGAATGATTTCCCTCACAACACTGCAAATATTAAAATTTAGGACCTATGGAAGTATGGGTTGAGATATTTTACACCTGAGTGGCACTTTTGTGCACACAATAAGCTAAATGGCTAGTAAGGGCTTGGAACTGAGCAGAGGAAGAAGATCTACTGCACAACTGTTAGGATATTTGAAGGAATCATCTTCTCAAAGCCATTTAATGTGTTCTTTAATATACAGGGTATGGCTCTCCTGCACTTGGGGATGGGGCTTCACAAGGAAAAAGTAGAAGGATTATGGCTCTAGTACAAACATATTAGGGAAAAAACAATAGAGTTATAAAATAAGCATTTACAAGTGCATTAAACTTATTAATTAATAAAATAATGTAAAAAATCCTTTAAATCTTTTCGCACTGTCTTTACAGCATTTCAAAATTTTGAATGTAGTGTTGGCACTTGGAAATGCCATTAACCAAAGAAAGTAAATTGTTTTAAAGCTGAAATTCCCCCTCCCCCAATGAAATTATTATATGTGTATCTTACAAAAATGTTTCATTAAATGCAGATCTAATTAACTACACCCAAGTGCAAAAGTTAAGTTAAACATTAGTTTCTTAATTTTTAAAAAAGTATATGAAATTGAACATGAAAATTGAGTTTCTTATATGACATGAATATATAAACCAGTGGTGAAACTGCCTCAAAGGCTCCAAACATCTACATGAGTTGTTAATACAAAAGGTGCTTTCTAACAGGTTTGTGCATTGTTTGTCCATAAATTGCTTGTATTCTTTATTGTTTGTCCAAAAATTGCAAACTGGAGATTGTCATTTCATGAAAAATGCATTAATAGATTATGAAAAAAATTCATCGCCGCCACGCGGGAATCGAACCCGCATCTCTCCAGATTCATGCCAGAGCGCGCTAACCATTGCACCACGCGTCGGACAACGAATATTTTCAGAATATGACCTTATAAATCTTCCTGAGACATGACTGACCCGCGCCATCTATACTCAAGGAGATGCAACATTTTTAGTCGTTGCATTTGATTATCAGATGTTAATGAGAAGGTCACTAACGCTACCGCATTGATTTTAATTATATATTTAACGTGGTAGCATTAGCATAAAAAATGTCATAAAAAATAGTGCATCCGATTAGTAGAATGAAAAATAGTTTTTAACAGTGACACCAGTTCATTACTACCTGAAGTAGATGAAATTTTTCCAGGTTCATAACTACTGGCCCAACGATATGCATGTAAACTAAATTGCCAGTATATATTGTTATTAGGGTGAGCCTATGGAGATTGTAATATTTGCCACAATGCTTCATAAGACCTCTACAGAATTTAAAAAGTACTTGTCTGAGTGTTTTTGATGTAGAATATTTGTCTGAATGTTTTCTGACAAAGAGCATTTTTCTCATAAAATATGTAATACATATTTTATGAGAAAAATGTGATTATATGACTAATGAATGACATATTTTATGACTAATGAATTGCAGAATTCATTACTTTCAGACTAAGAGTTTAAGTCAAAGTATAAATACTTAGACTTACATCTAGATATATATTCATTTAATGTTAGTGATATTAAATTAACTGTAAATTGAAGACCTAAAGCAGTTAGAATATATTAAAGTATGGAATGCTTATTAAATTTAATTTTATGTGCTCTGAGTTTGAATTTATATTCATGTTTTTCATGATGTTGCTAGTTAACCTCATTTTCTAATGACATATGAGAAACATTTCTTTTTTGGTAATAAGTCATCATAGATGCAATCTGTATTACCAAAAAACCTAATATGAATTAATGTATTGAATTCTATTTTTATTATTATGATTATTTTGTATCAGCCACCGAACAGCTAGTGTGTGTGTAGATTATAGATCAAAGGGATCTGGGTTAAATTCCATATGAGGCATGAATACTTTCTTTCTGATTTATGTTGGCTATCTGCTGAGGTCTTGCTTTCTTCATAGATCTTCTATAACTCATTATTTTGATAGACTCATTTCAGACCTCAGTTGGCCTGCCTAAAGAGATAATTATTATTTTTAAACATTATTGTATTCATTATACCACATTTTAATAATTTTTTAAAAGTCTCATAATAGCATTTTTTTTTAGGAAAAGCACATTAAAAAGAGCATCCTTAGTTTCAAAGGCTTTCCTTTTGATGCATCATCATCAGATATGACTAAAAGAAAAGAACCATTGGAAAAGTAAGTACTTTGTTAAATGAATCATTTAATTTATAAAATGTCACCAGATGTTATCACTTAAAATATTTGTAAGGGCCATTTAATTTTATCTATACCTTATTCATATTCACAAATATTTACATTACTCATATTTTCTTTCACTATTTTGTTTTATCTGAAGTTAACAACAGTATTAATTATAACTGCAGCTCATTAGCTTTTACTGGGTATTTGCATACTTTTCACACACTATTATGTTGTATTTATTCTTATGATCAAGGTATACAGAAAAAAATTGTCTTTTGCCAGGTGGGATCTGAACCCATGACTTGAGACTGAACATATGGTGTAAGGCTTAACATAGCAATAGAGGGTGGTTGTTCGACAGTAGTCAGAGCACCTGACATGTTATCAGGAGGTCATGGGTTCTGATCCCACCTGGATAAAGACAATTTTTCTTCTATACCTTTGTCATCACATGAATAATTACAACATAATAGTGTGTAAAAGTATGTAAATACCTAGTAAAAAATTACCAATAGTAATTCCTGGAGAAAATGTACTAGAGCGTATATTAATAAATATTTTGTGGAAAAAAATTTGCCGACATAGGGACTTGAACCCGCATCTCTCCAAAAACATGCCAGAGTATTCTTACTGATTGAACTAATGCTGGCTCATCTTTTTTCCACTAATTCAAGACTTTAACTTTTGTTTCCTTAACCATTTTTGAGTATAAATATAGCATTTTCAGTCTTAAAGTGATGTAAATAATGCATTTCACTATAGATGAAAAGAAAAGGACTGATAAGCAGGCAAGCATTCTTATTAACAAATTTCTATTAACTTTGATAATCAATCAATGATAAAGATGCATATGGAGGGTGTTAAAAAAGTTCTTGACATGTGTGTGTAGATTTGCACTTGTTCCTCCAAAATTAATGAGCTATTACTTGTTGGAAAGCTTGTCTAAACTTGTCATTACCTGCTAAAAACAAAGGCTGTATAATCGTTTCTCTCATTGCTGGCATTGTCTTTTGCCAGGTTTAGCCAGGTTTAGTTCAATCTGCAAAATCTGTGCATTCAATATTGTTCAGAAGTGATGTAAATTGGATAATCACTAATACAAGAATTAATTTTAAAGATTTTGGTGAAAAAATGAGTCCCACTCAAGTAAACTAATTTTTTTCAGAAAAATTATTTCTTGAATTCTACATTAACCAGTAATCTGTGTCTTTATCATTGATCGATTCTTTCATTAACAACACTTTAGTGTGAGTGACAATCTAATTTGCACCACTTATGAGCAATATTATAGGGTTGCCATTCCTGATCATTGATGGTGACACAAGTGACAAGGTCAGGAAGATATATATTCACAGTTTGCTGAGAAATGAACTAGCCATTGATAACTTACATAATGATTTAATTTTAGAATATTTAGTCTTTACAAATTCTGATATATTTAGTTAAATAGCATTGAGATTTTAATTTTGTCTTCAGTTATGAATATTTTAAAGTTTGTAAGCAGCTGCTTGAGGGGGTATTTATTATTTTTATTTATTTATTAGCTATAATACAAAGAATTAAAAAAAATTGATATTTGGACAAAAAAAAAATAACACAGTACAATCTCAATTATTTGACCTACATGAGGGAAGAGGTCAATCAGATAATTCATAAATATTGTAAGTTGGGTTGGGTTGTTTTACCTCTGAGCGGCACTTTTTTTGCACACTATGGGCTAAATGGCCAAGTCACGTAGACCCTAAAGGCTCAGAAAAGGTTGGGGGAGGGGACCCACTGGAACAGCTGTTAGGAGACAGATGGTAGCCTCCTGTCAAGGCTATCCAATGTGTTCTTTAACATGCACAGGGTATGTCTCTCCCACACACATGGCCACGGCTTAATGCCCCATGCGATGGACGGTGGCCTTTCCAAGCCCATCGGTGTCCCTTACTGACTGTGGGCAAGGCGGGGAATTTTTCAGAGATAAGTCTCAATGCTGACCCAGCTGGGGCTTGAACCTGGGAACTACAGATTACGAGCCTGGTGCACTACCGACTGAGCCACCCCCGCCCCCAAATAATGTAAGAACCTCTTAATAATGAAAATTCACATATAGGAGCATTATGTAAATGCCCAGTATATATATATATACAGAAAAAATGTAAAGAACATGTAAATACTCTAAAATTAAAAAAAAATTCATTGCCTAGCTTTGGACCATTTCCCCCCCCCCCCCCCCCCCCCCCCCCCTCTTTTTTGGAAGCATGTTAATGAAAACCACTTCATTGAAGGATGCCTTGTTATTGTGTTAGTTTTTCATCTTGAAACATTGACAGCCTCAAAAGTGACTGAGAAAGCTAAAAGTATGCCATTGTGAACTGCTGAGAATTCCTGATTTTAGTGTATTTAATCATTTAAAAGAAGTCAGTCCTGATATCTCTATCAATGATATGAAACTTTTCCCAGATTCATCAGTGTAATCAGAAATAGTGTGTTTTGTATTGTGAATGAAATGAAAAAAAGTTAAGTTAATAAAAGTTCATAAAAAAAACTACATCATTTCTTTGTTTATTGGCACCTGATTGGTTATTGGTAAATTCAATATAGAGCACTAAAGAGTTATAGTTCATCAAACAGCAAGAAATCCAAGTGGCATGCTTTGCTGAGTACCAAGTGGCAGAGAAACTAGTTTTCTGGAGTTGACTTTAAAAGAAGCACTTGGGGGGAAAACAGTAGAGTGACTGAAACACAATACCATTAATATTACTAAAAATGAAAATTTATATGACTGTCAACTGGTTTCATCTCATAAAGAGACAGTTTTAAAATAAAATGACTTCTTTATTTCTTCAGAACTACAAAAATAGCCTTCCCAGCTCCTTCAAGGAAATCATATTATTTTGAAGATGTCTCTGTATGAGACGAACCCAGTTGACAGTGGCTTTAATTTTCATTTTTAATGATCTTAATAGTGTTGGGTTTTAGTCATTCTGCTGGTTTTCCCTGAGTTCTTGCTGTGAAGTCAACTCTGAACAGCTGTAGTTTCTCTGCTACCTGGATCTCAGTGAAGCATGTCACTGTAGACTTTCTTCTGTTGGATGAATTCATCAGGACTGAACTTAAATGTAACCCCTCTATACTTTGCTGTGTTGAATGTAGCACAGATACCAATGAACATAGTGATAAATAGAGTTGAATAATGTTTTTAAGAGCTTATATGATAAATTTTTGGGTGGTTCACATGATACACACTGGTCATGCTTCACCAGATCATCCATTTTCTGGTCAGTTAAATTGAAAAATAGATAACTCAGGTTTTACCAAAATAGAAATCACATGAAATATTCGATAAAATAAACAAGCAACAAACTGCAAGTTACAAAGTTTTGTTCTTCCTCTAGTGAAATTATGTCAACAGTTTTCCATAAAGCTTTGTTTTCTTACAGGGCCAACTTCAATGGCTTGGCATCTTTGTGTGATATGTTGGGTGTAAAATGTGGTAGTAAAGCTGAAATGATTGATGGTATTCTTGGTTTTTTGCTGACTCCCTCAAAAAAGAAAGTTGACGATTTCCTTAAAGGTAAGTGTAGATATTTTATATAGTATTAGTTTAGCTAACACAAGATGACATGATAGTATAAAACCAAATAATTAGTAATATTTGATAGAAATGCAGGATTGACTCTGTACATGTAGATTTCTTTTGTAATATTTTTATATTGAGTTGAATGTTTTAATAACTACACTCACAAGGATAAATTCCAACTTTTATAATTCACACTGTCCTTTGACAGCTTACAACTGTTAGAAGACTATTTTGCATTATGAGATTTGTGAAATGTGAACCTTGATCCCCCAATCAAGTAATGATAATTCAAAAACATTATTGAAAATTAGTACATGATGCAGATATAAAATCTCTTGCATAAAAAAATTTAAACTGGAGGTTTCAAACATGAACATGGAGCAGAGTTGTCTTTGAATGAAACAGATCAGACTGTTCTTATTATACTTATATGCTCTATTGTTAGTTCTCACTTTCATTCCTACTTGAATCACAATCAAATACAATTTGCAATCATAGTGCAAGGTCCAACCTTGCATAATGTTCAGCTAAGAGAAATTGCTTATGGAAAGTTACTCTTCATGTTAATACCTAGAGTTCTTGTATACTGACTAGAGGCAATATATAAATTAGTCTTCAAACTCTTAGTGCATGTCCTGCTGAGTGTTTTAAAAGTTTGGCCTAATAGCTTGTTTTGTAGTCTTTCAGAACCGGCCAGGCCTAGCACCTAATGTCCAACCCCGCCTTCTCGTGGTGCAGACCGTTAGTAACTTTCAAAAGAGATACTCTCTTGTGGAAGTGAACGGAAGGGGAGGGCTGCCAGATTAGTGTGGCCTACTGATCTGGACAACTATGGCTACTTTTCTTTTTTTTCTACCCTGCTGAGGAGTGGTCAACCACACAGGGTCCTGGTGCTGACCATATAAACCTACTGGACTGATATATGGCTCTGAGCTTGATTATGGATCCTGATTTTGCTGCACTGGTGGGCTTCTGTGGAGGGAAAATCTTCCGCTGTGTTTTCTGTTTGTTTGTGGGTTGACAGCCCCAAGTGAATAGATTCACAGGATATGTTTATCAGCTGGTGGATAATCCTGAGCAGAAGTCATCGCAGGCACCTGAACTCTTTGCTTCTATTGGCATCGTCAAATTCTACATTGGAGGACGTCTTCCAGTGTAGATGGCTTCAGCCTTTAGTAGTGGGGGAACGGGTCTTTGCCCCATGTCTGCGATTAGGGGGCTGTTTGATATTGTCGGCAATCCCTCTCTCAATAAACATAGTTTCTTTAACCATCCCACTAACCATTTTCTCTCCATAGGTAGTTGGAATGTGAGGACTCTGCACAGAGCATTTTCTCTTGATGTCCTCACACAAGAATTCCACCGTTATAATTTAGATATTCTCGGCTTGCAAGAGACCAGATGGACAGATAAAGGTCAGATTCTTAAAAATAATCTTAAATTTCTCTTTTCAGGGAGGGACGACAATAAGCATCACCAAGGCGTGGGTCTGCTTCTCAGCAGGCACGCTAGCGATGCTCTTCTAGGATATGAGTGCATTAATGAAAGGTTTCTTACAGCAAAATTTCAGACAAGTGTTAAAGACTTGAATGTTATCTGCTGTTATGCCCCCACTGAGGATGCCGATGAGGATCAGAAGGATAGGTTTTATGAACAACTTCAGGATATTTTGAATTCTGTCAAGAAAGGAGATATTACCCTTGTTCTTGGTGACTTCAATGCCAAAGTTGGTACTGACTCTGCCCTTTGGGGAGGAGTAATAGGCCCTTTTGGTATTGGTAGCTGCAATGGCAATGGGCAACGTCTCCTACAGGTAAGTAAACTCAATGGATTCAGAATAACTAACACATATTACAAACACCGCGACATACATAAGTACACATGGGTTTCACCTGATGGGCTGCATAAGAATATGATTGATTACATCTTAATTAACAGCAAATGGGCTAGTTCTGTTAGGAATACCAGGGCATATAGGGGAGCTGAAATTGGATTTGACCATTACCTTGTTAAAAGTGTGTTGCAACTTAAACTTAAAAAGTGTTGTGCTAGGGTTAAAAAATTTACTTTTAATACTGAAGCTCTGAAAGATCCAGTTATAGCCAAAGCTTACCATGATAGGTTACTTAGTCATTATGACAGTCATGGTTTGCTTACTACTGAAATTGAGGAAGAATGGGATCATTTTAAACAGGCTTTTTTGGACACTAACAGTACTCTTTTAGGAAAAAAGGAGCAGAAGAGCCAAAATTATCTGAGTGATAAGGCACTTGAGCTTATTTCGGAAAGAAAGAACTGCAGGAATGCCCTTAATCAATACCCTACTAGTCCTAATAGAAAGCATTACAGAGACCTTAATAAACTTGTAAAGGATCAGTTAGCTGCTGATAAGAATCTTTGGCTTGATGGTTTGGCTGACAAAGCCGAGGAAGCAGTTAGACAGCACAACAGCAGAGAGCTGTACCAGATAGTTAATGTTTTGTGTGGTAGAAAACGGACAGGCATACAAGAATTGAAGGATAAACAAGGTAAGGTTATAGAAGGGGAGGATTCTGTCATGGCTAGGTGGGCTGAGCATTTCAGTGATGTTCTAAACAATGTAGTTAGTTCTACTCCCATTGTTTGCAATGATGATAGATGCATTGGTGGCTTTAATGTTGGACCTATAACACAATCTGAAGTTATTTTGGCTGTTTCTAAACTTAAACTTCAGAAATCCCCAGGGGTAGATGAAATTACTACGGAAATGCTTAGAGCTGGAAATGTTTCAGTTACCACTTGGATGACTGAAATTCTGAATATCTTTTATGATAAAGGCATGGTTCCTAAGGATTTTACCAGAGCTATTGTTATCCCTATTTTCAAAAAAGGTGATCGCAGTTCTTGTGATAACTATAGGGGTATCAGCCTACTCTCTGTTCCAGGTAAAGTTCTTTCCATGATTGTGCTTAATAGAATTAAGAATCTGGTTGACAGTCAATTGCGTGATGAGCAATGTGGATTCAGAAGTGGTAGGGGATGTGTGGATCAGATATTTTCACTTAGGCAGATTCTTGAGAAATGTTTAGAGTTTCAGAAACCTTTGGTTGCTAGCTTTGTTGATTTCAAAAAGGCTTTCGACTCTGTTGATCGTCATAATTTGTGGTTGATTGTGAGATCATATGGTATACCAGACAAGTTAGTTAACATTATGAAAGCTCTCTATAATAACACTGAGTCGTGTGTGAGAGTTGGTAAGGCTTGTAGCAATTGGTTTAGCATTACTTCTGGTGTTCGACAAGGGTGCATTTTGTCTCCTTTTCTCTTTAGCTTGGTTATTGATTATGCTATGCGAAATTCACTTCAAGGGAAAGATTTTGGCCTTAAATGGGCTGGAGATACGAAAATTTCTGATTTAGATTATGCTGATGATTTAGCCCTTTTGGCAAATGATGTTGATGAGATGAACTCTTTCATTCGAGCTGTTGATGAGACTGGTAGTAGAGTAGGTTTGGTTATAAACAGAGAGAAAACTAAAGTGATGAAAATTGGTCAGGCAGGCTGTGATTCAGTTAATCTGAATGGTTGCAGTCTTGAGCAGGTGTCACAATTTAATTATCTTGGGAGCTATGTAACAGATAATGGTGATGTGCGGCATGAGATTAACAGACGAATAGGGATTGCTGCCGGGACTTTTAAGAACCTATGGAGAGTGTGGAGTAATAGGCGTATACACCTAAAGACTAAAATTAGACTGTATAATAGTTTGGTTCTTTCTAGGGTTAGTTATGGTAGTGAAACTTGGACACTTTGTAAACAAGATAACAGGAAACTTGATGCTTTTGATTCCAGATGCTTACGCAGTATCTTGGGCATTAGGTGGTTCAACTTTGTAACTAATGATGAGATTAGGCAAAGGAGTTTGCAACCTCCTTTAAGCAGCATATTGTGCAGAGAGAGACTCCGTTGGTTTGGCCATGTTGCCCGTATGAATAATTATAGATTGGCGAATAGGGTTATGAACAGTGTGCCTAAAGGCCTCAGAAAGAAGGGGAGACCTAGGATGCGGTGGGCAGACAATGTCAAACAGGACCTTGTTAGAATTGGTGTACAGTGGCCAGATGCAGTAAATGTAGCTCAGGATAGACTTGCTTGGAGAACTAAATTGCACGGTCTGGTTGGACCTCCGTAGCCCATGGCTGCTTGAGGATGATGATGATGATGATGATGATACTTTTTTTATGAGTCTGAAAAAAAAAAGTCACTAAGATTGATTTTCAACTGCAAAAATGGAGCCATAAATCATTGTTGTGCATGCCAGCTTTAACCCTTACAAGGTCCAGCTATTTTTTTGCTCTGATCAGGCAAAAAAAATTTAACTTTAGAATTTTTTGTGACAAATAACTAATGAAAGAAATTATGGCATGTCATATACCAAATTAATCAACATTTAATTCTGGATTTTCTGAAAATAAAATATTTGACAAAAAGAAATACGACTAGTTTTATTTTAATAGGACTTTTTTAGTCATTTGGTAATAAAAAAAATGCATCTGGCAATAGAAATTTATTTAAAAAACACCAATAGATGGAAATGATTATAATGCATATGAATAGAAAGGCTATTTATTTCTGAATTAAAAAAAATAATTTTCTTGTTAAAAGTAAACATTTCTTCTGTTTTGTAATTTTTTCCTCCATACCATACTTTGAGAAAAGACTTACCTTTATCTGTCCATCTGGATAGATAAAGTCCAATAAACAAGTCAACTTTAGAATATTTTTAATAAATAACTAATCAACAGGAAATAGGTCATGTTATGTACCAAATTAAAAGGAATTTAATTCTGAATTTTACTGAAGAAAAAAATATGAACATTATAGTAAAATATTAATTTTAATAACACTTTTTACAGTGGTATACCAGAATAATAGGTACATATGTCATAATTACTTCCTAAATCTTCCATTTTTAAAAATAGCAGTTTTTTTTAGTCTTTAGGAGATTTTAGAAAATTTAACCCTTCCAATGTCCAGCCTGAAAAACTGGTTTCCATCCAAAGGCCAAGCTATTTTTTCCCTATGCTCAACCAAAAAAAAAAAGTTGAATTCAAAACTTTTTTGCCAAATAACTAACGAAAGGAATTATGGCATGTTATTTGCCAAATTAATCAGTATTTAATTCTGGATTTTCTGAAAATGAAATATTTAACAAAAAAAACTATAAGTTTTATTTTAATAGGACTTTTTTGGAGTCATGTAATGGCCTGTAAATGGTAGCTAGGTAGTCACTGGAAGGAGAACTATGCACCAATGTCCTATGATGATGCATAGAACCGGCCAGGCCTAGCACCTAATGTCCGACCTCACTTTCTCCTGGTGCAGTACCTTTAAAAAGAGATACTATATTGTGGAAGTGAATGGAAGGGGAGGGCTGCCAGATTAGTGTGGCCTACTGATCTGAACAACTATGGTTACTTTCCTTTTTTTCTACCCTGCCGAGGAGGGGTCAACCACACAGGGTTCTGGTCTGACCTTATACACTTACTGGACTTGGATGGCTCTGAGCTTGATTATGGATCCTGATTTTGCTACACTAGTGAGCTTCTGTGGAGGAAAAATCTTCCACTGTGTTTTCTGTTTGTTTGTGGGTTGACAGCCCCAAGTGAATAGATTCACAGGATATGTTTTATCAGCTGGTGGATAATCCTGAGCAGAGGTCATCGCAGGCACCTGAACTCTTTACTTCTATTGGCATCGTCAAATTCTACATTGGAGAAAGTCTTCCAGTGTAGATGGCTTCAGCCTTTAGTAGTGGGGGAACGGGTCTTTGCCCATGTCTGTGATTAGGGGGCTGTTTGATATTGTCGGCATTCCCTCTCTCAATAAACATAGTTTCTTTAAACATCCCAAACAATTTTCTCTCCATAAGTAGTTGGAATGTGAGGACTCTGCACAGAGCTTATTCTCTTGATGATCTCACACAAGAATTCTACTTTTATAATTTAGATTAGATATTCTCAGCTTGCAAGAGACCAGATGGACAAAGGTCAGATTCTTAAAAATAATCTTAAATTTCTCTTTTCATGGGGAGATGATAATAAGCATCACCAGGGCATGGGTCTGCTTCTCAGCAGACATGCCAGTGATGCTCTTCTAGGATATGAATGCATTAAATGAAAGGTTTCTTAGAACAAAATTTCAGACAAGCATTAAAGACTTGAATGTTATCTGCTGTTATGCCCTCACTGAGGATGAGAAGGATAGGTTTATGGACAACTTCAGGATATTTTGAATTCTGTCAAGAAAGGAGATATTACCCATGTTCTAGGTGACTTCAATGCCAAAGTTGGTACTGACTCTGACCTTGGGGTGGGTGGGTGGGTGGGTGGGTGGGTGGGTGGGTGGTGGTGGTGGGGGGGTGATAGACCCTTTTGATATTGGGAGCTGCAATGGCAATCAACAACATTTCCTAGAGGTAAGTAAACTTAATGGTTGAGAATAGCTGATACTTATTACAAACATCTTGACATACATAAGTATACATGGGTTTCACCAAATGGGCTCCACAAGAATATGATAGATTATATATTAATTAACAGCAAATGGGCTAGTTCTGTTAAGAATACTAGGTCATATACATTACTTAGTCATTATGACAGTCATGGTTTGCTTACTACTGAAGTGGAGGAAGAATGGGACCATTTTAAACAGGCTTTTTTCGAAACTAACAATACTCTGTTAGGAAAAAAGGAGTGGAGGAGGCAGAATTATTTGAGTTTGATAAGGCACTTGAGCTTTTTTCAGAAAGAAAGTACTGCAGGAATGTCCTTAATCAATACCCTACTAGTCCTAATAGAAAGTATTACAGAGAGCTTAATAAACATGTAAAGGATCAGTTAGCTGCTGATAAGAATTTTTGGCTTTTTGGCTTGGCTGACAAAGCAGAGGAAGCAGTTAGCACAACAGCAGAGAGCTGTACCAGATAATTAAAGTTTTCTGTGGTAGAAAACAGACAGGTATTCAGGGATTGAAATATAATCAAGGTAAGGTTATAGAAAGTGAGGATTTCGTCATGGCTAGGTGGGCTGAGCATTTCATTGATGTTCTAAACAATGTGGTTCTACTCCCATTGTTTGTAATGATAGATGCATTACTGGCTTTAATGTTGGTCCTATAACACATTAAAAAAGAAAATATTATTTTTCAAGTTTGAATTATGTATTTTTAAAAGATACATGTAAGAAAATTTTCAAGTGGCAATTTAAAAAAAATCAAAGTTTCATGTGTTATACAAAAAAGTATATAAACATCCTTGACCTGGGTAGGGTTAAAGAAAAAGATTCTGCAAGTGTAAGAATATTAATGTTTTTTTTCTTAAAGTATTTTTCTTATAAAGAGTGAGATAATGATTTTTGTTGATAAATTTAGTTCTTATATTTATTTAATATTATTTTATACAATAGCATTGAAATTCTTAATTTATGTATATGGATTTGTTTCCTAAAATTCCAGCTCTCTTGCATGATATTTGCCAGTCATTATTCTCATTCTAAAAATCTCTATATTTGTATAAATTATGTGCATAAATAAGTTTTACATATACTTTTGCTATCAGCAGATAGTTTAACTGGTTAATTGGTATTGATTCTCTTGCACAGTATTTAGCTTAGTTCTTTTTCCACAATTAATGTTGTTGACACATAAATGCCAAAAAATGTTTTTAGCTCTTTGTGTTTAAATGTTGCTGTGACTGATATTGCTATTCTTGTTATATTTTAGATACAGATACAATATTCTAGCATCATAATTCTTTTTCATTTGTTAGACCATTTCATACATTGATATGTCTTTTTAACTATAACATGATTATTATGATTTCCACATCCATATAATTCATAGTCTTTTTTTTTCTGCAGACCATGTCTATTTATATTTTTCCATCCTCAGAGAAATGGTTAGTTTTTTTCTTTAGTTCTCTTCAAATTTTGATATAAATCCATCATATAAGGAAATAATTGATTTATGTGCAACTATTTTATGTTAAAAAAAATTATTTTTATCATTAAAACATGATGAAACCTAATTTTTGTTCATTACCCATGTGGATGTCAGTAGACAATGTTACAATATGCTTTTAAAACATGCTTTTAATACTGTTTCTACTTTCCATGGGGTAGGGGGGCATACCTGTAAAAGGACATGATTTTAATGTTACTGTCAGTTTCTAATAGGGTAGGATTAGCATATGCCCTTGTATATGCTAATCCTACCCTGTTAGAAACTGACAGTAACATTAAAAAACATTGCTGCTACTTTCACACATATACACACTTGCACTCAAAATCACAGAACAATAGCTTTGTGAATATTTCGTTTTAATTTTCCATAAGTAGACTATTTAAATTTGTTTAAATTTTTTCTTTCTTAGAAGTTGTTTTTGCTAAAAGTGAACAGGAAAAGGCTGAGAAGGAAAGAAAGATGTTAGATCTATCAACTTCAGGACTGAAGATGAGAGAGACTTTAGGGGAGGAGGTAAGACATTATACCATTTAAATGAAATGGAATGAGCGTTTTTAAATAGCTAATTCCAAATTGTGGAGATCTTAGCAAATTTAAAGGAAGTAGTAGCTGCAGGTGGTTAAAATTGAATTTTGTTACACTGAAAACTGAGTCCAAATAGTTATTGTATTTACTTAAATTGCTTGCAGTTTTGCACTCCTAATTTGGTTTTCTCTGACCACTTTTATTCCACTCTGCTGATTCCTAGTCAGCTTCAGAATGAAGAATTCCAACAGATAATCTAAAGGTTAAATTTACTAATAGATCAAATAGTGAGAAAGGTTAAAATGAATTTATCACATTAACACCATGTGTTAAAACACTATCACCTAAGCAAAGCTTATACAATGGGTATAAATATACACTGGTTTCCATAAATTAAAGAAAAACAAGAAAAATCACGATAATTTGCCAAAAAATTGTGTGATCCTAACCAAACTAACTTGTTCATGTAACCAGTAAAGTAATGCCGAGGGAGCATATATGCAAATTAGTCTAAGTTGCATAATTTGCGTAATCAGATAATGTCATAAAAACGTGTTTTGGAGTGGATCATTATTTTATGTTGTAAATGTGAGTAAAAAATTTCGAAATAGCCATTTTATAGGAATGACCTTAAGACATCATTTGCCAAATGAACTGTGGTGGAGAGCTATTGGTCGGCTCGAAGCAGGTCAAAGTCAGTCAGACGTGGCACAGTGGCTGAATGTGAGTCCTTCTGTGGTCCATAGACTGTGGAATCAATTTCTTAGTCGGATTCCGTGTCTCGGAGGTTTAGTCGAGGAAGGGCTAGAGTTACGACCGCTGTACAAGACTGATATCTGTGATTAACAGTACGAAGGAGCAGGCTGTCTACTCCCTTTCAGCTATGATCCACTCTTGCAGCAGCCACTGGAAATGTATCAGCTTCTTCTGTAAGTAGAAGGCTTCATAAGGGAGGTCTGTACACTAGAAGGCCAGTAATTTGTATACCCCTCATGTCATGTCACAGGAGAGAGATCAGTTGAATTGGGCACGCATATTAACTGGATAGAAGAGCAATGGAGGTGTCCTTACTCTTCACAGATGAGTCCAGATATTGCTTGCAGAGTGATTCTGGACATTGTTTGATATGGAGAGAACGAGATACCTGTTATCATCCCAGTAACATCCATCAAAGAGACAGTTACTGTGGAGGTACCTTGCGTGTTTGGGGTGGCATTTCCTTAGGTGGATGCACAGACCACTATGTGTTGATAAATGGGAAACTCAATGCTCAGAGATATAGAGATGACATCCTGGACCCTTATGTATGTCCTTATGCTGGTGCAATAGGTGAAACATTCATCTTACAAGACAACTGCTCATCCACACAGAACTCAACTAGTGGAACAATACATTCAAGAGGAAATCATTATGTGCATGGAGAGGCAAGCTCGATTCCCCAATCTAAATTTGATTGAGCATGTGTGGGATGGTCTAGGGAGATGTATTGCTGCCCTCAACCTGCCACCTGAAACAAACGGGGAGCTTATTACTGCTTTAAAGGAACAATGGTTGTTACTCCCTACTGAGCTGATTCACAGCATCATAAACCGCAAGGAACATCGCTGTCATGTCTGCATTGCTGTAAGGGGTCTTCCTTATTAAAGAACTTTGCCCATTACATTCTGACACCTCATTTTTAGGCAAGTTCCTGTGTTATATTTTGATGAAAAATGTTTCTCGGGTAAAATATGCCATTCTGAAACTAGTATTGTAATTCATGTTTTCATCAAATTTCATTAAAATCATTTGTATAGTTTTTGTTTATCATAATTTTTTTAGTTTTCCTTAATTTATGGGCTGTCTCATAGCCGAGTGGTTAGCACATTTGGCTACTGATCTAAGGGACCTGGGTTCGAGCCCTGGGTAAGGCATGGCTGTTTGTGTCTTTTTTCTGCTGAGGTCCTGCCATCCTCTCAGACCTTCTACTTTGGCATATAAACTGACAGGCTCCTGTCAGACCTCTGTGGCAAACAGCTGCTTGAGGGGGTATTTATTTATTTTTTTATTTAATTTATGGAAAACAGTGTAGTTTGTCACACAGATAATCATACCAGTGCTGTAATCAGTATAGCAGTCCATTATTTCTAATGTTACTACCTGCAGTTAGAAGGTGAAGTTTTACTTCAAGTCCTTGTTGACTATCATAACTGATAGTGACATGATTGCACTTTGAGTATCACTAGGTTCACACCTACTGATGTACCAGACTGGGGATTTCTTGAAACTTCATCTGTTTAAGATTGGACTTGCAACATTATTTTGTGAAAGTTGTCTTCTGTTGCATGTTATGTGGGTTGCAACACATACATAGAGTTGATAGTAGATTCAGCCACATTTAACAATGAGTTTGCTGCTTGTTGCAAGTTGCTAGTGTTATTTTTGACACATGAAGTCGGCCACAGTTGAAAGCAAGTCTGTTGTATCTTTAACAGATTATTGTCATTATGGCAAGTTGATAGATGTTGTATAGTGTTAACTGATATTATGAGTCAGTTCTTCAACTATTTCAACTTACAGTGGGCACTTTGTGACATCCTGTGCAACAAGTTAGTAAAAATACTTCTACAAACATATAACTCAGTTTTAGGTCAAAAATTCTAAAAATGTTGCATGATGCATTTTAAAGCACATTAGTAACTGCTTCCTTGGGCAAATTAAGTCTATTTAATTCCCTCTGTCACTCTTAAATAAACACACTTGACTAATTATCTATGCTTCCCAGTATCAAAAATTATTCTAATTGCCTCAAGTTTTACAAATACATATGTTTTAGTATGACATCAATTTATAAGAAATCCTTGAATAGGTATTTGTCTTTATTAGGTAAGAATTTTTCTCCATCACAAAAGTAAGTCTGTTAATGAAGGGGAAGAGTTGGAATCTAAAGAATGAGTTGAACTACGGGGGATGCTGAGCAATTGCACTGCTGGAATTATTACTTTACTAGTTGTTGGTGAGCATTGATAGTTCAAGATCTTAACTGCCTCACAGAGATAAGTCCATTATGGTACATGAAAGGTCAAATTCAGGAAACAATATATGGATGATGTTAAGTTACTTCTGGGATACTATTCTAAGTGATAATTTAAAATGCATTCAATGTGGTGGTTTTTTAGAGATTCCTTTGCACGACAGCTCTAGTTCCTACTATGCTGTGCATGGTATCTGTTTGCTTCTTAGCAAAAATTCACAGTGATGCTCCTCTAGAATATTATTACATTGATGAAAGATTTCTTATAGATAAATTTAAAACTTGGATTGGACTTGAAATCTGCTATATTCCCATCAAGGACTCTGATGAAAAAAGAATATATATATATATCAGAAAGACAGATTTTACTCACAACTTCAGGATATTTTAAATTCTGTCAAGAAAGGAGGCATTACTCTTGGGCTGAGTGACTTCAGTGCTACTGATTCTGACCATTGGGCAAGAGTAATTAGTCCTTTTGGTATTGATAGTTGCAGTAGCAGGGGGAACATCTCCTTACAAGCAAGTAAACTTAATGGTTTTAGAGTGACTAACATTATATAAACACTGGGATATGCATAACTACACATGGGTTGCATAAGAATATGAACAGTTGTATATTAATTAAGAGCAAATGGACTAGCTCTATTAGTAACACTGTATCATAAAGGGGATCTGAAAATGGGTTTTCGTAACATAGTAATCAGAGTAATATAGTGACATGGGGAAGAGGGACCATAAGACCTAACTCTCTGCTGTTACAGTAAAAGAATTTAACCTCTCCTGTTCACCTTTGGGGAGATTTTATTCTAAAGAAATCATTAATCACAACTTCACATTAAAATGTTAAAATTTTTAAAATCCACGACCTTTTCTAAACTCTTGTATATGCTACTGTGAGGAAGCTAGTTTTTTTAGCTTTAATGAACCTAACATGTGGTACTTTACTAGGATGATCTTCAAACTGTAACAGCCAAAGAGAAAAGGTGTGTGGTGCACTTCAAAAGAATAATGGCTTAATGCCTGTGAATGCAAGAATATCGAGTGCTCTTGTGCCTTTACAGACCTTGCTTGGAGGGCTAGCATATGAAAAAACATTACAACAAAGCATTACAGTTCTGTTTTTAGTAAATCTGATACAATATTTTTATACCAAAATAAATACTTTTTGTGCAAAATGTGACATACTGTGCATTATTTCAGAATAATATTCAAATAAAAGAAAATGCACTTTTTTTGCTCTATATTTCTAAAAATAGATTTAAAATTCATGCACCCTCCAGTAAATTGTTTTTGTACTATTCATAATTAAGTGCTCTTTTGGTATATAATATGTTTCTGTTCCTTTTTTTTCCACTTGAAAATTAATTCAACCACTAGGCAAAGTCATTGCTAGAAACTCAGCACTTTAAAAATTAATGATGTTTAGGCAGATAATATATGCATTGAATTTCTGTGCATAATAAAAAGCATAATGCACAATTGTAATCATATATATGAATCTAAAACATAAAAAAACTAAATTCTATCAGCAGATTAATATTTATTAACACCCTTTCTTAAAATAAACACTTACTTTTGTACAGATTGACAAAGTGTTGTTGATCAAAATGAATATTTAAAGTAAATAATTTAATCATTCCATGGTATATTGTGGAACATGTATAATGAAAAAATACATGCCAACAGATTTGAGAGGGCCATTGAAATAGTATGCAGTGATAAATAAATAAAAAATAAAAATAAATACCCCCCCCCCCCCCCCCCCCCCAAGCAGCTGCTTGCCACAAAGGTCTGACTGGAGCCTGTCATTTATATGCCAGAGTAGAAGGTCTGAGAGGATGGCAGGACCTCAGCAGAAAAACGACACTAACATCCATGCCTTACCTGGGGCATGAACCCAGGTCCCTTAGATCAGTAGCCAAGCGCACTAACCACTCGGCCACGGACCACGTTCGAATAGAGGTTAATGTGCTGTGAGCATTCCTAATAAATATACATGATTGTTAGAATTAAATATATGTTAAAACATTTTATCAAAAATGTATGGAAAATTTCATTGTATAGTGTTTCTTTTATTTTAATGTCTTTCATTTTATTCATATAGTGAAATTATGCTGAAGTGTTTTTGAATAAAGAAAGTTCTTCTTTATGCCAGGAAGGAGAATCAGAAGATTGCAGTAGCTCTTCTCGATTAGAAGATGTGGATGAGGACAGAGGATTTACAGAAGGTAAAATTTGTTTTAAATTTACAGAATGGTAAAAATTCTTTTGTTCACAAAAGAGGCATTAATTTAAACAATTGATAACCAAAGCTATATTACAATACAAGGGGCATTCAAAAAATTCTCGACATGCATCTGCAGAACAAAATCCATTGCACTTACCTCAATAAAACTTTTAAATAAATAATAAAAATAAATATCCCCTCAAGCAGCTACTTGCCACAGAGGTCTGACAGAAACCTTTCAGTTTATATGCCATAGTAGGTCTGATGAGGAAGGTGAGACCTCAGCCGATAAACAACATAAACATCCATGCCTTACCCAGGGCTCGAATCCAGGTCCCTTTGATCAGTAGCCAAATAAAACTTTTAATGTCCTTCAAAGTACTGCTCTCCAGCATCTATGCAAAGTTGCAGATGTCTATCCTAATTCTGCAATGCTTGATGGTACTCCTATTGGGGAATACTCTGCAACTCTGAATGAATGTATTTTGCAAGATGCACCCTTGAAAAAGGCTCCCCAGCAAGTCCTTTTTTAATTTTTGGAAACCAAAAATCACATGGTCCAAGATCAGGTGAATATGCAGGAAAGGGTAGCCATTTGATTTTTTCCTGCTCCAGATAGGTTGTAACTTTACAGGTTTTGTGAGCCACTGGCATTGTCATGAAGAAGGAGAACCCTTGACATGATTGTTGTTGGACTCTGCTCATTCATCTCCTTGACTATCTTAGACGAAACAATGGTGTGGTATCGGCCATTTATTGTCATTTTTACCAGTAAGGTGTCCACGGCTACCACTCTTCACTCCTTGGTAATTAAAGAAAATTTTGAACATCCTCTTCCTTGAGCAAAAGTCTTGTCAGAGGATTTGGTGACATGGTTCGTCTTCTGCAACCGAAACATAGTTGTCAATCTTCCTGGGAGTTGTAATAAAACCATGTCTCATCATGTATGACAATGTCTGTTAACCATTTGGGGCCACTAGGTTCAAATATTGCCAGCACCTCCTTCAATGAATTACTCTAACCCTTTTCTGCTGTTCTGTCAGCTTGTGGAGTACGCATTTGGCACAGATTTTTGAAACTCTAAGTGTTGATGAATAATTGTTTCCACACTGCCAATCTATACACTGATATCTAAACATATTAACTGAATGGTGATGTATGAATTTTCTTTATTGAACTCATGAACAGCAACGATGATTCTCATTCATGTCCTCCATCTTCCTACAAAAGAGAGGTCTTTGAAGCTTTGCTGTCCTCTGAATTCATACATCCATTACATAACAGTACCATATGAATGGGCATGATCCCCATATACTTGTGAAAAATTGACATGAATTTTTTTTTACTTTGTCCCTAAGCTGCATCCTAGTGAAAATATAAAATCTCTCTCCATCTTCAATAGTCTCTGTAGCAACAATGCACAGATTTTGCAGAATGAACTTTACATGCCACCAGCAAAGAGAGAAATGATACAGCTTTTGTTTTTTAACATGTAATGACAAGTTTAGGCAAGCTTTCAAAAGTGTAGCTCATTAACTTTGAAGGAATGAGTGAAAATCTATAGACACTTGTCAAGGACTTTTTGAGCTCCCTCTGTAACTACAAAAAGGGTCATTGGCTATAAGGCTGAAGCTGTTTAAGTTTGAAACATTCTCATCTATGAAGAAATTTTAACTGCTCGATTTTCAGCCATCAGACTTGCTGAGTCCAAACATTTCATGTGAAAATTAATACCTGTCAGTATTTAATTAAACTGTTTAAATGGTACAAAATTGAATAATAATAATAACCTAAAATTTTTGGGGGAGAATGTTTGAAAGTGGAATTATGTTTGAATTGTTATTTTATGTCATATTATTTTCTTTCATATTCACAAATCATGTGACTAAAATTAGCACAGCAGACCTTGTTTTTGAAAGTTCTTTATAAAAGGTAAAGCTATGCAACAGTGTTTCCTACCATTTCTTCAGCCTGCGTGTTAGGGACTTTTTAACCCATATTTTCAATATGGGTGTAATCGCAGTGATCTAGGTTGCATATTTATAATCTGTTCCAGATCAGTTCTTAGTTTTGCCTTGATTGATAGCAATGTTTATGCTAAAGCTGATGAGAATAACATTTTTTCATAACCTTTTAGTGTCTTCTGTTTGTATAGTTTTTAATAATATCTCTCAAAATTTAAATATTCAGTTAACTTTAATTTCAACGGTTATTCTTTGTTCCTATGATTTTCATAAAAAGAGACATTAATTAGTTCAGTTTCACTCTAGTTAATATGTACAAATGTAATAATTACATCATTTCAACTGATGTTAATATATAATCTCTTTGGAAACAAGCAATCAAAAATGTTTGACAGTTATTTGAAATTGCAATCACACTGAGTTGCTCATTGGAAACCATACAAGGTGGCATTTCAACTTTAACAATTGGCAGGAAAAGCAAAGTTTGGGATTGGCAGTTTGATAAGGAATTTAAACTTTGATTGCTAAAACTGGTAACATAAATTCTCTGATGAAATAATTGTGCTAATAGCATCTATAAAGGTTGAATTGAACAAGTGTAATTAATTGTACAACTTTTTGCTGTATACTTAATAACCCTACTGCTCTTGCCAATAATTTAAATGATCTACTCAAACATTTTAATTTGTCTACATGCATGTGAGTAGTGCATATAAACAATCTTCTTTCACAGAATGTCTGTCTACTTGGCCCACCTATCCTTTCCAAACTTTTAAGTTCTGGTAATCTTTAAACATAAATGTCAAATTCTTCTGAAAAGTTCAGTGTCCTTCAAAAATTGGAAAGTTTACCTTCCAATTTAAAATGTGCATCATATTTGAATTATGTCCCAAAAGAAATTGGAGAGGAAGATTATTATCAGCAAAAAGTCTCAATTTCAGTTTCCTTGAAGTTCTTTCTGTTTCAAACTCTGGACATTCCTGCAGAATATGTTCAACTGTTTTCACATGATCATAAAATGAGCATTTAGAAGAATTTATTTTACTGTAAGCCATCCTGTGGCTGAGTGGTTAGCACACTTGGCTACTAATCTAAGGGACTTGGGTTCTAGCCCCAGGTAAGGCATGGATGTTTGTGTTGTTTTTCTGCTGAGGTCCTGTCCTCAGACCTTATGCTATGGCATATAAATGCTCCTGTCAGACCTCTGTAGCAAGCAGCTGCTTGATTTTTTTTAAGTTTCATTAACATATATCATTAAGAGGCTGAATTTGTGCAGTCTTAAAAATTTATCTTAATTTTGGATAAATTTGTTTTAATGATTGGAAAAATGCAATCTTCAGTCATCCTTTTATGAGTGATATTATTAGAAGTTTCTGAAATAGATTTTTAATATAATTAGGACAAAATTTTAATTCAGTTATTTCTTCATTTTTTTTTGTGTTTGACTGGTCAGTCAACAAATTCATTTTCAGAAATGTCAGTGTCTGGGAACCCAGTGGCGGTTGAAGATTGATTTGATTTCTAGATGAAATGACATTTAAAAAATGCAAAATGGAAGGGACATTTGATTGTTAGATTATCTATCTGGGTATCCTTGGATAAATGCCAATGATACTCTACAATCCAGAAAAGTAATTTTTTTGGAAAACCATTCTTATTAATCCATTTTAATGCCATGCATGTACCAAAGGGTTTAACAGTTAAGATGCCTTCAGCATTCTTAAGTGGTACACTGAATACTTTAGTCTGGATTAGAAAATGCTGAAGCCACTGAGTTGATTTGAAGATCCATTGATCAATCCATAAATATATGTCTGTAATCTGGCTCAGACATAATATAGCTGTAAAACATTTGGGAAGTATTTGCTGCATTAGGTGAATTTTTGTTTAGAAAGTTCAGGATGTTAAAGATAGCAGATATAGAATAGCCCACCCTGCCCATGGTCAATAGGGGACACTGATAGTTGTGGTCCCATGTTTGGGAGAGCAATACCCTGTGCACATTAAAGAACCTGCTGGATGGTCTTGACAACAGGTTACCATCTGTCTCGCAATAGTTACCCAGTGGGTCCTTCCCCTTAATCTTCTCTGAACTCTTGGTGTCCTTGTGACCTGGCCATTTAGCCCATTGTATGCGAAAAAAGGTCGCTCAGAGGTAAAACAGCCCAAAAAACAACTGAAAATTTGACATCCTTCATAATGATTGATGAAGGATACGATGAAGGGAAATCTTGCGAAAAAGAATTTTAGAAGGATATTATTAAGAATAATTTGGGCTTAACACTATTCCTGAGGAAGTTCTCTGTTTAGAAGTAATGTCTACATGGGAATTCACACTCTTTTGGATTCACTCTTTTTTTTTCATTCTTGTTATTAATGGATACACTGTACTTGATCATTTGAAATAATTTTGGCAAATTTCACATTTTGTTGTTATATTTGCTTCCCCAATAATCATGTTGATCATGGGAGACAAGAAGATAGTCTTTCATTTTCTGCTCTAATTTTTTAATTTTTGCTCTCACTAAATGTTTTGAGGTTGAAGATGATGTAACAGTTCTTTATAATTGATATATTATTGATGATGAATGAAAATAAATCTGTCTAAATTTATCTATTTATTATTTTTTGATTTCCATTATTAGCTCTATTGATAAATATTTATTATTTTTTTTCTTATAATTTTGTGGTTTATCAGGTTTTGAGAATAACTCATTTTTCAGATGTTGATGTTTCCAATACTGCTTGGAAGAAACCCACTTACTTTGTGGAAGGCACTGGTGTGAAACTTAAATATATCAAAGCAAGTATGTTTCAAAATTGCAAATATTTTCTTTACACCAGAAAATAAAATATTGTCCTTTAATGCCTCTAGCAATATGCATTCTATTATTATCATGTATATGTACCAGCATATATGATATCAAATTCATGTATAATATCAGATCAGAGAAGAATTAAGCAAATGTGCTTAATTCTTCTCTGATGGAACAAAAAAAAAGTACATATAATCAGTTGAATTGAAGCAAGCATCTTCTGAGGGATAAATTTATGTAGAGAATGCTGAAATGTATTGCTAACTATTTACCACAGACAGTTATGATGGCAGCATGTGTGAATGTTATCCTTTAACTTTTTATTGTTTTAAATCATAGGCAATGAAAATGAAAGAAATTATATAGCATTTCTTTCATTTACTCTTCATGTCAGGCAAAATTTCTGATCCAAGAACTGATCAGATCATGCTATATAAAACAGATGATAGTAAAAGTTCAATAATAAAATCCTGGAGACTTGTAATCAAATGCCATAAATTTCTAAAACAAGATATATCTTTCTAAATACTAAAGGGATATAAATTTATAATTGCATTTTTTAAAACTTGAGTATTGATAATAGAATTCGTCTATCTTCTGTTGTAATTACAAATGAAACAGTGAAAGCAATTAATGAGTTTTTTGGTTTGAGTGTAAAAGTATGAAATAGTAATGTTTTAAATTTTTTTTTATTTAAGGGTTCCTCCCAGGAGCATACTTCAGATCTCTCAACAGTCTCTTAGTGATCAAATAGTTAAATGTTCTTTTAGAAATTTTCACCTTATTCGAAGTAAGACCCCCCTTCCCTAGAAGAACTACTAATTGCAGAGCTTTCTGTTGAAGTAAACAGGTGAACAAAAATATAAATCAGGGAAAACCAAATGGGTTGAATTTAAAATAGCAGAAAAGGGTTACTGACTAAATATGGTATTATATGCAACAAAATTGTTTTAAAAATTTTGCTGAAGCTTATTGGCCATTTAGTGATTGGCAGTGTTGAATGACCACTGAAATATCTTATTAAGAATAATTTGTATATTCTGAGAACTTTTATATTAGTTCATACAAATGTATATGAAAGAAGTTTACCTGAAATTGATGGCAGTTTTTTACTGGTTTCTGAGGAATATTTTAGAAACTTATCTGACAAAAAGTAACATAAGTTTCTGATTACCTTGCCAAATGGACACTGATAATTGAAATAGATTCAAATGAGACAAAGGAAGAGTATGCAAATACATGCAAATATTTTCTTTGGTGGAGGAATATATTTTATTCCTGAAATTGTAATCTTACTGTTAAGTCTTAAAACATGTAGATGTGTCATGAAGAAATATGCAATACTATTTACTATTACAGTGATTTCCATAAGTTATGGAACAAATGAAAATAAATGTGATATAATAAAACAAATATGATATAATAAAACTCTGACAATAAAAATGCTTGAAAGTCCTGTTTAGTACATAAAATACAACAGGATTGATGTATGGTATGCAAATGAATGGCAGAGATTCAAACAAGGTTATAATACATCCAGATGATTCAGTAGTGGATGATAATAGGCAACAATCCTAAGGGATGGCCACTATCTGGTTTTATGTGTCCAGAGGAGCAGGATGACTACTATCTGGTTTTATGTGCCCAGAGGAGCAGGATGTCAACACCATATTAACTACTATCAGATCTTGCAGCAGCGAGTGCAGTGGTAATATCTGCTACCACAATATGCTGAAGACTTTATGAGGTCTGCCTGTATGCTAGGTGGCCAGTGGTGCCTGATGCCACAAGAGGGACCATCTAAACTGGTGCAGGCATTATGTCACCTGAACTCAGGATCAATGGCAGTCCATGCTCTTCGTGGAGAATCTGAATTTGCTCTTTAGTGATTTGCAGCATCAGCTGATATGGATGGAACTAGGACACACGATCATTCCACAAATATCTGTGAGCTGGACACTTACTGTGGTAGTGTCATGGTTTGGGGGAGGATTTGAACTGTCACACAGATATGAATGTGCTTCCAACAGACAATATCACTGGCCACAGGTACAGGGATAAAATCTTGGACCCCTTTGTGCAACCATATGCAGGACAATATCCCTGCTCATATCATTGTTGCCTTGTTGATTGTTATTTGGAAAGTAGCACTATTAACCACATGGGGTGGCTAGCCCAGTTCCCTGACCTAAATCTGATAGAACGTGCATGGAATTCATGGAATGGAACGTGCATGGATCATGGGTTGCTCCCTTGAATTCTACTCCTGTAAGCCTCCCAGAGCTTCATGGAGGAGTAATGGATATTGTTTCCCTCAGTGCTGCTTGACAGTCTTATCAACAGCATGAGATGTCAGCGTGAGGCCTTGCATAACGTAAGAGGTGACCACACTCCACATTGAACCACATGGGCTATCTCAATTGACTTTCACTTTTTTCACCTTTTATCTGCATTAGTTTATAATTTTAGGAATTAAAAGTGTTTCCATTTTCGAACTGTTATTTCTACCTGCAGTGTTCATATACATCTATCTTTTGATTACATGCAGCAGATACTGTGGGTTTTCAGGTTGTTTCTTAATTTATGGAAACCAATGTATATGGAAATACTTTTTAAGTAGTAATAAATTACACTTTTCAAAAAAAAAAAGTGCAAACAAATATCAGTCATAATTTTTTTCATTTCTGATATTAACTGTTTCATTTGTGTATAATTTGTAGCCAGTATATAGTTTAAGTAAAATGCATTTTTGTCTTTCTTACTTTACTATAGTTATGGGAAACATTCAGATAGCAACAGATAGTTTCATCGAACTTCTTCACAAGCTTCTGTTTCTAAATACGGATGAAGTATGTTATTTTTCATCATTTAGCATATTACAGTGTATATCAAATGCATATTTCTGCAATATTTCATGATACACAATTATATAATTTATTTCAGTGCTAGAGTACAAATTGATATTAAAATAAATCCAGTGTTAATATTTTTTTTTCATTATTTCTTTAAGGGAAATATTTGCTGGAAAAAATATTTGTTGAATAATCATATGAAATTAAAATTATTTGGATAAAACTTAATCCTGCTATATTATTAATTCAGTCATTTTTCACTGATCTGTAGGATTTATTGCAAGCACACAAGATACTCCTATAGTACATTTTTTCATAATAAGCATTAAAATCTCTGTAAACTACTATATATAGTTGTTTGATTGCTTTGAGATAGAAGAATAGTCTCAACAACTAAAGGCTGCCATATATGGCCCATCTGGGTTTGGTTGCAGTGTTTTACTTCTGAATAGCACTTCTTTTTTTTGCACTCATGCTAAATGGTTGTATTTTTTTTTGGTGCCTTGTATTTTTTTATTGGTTACTTCCCCAGATGTTCTCCTTCATCAAAGCTCAAATGTCATGAAGAAATTTCTCAACATTTTTGTTCATCTGTCAAAGTATCACTCTTTGTTTAACATGAATAGCAGTTTTAAAGGAAACATTTATGTGGACATTTTTCCTTTAAAATTGGTATTGATGGTAAACTAAGAGTGATACCTTCTTTAAAAGCTGAAAAAAATGTTGAGAAATTTCTTCAAGTTATTGAATTGTATACTCTTAGCATACTTTGTCATCTGCTTCTTTAGGGGCTGGGGTGGCTCAGTCGGTAGCGCGCCAGGCTCGTAATCTGTAGTTCCCAGGTTCGAGTCCCAGCTGGGTCAGCATTGAGATTTATCTCCGCAAAATTTCCCCGCCCTGCCCACGGTCAGTAGGGGACACCGATGGGCTTGAAAAGGCCGCCGTCCACCGGATGGGACGTTAAGCCATGGCCCCGTGTGCGGAGAGCAATACCCTGTGCACGTTAAAGAACACGCTGGATGGCATTGACGGGAAGCTACCATCTGTCTCCAGTGGGTCTGTCTAACAGCTGTTCCAGTGGGTCCCCTCCCCCAACCTTCTCTGAGCCTTCAGGGTCCATGTGACCTGGCCATTTAGCCCATGGTGTGCAAAAAAGTGCCGCTCAGAGGTAAAACAATCCAATCATCTGCTTCTCAAGGCTGTTTGTAAGCAGCTGGAACAATGCCTTTGTGAGACACAGAAAATTGTGTATTCTAGGTAGAAAGTTCATAATATCAATTAGAGGAGATCTTGATCAGTGGCCAGTAGCTCAGCAATCAGAGCACCTGATATGTTATCAAGAGGTTGTGGGTTCATATCACACCCAGTTCAAGACAATTTTTCCTCTAAAATCGATATCAACCTTAAACTAAGAGTGATTCCTTCCTTGACAGTTTAACAAAAACATCAAGAAATTTATTCAATTTATTTGAAAGTTGTTTTATACTTGATATTGATGAGTTCCATCATAGGTATACACTTTCATTTTAATAATACAACATGGATGCCAAGTGGGAAACCTGTAGATAAATTTTGGACTAGATGGTGAAGTATTTGGGTAGTTACAGGGAGGTGGGGGGGGGGGGGGGGAATTGTTAAATGCAAAATTTTGATTGTTCATCTTTTTAACTAGGAGGGTAACAATTTGAAGTTCTTAATCATCCTATTATACTTAGGGACTTGAATTTTTAACACAATATGGTCGTGCAGAGGAAGGCCACATATGAAATTTGGGACTGAACAATCAAGTATTTTGGAGAATTAACCCTTCCTGTATCCAGGTTGTTTATATACATTGTCAGAATCCAAATTGAGAGGCTGAAGACTTGTGTCCATTTTTAATAAAATAAAAATCGCCATTTTAAAATTTTGTGATGTATATCTTATAGAAATACATTATTTAGGCTTGAAAGTAATACTTTCTTTTTTTCATTTTTATGCATATTTTATTAAATTAGGATATAAATAATTTGTTAAAGTCATCTGATTGCAATTTGTTAGATATTATGTATGGTATTGCGATAATTAATTGTTAACATTACTCTACGCTAAAGCAACCTCCTGATTTAAGCTCACAAGTTTAATTTGAACTATTGTCAACAAATTTTTACTTAAAGTTTCAAAAATCTTGTAAAAATTAATAAAAAACTGCTATTTAAAAATACTTTGAAAGTAATTACCAAGTACATACTTCTCTGAACTATAGTCAATTTTTTTTTTCCATTTTACACTCTTTTCTGCCTTGAACTTATTTTACTATTCCTTGAATTATTTATTTTGTTTATATCATACATCCCAGCATTCCACATGTCATTCTGTTCTTCAAATTAAAACTATATAAAAAAGTAAAAAAAATAAATAAATACCCCCTCAAGCAGCTGCTTGCCACAGAGGCCTGACAGGAGCCTGTCAGTTTATATGCCACAGTAGAAGGTCTGTGAGGATGGCAGAATCTCGGCAGAAAAACATCATAACATCCATGCCTTACCCAGTTCTCAAGCCCTTAGATCAGTAGCCAAGCGTGCTAACCATTCGGCCACTGGATGGGTAAAAAAACTCTTCCACTGCTGGGGTCGATCACGCAACCTCACGCTTATCACATGATGCTCTTATCAACTACACCAGACTAAAACTATAAGTAACAATGTTGTTCTGGTAACCAAGTGATTAGCGTGCTTGGCTACTGATTTATAAGACCTAGGTTCAAGCCCCAGGTAAGGCATGGATGTTTGTATTGTATTTCTGCTGAGGTCCAGCCATCCTCACTACTATGGCATATTAAACCTACAGGCTCCTGTCAGACCTCTGTGGCAATTAGCTGCTTAAGGGGATATTTTTTTTTTATTTTTTTAAGTAACAAGAATCTTCTTAGCCAGGCAAGGCTAGACTTGTTATTGTGAAGACTGCTTGCAGTGTCACAACAGAGGAGGAGGTGCCTTGACCTAATTTAATTTCTCACACATGCAGTCAAGTGACTACATAGGGTATGGCTCTCCTGCACACGGGGCCACGGCTTAACATCCCATCTGACGGCCTTTCCAAGTCCATTGGTGTTCCCTACTGACTGTAGGCAGGGCGGGGAATTTTGTGGAGATAAATCTCAATGCTGACCCAGCTGGGACTCGAATGTGGGAACTGCAGATTACGAGCCTGGTATGCTACCGACTGAGCCACCCCCCGCCCCACCTACATCAGATGGCTACATCAGTTGTTCTGGATACTTTACTTAATATCACATTAGGTTATTTGTTAATTTTTCTTTTATTATTTCTTTGTTTTCTAGTAAAAACTTTAATCTTGTATCATATTCTGAAAATGAATGAGGTCTTGGATATAGAAATATGGAAGCAAATAGACTTCCATGTCACAGAAATTTATCCTCCTCTGAGTAGACAATTTCAGCAAGGGTTTTTGCTTCCTCTCCCAATACCCCAGAAAATTTTCATTAAAAAAATTAACAAGTTTTTAAGTTTAAATTGAATGGTTTTAAAGCATTTACCCTCCTCCCCCTCAGTGTCTTGTCTGTGCCACTCTGAAGATATGGTGCACTAACTTTTTGGCACTTATCCAAGATCCTGGAAATTCAACACCCAAAGAAAAAATTTGTAAAGTTTAGTAAAAAACACTCAAGAAAGTGTTCCTCCATTTCATAAACAGGATAGAAAATCCCATTAATGTGAGCAATACAAGTCACCTTGTATAACATAGGCCCATGTTTTAAAATATGCCACACTGAAAAGAATTGTTAAAAGAAATAAAACTAATTTTCAGGTAAATATTATTTGGGAATAAATTTCGTTCAATTAATATGCAAAAATATGTAACACGGTCTTTGTTTTAAAATATACCACACTGAAAAGAATCATTCATCATCATCATTCCTCAAGCAGTCATTGGCTAAGGAGGTCCAACCCAGACTGTGCAATTTAGTTCTCCAGGTGTATTTGTCGTGAGCTATATCTGCTGCATCTGGCCACTACAGACCAATTCTAACAAGGTTCTGTTTGACATTGTCTGTCCACTATATCCTAGGTCTCCCCCTCTTTCTGAGGCCATTAGGCACACTATTCATAACCCTATTTGCTAATCTATAATTATCCATGTGGGCAACATGGCCAAACCAGCGGAGTCTCTCTGCACAATATGCTGCTCAAAGTAGATTGCCGATTCCTTTGCCTAATCTCATCATTACTTACAAAGTTGAACCACCTAATGCCCAAGATACTGTATAAGTATCTAGAATCAAATGCATCAAGTTTCCTGTTACTTGTTTACAAAGTGTCCAAGTTTCACTACCATAACTAACCCTAGAAAGAACCAAACTATTATACAGTCTAATTTTAGTCTTTAGGTGTATACTCCTATTTCTCCACACTCTCCATAGATTCTTAAAAGTCCCGGCAGCAATCCCTATTCATCTGTTAATCTCATGCCGCACATCACCATTATCTGTTACATAGCTCCCAAGATAATTAAACTGTGACACCTGCTCAAGACTGCAACCATTCAGATTAACTGAATCACAGCCTGCCTGACCAATTTTCATCACTTTAGTTTTCTCTCTGTTTATAACCAAACCTACTCTACTACCAGTCTCATCAACAGCTCGAATGAAAGAGTTCATCTCTTCAGCATCATTTGCCAAAAGGGCTAATCATCATCACAGTCTAAATCAGAAATTTTTAGATCTCTGGTCCATTTAAATCTAAAATCTTCCCCTGGCAGTGAATTCCACATCATAACGTAATCAATAACCAAACTAAAAAGAAAAGGAGACAAAATGCACCCTTGTTGAACACCAGAAGTAATGCTAACTCTCACACATAACTCAGTGTTATTATAGAGAGCTTTCATTATGTTAACTAACTTGTCTGGTATACCATATGATCTCACAATCAACCACAAATTATGATGATCAGTAGAGTAAAAAACTTTTTTGAAATCTATAAGGCTAGTAACCAAAGGTTTCTGAAACTCTAAACCTTTCTCAAGAATCTGCCTGAGTGAAAATATGTATCTGATCTACACATCCCCTACCACTTTTGAATCCACACTGCTCATCATGCAATTGTCCATCATTCTTAATTCTATTAAGAACAATCATTTGATGAACTTGGAAGAGAAATTAGAGTGATATCCCTATAGTTATCACAAGAACTGCGATCACCTTTTTTGAAAATAGCAATGATAATAATAGCTCTGGTAAAATCCTTAGGAACCATGCCTTTATCATAAAAGATATTCAAAATTTCAGTCATCATATAGTAATAGAAACATTCTCAGCTCTAAGCATTTCAATATTAATTTCATCTACCCATGGAGATTTATGCAATTTTAAGTTTAGAAATAACCAAAATAACTTCAGACTGGGATATATGGCCAACATTAAAGCCAGTAATGCATATATCATCATTACATGCAATGGGAGTAGAACTAACTACATTGTTTAGAACATCTCCAAAATGCTTAGCCCACCTAGCCATGACAGAATACTCACCTTCAATAATATTGTAATGTTTATCCTTCAATCCCTGTATACCTGTTTTTTTTCCCCCACACAAAACATTGACTATGTGGTACAGCTTTCTGCTTCCTCAGCCTTTGTCAGCCAAGCTATCAAGCCAAAGATTCTTATTTGCTGCTAACTGATCCTTTACATGTTTATTAAGCTCTCTGTAACTTTTTCTGTTAGGACAAGTAGGTTATTGATTAAGGACATTCCTGCAGCTCTTTCTTTGCAAAATAAGCTCCAGTGCCTTATCACTAAAATAATTTTGCCTCCTCTGATCCTTTTTTCATAACAGAGTACTCTTAGTTTCAAGAAACGCTTGTTTAAAATGGTCCCATTCTTCCTCAACTTCAGTAGTAAGCAAACCATGACTGTCATAAATGACTAAGTAACCTATCATTGTAAGCTTTAGCTATAACTGGGTCTTTCAGAGCTTCAGTGTTAAAGGTAACTTTTTTAACCTTAGCACAACAGTTCTTAAGACACTAGTAACAACGTAATGGTCATATCCAATTTCATTAACAGAACTAGCCCATTTGCTGTTAATTGACATATAATCAATCATATTCTTATGCAGCCCATCTGGTGAAACCCATGTGTACTTATGTATGTCACTTTGTTTGTAATAAATGTTAGTTATTCTCAAGCCATTAAGTTTACTTACTTGTAGAGATGTTGTCCATTGCAGCTACCAATACTAAAAGGGCCTATCACCCCTCCCCAAAGGTCTGAGTCAGTACCAACTTTGGCATTGAAGTCACCTAGAACAAGGGTAATATCTCCTTCCTTGACAGAGTTCAAAATATCCTGAAGTTGTCCATAAAACCTAGCCTTCTCATCCTCATCGGCATCCTCAGTGTCTGCTGAGGAGCAAACCTACATCTTGGAGATGCTTTTTATCTTCCCTCCCTGAACAGAGAAAGTTAAGATTATTTTTAAGAATCTGACCTTTATCTGTCCATCTGGTCTCTTGCAAGCCAAGAATATCTAAATTATAATGATGGAATTCTTGTGTGAGAACATCAAGAGAATAATCTCTGTACAGTCTTCACATTCCAAGTACCTGTGGAGAGAAAATGGTTAGTGGGATGTTAACCCTTAAAGTGTCAGGTTTCTGAAACTGGTCTCACTCTGGTGGCCAAGTTAATTTTGAAGTGTTTTCAGGAAATAAAATTTATAACTTTAGAACCTCATCCTGAAGTAAATAATGAAGGGAAACACTCATGTTATATACCAAAAGAAATAGCACTTAATTGCGATTAATAAAACAGCAAAAATTATGTGAGAAATAAAATAGTAGTTGAAAGTTTTTAAAGCTTTTGTAAAATAATGCAAAATGTTACTTTTATTGTAATGTATTTTTTTTTCTATTTTTAGTTCAGTAAAAAAAAAATATATATATATATTTTTCCATTTTTTCCAAATTATTTTATTATTCTGATATAAATAAGTTAATAATATTTCCATTAATGCTTAAATCTTTCATTTATTTAGTGTTTTCAAAATTTTTTAGTGATTTATGCAAATAATGCATAATGCATATGTTTGGATTTTTGGCAATTTTCAAACTTTAAGCCTAAGGAGAGTGGTGTCATAAAAAATTCATTTCAATTTAAAAACACAATAATTTACATAAAAACTGAGAAATATATCTAAAAAACGATAAAGAACTTTGAAAAAATTGAATAAAAATGTTCCAAAGCATTCGAGTTTCACTCAAGCACTGAAATTGAGAATGAATCCTTTTAATGTAATGCTGCATAACTACCATGGAAAAATTTATTTTTAAAATTTCCGCAAAAATTTCAGTTAAAAAATGCAATATCGGAATGTTAATTAGTATATTTGGTTAAAATATCATCAAAATTTTTGCTAAAATAAGTTCTACCTTTTAAAAATCGTGCTTTTAGGCTAATCGCATAATCCTGTAAGTCTTCCAATATCGGCCATTAGAGATCACTAGCGGCTATATTTTAGATCGTTTCAAATTATTCTCTATAATCACAGTATACATTTGAAAAGCAGTAAAAAATAATTATAGAAACACCAGAATAAAAAAGAAGTAGTTGAATTTGAAAGTCTGTAAAATACTGACCGAAAGCATTCGGCAAAGTTATGGGATGATGCAACTTCCGGTAGTAATAAAATTAATAACTCACATTAAAAGTATAGAAAGCATTAAACTCTGCTACAGTTATAAATAGGTTAACATACCAGAAATCAAAAACCAATCGACAATCTACTACAGTGAAGCAAAATAAAAGCATAAACTAAATTATCGCTACTTGATGCTATTACGGTGATTCAACACATGCGTATGATCAACACAGGCCCAAGTTCATAATTTTTTCAAGCAGAATCAACAAGAAAAATATATATATATCATGGGCTGAAATGTTGTTTTCCAGATTTTATTAGAAACAGTAGAAAAAAATGCTGATTTCTGTTATAAAAAATAAAATTTACAATCTTGCACTGCAAAACAGTAGACTGACTGGTGGCTCCCAGAATCGGAAAAGTGAAAATGGTACACCCAGCTATGACACATTAAGGTTAAAAAAACTGTGTTTTATTGAGAGAGGAAGTGCCAACAATATCAAGCAGCCACTTAATTGCAGGTAAGGGACAAAAACTGGTTCCACCCTATTAAAGGCTGAAGCCATCTACACTGGAAGACTTCCTCCAATGTAGGTCTTACAATACCCATAGAAGGAAAATTTCAGGTACCTGTGATGGCCTGTGATCAGGATTATCCACCAGCTGATAAAATGTATCCTGTGAATCTATTCACTTGGGGCTTGTTAACCCATAAATAGAAAACACAGTGGAAAATTTTCCCTCAGCAGAAGCCCACCAGAACAACAAATTCAGGATCCATAATCAAGCTCAGAGGCGTTATTCCATTCTGGTTGGTGTATATGGTCAGCACCAGTACCCTGTGTGGTTAACCACTCTTCAGCAGAGTAGAAAAAAAGGAAAAGTAACCATAGTACATATCAGTGGGCCACACTGAATTGGCAGGCCTCCCCTTCCGTTACCTTCCACAAGAGAATATCTCTTTTGAAAGGTACTAACGATCTGCACCACAAGAAGGTAGGGTTGGACTTTACCAGTGTTAAGCCTGACCAGTTCTGTGCATCATCATAGGGGATTGGGATATATCTCTCCTTCCAGTGACTAGCTGCCATTTACAGACATTAAAAGAAATAAAAATCATGTTTCAGGCAAATATATTATTTGGGAATAAATTTACTTTTGTTTAATATATAATTTAACTTTTTTTATTTATCACTTTTTCTAGCATTAAGCTTTAATTGCATAGTCTGATCTATTTTTTTCACTATATCACTGTGAAAAAGGCTTATTAAAATTTTAATGCTTTTAAATTTTTTTTTCACAAAATTTGAAGTTAAATTCTATTTAATTTTGTATATAACATGACCTATTTCTGTTGATTGATTATTTTTAAATAAAATTCTAAAGTTGACTTGTTTATCTGACTCAGCAGAACTGATGAAAAGCCTTGACTTTTCTCAAAGTATGGTACAAAGAAAAAATTACAAAAATAGAGTAATTTTCTTGTTTCATAATTTTTTTTATTATTATTTGGAAATAGCCTTTCTATTCATGTGCATTATAATTATTTCTAAAATAGTTTTGCAGAAAAAAGTTATTATTTCTGCCAATTAATTTCTTCAAATAAATTTTTATTTGCATTGCCAAATGCATTTTTTTTTTGCTAAATGATTCTAAAAATATCCTATTAACATAAAACTAGTTACTTTTATGTTAAATATTTATTTCCTGAAAATACAGAATTAAATGCTGATTATTTTTGCTGAGCATAGGGAGGAAATAGCTTGGTATCTGGATGTAAACTAGTTCTTCAGGCTGGATACTGGAAGGGTTACGAGGGGTCAAAATCTGTTTAAAAAAAAAAGAGATGAATCTGTTTTAACAGATTGTGTGGTAATTAAGCTCTTGACAACAATGAACTACCAACAGTAGTTGTGAGAGCTGACAGGTATGTTAGCATGCCTTAGTGTTTTGTACAAACAGGCTTTTATGTATATGTGTTGTTATATATAGTTCAGTCAATATGATGTTGATAGAAATGTTGACACTGTGCTGAAAACTGCATAAGGAATGGATGGATGTGGTTATCCATCCATTGGTTTATCAATGATGACTAATAGGTACTTCTTATCTACTAATGGAATTTTTGTTTGGATGATTATTGTTCCATATTGAAAGAAACAGTATAGTTGTTGACAATGTCTGGGTTGGATCAAAGTCATCAGCTTACAAGGCTATCATGTTATCTACTAGAGCAGGCATATGCATCCCATCACTCATGATTACTGTGGTTTTCAAGGAGCTAGTAAAAGTGTTTGCTGATGCATCCTTTATTAGTTCCTATGAACACTATAGCAAAAAACTCATCTGTTACAGATATATTTGTCACCACAGCTTTTTTATTTGGCAAAAAAAAGCACTGATGAATTTCTAATAACCAGTCCAAATAAATAAATAAAAAATGTATTTTACGTTGTTAACCATGTCTGTCTTTGGATGCCTTAGTGCTCTTTTCTCAAAAAGACTTTTAGAAGGTTCCAGAATCATGGAAGGGAGAAGCATGAGTATTCATCAAATATATCATTCAGTGGTAAGTGCATGGAGGTATCTGTTGGCATAAAAAAAAAATACCCCCTCAAGCAGCTGCTTGCCATAGAGGTCTGACAGGAGTCTGTTAGTTTATATGCCACAGTAGGAGATCTGAGAGGATGGCATAGAAGTCAATAAATCAAGAAATAGATTTGGGGTAAAAATGAGTTTTGCCAATGTATGGGACAGCATTGTCCTACTCATTTTTTTCACAAAACTATTTATTAATTCATTAAACATAATGGGGTGTATTATTTCAAGAAATGAAGTGTAGAATTATGGAGAATGGAAAAAGGATTCAAAAAATTGTTTACTGTAAAATATTTAAAATAATTAGCTTTCAGTCAGTGATGGCCAAAAGACCAAAGCCACACCCACTAATGTGACAAAAAGAAAAACATGCCTACTGCTGTATTAAGTGCAAAATGTAATACTGAATGTTTGAAGGCTGTCAGTAGCTGGTAGCTTAGTCAGACACTTGATAATTGCAAGACATTATGGATGTGTATCTCACCTGATTAAAGTCAGTTTTTCCACCACATTTAAAATTGTTCTTTAAGATACTGCAAGTTATTAATGGTGAATTTTTGTTGTTTGTTGTTTCAGAGATACAATATGAGACGAAATATTTTGGAATTCAGTGGTTTCAAGTGTGAATTTGGTACAGCTGAGTACTTATATAGAACAAGGTTATTATCCATGTAAGGCACCTTTATTTACCTATATCTTTTATCTTATTTGTAGAATAAAATGTTTTGCTTCTTTAGAGGCTTAAGCTATTTTTGCTTGTTTTTCTCCATAAATATATTTGGCTAATTGACAACTGATATTACTATAAAAAATTGTGCATAATATAAAAAAATTAAGTATCATGAGTGAGTATAGTTTCTCTTGGGGAAGATAATATTGTTATCACCTGTGATAAGGCTTCAGCCATCATGCATCTAAGTTGGGCCAACAGTGATAGAATAATCCCTTATCTTCAGTTGCTGGATACATCAGCACACCGCTCCAGTTTCAGTGGTTTTGGTGTTCTCAGAAATTGAGAAGGTTTTCTTATTCACTGGATACATCATTCCGTGATTCCATTGCCAGTTGGTTTAAATAGACTTCCAGCAGTATTTTCCCATTGAGCTTCAGGTATAGTGGTAAAGATTTTGGTCAGAACAGATTAATAGCAAATTATTTCAGATAAAGCCTGCTGCCAATTATAGGAGTCTTCTCAGGAATCACAAGAATGAACAATGTAGAGCCGAACAAGTTGAACTTGTGTGACTCTATATAAGTCATTTTTAACACATTCTTTTCTTCTTTGGGCCAACAACTAATTTCTGTGTGAGTTTTGTGGCACCATTTTAACCATGAAACACTTTTTTAATGCCAAGCATCATATTTTAGTTTTTATTATTCAGTGTCTAAGCCTCTTTGGTTTTGAATTTTTGCCTTTTACTGACTGTTTTATTTGGAATTTAGTGCTTTTTTTATTTTTCTCTCATGTTCTTTATAACTAGATTTTTTTAAATATATATTTATTAACTTTATATATATATATTTTTTTACACCATCTTTTTACTTTTTCTATATCCTTTGTCTTTTTACCTAAGTTGTGGGTTCTGTGATTTTAAACCTTTTTTTTTTTCATTTTATTTTGTTTGGCACAACATAGTCTGAGTTGCTCTTGCACAATAAAACCTCAAAAACAAACCAACTCAATGCTTTTAAAAGGTCACAGATACCCAGTATCTGTAACGTTTTAAAAGCATTGAGTTGCGTATAGGATCTTCTAACTATGCTCTGGATATTGCACACTACATCTGGAATAGGTTCAGACACTTGTTAAATCATCTAATGAGCCTACATACCCCTGAAGTTGGTTCTGATAATCTTATATTTCACACAATGTTTTTATTTGACAGCTGATCATTTTTTTATTGAAGTGATATAGGTGTATTCAAATATTCATACGAACAATAGTATTGTAATGTGGTTAAGATTTATCATAGACTAGGTTCCAGAATTAAAGGATGAGGAGGAAATTAAAGGAGATGCTAAACTTATTTCTTACAGAAGGCAGGTGTAAGAAAAACTGGATCAACAGTCTTATATTTTGTGTAGATGGTAAAAACAAATCATTGTGTGGGATTAAAGGATAAAGATGACAAAGTAATCAAATATGAATATCTACCTTGGTGCATATGGGAGGCATATGGCTCTCACTCAAATTATTAAATAATATTGATTGTTTACAGAACTTGAGATATTTTCCTTCCTCCCCCCACACATACATTAAGACAGTATTTCTAGAATGTTGTGAGCAATGGTGTTAGTACTGTCTCATTACATTCAGTGAAGAAAAATATATTTCAGGCTCATGAACATGTTGGCTCTATATCATGATATTCTCTAATGATCTCAAAATTAAAGCACACAAGTCATCAGGAGTAGATGTAATTACTTTTCAAATGCTGAGAATTGCAGATGATTCTGTTGCCATGTGGTTGACTAATGTGTTTATTTTTTTTTAATGCTATAAATGTTGCTTCTAAAGATTTCATTAGAAATATAATTATTCCTATTTTAAATTGAAGGAATTCTGGTTCCTGTGATAATAACAGAGACGTTAATCTACTACTTCCTATTCCATGTAAAGTTCTGAATATCTAGTTGAATGCCAACTTCAAAATGAGCAATGTGTGTTCAGAAGTGATAAAAATTTCATAGACTAAATTTTTCACTCAGGTGAACTTGAGAAATTATTTGAGTTTTAAAAATCTGTAATTACTGATTTTGTTGATAGACATAATATTTCTGATCCAGAGGTGTTAATGGGGCAATGAAAAGTTAGTTAACATAATTAATTTTAATTTTGCTAAATTGTGTTGTGAAGACTGCACCCTTATTTTTTATTTCATTAACAGTTATTTATTTATTTCTGTCATATTTTTTAATTCCACTTCCATTTTACCTCTTTAGTTAACTAACCACCCTTGCTTTCCTCAGATGCCCTGGCTCCAGCTTTGTTTTCCCAGTTTGAATTTCTGCTACCAGAAGAAAGAGAGTTCCTAGTGGTGTACTTCTGAAAAGTATGTGTAGAGCGGTGCATGCATCTTTGCATAGTGTGAGGAAAGCACATGGTAAAAAAGCTGAAATGATCATGACTGTCTACCCTTATCTGGAGGAATATATTGTGTCTCAATGCAGAATTCACACTGCTCATTTACCCTAAAAATTGGTATATAGACCATACATATAAATAATTCCCCATCATCTACTTCTTGCATCCTACAAGGTTGCCACATTATCTGCTGTATTCTGCCAAAAATACTCATTTACCCTAAAAATTGTTATATAAATCATAATATAGATAATTCCCCATGAATCTAATGGGCACATTAATGCCATCAATTAAACATAATAATTCAATTTAATTATGCCAAGAATCTTTTAATTTCCAGCCAAATGAACTTTGTAAAATGATGTTTATTCATTGTTTTCTGCATGGAAACTTATTTTGCAAGATTATTATGTCTTTTTGCGTAAAACAAAATCTTGCAGATGCAAGTAGAGTGAGTTTGTGCATATATATATATAAGATTATCAACTCTCCAGGATAAATTCTGGTGTAACACTCAACTACTTCACTTTGAATCTGTACTTGTCACCAGCAAATGGACAGTTCACATGGTCTGTATTTTAGAATAGCGTTAGCATCTAGAATGGCTTGTGCTTATTTATAGTTGCATAGTGTATTTGTAAATTAAATTTTAACTTTGAGATACTGACAAGGAGATGACAGTTCTGGGCCAGACCTGTGTCAAGTACTTTTTGTGCCATTTAGTTCATAGTGATAAAATGTTTTGAGAATTTAAATAGAGCAATATTTTTCTGTGACTATAGTAGGCTTGGAATTTACATTTGACTGACTCCCTCATTGATATAAGTTCTAATTTAAAAATTTAGACAGTCTGTATGTATAACAGAGAGTTCGTTTTACTTAATTTAGTTTTTTTTCTAATAAATATTTGGTATTTAGATATCACAGACTTTATAAGTTTCATGGAGCTTTATTTATTTTGACAGGATTGGAAAATTGTAATATTTTGGTAGCCAACAAAAAAAAATTATGTTACCAAGCAAACTTAATATTTTCTGTTTTCCATTCTGAATGATGTACTCTTTGAAGTGATTGAAAAATGCAAATATGTGTAAATGAAAAACACAAATATGTGTAAAAGAAACTTAAATAAGGACTTATTAATGAAGCTTGGATAGGTGAACACTGTGTTCCTTCAATTTAAGCAATCCAGAAATGTTTTCAATGATATCTCATGCTAGAAAGAAATTCATTAAAACGAACCATGCTTTCTACATATTTTTTTAACCTTTTCCATACCAACAAAAAATCTGAACACAAGGACCAACTCATTTTAACTGTGTTTAGTGAAGCAAAAACAATGATGGCAGTGAAGCAAGAACATGGACTTTATGTTATTAATGTGTTCCTTCAGTCTCTTTAGGTTCCAGCAATGTTTGCTACAAATCAGTTCCAATATAATTTAGTACTGTCTATGTTTGTGTGCACATGTTTAATAAATTTGTTAGTTTTATTTATTAATTTTGCTAGTTGCCATGAAAGGGATAAATCAGTTGGTTGTTCTGTTCTTTCACTTTGGTAGTGCAGATTTGCTCACATTTTTTTTAACTTGCTTGTGATACATCACTTTTAAATTTTGCATCGTACCTGGCTGTAATTTCAAGGTGAGTTTCTTGATAAAAATGCAACCTGTAGTCACTTCTGGAGTTGTAACTTATTCAAGGCAATAATCTAAAATTTTCTTAAGGATTTACTTTTACCTCAAAATTTTTAAGCAACTTCAAGCAGTTTAGCAGTTATTCATACATTCCTCTTTACTTTGTATTTCATAGGTAATGACAAAGTCCAGTAAACCAGTTTTGCAGACTTAACAAACACCAAAGGGGGTAACATTCCTAGGTCAATCGTATTTGCTTTCAAAACCAAGCCATTTGGTACTATTTTTTCTTTCATGACAAGATTTACCTTCAAAGGCTATTGTTTCATTGACAGGCATTTAAGTATTAGTCCTCTTTCATGATTATTATTTATGAAATTAAAATTCGTGCAAGATCATTAGCAACTTATTTAAAGTTATGAATAAGTATCTTCATTAACAAGCTGCAAGTTAACCACAAAGTTACTGAAACAAATAGAAAATGCCTTTTTTTTTTTGGAAAATAAAATATATGTGCTTTATTTTAATGTGTTTTTTTTTAATTAAGAAAAAATGTATTAACATAAAAAGATTTAATAAAATTTATTTTTCATTTTATTGTGGTTAGACCAAAGGGACCTGGGTTTGAACCCCAGGTAAGGCATGGATGTCTGTGTTGTTTTCTGCTGAGGTCCCGCCATCTTCACAGATCTCCTACTGTGGTGCATTAAACTGGCAGTCTCCTGTCAGACCTCTGTGGCAAGCAGCTATTTGAGGGGGCATTTATTTATTTATTTATTATTAAAATAAAAATCTCACAAATTTAAATAAATTGCTTCTCTAATTATATCTTATAGTAGTGGCTTTAGACCTGAAAATGGGTTTTATTATAGGTCGGAACTTGAATTATTAATACAATATGGAAGAAAATTGTCAAAGTGTTAAATAAATAATGTAAAATTTTTATTTATTAAAAATCCAATATTCTGGTGGGGAAAGAAAAATGAGTGGAATTAAAACCTTCAAACACAAAAATCTTTTCTAATAATCATCACTAAAATTTGGCTATGATATCGTAATAAATCTTTAAATGCATACTAAAAAAAACTCAGAATATATGAGATCTTTTTATGCCATGCTATAGCTTAATTCATATGTTAACTTTCACCTCTAGCTTATTTTATACTTAAGATATGACTTTTTAAAAAAGTGTGTAAAAGATGCAGGATATTGGAATTAGCAGATCTTAAACCCAGTAGCAAGAGTAATAATGGGTCAACTTTATACTTATTTTCAGTGAGTCAAAATGTGCTTTGCAGTAATAAAAATTGTTGAAAATTTCACTTAAAACTCAATTGGCTGGCACAATGCGAATAAAATGCACTCTTTAAATTACATGTTACTCTACACCAAAGTAAACAGTGAGAGATAGGAAGTAGAGCTGAAGTGTATATGCAGAAATTGGAATGTAAGAAAAATTAAAAATGTAAGTAGTGGGAAGTTTATAATATAGAATTTGCTGCTAGGTACAGTAAACTTCTGATTTTCTGACATTTTGTTTAGTGGCACGCTTTTCCCAAAGCACTCATTACAAATCATCTCCATATGTAACAGCACATTCTTTCACACCATCTGGCATCTCTGAAAACAGTAAACAGTGTAAACTTTATTGCTTACAGTGTTATGTAAATACGTACAGAAAATAGTGTAATTTTAGAATAATACAGACAACTTTATTTGTTCCCAAGTTATAAGTACTGTACAATTTAAGGGAACAGTATTACTGCCCCAGTGTTCTCAACATACAATCTGTAATGATCTTCAGATACTTCATTTGGTGAGTGTTTATAGTTACATGCATGTTCTTTATTATTTACCATTATTTATTACATTTTACTGTTGATTTTATTATTTCCATGATGTACTTCAGAATTACTTGCTTGAAAGTAGCTCTTTATATAGTGGCATAAATTTGCATTATGGAATGCTCATTTTGTTTCCAAAAGTAGGTGAGAGCAGGGCAACAATGTGTTCATTTGAAATATTTCAAAGATGGTACACATTGAATGGATGAATTCTAAATGTTATAATGAGCTTACAAAGGAAGGGGCCAAAGATGTCCATTTTCTCTTGTCTTCTCCTGCCCACAGAATTAAACTTATACAAATTTCAAGTTTTATTTTTTCTGTATATTTTGTATAAAGTCCACTAGAAATTTTCATAGCTAAATGATTATATCCACGTAATAAGTTCAATTATTTTCAGTCTGTTTTATACTAAAATCTGCGTATTTCCTGGGTGTTTCTAATGCAGACAGTCCTCAAAATTTTGAACTTAAGTTATTCCTGAAAATGTGTCAGAAAGTCAGGCAATAGACTTCCATGTTATAGTGGAGTTTCCATTCCCAGAGATCTGAAAAATATAAAATTCCTAATTATGGTATACATTTTTAGGTTCTTTCACCCTTGAGTGTGGGGCGGGGGTAGCTCAGTCGGTGCTCAGTCGGTGACACGCCAGGCTAATAATCTGCAGTTCCCAGGTTTGAGTCCTAGCTGGGTCAGTGTTGAGATTTATCTCCACAAGACTCGCCACCTTTCCTATGGTCAGTAGGGGACACCAATGGGATTGGAAAGGCTGCCATCTGTTGGATGGGATGTTAAGCCATGGCACCCTGTGCACATTAAAGAACACATTGGATGGCCTTGATGGGACACTACCATCTGTCTCCCAATAGCTGTTCCAGTGGGTCTCCTCCCCTAACCTTTTCTTAGCTTTTGGAGTCCTTGTGATCTGGCCATTTAGCCCATTGTGGACAAAAGAGTGCTGACAAGAGGTAAAACAATCCAACCCTGTTCTTTCTACATTTTGCAGCAGTTCTATTCACAAGCTGATCATTCTTGTGAATTTTAGACAAATCCACACACTCTTTCAGGTTGTAATTTTACAACCTGAAAGACAACCTTTATCTGTTAAATGCATCCTCATGAGAATTAACTATATCTGTACCCATCACCGGTTCCCTCTAGCTGTACATTAAGCTGAGATGCACAAATGTATTTGAAAACTTTAAAACTAGATTGATACTATAAAAAGTGTAGTTGAATCCCAATAGAAAAATATTTGCTGGTATCACTCTGCTTAAAAGAAAAAAAAAATGTGGTATTTTTCAAGTAACTGACTTCCAAATATTGCTGTTTTTAAAAGCAAAAACAAAAATTCAACTTTATACTTTATGGTAGAGGTATTTTCAATTTGTTTGTATTTTACTGCAATTGTTAAATTGGTTAAGATAAATGCATTATATCCATGGACTAATGAAATTCAATATATGTGATATTTTAAGAGTATATTTTTCATTGCAGGTTGCCTCTAGATCAAATTAAATTCATCTGTCGTGTGCTTTGTTTGCCTACTTGGCACCGGTCAAGGCAACTGTTAATTGAAGGAATTATGGATTTCCTTGCAGTACCTCGCATATCTGCAATGAAGAAAAGATGTATGTTAGCTTAGTTCTTTCTATTAAATATTTTCAAAATATGTATGATTTATGATCTGCTTATTTATATATATATATCTTAGGTCAATTAATATGATTTTAACCTCAGTAGTCATTTGTCAACCAGTTTTATATATACTATACACCGAAGAGCCAAAGCATTATACCACCTTCCTAATATGATGTTGGTCCTTTGTGTGCCTCCAAAACAGCTCTTACCCTTCAAGGTATGGACACTGCAAGATTTCTAAAGGTGTCTTGTGGTATCTGGTATCAACATGTTACCAGCAGATCCTTTTACTCTTGTAAGTTACATGCTTGAGCCACCGCAGATCGGATATATTGTTCCAACACAAACCACAGATGCTCGATTGGATTAATGTCTGGGTAATTTGGAGGTCAGGGCAATACCTGGAAGTCTTCCTCTTGTTCCGCGAACCATTCTCGAACAATCTGGGCAGTGTGGCATGGTGCATTATCTTGCTGAAAGAAGGCACTACTAGAAGGGAATACCGTTGCCATGAAAGGATTTACCTTGTCTGCAAAGGTGGTAGACATCATAGTTTCCTGAACATGAGTGACTGGACCCAAGGTTTCCCAGCAGAACATTGCCCAAAGTATTACACTTCCACTGGCTTCCAACACTTCTCCAGGTAAATGATGCACATGTACCCAGACATCCATATGGTGCAACAGGAAGCGAGATTCTTTGGACCATATGACCTTCTTTCAATCATTCAAGGTTCGGTTTTGGTGCTCATGTGCCCATTGTAGACACTTTCAATGGTGAACTGAGGTTAGCATGATCACTTGGAGTGGCCTGCAGCTACACAGCCCTTTTCAGCAGGGTTCCATGTACTGTGTGTTGTAACACATTACTCCCATCACCAGCATTCAAATTACGGGTGAGTAAGTAAATAGAAAAAAAACTGATCTTCTTTTCTGTCCACTAGTTTCTAAGATATGAGAATCAATATTTCCAAAAATCTTCAAAATTTGAACATTGATCTTGAAGCATATATAACTCACATTCTGTTTACTCTATTAAAATTCGACTCCTTTGAAAGGTCTTGAAGTAAGCACTGAAGTGAAATGTTACATGCTTATATAAAACTAATAGGGCTAGCTTAAGGCAGCATGATCAAGCAGTGCAACTACACAAGGCACCAAATTTATGGGGCACATTTATGCATCCCAAATTCATCGATTTATTGTAATCCTAAATTGAATGGGGCACACCGAAAAATCTTGCACAGGGCACTGATAGACCTGGAGCTAGCCCTGAATACTAAAATAAAATTTCATGCTATTGCTCAAAATGTTTTACTTTGAATGTCTCAAAATAGGTCTCTGTTAAATTTTTCATAAAAAGGAAAAAATTCTGCTGGAACAAGTATTGATCAACAGCACTAAGGAAAATTTCAGGTTCCAGAGTTTTAAATTTTTGAATCAGTGAGATTTGGATGAAACCATAGCTATCTGTGAAAAACAACCTAGTATTGTAGACACCATAGTAACTTTTTTAAATAATGCAAAAATGAAATTGATGAAAAACAAGTTTTAAGAATATTTTTACTTAAAATATATCAGTAAAATTCCTGCAATGCCATTTTCAATTATGTGTAAATAGAGCTATGCTGCAGTGGGCTCACTCAAGTTTATGTGAACTCATAGGTAAGTTTTTCTAACTCACATATAGTGAATCCAATGCTAAAGTGATTAGTGAACCTATTGCTAATTGATTAACAGTACAAATGGCGTGACTTGTTTTGGAAAATTATTATAATGAACATTAAAAAAGCTTAACTAGGTGACAAAGATTAAAAAAAAAGATCATAATGTTCAAAAGGTCAAGAAAGATTTAATTTATATATTAAATATTAATAATAATATTAATAAGTTCATAGAAAGTTTTGAAAATGCCTATTTTTAGAGTTAAATGATATAAATATGATGATTAAATCTATCATAATTACTCTTGGACAGTACCTCCATCTGTTTCTGAAGATGTTCCAATCCCTCATGACATTGTTAAGAAAATTCAGTCAGCAGAAGTAAGTAATATATTGTAACATTAATTTGTATACATTTTGTAACATCAAATTAATCATTTTCAATATCATTTGTAATTATAATTTGGAAAGTATATTTAAACGTTTTTAATTAATTGTAATGCTGTAATGAGTTTAGTTTCATAATGAATTTTTAGTTAGTACTTATAAAAAGAAAAGGCCTTTAAATATTTCTGAATTATTGTACCATTATTTTTTTTTTACAGATCAAATTTCAAGAAACTGAAGAAATCGAGATTGTTCCTGATATTCATATTCCTGAGCAAGGTAATATAAATACCTATGTAAAAATAATAGAAAGACACAGAAAAATAAAAATAATTTTATTCTTTAATCCATTTCAACAAAAGTAGTTTTTATATTTTAATCTGATGTATGAAAATATTTCATTTTTAAACAAATGTATGGATTATTATTTTAAGAAATCTGGTAGTTATTAAATACTACATATATTTCTTTATTAAATACTACACATATTTGTACACATATTGTCATATTTCTTCTCTGCTTGTAAATTCCCATTTTTTTTTCAAATTCAAGAAAAAATAGTTTTTTGTATGTATACAGAGTGATTGTAAACTCTTTCAACAAAAAAAAGAGGGGTGATAGTACACATCAAGACGAACAATTGTTGCAATGAAACCTAGGGTCGCATTCCACTCCTTCCGCCAGAGAAGTGTAAAGTTACCTATCCACGTTTATCCTTCAACAGTGAAAACAAAGGCACTTAACCAATTTATGAGTTGCTTAATTACATTCGCGTCAGAGAAAGACTCAAAGTGTCTGCTCAAAGTGGCGTTCGAGGGCGTTGTTGCACAGCCCACACTGGTGATGAAGGACTGTCGCACCCTCTCATAGACTCCTGGTGTGGTGTTGGTCTTGTCCGCTGCAACACCGATTCTCGCGACGAGATCTTCCAGGGAGTCCACAGGCGTCTCGTACACAAGTGTTTTCATGTGCCCCCAGAAGAAGAAGTCTAGTGGATTGAGGTCCGGGGAGTGTGGAGGCCAAGCTACAGGTCCACCATGTCCAATCCAACGCCCGGGATATGTTGCATTTAGGAAGTATCAGACCTCGATGGAAAAGTGTGCTGAGGCCCCATCATGCATAAACCACATGTCCCTCTGCATGGTGAGCGTTCCACTCACCATGCAGAGGACTGGGAAGCACTTGCTCCAGAAACACACGGTACGCTGCGCTGGTCAGTCGTTCTGGCAAGAGGTAAGGTCCCACCAGACAATCACCCAGGATACCTGCCCAGATGTTGATGCCAAATTTCTGCTGGTGTGTACGAGGGTCAGTGACGTGTGGATTTTATTGAACCCAATCGTGCTGGTTGTAATTGTTGAAAATGTGTTCCCGGGTAAACGTGGCCTCATCATTAAAAACGTGGCCTCATCACTAATGCGAGAAATTGTGGATTAACATTGTTCATCTGGAGCATCCACCTAACAAACTCTACCCGGCGGGGATAGTCATCTTTGTTCAAAGCTTGGACCTTCTGCACATGGAAGGGATGCATCCGTGCCTCATGTAGGACATTCCACACCGAGGTTTGACAAACTCCCATTTCGGATGATACCACTCGCATACTTGTGGAAGGAACATCTGCAAATCGCTGCAAGACACGTTCTTCCATTTCCGGTGTCTGCACACTTTGCGAACATCCAGTATCACTCATTGAGATAGCCAACGAGCCAGTTTCACGCAGTCTTCGATCAATACTGGCGAAGGTCAAATGGTAAGGAATATGACGATTCGGAAATCTCTCACAGTACAATCTTTGTGCTTCATGTCCATTATCATCTGCTTGTCCGTACATCAGCTGCACATGGAAGACTACACATACAATTCCTTGTATGTGTAGTCTTCCATGTCCTTCATGAATACGTCACTTATCATGTGACGTTATCATAATAATGTCGATGAACAGGTTCGGCTGCGTTTTTAAATGTTTATTCTCAATCGTCTACGCTCTTGCTCAGCACACCTCATTTGCATCTTGTGCTTTTCATGCACCGGTTGTAAATACTTGTGCATGTGTGGTGTTTTTCAAAAGTACTCTTTTCTGGCGGAAGGAGTGGAATGCGACCCTAGGTTCCACTGCAAAAATTGTTCTCTTTGATGTGTACTATCACCACTCTTTTTTTGTTGAAAGAGTTTACAATCACCCTATATACACTGATCAAAAGTATCCGAATACCCTTCTGTGTAGTGGATTCACCCATATATGCCACAGCCATGGTCCAAACAGGTATAAAAGGATGTATGTGGCCTGGCAAACCTCATAGACATGCAAGAATAGGAGAATGGGCCATATGGCAGAGCTCAGTGACTTTCAATGTGACACAGTCATAGGTGCCATGGAAATTTTTAATGGCTGTAAGAGAGTCAAAAAAAATAAGCATATATTACGTATGTTTTTCAAAATTTTTTATTTTAAAAGGCCATTTGGATATAGGGGGAAATGGATAGTTTACTATTTTGGTGGGAATATATTGGAACAAAAAGTACTGGAACAACATTAGGCAAATATAAATGAAACAAGGAGTGTGACAGTAATTTATCATGGAATCATGAAAAAGTAATTTATTTATTTTAAATATGAATGTAGGTAAAATTCCATGAAATTAGTATAAAATAACCACATTTAAGTCACTAGTTTAGATTTTGTATATGAATACAACTATATGATTTTGTGCCAATTAGGAAACACAGTACACTAAATTGTTGAACAAAACCAAGCATAGTATTAATTTTTAGACCTGCTTAAGAAATTTTAAGAAATGTGTAATAAGAAATTACTTATATGTGGTTAGCCACAGTGCTTAGAAAAAAGAAACTTATTAGAAAGTGACAATGGAGCCAGGATACCCCTCAATGAATTACTCAAAAGTTAAAACAGGAAGCTACAGTAATTATCAATATCTGAGAACATTTCAAACTGGCTCAACAGCAGCCTAAGTGACTGAAATACATTGGTAGCTTGCTTACTTATAACATGACCACAGAATATAGTGAAAAAAAATGTCTTAAAACCATATAATTTAAGAATAACAATTGCAGCCCCCTAGATGACAGAGCAATTGCCTAAGCAGGATGTAGACATTAGTGAAAAAGTAGATGTTTATAAAATTTCTCTTATAAACCTGCATTCTGAAGAAAATTAACTTTCTTTGGCAAGATGAAAATAATAACAACAATCCACTTCCATGTGTGATGCCCCCTCATTCACTTTTACTTTACCTTAACCAGTTTTTGCTTAATTTACATTATATTTATCATTTTGGGGATTTTTATTTAATTTTCGCATCACAGCGGATAGGAGTTGCGCATGCGCAACTCCTATGCTCAAGAGAAACAACATACCTCATCCTATGCTCAAGACATACCTCATCCTATGCAACAACATACCTCATCAAACAACATACCTCATCCTATGCATCAATACAACATCCTATGCTCAAGAGAAAAAATAGCAAAGATTAAAAAAAAGTTTCTATAACAAGCAAGTTTATTTTAAAAATTATTTTTAAACACTCACCAATGTAAATGAAAACGTCATCTACATCATCACTATCTAACTTCTATTCACAACTCTACTCTTACTAACCAACTCCAACTCACAATTTCTAACAACTCTCTTACTACAACTACTCATCAACAAACTCCAACTCACAACTTCTAACTGACTTCTGTGACTACATGTCATGGTTATAACAAGCATACAGGCTCGTCAACACGTGGCTGTTGCACTGGTAAAGACATTTGCATAAAATGACAAGCACACAAGCTAGGACGCAAGAGGGGGCGTGTCCTTGTACACGCGCGCTTTAGCGGGTGACAATCGAAAGTTCAAAGTTGCGCATGTGCAACTCCTTTGCTCTTGGAAACTAGTACTGTGATGCCAAAAATGAAATTAAAATCCCCAAAATGATAAATATAACTCAAATTAAGCAAAACTGGTTAAGGTAAAGTAAAAGTGAATGAGAGGGGCATCACAATGAGTGAAGGAGCAGGACCAACCAGGAAAAGAAGGAATGTGATGCAGATGATCAGCGGCAACAAGACTAACCAAACAAAAATAATAATAGACTTATTGTTCATCAACCATGAGGCATGCACAGGTTTCATACATATATGACAGAACTATGTAATGATTATAATCTGATGAAAAGAGTTTAGTAGAATCAGTGATCGGGCCTCCTGGTGAGTGTGTAACACATATTCAAAGTTTTAGGTTTTTATATACTTGTGTAATGTAAAGAAGTTTTTAGAAGTTAGCTTTACCAAAAAAGTATTTGTACTTGAGTACAAGAAATTTACTAGTGTGGAAAGAACAATAACATTTTTATATGTTATTGTTCTTTCAAGTTGTTGGACTTCCAAGTGATATGTCCAGGCTTGTAATCTGCAATTCTGGAAAGGCCACCATCTGTTGGATGGGATGTTAAGCTGTGGCTCCATGTACAGGAGAGAGCCATACCCTGTGCATGTTAAAGAACATGCTGGATGGTGTTGACAGGAGACTACCATCTATCTCCTAATAGCTGTCCAGTGGGTTCCCTTCCTCCAATCTTCTCTGAGCCCACAGGTTCCTTGTGACCTGGCCATTTATCCCATTGTGTGTAAAAAGAGCTGCACAGAGGTAAAACAACCCAACCCAAGTGATATACCAGCAGCTATGCAGAGCTGAGAGATTTACCATTACCATCAAGGTATAGACACAGTGCAGATTCTACACAACCAAACAATGGAAATCACAAGTAGAGTTTTGTTTTTAAACCGCAAGAAGTAGGTTTCTATGTAACGTTATTGTATGTGTATTGCAATGGTTTCCTTAACAATGTTGATAGAGTGCAGTGTAAAATAGTTAAATGTTTTAAAACATTTTTATATATGTTGCATAAAAATTATTGTTCAGTGCTTTCTTCGTATGTTAATTTTGCCGCTTTTATTTTAGCAGTGATGCATGCAGGAAAAGAATTCACTCCTGAAACAAATGACATTTCTCTAATGAAGCTGAAAAATTTCCCAAATGGTAAGTGTAAAGTTTGTAAGTAAAACATTTTTGTAACTTTTTTAACTGGCATATGTTTTTGAAATTTAGAGATCTGCTTGTTAAAATTTAGTTCCTCCATAAATTTGAAAACTTTGATACTTCATTCAGAGTAATGTGTTCTAAGAGCCATTTTACAGTGATCAAACCTTGAGAAATTTAAATGATATCTCAGTTCAGAGGTTCAAATGCCCTTTCTATAGTAATAACATTCCCTCATTATATATATATATATATACACCGATCAGCCAATACATTAAAACCACCTCTGCATTATGCAAAGAAGTGTGTGTGCAGCCAATCAGTGTCACATGCCAAGGTCATGAATGATATATATATATATAATACCTTGGTCGGAGCTCTCGCAGGTAGTATTTCATTTCGTCTCAACATGGGAAAAGCAAAGGATTTATCTTATTTCAACAAGGCCAGATTGTTATGGCAAGATGCCTTGATAAGAGCATCTCCGAACAGCAACGCTGGTAGACTGCTCACTCTTTGCAGTAGTTATACCTATCAAAAATGGTTCAAAACAGGTGACACTTCAAGCCATCTACAAGACGTGGGTCTGCCACGCCTCATTGATGCCAGAGGTCAGTGCAAACTATCTCATCTTGTCCACATCAACAGGAGGGCTACTGTGACTGACATTATCCATAGTTTTAATTGTGGTAAAGGGTCCAATGTGTCCAAACACACAGTTCATCGTAAGCTCTTGGATATTGATCTCTGCAGCCACAGATCCATTCATGTGCCTATTCTCACAGCCATTCACTGTTGTAAATGCTTGCAGTGGGCACGTAATCATTGACATTGGACCATAGAAGACTGGAAGAGGGTTGTATGGTCAGATGAATCCCATTTTCTGTTACACCATGTGGACAGACAAGCTTGTGTGCAATGTTTACCCACGGAAGCCTTCTCACCTAGATGCACTGTGAGATGGATCCAGGCAGCTTGAGGGAGCACTTGGACCAATTATTCCTGTAGAGGGGGGCTAGTTGGCAAGGGCTCTTTTCAAAGTCTGGGTCCCACTAAGAGTCTCCACCCCGGGAGCCAAGCGAACCTGGATTTATATATCTTTGTTCATGGCTAACCGGGGAACAGAGTAAATTTAGGTTTTGACTGATGGATGAGATTTCCTTCTATAGGACTGTTCGCCATAGGATTTGTTGGGGATGAGTCATATCTATATGGTATGGTCTTGTCCCCAACAGTAGATAGTACACGGCATTCCATAATTGGTAGTGTCTAACGACCAAATCGGGGTTTGTCGTGGTTGCTGTGTTGTGCAGCAACAAAGAAAGTATTGTCACCTATCTGAACATTGTAGCTGACCAAGTACACCCCTTTATGGCGACTGTATTCCCTGACAGAGATGGATTCTTTCAGCAAGACAATGCCCCATGTCACACTGTGAAGAAAGTTCAGGAATGGTTCCTAGAACATGATGAGGAAATCCATTTATTGCCATGGCCCCCAAATTCGCCAGTCATGAATCCTATCGAGCATTTGTGGTTTTAGTTGGAGAAATGGGTACGAGCAGCATCACCCCAACCACGTAATTTATGGAAACTGTGGGATCTTCTGTTGCAGTCATGGTACCAAATATCAAGCAACACCTACCAACATCTCGTTGAATCCATGCCTCATCTTGTGAGAGCTTTTTTGGTGGTGAGAGGAGGATCTACATCATATTAATAGGTGGTTTAATGTTTTTACTGATCAGTGTATATGCCCAAGGTTGTATATTTAATATGCTTATTTTAACAATAATATAATATTGCAAACTTGGAGTATCAGGCATGTAAGAAAAAAGCCCATATGTTAGCAAATGTCTCAAAAATGTATTGTTTGAGATTTAAAAAAAAAGTAACTTTTTATAGGAAACCACTAGGGGACAAGTTAGTGCCCATGTTTTACATGACCTTGATCCTATATTTGAAGGCCATTTACTTTTTAACTATGATAGCAAAAAAAAGTTGAATTTTTATTACTTAATTACATATTTAGTGAATTGGAATACATTCAGAAAGATATACCACTGCCCCATATCATCATGAAGTCATTGGTTCATATCTTATTCAGTTAGAAATAAAGTTAAAACTGACTTTAAATTCTTTGCATCAACTGTTTCTATTGATTAACTGATATTTTTTTTCAAACAGTTCATTATCAAGTAATCAGTACTCCAGCTGTGAAACTGAATGATGTTCACATGATCTTGTATTTTAGACCTTGTCCTGTAAGTATTTTACTTTGCTATCTGCCATTTATTTTGTGAGTTTTATTATTTGTTAATAGGAAGCAGGATAACTTGCACCATCTCACAATAATTGGGCCTGTTGTTCAAACTTAAATTCCCATTAACATGCTTATCACATTTCTCTGTTTTATTCATATTTAAATTCTTTATTTTATTCAAGTGTATATATGAAATAAATATATTAAAGAACATATATTTTAGAAATATGTAGTGTGAATATGTGTATATATATATATAAGGTTAGCTGTCCTGTTTTTGAACAAAACCAACCCTGTTTTAGATAGCTTTGAGAGGGGAGCAAAAATATGAGGGAAAAAAAATAATTTCTATTTATTAGATTTTTAAACGTGTTTAAGTAAACTAGCAAATAAATAAATGTAACATTTATGCTAGTCATGCTCTACTTAAAAACTACTAAAATTTTGGTACTTGTTATATAACTTCTTTCTGCCATCTGGAGTGATACCTTTGGCTCCAGAAGAATTCTGTTCACTTTCAGCCTCTCTTGTAAACCATTGTTAAGCTGATTAAATTGCTGTCTGTCAAGACTAGTAAGGTCTTGATACAGTTTTTTCCACTCTTTTCTATCAGAAATAAGCTGCATTATTTAGTCATTCAACTGACTCTGCCTCCTTTGCATTTTTAAACCTAAAATATCATCATTGGTTAAAAGTACATATTTAAAGCAGTTCCATTATTTCTCAATTTCAACAGCGAGCAGAAGTTTGTCACAATGACTGCAAAATTAATATGGTATGTATAGCTAGGTCCCTCAGATCTTCAGTATTAAATGCATTTGATTTATTCTTAAACTCAGAATTTCTGTAGAACTATAAACATTTTTGATAAAGCAATAATCAGAACCAATCTTAACTCTTTTATGAGACATAGTGTTTGTAATGAAGCTAGTCCAGTTACTACTCAACAATAAAAGTTTCCACACTTGGAGTAAAAATGCTGTAAATTTCATGTTAAGATGAGATTAAAGAGAAATAATTTATTATTTGAATAGGTAGTGTAATAATACTATAGTATAATAGTATAAGTAATAGTACTATTTTTCTAGCACATTATACTAAGAGATTATTATCAGATATTTGTGACAAGTTGGCTACCTCCTAAGGAGAATTTTTTTTATTATAGTGTTCATGTATGTCAGTCATATTTCTGTGCTACCTTTATGAGGAAACTCGAGTGTATTTGTGTTAAAATTATTATTCTCTCATTCAATTTTAATGCCTATTTTAAATTTAAGTATAAGAAAAATATGTTTAATACTCCTGAAAGAATATCACTGGACTTTCAGTAAAGTAATGGCCATACTTTTTGCTCATACTAATCCTCCCTAAAAGTAGAAATCTGTTTTACCTTTCTTCACGTTACCTTTACCTGTTCATCTGATCTCCTTAGGTACAAGGGGGTGGGATAGCTCAGTCGATAGTGTGACAGGCTCATAACCTGCATTAGGAGGGATGCCCAGTTTCGAGTCCCAGCGAGGCCAGTGTTGAGATTTATTTCCACAAAACTCCCCACTCTGCCCTATGTCAGTAGGAGACACCAAAGGGCTTGGAAAGACTGCCATCCATTGGATGGGATATTAAGCTGTGGCACCGTGTGCAGGAGAGTCATACCTGTGCATGTTAAAGAACTGTGTGGCCTTGATAAGAAGCTACCATCTGTCTCCTAATAGCATCCAGTGGGTCCCCTCTCCTCGACCTTTGAGCCCTTGGGGTTCTTGTGACTTGCCATTTAGCCCATTGTGTGCACATAAGTGCTGCTCAGAGGTAAAACAACCCAACCTTAGAGGGGCGGGGGTGGCTCAGTCGGTAGCATGCCAGGCTCGTAATCTGTAGTTCCCAGGTTCGAGTCTCAGCTGGGTCAGCATTGAGATTTATCTCCGCAAAAATTCCCCGCCCTGCTCACTGTAGGGGACACCGATGGGCTTGGAAAGGCTGTCGTCCGTCAGATGGGACGTTAAGCCGTGACCCAGTGTATGGGAGAGCCATACCCTGTGCACGTTAAAGAACACACTGGATGGCCTTGACGGGAGGCTACCATCTGTCTCCCAACAGCTGTTCCAGTGGGTCCCCTCCCCCCAACCTTTTCTGAGCCTTCGGGGTCCATGTGACCTGGCCATTTAGCCCATGGTGTGCAAAAAAGTGCCGCTCAGAGGTAAAACAACCCAACCTTAGGTACAAGGCCTTAAGTTTATATTGCTGATTTTTATTTTATTTTGACATCAAGAAATATATAAGGATGCAATATAATCATAATTATCTGCAAAGAGGAAACATATGTTGAAAAATTAATTATTGTGAAGAGTAGTTTATTAAACTACTTCTGTGCCTAATCAGAGGTGAGGAACAAGGATTGATTTACTAACTTCTAGGGACTCATTCATTATGCTGGTCGAAATTTCAGGCATTGATTATTAATGAGTAGTTCAAGGATTCTTATTCTCTTCTGTCCAAGAAATATTGCTTTGTTTCAAAATCAAGTGATTCCTGCAGAAGCAAACTCGGTTATATGTGATATAATCGACATAAGGAAAGCACTCTTCAGTAGAAGACTACCAAACAACAAATGCAATCCAAAACCATAACTAAAAAAAACGAAGCAGTACATGCACTCAGAACTAACTATAAATTTTACTCCTCAGCAGGGCAGAAGAAAAATTAGACTAGAACATAGAAGATCAGATTCATAAGCCAAACTGGTCTAGCATCTCCACTCTTCCCATTCCATCCCCTTTCAAAAACGATGCTTCCTCTGAAAGGTGCTAATAGTCAGAACCTGATGAAAGCAGAGTTTGACATTTAGGTGCTGTACCTTACTTGTTTCTTGAATTATCACAAGGAAATGGTGTCTCCTTCCACTTTATGCATAGTTACCATTTACTAACCAAATTATATATTGTAAGTTAATAAAATAGGTACTTAATTGCCTGTTGCATTTTGCAATATATTTTTCATCCTGATCTAATTTATACTCTTTCATGTTTTTAATTTTTGCAGCCCAATAACGTCCGAAAAAATATACTGGAATTTTCTGGCTTTCCTTTTAATGAACACTCTACAGAATTCCAATGCAGAAGAGCTCTTATGGAGCAGTAAGTTATTTAATTTATTGTAATTAATGCTTAAAATAAGTGTTAATAACTGAAACAGTATTGAAAAAGGAGTTAAAAGGAGTAACTTTGAAAAGATGGTGTTGCACAAATATTTAGAAGATATAGTGTGGCCACCTTATATTTCTACTAAACTTGTTCAGGCTCAAACATTTTTGAAACTGAAATTATTGATCTTGAGCTCAAATCATTTTGAATAATTATTGATCCTGGGCCTGAACCATTTTGATAATTATTTGAGGCAGCCTCATTAAGGGATAAAAAAACTCGGACTCTTTGTAAAACATATGTACTAAAATGCATGCTGATTTGTATTTATAAGTGGACATTTTTTAATTCATATAAGCTGTTAAAAACTTTAATATAATTATTTGATGAAAAATATTAGAAATGATTTGTAGAAACTGAAAATTCTTGAATAACATCATTATAAATGATAAGAGCAGTTTATTAAATGTGAGAGAATATCTAAAAGAAACAGATAAAATGGTACTTATTTTTTGATTTCTGAAGCCTGATTAAAAGGTTGAAATTATAATCGATTGATATTATTTTTTATACATATATACATATTTTTTTTCATTACTACAAGAAAAATTAGAAATTTGAATTATGAATGAGCCCAAATCCTCCTAAGCCCAAACTCATCTATGCTGTTTCAAGCCTGAACTCATCTTTAATTTGCAGGGGTTGATTTAGTCAGTAATACCAGGCACATAATCAACACAAGCACAGCAAAGATGTCTCCAGGTTGAAGTCCTTCTTGTGCCTGTGTTGCGATTTTCTTCGCTAACTCCCATTCTACCCTCTGTGAGAAAAGGGGCACTGTAAGCTTGGAAAGGCTGCCATCCTTGAGTGGAATCTTTTGCTCATGACCTGGTCATTGCAACCATTCTGTGCAAAAAAAAAAAGGCTACTTAGAAATTAAACCCAATCCAATTCTTATGCAAAAGTGACTATATACTTTTATATTATATGCTCATTAAATTGTTAAATTTCATGATTAAGGAAAAAATGTTGAACCATTCCTCTTCTATGTAGCAGAGTAAGTTAATTCCACAAGTAGCTAATATCCAAAATTTCAAAATGTCTCAAATTCTGACTAAAAAAATGGAATCTGGGTCACAATAATTTTTATGAAGATAGGAAGAAAAAGAAGCTCTTTAAACCACTTCTTAAAAAAGAAATCGAATAATATAAATTCCATAAGGTGGATATATATATATTCATAAACAAATATTGTTGTCAATTCTTTAAAGAGATGAAATGGCTCAAAGAGAGTGATGTCAAAGAAGGAAGCTAAAGTTTGCAGAGATGTTTGGCATTTGATGCAATGTGTTCATAACTAGAAAATGGAGGCTATCTTTATTTCATCTCGTATCACAGACAATGATATGAAGGTAACTTCTATTCTAATGTGAGCATATATAACTCTAAAAGAACATGCCAAACTTCATGTCTTAAGCTAGCACCTATAATTTCAAGACAGCAGTGAAGTAGTAAGTGAATTGTGTAATTAGCAAGCTGGAGTGAAAAGAGCAGATTTTTTTCTGTGTTGTATTGATCAGGTTTAGCTATCTAATGAAGTTGTTATTGTTGTTTTTGTATTAAAAGATATTTGTAATAAATAAGTTTTTTAAGCTATAGATCATATGCTATAGATCATATGATCATGTTTTTCAGGCTATCATGCCATATGATCATGTTTTTCAGGGGCTAGAATTAAAAAATGCATAACTGTGAAAAAAATTTTAGCGAAATAACAGATGTCAGCCCATTTTCCTTAAAAATTAAGTACATTCTTTACTCTAGTATGAATAATGACTCTTGTAAGGCACTATCCAAATCTTCAGTAAGTGAACATAAACACAGACAAAACTGATTTTGAAGTAATGCAAAATGATAATGTAGGGGAACAAAAACAATGTGTTTTGCTTTGTGAGAATCCAATGCCTCCTTGCTTCTAGGGATATCCCCCCCCCCCCCAAGCACTTTCAGAAAATGAGCTTTTCACTTGTTAGGTGTAACATGAGTTCCACCTGACTGAAAAGATGTCACATGATATGGTAGTTCCTGCAGTGATTGTTTACCTGGACTGTCCTGGGGGAGTGCTAGAAAAATATAGGAATCCTGAAAAGAGGTATTTTCTTATGGACATTGGTGTTCCAAATACACAAATAAAATAACAGTAAAATCTGTTGCACAAAATATATGTTTTTCAATATTTTTCCTTAAAATTAGCATATAAGCATATGAAGAGAAATTCAGTATGTTAAATAATATATTAAACAATGTATTAAGGAAGAAATGAGTTGGGTTGTTTTACCTCTGAGCAGCACTTTTTTGCACACAATGGACTAAATGGCCAGGTCACTAGGACTCCGAGAGCTCAGAGAAGGTTGAGGAAACAAGACCCACTGGACAACTGTTAGGCTGATAGCATTCTGTCAAGGCCATCCAGCATGTTCTTTAACATGCACAGGATATGGCTCTCCCAGTCACGGGACCACAGCATAACATCCCATCTGACAGACAGCAGCCTTTCCAAGCCTATCAGTGTTCCCTACTGACTGAGTGTAGGGAGTTTTGCAGAGATAAATCTCAGTGCTGGCCCATATGAGACTCAAACCTGAGAACTTCAGATTACAAGCCTGGCATACTACTAACTGAGTAACCCCCACCTAAAAATATGAGGAAATATAGATATTATGGAAGGATTGAAAAATGCTAAAAGACTCTGAGTGCAATTATATTAAAGAAAACTCTTAATATTTCAAATAAAGAAATAAGAATCAAAATAAGCTGTATAAAGAAATGCAAACATTACTTACTCAAATTACTTGGAACGGTAGTCTATGAATCCAAATATAAGAGGTATTTCATAAAAATCAGAAGTTTTGGGAATGTTGGGCAAACAATTTCAAATCAAAGAAAAAAATGTAACTAAAGTTCACAGAACCTGCTTTCATAAAAGCCAATACGAAGCCTATCATTTTAAGTGTAAATCTGAAGCACAAAAGAATGAATTTTTTGAAAGCTCAAAGGAAAAGAAAATGGGTTCATTTTTTTAGAAATTTTTCTTGAGCATATGGAACAAATATGTAGAAGCCAAGTCCAGCCTTATAGATAGAACAATAATAATAACAATCTTTTGAAGAAAGACAAAACTCATCATCATGAAACTAGTCCAACCCTTAGTTAAAAAGCTTCTGAAGGCAAATAAAGTAAATTTACTGTGATGCAATTTTCCGCAGCAGTTAAACTTTGTAATCTAACAAAATAGGAATATTATAAGTAAAGATTTGTTGTTGATTCAAATAAAATTTGATGAAGAAACTTTTCAACATTAAACTTCATCTAATTTCAATAAAAATGTAAAATATGCTTATTATGAGTATATAGCAATAATCAGATTTTTGGCATTTGTAATCTGGTTTCATATGCAGATCAGATAAATAATAAATATTTTCTATCATGGAACTTTTTTCTATGAACCCCTAAGAGTTTAATAAAGATTGGAACATTTAGAGTGTGACTCTTTTTCCAGAGGAGAAAAAGTGCTCCATCTGTTCATGTTAACACTATAAGCAGTCACCCATTTAACATAAAGATTCTCCTATATTCTTGAGTTTTTCATATCATGTAAATATTGTACATGTGTACACTTTTCAATTTTATACATAATCAATAAAAAATACATTGAATTTGGTCCCTTTTGAATGCAGAATGATGTAGCAAATGTGTAGTTCTTTTTTAAAATAAGCTTGAAGATAGTATAAGAAGCTGAAAATAAGAATTACAATCATTGTACTTATGAATTGAAGACACTTTATTAATAATTGTATTATGGATATCAATGAATACAAGCTGGAATTAAATAATACTTGTTCATTCTTTACAAATATTCTGCAACAACAAACACGATCAATTTTGTTCAACATTTGGAATTTCTTCAAACAAATTAGTTAGCTTATATCTAGCCTCATATCACCTTTTAAATATGTTTTTATTAGGTCAAATGGGGGTTCATTACTCATATATTTCACTTATCAAATAGTATTACATTTAACATTTGAATAAAACTTTAAAAAAATGTTTTGGGGGAAATCTGGTTTCAACATTGGGCTTATGCAAGCCAACAGCATCACACCTTTTATTGGCATTACTACATTATCATAAAAGTAAATGCATTTTATTTTAGTGTATGTTAAAAATAATAAAATGGAAATAATTGCAATTGAAGAGAGCTGGTTGTTAGTAAATTATTATGGCATCATTTACATATTTCTTATGGGAGTAATGTTCAAAATAATGCAGTTTTTCCAGTTAATGCTCAGTTTTTGTGAGACAATTAAGAACATTAAGTGAGAAGGGGTTATGTGTATTTTTTATTCTACAGTTAAATTATTTTAGAGACAAATATTCAGAATGTTTGATTTGCAAAATGCTTTATGCTACATTGGCTGATTTTTGTGAAATATGTAGTATATTTTTGCTTAATATTTTAATATATTCCTTTTGTCATTAGGATGAATCTGGCTGCTTTGAAGACTGTTGCGACAGTTTTTTGTGTCTCACCATATATTGTAGATAAAACCAAGGAGAATATTATTGAGGCAGTGCTTAACTTTTTGTTGAATCCATCAGCCATTCTTAAAGGTAACTAGAGTAACTATTTATCAGCTCATATTTGTAATATTTTTACCATGCAATGTAAATTTGAATATGTAGTATTTTATTGCACACACCTGAACAAGCATTTAATGACAAACATATACACATACTGAGACATTGAACAGTTCAATAATATTGACCCATTTATATAAGCTGAGGTTCAAATTTTCTCTATCTATCTATACTCCATTATCAGTAAGAAGGGGACTTAGAAAGTTCATATCCATTGGATTGGGGCATTAGCTATCATCTGTATGCAGGAGAACCATAAATATTTTGCAGAAAAAATTTTGCTGACATACAGGGCTTGAACCCATATCTCTCCAGAAACTGCCAGAGTATTCTACCATTGAACTAATGCCAGCTCTGTCTTTTTTCCACTAACTTAAGACTTTAAACTCTTCACCGAGATTTTTGGGCCAACTGTTAGCACCATCTATGATCTCAGGTGGCAACCATTTCTTTTCGTATTGAATAATATGATAGGAGAACCATATACCATAGATGTTAAAAAATTATTTTGTATGCTCTCATTAAGAGTTCTAACTATTTTCCATTGGGTCCCTTTCCACAGCCTTGACTAAGAGTTTCTGAGATGTTTGTAATATTACCATTGTATAAAGCATATTTCTCTAGGGCAGGAGTACACAGCTGAAATGTGGAGAATGGGCTGGAATCAGCTTATTTGGAAGCTAAGTGGTCATTTGGTTGAGAACTAAGAACTCGCACAGATTTACATAATAGGGTCAGTCATGGGCTACAGAGGTACAACCAGATTTGTAATTTAGTCCACCAAACATTATCCTGAGTTACATCCATTGATTTATGATTTTGATCTGTTTAAATTTGTGTGGGTGTTGTTGTAATATAAATATATTTGCTTTGATAAAGCCTTATATGTTGTAAATTGAAGACCTTAATCTGTCTCTAATCAAGCTTGGATATATAATGCTGTTGATAGTTTGACTTTAAAAAAAAAATCCATTAAAATAATAGTAGTCCAAAAAATGATTAATATGACTTGATTAGCTAATGTATTGTGTGTGACACTTTTCAATTATGATAATTATTTATAATATAATAATTAACTATTGTAATATATGTATGTATATATATATATTAATGATAGTTAAGTTTTTAATTTATAAAACTATGTTAATTTTTGGAGCTATTTTTATTGGTCAAGTGCATGAAGTATTTTTATGTTTATAGGTACGACATCAACACCAGTAATTGTTGGCAAGCAAAGGTTACCTGTGATAACACAGGCAGGAAAGTTTGGTGGTGATGACGTTGTTTTCCTGGTAAGTAGTATTTTCTAAATATATTCAGATTTTTAATCCTCTTTTACTTCAAAACTTTAATCCTATTTCTCTTAATCATTACTGATAAATTTAAAAAAATTAGCCACTTTATTGACAATATACAGTGGTTGACAAAATTAAGGTAACAGCATTTTTAATCAATATTTTAATTTTAACATCTCTGAAGGTAAAAATGCACAATTGGCAACATGCAAGTTACTAATGCCTAAAAAAAGTAGGGGGGGGGGGCACTTGTGCACATTAAAGAACACACTGGATGGCTTTGATTGGAGGTTTCCATCTGTCTCCTAACAGCTGGCACAATTTTTGGATTGAGCAGAATGTTTTCGCACAGTCATGTGCGAAAACATTCTGCTCAGAGATAAAACATCCCCACTGGGGCACAACTGTTAAAACCATTTCCCATATGAATTCTGGGTGAATGCCTATATTTTTCCTGTCCTCCTCTCCTGTGAGCAAAATTACAAAGATGGCATTAACTCCATTCTCCAAAATTGATTCCTTCCCCCCCCCCCTTTTTTTTTTCAGGGGTGTGGAGAGGAAAGAAATACTGGGGACAACCCTTATATTGCTTTCAGTTATATTTAAAGAAAGATACATACCGAATTTGATGGTCCTAGGTTTTGCCATTTAGGAAATATTACCCCATTTTGGTGGTTGAAGGAATTAATTTGGGTTCTAATTCTTATGTTGCTTAAAGTTATGATGAAAGGAAGCTTTATATCAAATTTGGTGGTCATAGCTCTCACTGTTTAGAAGAATTTTTTGATCAAACAGACAAAATCTCCCAAATAAATATATCAGTTAATAGTTTTCTATCATTAATTTGTTGATAAAAATAGTTTTCTATCATTAATTTGTTGATTAAAGACAGTTTTCTCATTAAATATAAGTTTTAATGTGCTAACCACCAAACCCTATGGCTGTGTTTGGCTGTGGTATAGAGATTTTGATTCAAATCCAAGAAAACTCATATGTTTTGTTTTCCTAATGAAGTTTCGTGCCTTTCATAAATCTCTCTGATATGATCAGTAATTTTTATCTTATGATGAATTATATTAGCAGCCTCTTACTGAAACCTCTGGTAAGTGAGCTGATTGCAGAGAAATGAAGTACTTTTTTTAATCATGAATTTTAATTATCATAATACCATTGAAATATATTTTATAAATATTCTTTATTACTGCAGCTGAATAATGCTACAAGATTAATTATTATCATGAAACTTTGATTGCTAAATGAGTAAAATGTAGTGAAAGGTAACGAAGAATACTTACATTTTATACTTAATCATACTTTTCAGTCTGACAACGAAGAAGAGAGTTCAAAATCAAAATATATGAAACTTCAAAGTATGCCCTTACCTATTGATAGTGGTATATCTGATAAAGTTAAACAATCTCTAAAATCAGTTGTACCAGGTAAGTTTTTTTTCTTAAATAACATAATTTTTTTCAAATTGCTTACTGTGCAACTGTGGCTAATTCTTAAATACATTATACAATCATTTTTGCCAATGTTCCCAATTATTGCCTGAAAATCATTTGTGGTTCCCAATAGTTTTTTATAAAATACTTCTCCTGTGAAACAATACATCTGTTTTTTTTTCTCTATCTTCCTATTTCTTTTCGCTCATTATTTGATGGTTTGTCAGTTTGTGGATTTGTCAAAACAGTTGTTCCATCATATCTTTTGAATACAATGTACACACAATGATTCATGTGGCAAACGAAAGCAGTGAACCAGGGATTGTCATAAGCTATAAAAATTTACCATGCTTTCTTTCCCCTAAAATAGGGAAAAAATGAAAATGATTGTTCTGCTATATCTTCAGAATGCAAGAGCCAAAAGTAATGGCCATAGTAAAATGAAGCTTGTGATGTGGGGAATGTTGTGTACAATAAAAAATTACCCTCTTGCTTTCTTCCTCCCTAAAAAGAGGAAATTTGAAACTCGTTTTTTACTATTTCTTTGGAGCATGACAACATTTACAAGTGTCAAATAGAGTCTTATGACGGAGCAAGAGTTTATTACCACTAAACCTCATCAATAAATTTGTCAACACTATAAGAACACATTAAGTGAGTTATACACTGAAGTCCCATTGAATTAGGGATAGGAGACATTTCCAAATTCAGTACTGCAAGTCACACATTTGCGTGCATGCATGGCTGAAACTCTGGTCATATATAGCTGTCAGCTTTGGCTTCCCCAAGCATTCGCCATGAGAAGTGTAATGGGAAAGGTGCGGAAATTAGATGCATTTGACAGAGGGCAGATCATAGGTGCCCAACGGATGGGACACTCAATCTCTGAAATTACCAATGAACTTGGATGGATTTTCTCATATGACAGTTTCAAGAGTGTTCTGGGAATATGAAAATTCCCACAAAGAAACAAGCACCCAGAAAAACTGTAAAGGACAACCAGCCTTAAATGATTAATGATTTGATGGGCTTCGCCGTCTGACCTGCATTGTACACCAATAGGGGCCAGACATTATCTGAAATCACTTCCATCTGAATGCGGGTTCCAGCCAGCCGGGAAGTCAGTGCATGGACTGTGCAATACTCACTTCATCTCGGCTTCGGGAGCTGCCGACCTACGAGAGTCCCACTTCTGAATGGCATGACACAGAGCTTAATACCTTGCCTGAGATAAAGAACATCGAAACTAGACCATCAAAAATTGGCAATGGATAGCCTGGAGTGATGAATCCCGATTTAAACTTCATCATGCCAATGGGAGACTGAGGGTATGGCATCTACAGCAAGACAACTGTTCATCTCACAGGTCGAAGTTGGCTACTGCATGGTTGCAGGAGCATTCTGCTAACTTTGGAATAATGAATTGGCCACCTAGAAGTCCAGATTTAAATCCCATTGAAAATCTTTGGGATACTCTTCAGCAGAGTGTTTGAACCCGTGTCCCATCAGTGATGGCCTTGAGAGAATTGTGGGCAGCTCTGGAGGATGCATGGATCACCATATCTGTGGAACATTTGCACAAGCTTGTGGAGTCCTTGCCTCTTCATGTGGCAGCCATTATCAGTTCCAGAGTGGGTCCAACACATTACTAGGTTGCTATCTCTAATTCAATAGCACTTCAGTGTGTATATACAGGGTGTCCCTGAATTCATGGCCCAAACGTGAGGGGATGGTAGTACACACCAAACCCACCAATATTCTTCATAGAATATGCGGCCGCAAATGCAGCCCAGTGCTGGTAGGGGGTGCAGACGAAGCGGCATGGCTTAAAAGCCCTGGATTGGCCAAACCCCAGCATTCTCAGCGTCGACTGGACACGAGATGGAGCAGTTTATGAACACAGAGAAAGTCGATATGTACCTGATGTACGGCATAGCCAAGGGCAATGGTAGAGAGGTGCAAAGACTCTACCGTGAGCAATATCCTATGCGCCATATGCTCGATCATAAAATTTTTGCATGACTGCACCGCCAGCTGTCTGAGGCAGGCACCTTCATGACTCTACAAAAAGTTCTATTAAAATAAAACACATCTTTTTTGTTAAATACTTTATTTTCAGAAAATCCAGAATTAAATGCTGATTAATTTGGCATACAACATGCCATAATTCCTTTCATTAGTTATTTAAAAATAGTTCTAAAGTTAAAGTTTTTTTTTTGGCTGAGCATAGAGAGAAAATAGCTTTGCCTCTGGATGGAAACCTGTTTTTCAGGCTGGACACTGGAAGGGTTAAAGAGATGAAATTTATATCTTTGCAGCTGAAGTTAATTTCCTTCAGGGGAGATGATATCTTTCTGAAAGGTACTAATAGTCTGCATCATAAAATGGCAAGGTCATAATTTAGTTGCTATGCCTGTCCAATTTTGTGCATCATCACAGGGGAATGGTGTACAGCTCTTCTTCCTGTTATTGCCAATATCTTTTAATGATCTTTTTTTTTTCAGGTTGTACTCTGAATATAGAGAAAAACTTAGATAAAAATATGAACAGCTTATCTAAAGAAAGTGTGGAAGAACAGAAAGGTGGAACTTCTACTGTGAGTGAATTTCTCTCTTACACTGACATTAGTTAATGTGTATTTAAGAAAATACTTGCAATAAAAGTATCACATAGTTATATTGAAGCTGATATCACTTAATTACATTATGCAGTGTCTTTTGCCAGTTCATACTCTATTGTAAGGATACTAAAATATTATAATGTGTAGTTCAAAAATAATGACTAAAATTTTGAATGAAACATTTAGTTTTGTTTATGGTATTAGTTTTTAAACTAGTGCAAAATAAAGTATAGCTATAGGCGTTAATGCTGGTGAAACCTTACCCCTGCTTTGTTCTTTGCAAGAGTTGCTAGCAGCTCCATCATTTGGCTGCCACTGTTACCATTAAATTTTGTTGGGTGCTTGGGCATCAGGGATTAGTGACTTGGCAAATGCTGTTACTCAGCTCCTTTGTCCTTGTGCAGTATTCCCCTACCAGTTCTATACCTGGATTTTCAGCAGTGTTTTTATATTGAGCTCTGGACACCATGGCAGTGATCTTGGTTAGAGCAGATTAACAACAAATATTTCCTAGTTGAGCCTCTAGCCAACATTAGCAATCTTCTTTTCTCAGGAATAAAAAGGAAGAAGTTGTACTTTCTTGGCTCTGCTTAGGTTATGGGTTTATAATATATTATTTTCTTCTTTGGTGGTGCATGTGTGTGTGGGAGGTTGGCTCACTTCTGTCAGTAGCATGCCAGATTCATAATCTGTAGCTCCCAGGTTTGAGTCCGACCTGTGTCAGCAATGAGATTTATCTCCACTAAACCCCCATCCCTGACCCTGGTCAGAAAGAGTATATCAAGGGACTTGGAAAGGCTTCTATCTGTTGAATAGGACATAAAATCAAATCCCCATGCAGGAGTGCCCTGGGCTTGTAGAATGCACTGGATGGCTTTGACTGGAGTCTACCATCTTTCTCTTAACAGCTGTTCAAACTGGGCCCCTTTCCCCCAACATTCTCTGAGCCCTTGTGACCTATCCATTTGGGGCAGGGGTGGATCAATCAGTAGCACGCCAGGCTCGTAATCTGCAGTTCCCAGGTTCGAGTCCCAGCTGGGTCAGTATTGAGATTTATCTCTGCAAAACTCCCCACCCTGCCCACTGTCAGTAGAGGACACCAGTGGGCTTGGAAAGGCCGCCATCCATCAGATGGGATGTTAAGCTGTGGCCCTGTGTGCAGGAGAGCCACGCCCTGTGCATGTTAAAGAACATGCTGGATGGCCTTGACAGGAGACTACCATCTGTCTCCCAACAGCTGTTCTAGTGGGTCCCCTCCCCCAACCTTCTCTGAGCCTTCAGAGTCCATGTGACCTGGCCATTTAGCCCATGGTGTGCAAAAAGTGCCACTCAGAGGTAAAACAACCCAAGACCTATCCATTACCCCCTCCCCCCATTCGCCCTGCCCACGGTCAGTAGGGGACACCGATGGGCTTGGAAAGGCCGCCGTCCGTCGGATGAGACGTTAAGCCATGGCCCCGTCTGCGGGAGAGCCATACCCTGTGCACGTTAAAGAACACGCTGGATGGCCTTGACGGGAGGCTACCTTGACGGGAGGCAGCTGTCTCCCAACAGCTGTTCCAGTGGGTCCCCTCCCCCAACCTTCTCTGAGCCTTCGGGGTCCATGTGACCTGGCCATTTAGCCCATGGTGTGCAAAAAAGTGCCGCTCAGAGGTAAAACAACCCAACCCCTCTCCCCATTGTGGCAAAAAAAAAATACCACTCAGAGATAAAACTTTTCTTCTTTTGCAGGGGGCGGGGGGAGTTACCTGCTGACTAATGTGGTGGTGCACTATCTTGCATGAACACTGTGGTGTCCAGATGCTGTCATTCCTGGAGAGCAGGAATCGCTTGATGCTGGAGAAGAACACAGTAACAAACGCCTGTTTCTGCAGTAAATGTAATGATAAAATTACATTGATTCTATGAGTACTATATTGTACTCATATGTATTTTATACATCATGTATTTTATTTTTCCATATTAGCTAGTAATGAAGAGATTATTTTTTAACTCAAAATTTTAATGTAATTTGATAGTTTGCGTTGTTAATTTCATTGCAGTCTTTTGTGATGCCAACAAACTTGAAACAAACACCTGCAAAATCTCAGAAAAGGGTAACTTCAAATGAGTTGGATGAGCCATTAGCAAAAGTGCAAAAAACTGGTTTGTGATTTTTACAAAATTATTTACTAGATAAATGTTTTTATTATGTTTTTTTAACATTCATGGAAAGTAAACAAAAGGAATAATATTCAAAAAATAAGTGTAACTGCGATAATATTATAATATTAGAATTAGATAATATTATAATATTAGAATTATATTAATTAGGTAGAAGTCGCAGTGATGTAATTGTCTTCCAAATTTCAACACAAGATTTCCTTGTTACATCAGTTATTTGTACAGTTGAACTGAGGTGGTAGGGATCAGCACCTGCTTAAGTAAGGTTATATTTAGAAATACATTTTTTTGAAAATAGTTTCTTTTTTTCTGTATTTTTTATTTTTGTAACATTTTCATAACTGTCAGTTCTCCCAGTTTACTTGGAATACTTGATTTTCAACCTTTGTCCTGATTTCCCATTTAGAACTGTTTTTCTCTTGATTTCCATGTTGGTCCACCCCTTTTTCTTTGTTATTACCTAAGAAACTATATTTTTGTCCTTCATATTAATATTATGCAAAGTCATAAAAATGAAAATATAAATTCAAGAAATATATTTTGCTGAAAAAAAGCATAAAAATTTTCTTGAATTGCATGTTTGCAGATAATTCTGTGCATCTACTATTGCTGAAGATTTAAAGTTATATACGTTCATATCCCCCCTCCCATGGCACTGATCAAAATATTACAAGTTCTTTTAAATTATAAATAATGTGCATTTCCAATAACACTTGTGTCAATAGTGAGTCTGTGTGGTGATGCACAAGTTAGGTGTTAAGCTTCACCTTTTTCTTGTCAGTTTTTTTTACCTGGTTTTTAGCCACTTCCCCTTTGGAACAGTAATTGTTAGCAAATTTCTGCACGTTTCCATTTACTCCTTATGGTTTCAAATTGCCTTTCAGTTCTATCTGATGGTGCCATACTGCAACTATGTAAATCTTTTAGAACTCTGTTTCTGCTCAGGGTGAGTAATGCTTTTAATTTTTATCCCTTTTGTCTGCTATTTCTTCAGTTGTTTGAATATAACTTAAAATCCTAATGCTATTTTATTATTTGTGGATTTTTAGAGGAGTGCATATCTTATTTCAAACTGGAAAACATTCTTGACTGTGTGCTTCTAACAGCACACTTTACTGTATGTTTCCAAAATATATGACTACTGTTGACAAGCATAGTTTTGATGATACCCGAGCATCTTGATTCATCATTAACTTGCCCCATGATATCATTGATAAACACATCTTGAAAATGCTGAAATATCTACATCCTGATGAAAACTATGTATGCAATTTCCAAACATCTGATTTATTTATGCAATAATGGTAAACAGCTTAAAGTTTTTTATTTTATTCTTATTACCACAATCAAAGTTTTATTGTATTTAAAATGTAATTGTAGTTAATACAATAATCTTAATATTTTATCTTTTTAGTTAACAAATCACAGTCCTTGTGCCAGTCAGATGATGATTCTGATGAGCCACTTTCAAATTTAGTTGGTCATCCAAATGTAAGAAAATATTTTTTTTGTGCTGAGGAATTTGCAAATAATATTATATGTTAATTATAATGTAGGTTCTAAAATACTCAGAATATATAAATTTAATTGGGCAAAGATCTGGTAGTGATGCATTAAATCCATAATGTCTTAAATTTGCATTGTCAGTATAAGGGGAGGCTGCAGCATAATGGAAATGTATTCACAATCAGTATAAAAAACAGATTGAAACATTTAGTATCAAGTCGCCCTTCTCCAGATGGGCTTGGAAAGGCTGCCATCTGTCGGATGGGATGTTAAACCGTTGCCTTGTGTGAGGGAGAGCCATACCCTGTGCACATTAAAGAACACGCTGGATGGTCTTGATGGGAAGCTACCATCTTTCTCTCAACAGCTGTTCCAGTGGGTACCCTCCCCCAACATTCTTTGAACCTTCAGGATCCTTGTGTCCTGGCCATTTAGCCCATTATGTGCAAAAAAAGTTCCACTCAGAGGTAAAACAACCCAACTCCTGATTTTGCAGATTAATTACTTATGGAAAAATGGCACAAAACGAATTAAAAATTCAAATCACATTTGCTAAAATCTTGATTTTATTCAATATTCATATAACATTCAGAGCTATGGAAACTGGAGTGCTTTACAGTAGCATTGCCAGTCATAAAAATTTAATTCAGAAGTTAATTAAATATAAAACACATTGTTATATCAAACCATTTACTAAAATAAAATGTATTTTATGAAATTTGCCAAAGGATATGTATGGTTTTCGTAAGTCTGGAAGTAAATTTTTGTGACTGCATATTTCCTACTGTGAACTATTATGAAACCAAACTTTTTAAGTTAAGAGTATGTGTCCAACAGAATATTATTAGAAATGGACTTCAGTAGTTAAGTGCAGTATCTGCTGCTCAGAATCAACATATTTAGAGAACTAAATTACACAGACTGATTGAATCTTCATAGCTTTATAGATTATTTATTGTGTGTATATATATATATAAAACAGCAAATATGAAAATCAAAAAAATTATTCATTTTTCATTTCAATTTCAGTAATTTTTTTACTTTTTGCTTTTTTATTATAATTTAATTATTCCAATGTGTAATAAACCCCAGCCACAAGACTATCTTGATTCATCACTAACTATTTAAGATGAAGTTAATATAAGGAATTTATAGATGCTCTGATAACAAGCGAAAGTGACATGTCTACATTAAAAATTAGTTTGAACAGTGGTCAGTCATATACTTCATGACTTTCAGTCATATTCTCATGCTGAAAGCTGCCTTAAGTTGTTTGCTGTAATTAGAAATTTAATTTCCAGTGCAAGTACAATTTATGAGGCTAAGATCTGGGATTTTAGTGCCTTTGTCCCATCTTTCTACCAGATTTTGTGTGCTTGTTTTTAATGGTTGGGGTGGCTCAGTCGGTAGCACATCAGGTTCGTAATCTGCAGTTCCCAGGTTTTGAGTCTCAGCTGAGCCAGCATTGAGATTTATCTCTGTGAAATTCTCCGCCCTGCCATGGTCAGTAGGGGACGCTGATGGGCTTGGATAAACTACTGTTCGTCAGATGAACGTTAAACTGTGGTCCCATGTGTGGAAGAGCCATACCCTGTTCACGTTAAAGTACATGCTGGATGGCCTTGACAGGAGGCTACCATCTTTCTCCCAACAACTGTTCCATTGGGTCTCCTCCCCCAACCATCTCTGAATTTTCGGGGTCCTTGTGACCTGGCCATTTAGCCCAGTATGTGCAAAAAGTGCCACTCAGAGGTAAAACAATCCAACCGAAATCTTATGTGGTCAAAATGAATAGGGTTTTCTTTTTTAACCTAGTTTGTTCTCACCAAGTAACCACCATTGCTAGAATTTTTCATTGTCTAATTACTAGTCTCCTTCCCATCACATTAATATTGTTTATCTTTCTTTGTACTATGTTGGATAATTTCTTCTCAAAGTTGCTTGGAGAAAAACAATTTTCTCTGCAAACATCATTTATGAAAACTAATTTTGTTGCTGAAAATAAATATTTATATTTGCCAAAATTTATGCAAAACTGATTTATGTTTTTCAGCATTTGTTGAAAACAAGAAATTATATAAAATTGGCCACAACTAGGTGAAAACACAATTTTTTTTTCATCAAAGTATAAATGCAGTAAAATAAAACTGAAAAGTTAGGGAAATGTTAGTAATTAAATATTTGAATGTAAAATCAAATTAAAAACTAATTTGCAGTGAATTCTCATGTGTAGACCCAGGCATAATAGCTGTTATCATCAGTGAAATTATCTAGCATTAATTATGTGGGAAAATCAGATCAGTCATAAATCATCAGATTTGTGCAAGTGTCTATACTGTTTAGAGTGGTTAATCTTTTCTCATTTGCTAAGTTGAAGATATAAATCAAAATACTATAATAGCTCATGAAGCAGTCAACAGATAGTACTGCTATGATTATATTGGCATATTATGACGATTGTTAAGGAATGCTTTTTTTTTGTTAACTATAGTTAGAAACAAATTTCAGATTTTGAATTGTTTGTATCTTCTTCCTTGCTTAGCTATTCCACTTTTCAGCGAGCATTTTTTGGCCTGAACAGATAGTACTAATTTGTTCAGTATCATGAAACCATAAATTTCTATCCCAAGAAGAATTGAAGAAGTAACAAATGTTTTTATAGTTTTCACACCAAAATCTTGTTACAGTATGCAACACTTTATTTTTTCTTTTTTTATTACAGGATGATCAACTTAGGCTTCTTATCAAGAAAATTATTGATGAATCAAAACTTGAAGAAATTACAATGAAAAAAGTTATAAGAATGGTAAGTTAATGTATTTTCAGTAACTAAGTCATTAAAAGTGAAAAGAATTTAATAATGAAAACAAAAATTGTGGTTATAATAGACTTATTATATTCATCTTTTAAATTATGATTGTTCTTATACATCTATTTAAGTGTGAAATTCAACTGTTTTTGTGAATGTTGTGTTTCTGTATTATTTCCACATCGTTAAAAAGTATTAGGAAAAGCGACTAATTTGCTGACTATAAAGGTCTTATTAACATGACTGGCCTGCTAAAATGCATTGATTTAACAAATTATGCAAAGAATGCTAATAAAAGTTCTTAGTTATATCAGTGATGACTAAAAAGTCAAGCATATGTATTATCCTGTTTTGAATAATTGAATAGCAGATTTGGGGCAAGAAAAATATAAAAGTTTTAAGGAATAAAAATATTGTGAACCATTTATGTTAGAATAATCAAATACAGTGCATCCCCAGCTTACGTGGTTAATTCATTCTGAAGGTTTCTATGTAAGTTGGAAATCATAGTAAGTCCAACAATGCTTCAACGCAGTTTTTTTTTTACATATATATTAATTTCAATCAATAGTTAAAGCTAAAAAAAGTAGTGCTTATAAAACAAAATATTAAGAAAAATGAAAATTTATTCAGTATATATGTACAGTACATATGTAAAGGTGTAACTGTAAGAAAATTAATATGCATTTACTTTTCAATTATTTTTAGCTCAGATTCTGCAGATAACAAAATATAATAAATATGTGTATAATAACAATGTATAAATAACATAACATACCATATTAATAATGTATTTTAATATATAAATCCTGTATGCCCAGTACTAATGACTATAGAAGTCAAAGCACCTAAACTGTTTAAAAACGAGTGTTGCATTAATCATAACATTTATTTCTAAAACTAAATATTATGTTAAATGTTATTAAAAATAATGCTTAATAGTGTTTACATGTATCTCTGGAAGCCTGTAACTTGAACCTGTGTAAATTTGGAGCTTACTGTATTTTTAAAAAATGCCACATTAATTCTAAATTTCTTACTATTTTACAGAGTTTGATTTTTTTCCTTCAAAATTATAGTATATACATGATTACTTGTAGACTGTTAAACTTTGTGTTTCTTATTACACTTTCTCTGTAATGCTGAATCAATAAAATTTTACCTTCTATATGCAGTTCTGATTTTCTCTTGCTGGAGCTCTTCTGCTTGATGATTCTGCCTCTGTACTATAAATTACTTCTCACTGATTGCTGCCATCAATAGTTTTAAGTTTAAAGGATTACCTGGAATTAGTGCTGATAGCAACCAGTGAAAAGCAACATGGAGGATACACAAGCAGAATCAGAAAACCTTGACAGCAGAGCCCCAGCAAGAGGAACTGCATACAGAAGGTAACACATTGTTCCTTCAATATTTACACAAGTAATGATATTTAGAAAAACAACTTTTCACAGTACAGAGTTAATAGTGTATCATGTATATATATGTGTGTAATTTTGACACAATTAACATTTTTTAACATTGTATTAAAATGGATATACAGTAAATATTTTCCTTTTTTAAAAATAGGAAAATCCCAGATGTGGGTTCGAATTCCACTCACAGCAAAACCAATCTTTTTCAGCTTATTATTTCATGAATAGCATACCTCTATGTTTTTTTGACAATTTTACTACTTAAAACTAAATACTTTCGTTTGATGTATAATATATTTCTGTTTTTCAGTTTATTCAGGATAATGTTTTAAAGTTGTTTATTTGGTTTTCTGAAAAATCCAAAACTTCAAAATTAATTGTCCACAAGAGAGATGGATGAATTAATTCATTTGTAGAAAAATAAAAATACCCATGCAGGCTATAAAAGCCCCAATTCACAGTCACTTGCATTTTAAGATGGAATCTTTCACACAAGAGACATACTAGATATTTGGTCATCTACTTTATTTTACAGAGGCAATTAAAGATTAAAACTTATATTTTAAGCAAAATCAATAATTTCCTTTTTTTTTTATTATAGGTGTTCAACACATATCCAAACTTTGAACTTGGATACAGGAAAGAGTTCATAAAATCAACTGTAAGACAGGTATGTTAACAATTGTCAGTATAGCTAAGTGTTTATTTACAGTATGCTGTCAGTTATGTAGTTTATAGATGAAATGTGCCCATTCATTCAGTAAATCTAGCAAACCAATAGAAAATGTATTAAATATATATATATGTATGTAAAGATTATAAATGGTCTTATAACGCTTGTCATTTATGTGTAACTTTTTAGAATGTGTGAAACTACATTTTTTGTTTCTTTTCATCTCTCACGTATTTTTAGTGCGTTTTGTGTTATCCATATTTTGCATTATTCAATCTCCCCTTCCCCATTATCCTTTTTTATCAAGAGTTCACTGTACCATGGCATTTAGGAGTGTGTTGATAATTATTAGTAAAATGACAAGTTTTCCCATAGGTAAAAACTAAGACATTTACGAAAATGACCTGGTTTCAGGGGACTGTGACATTTTCTTAAATGTTGTTTTTTTTTTCAGTTTTTTTTTAAATGCATTATTTCTCAGAGTAAACCTCTTGCATATACTCATGCCAGATTAGAAATTCAGATTTCTACATATGACTTGATTTTGAACATTCAGATAATTCAATTAAAAATAGATCATGAAATTGATAAAAAAATCACTAGGCTGTATAAAAATATATAGTTCTTACCAGATAGGTTTATGCAAAACAAAATGATATGAATTAAAGGAAACTATATAAGTACATCAGTCATACAAACCACATGTAAATGGATACATTGAACATGTAAACAAACATTGGACACATTAAGTGGTCATTGTTATTAATTAAAAAACCAACATTTTCCATTAACTCACCATTGCTAAAAATAATATGAAGTCTCTCATTTCTTACTCATACATTGTTGTAATGCACAGTTGAAATATTTCAATTTTTCCTTTAATGGCAAATTTAAAAACTGGTACAATTGTAATGTTTTAAAAAAAAATTTAGGACACTGGATTGGGTTGTTTAACCTCCGAGTGGCACTTTTTTTGCACACAATGGGCTAAATGGCCAGATCACAAGGACTCTGAGTTCTCAGAAATTTGGAAGAGGGGACACACTGGAACAGCTGTTAGGAGACATGTAGCCTCCATCAAGGCCATACAACATGTTCTTTAAAGTGCACAGAGTATGGCTCTCCCACTCACCAGGGCCATGGATTTATGTCCTGTCTGAGAGATGATGATCCTTCTAAGCCCATCAGTGTCACCTACTGACTGAGAGCAGGATGGGGATTGTGCAGAGATAAATCTTGATGCTGTCCTAGGTAGAACTCGAACCTGGGAACCTCAAATTACGAGCCTGGTGCACTATCGCCTGAGCCACTTCCACCCCTGGGACAAGCAATTCGAAGTTTACTTACCTTTAAGGGATGTTACCCATTGCTATTGCAACTGCCAATGCGAAAAGAACCTATCACTCCTGCCCAAAGATCAGAATTAGTACCAACTTTTGCATTGAAGTTATGAAGTGCAAGTAATATTTCTGGTTTCAAAGAAATATGACTGATTGTACAGGTTACAACAAACCCCCCCCCCCCCCCCCAAATAGCCAGTTTCAAGAACCTGTATGTTGGAAAAATAATATACATATTCAAGAAAGTATTATTTTACTTGAAAGCTTACCTCTTATAGTTTGAACATAATGTGCTCTGTTCATTTCCCTTTATATCTCGAATTGGTATTCCACTTTCTGTGATACACACTGCAGCACATCTCTTGTTACTTGCTCAATAGCTTCTCTTATTTTGGCTTTCAAATGATTTAGGTCTGGAATTTTATCCATGTAAACATAATTCTTTACAAAGCCCCACAAGAAAAAAAATCGAAGTGTGTCTAATGTACAGGTAAAACATTTAGTGTGATGCCTTTTGTGTATTTGGGGACAGTGCTTCCCAAAATTCCACCCTGCCCTACCTACAGTCAGTAGGGGACACTGATGGGCTTGGAAAGGTCACCGTCTGTCGAATGGGATTGTAATGCTCCAAAGAAATGAAATACTTTTAAAGTTTGGACCCTTTGTCTGATCCAATTATTTTTATGCTCTGGATAGCTGAGTCGGGTGCCAGGCAATAATTGACAAATTGCAAAAAATAAAGTTTAATTAGGGTTCGAAATACTAGCGAGTGTTAATGAGTAAGAATTCAAAAATATTAAATGATTGTCAAAATTTAAATACTAGTTCTAATCAAAATAATTAACGTTGCTCAAGAGAAAAAATTAGTAAAGATTCAAAAAAGTTTAAATAACAAACAATTTTTTTCCTAAAAACTCACCAAAACTTCAATGAAGAAGATACTACATCATTTCTTACTACAAACATCTTCAACAAACTCCAAACTAAAACTGATCTCTAAACTGTGCTGTGCTCTACTACTCTCTCTACTCTACTATCTTCTGTGCTACTGTGACAACATGTCACCAGGTTATAACAAGAGGTACAAAGCCCGCACGTGTCACGTTGCACGCCGGGAAAGACATTTGCATAAATTGACAAGCGGCGCAAGCTATGATGCAAGATTAGGCGTGTCCTTGTGCATGTGCTTTAGTGGGTGACAATCGAAAGTTTGGAGTTGCGCATGCACAACTCCTAACTCTTGGAAACAAGCACTGTGATGCCAAAAAGGAAATAAAAATCCCAAAAATTATAAATATAACATAAATTAAGCAAAACTGGTTAAGGTAAAGTAAAAGTGAACTAGGGGGCATCACAGGATGTTAAGCTGTGTCCCTGTATGCAGGAGAGCTGTGTGACCCATGGCTATATGACCCATTTGATGAATGGCAGCCTTTCCAGATACTCAGTTTTCTGCGATTTTTGCGAAATGACCATTACAGGCATACCCAAAAGTTTATTACTGTTGTTTGGGGTTGTCATATTTATAAAGCAATGTAAAAAACTGTTTTTGGATGCTCTGTTTTATAGCATATTGTTTTGTTTCAGATCCTTTCTCAGATGGGTGAACAAAGCTGTTCAGTGTCTACTACTGTGCTGACAGTCTAAACCAGTGATATTATTTTGTGAGTTTATTCAATCAAAATTGTTATATTTGGTTAATGACAGAGAGATAATAAATAAGGTTGGAGGCAAGTTGTGTTACTTACTTTTCATTAAATATATATTGCATTTATTCACCTTCAGAAATAATCAGTAAGTCCTTATAACTGAAGGGTTTTTGAAATGCATGGTAGCCACTTTATATAATTTAGAAGTTCTATAGCTTCAATTTTCATACAGTGTTCATGTCATTGCATATAAGGCAGCTAATTTTCAAAAGATTGCTAAAATCGATGTATTAATTTTTCTCTAATAAGCAATTATTATTAATGTCTTGCATCCTTTTTTATTTACTACCTTCCAAGATTTAATCTTCCATACCCTTTTTGCAATCTGTATATTACATCTGTACTTTACAAGAATGCTCCAACCTACCATCCAGTTCTTATGTAGTTACTCAATTGCATTTCCTTTATTTATGGAACTTCAAATAGTTTCATCATTCATCATTTCCCCATCTGGACAGTTTTTCAGCTCTTCATTATTCATTCTGTATCACACACACATGCACACAACTGACATTGAAATCCATTTTTTAACACAATCATTAAATTCACTATTCAGTGAGATCCCATTCAAATATACTGTATAAAATTTCTTTAGATATGTGAATGGGAAGCAAAGAATAATCAATACTGCTTTTAAATACATGGTACAAAGACCAATAGTATTGTGAGGATGTGTAAAGTTTTTAATGTATATTAAAATAATCAGAACATTATATCTGTCTTTCACTCTTCAGAACATTCATTTTCTACCATAATAAAATAACTTTATAGTGTCAATAGATTTCAGTAATAAATACATTTAATTTTGGGCATGAATAGTGATACATATTTGTCAGATGGTCCAGTCTGCAGATATTCAGGTTTTTTTTAATTCCAATTTGTTTTTAATTTTAACATTGTTGCAGAATGGTTTCTTTTTTAATGCATGGTCATTCTTTTATAAGTTATCTCAGAAAGCATTTAAATTCTTCAGTACCTTTGTATTATTTATCCTAAAAAATTTTAAAATGTCAAGTGATTCAAACACTATAATGAAAACACTATTCAATCAGACTTACTTTCTGATTCAAGAGAGAAAAATTTATCTCTTGATATAAATTTACTTGTATTACAGCATCATCTAAAACTTTTCATGCACCTATTCACGACAGCTATATATCTTCATCATAGATACATTCCATATTGACTTTTTTAATTATTGTAATCATTACAGCCTCCAGATCTTTAAATATCTTTGTTAGTCTCTTCTGAATCAAACTGCAGTTTGTAGGTACACTTCTGCAAAAAATCACATTTGTAAGTGCTGCTTTTTTTTTTGCTTACTGAACCCTACTGTGTACAGTACAATTTTTATCTAGAGCTTTGATTTAATGACCCATTTTAACAAAGATATTGCATATATGTAATGTATCTGTGGGGCAGAAAAATAACGTTAGGTGTAGAATTTGTTTTAAGTGTGATTTGCTTTTGTTGGTGCTTTTAATTAATAGTTATTTCATTAGTTAGATGTGTTTATTTTCTTCATCATGTAACATCATTTTATATTGCCAAATGCCCAATGCCAATTTTGTCATTTACTAAGATATGATATTCATTTGTGTTCACTTTGTGTTTTAAACAATAAACTGATTCTCATATTTGTATAATAGAAGCAAACACTGTAAGTGGAAATTGTGTAAACAGATTTTTTTTTCATGTGTTGTTGAATATATCCTCTAACAACTTTACATTGTTAACTTCTGAACATTTAAGAATCTGATTTTTTTTGCTTTGTTATTTAAATTATTTTCATCTCTCTATAAATATATTGTTATCAGTTTTGTTATTTGCTTATTGATATGAGTCAGTATTTTCCTCTGTAACTGCATAAATCTAGATATAAGAGATAGACTAATACGGTCAATGCTGCTTGCATATCATTAAAGCCAACAAAATAAAAGCATGATTTGAAACATTGTCATCCATGGTATAGCAACAAAAAATTCAGAATATTAAATAAAAAACATATTTGTTATTTTGTGTTTCTTCTTAGTTTTATGAAAAAATTACTAAATGAAATGAATGCAATTTTATTTATTAGTTGTATAATTTAACATGTTATAAAAATTGTTAAGTTTTCAAATTTTTAAAAGAAATTTTAGGTTTTTCTAAAAAATACCTAAAATGTTTTTATAACAAAAAGAAAAAGCCAATCATCTATGTGGTAGGCAAACAAATTTAAATGTTTCTATATGAGAAAAAAATAATTATTTTTGAGTCACTCAAAAAAATTTAAATGTTTCTATATGAGAAAAAAATAATTATTTTTGAGTCACTCAAAAAAATTTAAATATTGTTTTAGCCATCTTTGGCATGCAAGCAGAAAAAAGGTTTACTCTCCCAGCTCTATGATATAGAAAAAAAAATAATTTCTCTCAACCAAAGTATCTTCCTGACCAGCAGTTCAAATAGTGCTACCAATGGAAATTCTTGTACATAAAAGTTGATACCCGAAATTTTGAACTTATTTCCATGCTGACACTTAGAAGGAAGGGGGCAAATGAAATAGTAAATTTAATCGAGCGAAGAATGATGTCCCATATGAATATATGTACAGCAAGCCACTGTGTTGGAAAGATAAAAAGACTTTTGTTGGGAGAAGGAGAGTAACTGTGCTCAATGACCTCCATCCATACAAAACTATTTAATGATTAAGCAAGAAAGGGGATATGAGTCATCTAATAAGATTTTGCCTTTTGAATATCTGAATAGCACCAATGGCTTGATTGACCTTAGTTAAAGATAACTACAAAAGGGTAATGGAGTTCTTGTGAAGACACTTTTTTTTCTCACTAACCTCTCTTTAGAATTTCTGTCATTCTGTAAAATTTCTCATTAATTTCATATATAACATGGTATACCTGTGTTTGCTTGTAACCTCAAGATAAGGTTCTTAAGTTCACTTATTTTTATTTGTATAACATATTTAAAAAAAAAGAACAGAGCATTTTGTGATTCCAGTCTTTATTTTCGGGGATGAGGTTTAGTACATGGGTTCCTACAGATGCATATTAAGTATACTTTGTCTTGGCTGACAGTCATACTTTGTGCTAACTGCTCTTAGCCCTTGCAGTATCAGATTTCTGAAAACGAACTGACTGTGGCAGCTGGATTTATTTTAAAGTGTTTTCAGAAAATAAAATAATGAACTTTAGAACCTCATCCTGAAGTAACTATTGAATAAAAGTATGTCATGTTATATACCGAAACAAAGAGCATTTAATTGTGATTAATAATGGGAAAAATTCGAAGAAGAAAAATGGGAAGTTAAACTTTTTAAGCATTTTTCAAAATATTGCAAAATTTTGCTGTATTTTTTCCATTTTAATTTTAGTAAAATGTGATTTTTTTCCTCTTTTTTTTTCTAAAATTTTATTATTGTAATATAAGCGGTTTATAATGTTTCTGTTAATGCATAAATCTTTCGTTTATTTAGTTTTTTCTATAATTTTTAGTCATTTATGCATATAATGCATATGCTTAGACTTAACAATCAACAAACTCTAAGCCTAAGAAAAGCAGTGTGATAAAAAAGCAATTTACTGTAAAAACTAGACAATTTTAATAAAAATTTAAAAATATATCTGAAATGTGATAAAAAAAACTATGAAAAAAATTCAATAAAAATGTTCCAGAGCATTTAAAGTTTAACTGAAGAACTGAAATTGAGAATGAATCATTTTAGTATTAAGCTACATAACTGCTATGAAAAAGTTTAATTTTAAAATTCCAGCAGAAAATTTGGTTGAAAACTGCAATTTCCTAATCTTAGTTTATTTGTTTGGAATGTAATTGAAAATATTGCTAAAGTAAGTCTTACCTTTTAAAAGTCGTATTTTGAGGCTAATCCTTTAATCCTACAGTTCTGATATCTGCTATTAGAGATCACAAACAGTTTCGTTTTTGATTGTTTCAAATTAATTATTGTTTATAATCACAGTATACATTTGAGAAGAGATAAAAAATAATTTTAGAAGCATTAGAGTAAAAAAAAGCCTTTAAAAGCAAAAGTCTGCTAAACTATTGACCAAAAGCCAATGTTCATAGTTCCCGAATGACTAAATGTTTGGTGGGGGTGGGGGGTTGCTCAGTCGGTAGCGTGCCAGGCTCGTAATCTGTAGTTCCCAGGTTCTAGTCCCAGCTGGGTCAGCGTTGAGATTTATCTCCGCAAAATTCCCCGCCCTGCCCACGGTCAGTAGGGGACACCGATGGGCTTGAAAAGGCTGCTGTCCATCGGATGGGATGTTAAGCCGTGGCCCCGTGTGCGGGAGAGACATACCCTGTGCACGTTAAAGAACATGCTGGATGGCCTTGACGGGTGGCTACCATCTGTCTCCCAACAGCTGTTCCAGTGGGTCCCCTCCCCCAACCTTCTCTGAGCCTTCGGGGTCCATGTGACCTGGCCATTTAGCCCATGGTGTGCAAAAAAAGTGCTGCTCAGAGGTAAAACAACCCAACTAAATGTTTGGCAGTAATAAAATCAACATCTTTATGTTGAAAGTTTAGAAAGCATTACAACTCTGCTAGAACCAGAACTAGACTAGAAGACCAGAAATCACAGCTGATCAATAATCCATTTTATGGGTCAGCAGAATGAAAGCATAAACTAAATTGTCTCTACTTGATGCTGTTTTTAATGACTGAACATGCACATACGTTCACTGCAAACTCAGATTTATTTTTAAACTTTATCATAATTTTTCAAGCAAAATCAACAGGTAAACAATACATATCATAAATTTAATTGTCATTTTTGATATTGATTAGAAAGTAAAAAAAAAGACAATTTCTGTTTGGAAAAAAATGTTTTGCAACATTGTACTGTGGCACTTAAGTTTACTTGTCAGGTCATTGGTATTCGAAAGATGATACTGGTTAATACTGCTCTGACACTAAAGGGTTGAGAAAAGCTGGTACCATGCAGTTCAGTGTCTTAGTTAATCCAATAATCAATTAAAATAAATTTAAGAGGAGTGATATATGATATTACTTTCATATTTAAAGTAAATTTTTCCACCACTATGCATCAAATTATCAAGTGATATTCTTCATTTAAATCAAAGCTAAAATAATTTGTGCCATTTTTAATTTAGTTGACTATAAATTTTAGTCAAAATAGTTAATGATTTCTCAAGAATAATTTGCAAGAACAGAATGTGATTGGATATTAAAGCATTGATAAATTAGGTGAATATGGTATCATAAAGTTGGTTATTACAACTGTTGCATCTTGTACCCTATAACTATGCTATGATGTTATTTAATAAAAAGTTTTTAAAATTATAATAGAAATGTTAAATTATGAAAATTATTTTTCTTTTTTTTCCTCATGAAATTAAAATGTACTTAGTAATATGTAATTGGGAAAGAGTATAATAAAACATGTACAGTTTTATATATTGTGCTTAAATAACCAAAATGTGGCAACAAAATTGCTGTAATGATCTGATTTATAAATTAAATAGGTAATATTTAGTAATAAATTATCACAGGAAAAGTCCTGTAGACAAGGAACACTTAAAAAAATGAGTTGAAAAAAATTGGTTGTCCTGACTGGGATTGAAACCCAGGTCTGCCAGAAGCATGCCGGGCGTCTTAATCACTAACCATCAAGGAGTTCCTTGGTGGTCTAGTGGTTAAGATGCCTTGCATGCTTCTGGGAGACCTGGGTTCTAATCCCAGTCAGCACAACCATTTTTTTCAACTCAATTGTTCAGGTAATATTTATTTTATTTTCATTGTATTTAGTGTTTGATTAGAATTCTTTAAAAAAACCTAAATTAAATTTATCATCAAATACTCCCGCTAAATTCTATACACTTAGTGCTCACTAAATTATAACCACCTTTCTTCATGTTATGTCAATGTAAATTAACTTCGAAGCTTTATAACTTGTAAAAAAAAAGTTTTGTGACAGAATGTACTGAAGATAAAGATCTCAATCAAATCTATCTAAACATCAATTTTCAACAATATTCCCTTAATATTTAAAGAGTTATGGAAGTTTGAATATTTAACAATAGCAATGCCTAATGTTAGAATTTAACTCAGAAGTTAATTATAATTTGAATAAGAAGTATTATTTCACACCATTGAATACAACAAATGTATATTTGAAAAGTTAATTAAATAATTTTTGATAGTTTTCAATTTCTGTATGACTTGCATTGTTGCTGTTAAATATTCAAAGTTCATAACTCTCTAAATACAACCAAACATTATTGAAAATCAATGTTGAGATAAATTAAAGATCTCAATCAAATCTATCTTCTGTTACATTTTCTCATGAAATGCTTAGTTTAAAAGTTACAGAGCTTCGAAATTAGCTTCCACTTATATAACATGGAGGGAGGTGGTCGTAATTTAGTGAACACTGAGTGTATAAGTATACATATTTCAGTTGGCTTCTATTGCCATTGATGTAGTTGAGTAGTTATTAGTGCAAATATTTGTAAAAAAAAATACTGTAATAAGACAGCTAAAATACCTTCCCAGGTTAGAATCTTAGAAATCTTTTGGCACGTATGATAATCCAGCTTTTGTGTAGTGTCTTATATGCTACATAAGATTTTTCAGTGGAGCAACACTCTTAGTTTGAAGCAATGTATAGGTTCATAAATGGCAATAGTTGTATAGTCATAATGTGTATTTTAAATTCAGAATGAAATAAAATGTGCATTGCAAAATGGTTTTATAAATTATGAGAATGTTTGGAAAGCAATGTACAAAAATATTTGTATTTGTAAGAATTATTCAATTTATTGATGTTAAAAATTAAAGTGCAAAATCAACCCCTGTTGCACTAATTGTTATATTCTGTCACAAATATCAGACAAGCCTCGAGTAAATGCTTCAGTAGAGTGAAATTTTATAGCATATCTTGGATAACAGTGCAAGGCAGACAGTCATGGCTTAATTTGTGAAGGAATGGCTTGGATTGACATTTCAGTATTCCATGTCGTATATTTTATGATCAAAAATGAATATTAGAAAACCATTTGGGGCTATTTTACCTCTGAATGGCACTTTTTTTGCACACAATGGGCTAAATAGCCAGATCACAAGGACTCCAAGGGCACAGAGAAGGCTGGGGAAGAGGACTCACTAGACAGCTGTTAGGAAACCACTCAAGTATGCCAATGATGGTAGAGAAGGAAATTTATCAACCTTAAATAGATGAGTTGGTAGAAAGGGAAAAGAAACTTTGGTGATCATATTTCAACTTCAATCAGTGCAGGTTAATGAGAAACAGACCCAGATCAAGGGGGAGACTGAATGACAGCAGACTAGAACCATCACCACTTTAGTGTTTAGGTTAATGACATTATAATTTGAGCGGAGGTTAGGAAAGCCCATTCAGTCACCAGCATGCCACCTCTAAAAATAAGTTTCTCTAAGGGATTGCATGGAAAAATTGTGACAGTCCTGATCTACACTATAGTCAGATTTAAGAGAAAAATCTGAGATGAAGGACAGATTTCTGGAGACACTTAAACAGTCCTCCTTTTTTTGTGCTCTCTATTTCTCTTTGAGGCAAAATAAGCATGTTAAAATGAGGTGTAAGAAATAGGCAATTTATTGATGTTAGAAATTAAAATGCAAAATCAACCCCTGTTGCACTAATTGCTATATTGGAATTGGTAATATATTATTTTTATGAATAGTTTCTTAAATTTTAAGGATGAGTCAAGGCCCTTGTGCTTCTCTTAAATCAGACTCTAATCATTATTCCTAAACTTCAATGCTGCAGTGGTATTGCATTGGCTCACATGTGATACTGCAGCTGTTGGAGGCAGTTGAAATCTCAGTTTAATGTCATGTTTGTTTGCTCTGCCATAACATGCAGATAAGCTGATAACTTTTGCAGGCCTGATCGCATATAAAAATATCATTTGTATATGAAACAATCATATTAATCTAGTAAAGAACCAAGCAATGCATGTAGTACCAGCATTGCATTCATGGAACATGGACACTAATGCACATAGTGGTACTGAAATATTTTAATTATTTTTCTTGAATAAAACAAATGATAAGAATCAAAAATAAATTTATTGTTCTTAAAGATTTGTGTATATTTCTTGAAGCATAAACTTGTTTTATTGAGCCATATTCTGTGTTGTCCTGCATAATTAATAGTGCCATAGTGAAATAGCCATAGTGTAATAGCACAGTAATATTTTATTCCTGTGAATTGTTTTACTGCTTTCAGTGTAGCTATGTTTTGATGGATCAATAATTACAACTGAACAGATTCAATTTTAAATGATCAACTTCATCGTAAAAACGTTTTGTTTACATAATATGCATGTACATACTGCATAAAATTTGGTAATTTGTAACAGCATGTCATAAATCTGTTGTTTTGTAGTTGTCCACAGGAAAAAAATATTCAGCTCGTATCCATATATATATATTGTAAAAGTCATTAAATATAACCATTCTGTGTTTTAGATGTGTATTGTTTTATTCATGTATTTTTTTTCTTATATATACAATTCCTTATATCAGCTTTGTATTTTAATCTGCTTAGAGATATACAAAAATAATATTTTAAATAATTTCAATACACCCAGCCATGACTAACTCAAAATTCAACCAACCTAATTTCGGTTTAACATGTTTTTTTTTTTATCACCACTGATTATAACTGACAACTGGTCATTCGATATAACATGATTTCTCCACACTTCATGATAATTTACATTATTGCATATACCGTATAAGAAGACACATTGGATGCTTTCCATGTCTCACCTGTCTGATATATCCTTGTTGATAATTTCAGCCCTCCCAAAAAAGAGTTTTCACATTTTCCTCTACAAATTAGTTTAAACAGCTATAGCATATACACTGCTCACAAAAATTAGGGGATATTTCAAAATGAATATAAAGCGATAAAAAAAAGGAAGCATTCGAATTTTTTTTATTAAAGAAGAACATCAGAAAAGCAAACGACAAGTCAAAGAAAGTTGTTCGATTATGCAAATGAGATGCAAAACCAACTTTTATTTCATTGGTGAAAATGCACTATACAAAAGGCTGAAAGTACTGGAGTATCTGCACGTTCCCTGATCTTGAAAGTGCACATCCCTGCAATTTCCCAGCCCTTGCAATGCCCCTGCAACACGATTTGCCCGAATGCGAAGCCTGGAGTGCCATACACGTCTTGAAACTGGTCAAACACAGACGACAGTGGCAACAGCACTTGGAAGATTCCAAAGCGTGATTAGCAGACTGGAATCGCTTTCAAGAGACTGGCACAGTACGAAGAAGACGAGGGCAGGGTCGCCCATCTGCCACAACAGCAAGAGATGACTACTAATTGACCTTATTGGCAAGAAGGAACAGGCGCAGCAATGCAACAGAGCTGCAGGGACAGTTTCTTGCTGCCACTAGATGACGGATATGCACCCAGACCATACGAAATCGGCTCCATCGTGTTGGACTGCATGCCCGGCGACCAATAATATGCATTCCGTTATCTGCTGAACAGCGTAGAAGGTGGGCCGATGAGCATCGTCATTGGACCCATGATGAGTGGTCAACTGTCCTCTTCTCTGATGAGTCACAGTTCAGTCTGCAGCCTGACAATCATCGTGTCCTGATCTGGCGTGAACGAGGAACACGGGAGAATCCACGTTTCATGCGAGAAAGGGACTCCTTCGGTGGTAGTGGAATCATGGGGTTGGCTGGCATCAGCATTGGTGGTCGTACCGACCTCCACGTCATCAGAAACGGATCGCTGACTACTTTCAGATATCGAGATGAGGTCCTGCACCCTATAGTGGTACCCTATGCTTGGAGCAGTTGGAAACAACTTTCTTTTCATGGACGATAATGCAAGGCCCCACCGAGCGCATCTCGTCAACAACATGCTTCAGGAGGCAGGAATCGAACTTCACGTTCTCCAGACCTGAATCCCATTGAACATGCTTGGGATGCACTGGGAAGACGTCTGGCAAACCGTCCAATGCCTCCCACAACACTTCTTGAGCTGGACGTTGCCCTGCAAAAGTGGCAGAGGATCCAAAAAGAACTGCTGGACATTCTGATCCTGTCCATGCCCCATTGCTGTCAGTGTGTTTTGAAAGTCTTGGGTGACCATACACCCTACTGAACAGTCAATGTGTAGCACTCTCTTCCAGTTTGACATGCTTCTGTTCACCCCCCACCAATATATCACTTGCTACTCAATCACGACAATTGAGTTTGCATCTCATTTGCATAATCGAACAACTTTCTTTGACTTGGCGTTGGCTTTTCTGATGTTCTTGTTAATAAAAAAAAAATTCAAATGCTGCTTTTTTTTATCGCTTCATATTTATTTTGAAATATCCCCTAATTTTTGTGAGCAGTGTATTTGTAAACAATAATGAACATTTCTGTATTTGTAAACAATAAGAAACATTTCAATTATTGCTTAAACACACATGCATAAATTCACCTTGATTGGCTAAAGATTATAACTTGTCACAGGTAAAGTAGAAATGCAAGTAAACATACAGTTAGTCATTATCATTACTCAACAACAATTTTTTGCAATTTATTTTCCATCTTCATACGTCACGGCTTGTAAATGGTAGCTAGGCGTAAACTGGAAGGAGAGCTGTGTACCAATCCCCAGTGATGATGCACAGAACCGGCCAGGTCTAGCACCTAATGTCCGACCCCGCCTTCTCGTGGTGCAGGCCGTTAGTACCTTTCAAAAGAGATATTCTCTTTTGGAAGGGAAGGGGAGGGCTGCCAGTTCAGTATGGCCTACTGATCTGGTCATCTATGGCCACTTTTTTCTTTTTTTCAACCCTGCTGAGGAGTGGTCAACTTCACAGGGTCCTGGTGCTGACCATTTATACCTACTAGACTGGACTTGTTTATGGATTTGAGCTTGATTATGGATCCTGGACTTGCTGCACTGGTGGGCCTCTGTTGAGGAAGAGTCTGCCGCTGTGTTTTCTGTTTGCTTCTGAGTTGCCAGCTCTAAGTGAACAGAGGCATGGGATACCTTATATCAGCTGGTGGATAATCCTAATCAGAGGCCATCGCAGGTACCTAAACCTTACTCAGCTAGTTGGGCATCGTCAAGCCTAAACTGGAGTAATGTGTCTCAGGCAGGCCATATGGTTCTTGAAAAAGTCCACTTGAAAAGGTGGTGCCTGAAGTTCCTACCAGCATCGGTGACTTCAGCCTTTAGCGGAGGAGGAACGGGTCTTTGCCCCATGCCTGCGATCAGGGGGCTGTTTGATATTGTTGGCCCTACCAATCTCAATAAACCTAATTTCTTTAAAAATCCTACTAATCATTTTCTCTCTGCAGGAACGTGGAACGTGAGGACATTACATAGAGATTATTCTCTTGATGTCCTCATGCAGGAATTCCAGCGCTATAACCTAGATATTCTAGGCTTGCAAGAGACCAGATGGACAGGTAAAGGTGAGATACTTAAAAATAACTTTAAATTTCTCTTTACAGGGAGGGAGGATGGAAAGCATCACCAAGGTGTGGGTCTGCTGCTCAGCAGACATGCTAGTGATGCTCTTCTAGGATATGAGTGCATTAATGAAAGGTTTCTTACAGCAAAATTTCAGACAAGCATTAAAGACTTGAATGTTATCTGCTGTTTATGCCCCCACTGAGGATGCTGATGAGGATGAGAAGGATAGGTTTTACAGACAACTTCAGGATATTTTGAATTCTGTCAAGAAAGGAGATATTACCCTTGTTCTTGGTGACTTCAATGCCAAAGTTGGTACCGACTCTGACCTTTGGGGAGGAGTAATAGGCCCTTTTGGTATTGGTAGCTGCAATGGCAATGGGCAACGTCTCCTACAGGTAAGTAAACTAAATGGTTTCAGAATAACTAACACATATTACAAACACCGCGACATACATAAATACACATGGGTTTCACCTGATGGGCTGCATAAGAATATGATTGATTATATATTAATTAACAGCAAATGGGCTAGTTCTGTTAGAAATACCAGGGCATATAGGGGAGCTGAAATTGGATCTGACCATTACCTTGTTAAAAGTGTCTTGCAACTTAAACTTAAAAAGTGTTGTGCTAGGGTTAAAAAATTTACCTTTAATACTGAAGCTCTGAAAGACCCAGTTATCGCTAAAGCTTACCATGATAGGTTACTTAGTCATTATGACTCATGATTTGCTTAATACTGAAGTTGAGGAAGAATGGGGCCATTTTAAACAGGCTTTTTTGGAAACTAACAGTACTCTTTTAGGGAAAAAGGAGCAGAGGAGGCAGAATTATTTAAGTGATAAGGCACTTGAGCTTATTTCAGAAAGAAGGAACTGCAGGAATGTCCTTAATCAGTACCCTACTAGTCCTAATAGAAAGCATTACAAAGAACTTAATAAACGTGTAAAGAATCAGTTAGCTACTGATAAGAATCTTTGGCTTGATGGCCTTGCTGACAAAGCTGAGGAAGCAGACAGCACAACAGCAGAGAGCTGTACCAGATAGTTAATGTTTTGTGTGGTAGAAAACGAACAGGTATACAGGGATTGAAGGATAAACAAGGCAAGGTTATAGAAGGTGAGGATTCTGTCATGGCTAGGTGGGCTGAGCATTTCAGTGATGTTCTAAACAATGTGGTTAGTTCTACTCCCATTGTTTGCAATGATGATAGATGCATTGTTGGCTTTAATGTTGGCCCTATAACACAATCTGAAGTTAGTTTGGCTATTTCTAAACTTAAACTTCATGAATCCCCAGGGGTGGATGAAATTACTACGGAAATGCTTAGAGCTGGGAATGTTTCTGTTACCATTTGGATGATTGAAATTTTGAATAACTTTTATGATAAAGGCATGGTTCCTAAAGATTTTACCAGAGCTATTATTATCCCTATTTTCAAAAAAGGTGATCGCAGTTCTTGTGATAACTATAGGGGTATCAGCCTGCTCTCCGTTCCAGGTAAAGATCTTTCCATGATTGTGCTTAATAGAATTAAGAATCTGGTTGACAGGCAATTGCGTGATGAGCAATGTGGATTCAGAAATGGTAGGGGATGTGTAGATCAGATATTTTCACTTAGGCAGATTCTTGAGAAATGTTTAGAGTTTCAGAAACCTTTGGTTGCTAGCTTTGTTGATTTCAAAAAGGCTTTCGACTCTGTTGATCGTCATAATTTGTGGTTGATTGTGAGATCATATGGTATACCAGACAAGTTAGTTAACATAATGAAAGCTCTCTATAATAACACTGAGTCATGTGTGAGAGTTGGTAAGGCTTGTAGCAATTGGTTTAGCATTGCTTCTGGTGTTCGACAAGGGTGCATTTTGTCTCCTTTTCTCTTTAGTTTGGTTGTTGATTATGTTATGCGAAATTCACTTCAAGGGAAAGCTTTTGGCCTTAAATGGGCTGGAGATACGAAAATCTCTGATTTAGATTATGCTGATGATTTAGCCCTTTTGGCAAATGATGTTGGTGAGATGAACTCTTTCATTCGAACTGTTGATGAGACTGGTAGTACAGTAGGTTTGGTTATAAACAGAGAGAAAACTAAAGTGATGAAAATTGGTCAGGCAGGTTGTGATTCAGTTAATCTGAATGGTTGCAGTCTTGAGCAGGTGTCACAGTTTAATTACCTTGGGAGCTGTGTAACTGATACTGGTGATGTGCGGCATGAGATTAACAGACGAATAGGTATTGCTGCCGGGACTTTTAAGAATCTATGGAGATTGTGGAGAAATAGGCATATACACCTAAAGACTAAAATTAGACTGTATAATAGTTTGGTTCTTTCTAGGGTTAGTTATGGTAGTGAAACTTGGACGCTGTGTAAGCAAGATAACAGGAAACTAGATGCTTTTGATTCTAGATGCTTACGCAGTATCTTGGGTATTAGGGGTTTAACTTTGTAACTAATGATGAGGTTAGGCAAAGGAGTCTGCAACCTCCTTTAAGCAGCATATTGTGCAGAGAGAGACTCCGCTGGTTTGGCCATGTTGCCCGTATGGATAATTATAGATTGGTGAATAGGGTTATGAACAGTGTGCCTAGAGGCCTCAGAAGGAGGGGGAGACCTAGGATGCGGTGGGCAGACAATGTCAAACAGGACCTTGTTAGAATTGGTGTACAGTGGCCGGATGCAGCAGATGTAGCTCAGGACAGATATGCTTGGAGAATTAAACTGCGCGGTCTGGTTGGACCTCCGTAGCCCATGGCTGCTTGAGGATGATGATGATGATACGTCACAATCATCCATATAAATAATTGTTGATTATTCAGTAATTATCACAGGAAAAGTCAGTAGACAAGGGACATTTGAAATAATGAGTTGGGAAAAAAATTGTCCTAACTAGGATTCGAACCCAGGTCTCTGGGCATCTTAACCGCCAGACCACCAAAGAACTGACAATTTCTTCAACTAAATGACATGTAAGCCTTCCTGTTGATTCACCAGTGGCACCATCTATTATCAGGAGTTTGGCAACTAAGCTGCCACATTTTTGATGGTAGTAATATTCGTCGCTCACTGCTTTATATAAACTATTCAGTAATAAGTTATCACAGGCAAAATCCTGTAGAAAAGGAACACTTGAAATAATGAGTTGAAAAAAAAATGATTGTCCTGACTGGGATTGGCTGCCCAACTGCTGATAACAGGTGGCACCACAAACTGGGGAATCAACAGGAGGGCTTCTATGTTATTTAATTGAAGAAGTGGTCAGTTCCTTGGTGGTCCAGCAGTTAAGATGCTTGACATGCTTCTGGGAGACCTGGGTTCGAATCCCAGTCAGAACGACCAATTTTTTTCAACTCGTTATTTCAATTGGTAATCACCAATTGAAATTGGTTATTTTTGATTATTTTTGTTTCTACTTTTATCATTGTTTTATTTCAGTAAAGACGAGTTACATGTATAAAGCATACATAAAGGGAAATGTGAAACTAAATATACATGTAATAAAGGAATAAAATGAAAAACATCTCAATCAGGTTAGGATTCTGGAACTTCCGTCCCCACCCAAATTTGCGTTTAATGAGAAATTCTGACATACGATTTCAGCTTCCATGAAGGTTTTTAGAATACCTGCATCGAGTTGGAGTATCTTGTATTTAAATCTGCTTTCGCACTTGCTGATTACTACACTAAATTACGACATCTTATTCACTGCATGGTCCAACAAGAAGAATAAGATGTACGAAATAATTACTGAGGCTGCAAAATCGATCTCTATAACATGTTTCAGTGCGGCAAAGTCGTACCTGGATGGCAACATAAAGTTTCGAAAACCGGCACGTTTTCTTGTCATTGACGTATTGGGAGTGCACCACCCATTCCTCCATCTACATCCATGTTTTAAATTATTTTAACAGCTTTAAAAAATTTATTTAAAATATTTAATGTGTCCTTTTGTGGAGCAAATTTTTTCAGCTCACATTTGTGTGTGAAAGTCGTATCTCAGTAATGTTTTTTTTTTTAACTTAAAATCGTGATTTTAATTTTTTAAATAGTGCAATTAAAGATATTAATATTTTTTGCAATATTAACTATGGTGTGATAATTCTTGACTGATACCAATAACAAAACACCACCTTTGAAATTAATAGAATCCTCCTACTGTTAATGCAATGAAGATAAGTGCGACCAAATAGTGTGAGTAACCTCAATGAACCAAATGGTGTGGAATATATATACACTGCTGGCCATTAAAATTTGAACACCAGCAAAAACAAGAGATATCAAATCCATATTTATTGAATACATAGCTTATGTTATAAGGATCGTTCTCTTTTGTTGCGATGTTATGCAACTACGGCAATTCCCGATTCCGTCTGACGACACTACCTGGTTATGAAAAGCCATGACTATCTAGAGTCAGGAGCAAGAATGCGCCATATAGACGCACCTCAACACCGACCTCACATGGCAGCAGTCCTATAAAAGGAAAGCTAACCACCGGAAGAAACCTAACTTTAATCTGTTCCCCAGTTAGCCATGAATAAGGATATATAGATCCAAGTTCGCTTGGCTCCCGGGGTTGATACTCTTAGTAAGGCCCAGACTTTTGTGAGAGCTCAGGCCTACTAGGGGACCAAATCCGTTCTGCCGAGCCCTCGAACTGCTCACCCAGAGCACCTGATAGGTGAGGTCTCGGACACAATCACCGTCCAACCGGTCGGCGGTGTCCTCGACTTCGGTTGGTCATCTATGTCCAACCAGGGACCCAATCCGGCCGGCACAGCCTTCGACCGGGTTGCTGGGCCCGAAGCCCCCCACCACGTCAAGGTGGTCCCCCATTGGGGGGGGGGGGTGTTATAAGGATCAAATGATTACAAATATAACTTGGTTAGACTTGTGGAATACAAAGAAAGCATCTTGTGTAGCCACAAAGAGCGGCAATAACCGCTGCTAAACGGTCCGGTATTGAGAGGATGAGATGGAGGATGTGTGTTTGGGGAATGTCAGTCCATGCAGTTTCGATATGTAGCCAAAGTTTATTGTAGCAGCTGCTGGTGTCTGTTGTCAGGCACTGCTGGTGTCTGCTAACATGTTCAATTGGGGACAGATTCAATGAATGCCAAGGCAGAAGTGTCACATTGTGTCTATCCAGGAATTGTTGGACGATGCATGCCACACGTGGTCGGACATTGTCCTATTGGTAAATGGCACCAGAGAACTCCTGAAGATATGGTATGACCACAGGCTTCAACACCTCAGTGATGTTACGCTGGCTATTCAAAATACTGGTAATGCATATGATGCGCATATGTAAGTTGAGTCCAATGGCACTCCATACCATAACACCAGGGGCCAGACCTGTATGGCACTGCATCGTGCATGTCTCACTAAGCCTGTCGCTGTGGTACCACCAGATACGGATTCATCCATCATGGTGCTGCATTCTGAAACGGGATTCGTCTGAAAAGACGCGATGCCATTGGCACATCCATGTGCGACGTTCTTGGCACCAAGGCGGTCGCATATGCCTGTGTCGTAGAGTCAAAGGTAGCCAAAGCAATGGCCACTAGTAATGGTGCGTCGATGCTGCAGATGATGTCTAACTGTAAGTGAAGACACTGGTTGATGTGCAACACACCCTAATTGTTGAGCTAAGGTGTTTGATGTGGCTGTACTATCATTCAAAGTCATTCGCATGAGATGTCTGTCCTCTGTTTGTGTGATAGGGTCGTTGAGATCCCTCACGACGGTCAGTTTTTTCCTCCTTTACCCACTGATGCCATATTACGGTACGATAATCCGTCTTCCCGTAATCCCACAATTCTCCCTTGATCAAAGTCGGAAACCTGGTCGTATGGATGCCGTGTTCTTCAACGGAGCATAATTGATCTTTTAGTGTGCAAGAACTGCGAGCAAACACAATTCCAGTGCTTTACATTGGTTCTTTGTAATCTCCACTTATACCACTTCCAGGGGCGTTATTGTCACACATGATGTGCGTATGTGCTGTGCTTTAAATCATTTATATGTTTTCCCATTGGCTACCCATCTTGCATATTTCGGGACAATCTGATGAGTTCTTCCTGGTGTTGCACTTTTAATGGCCAGCAATGCTTATAGACATCAGGAACAGGTCATGTCATTTCATCATCAGTATATAAGCCATGCAATGGGGAAAGGGAACAATTTGTAGTTTGAATGGGGAATGATTTTCTGTACAAGGAGAAGTTTGAATGGAAAATGATTATCCCACAGATGATTATACTTAAAATGCTAGTCTGTTGTGCCATCTCCCCATGACTGTGTTTGCTTCTAATTTGACCCAATAGCCCAACCCCAAAAGAGTAGGTGTTTCCTGAAAAATGGTCTGACGATATCACGTACATTACGCTTTGGCCAAAAACCGAGCCCATTGCTGTATCATGCGTTTACCGCTCGTAGAATAGTCCATTTTGGTGCTGTTTTCTGCCAAAATCGCACAAACCTTAATATAAAAAAAAAAAAAAAAAAACCTGAAGCAGCTGCTTGCCACAGAGGTCTGACAGGAGCCTGTCAGTTTATATGCCACAGTAGGAGATCTGAGAGGATGGCAGGACCTCAGCAGAAAAACGACACACACATCCATGCCTAACTCCGGGGCTCGAACCGAGGTCCCTTAGATCAGTAGCCAAGCGTGCTAACCACTCGGCCACGGGACGGCAACCTTAATATGGCAGTGTCTAAAAACCTGTTGAAGGATAGGAAGCAATATGTTCATTAAAATTCTCATGAACGAAAAGATGTACGTTCTACAGATGAGTGATCAAACGTTGCCTATGGATACTATTTGTTTTTTGACTGCCACTATGACTCCTCCAGCAATTGGAATGACACTACGGACGTGAAATTTCATAACATTCCTAAACTCAAGTAAAGAATTTTCAGTGCTAACAATATTGGTATTAAATACACTATATGACGTTTTTGTTTAAAAAATAATTTAATTTTTTTATCTCTTTTATTTCGCATATTGTGACAATAGAACTTTCTGTGCCTTAATGGAACAGAGTTTTATAGTAGATTCAGAGCTAATGGAATGAACTTACTATATTCAGTATCAGGTCAACAATTCTTGTTTGTTCCACATCCGTCAATGTACATCCTAGTGCTATAATCAGGGTAAGTCCTTTGGATGTCTTGACTTTTGCATTACCAGGAACATACATCGAAGCTCTATTTTGTAAACAGAATAAATAACAAAAGAGTTAAAAAATCCAGAAATTCTTAGAAGACACCAATAGTTAAAAACTAGAAATGATCCTACTCGAATTTCGCGACATTATATTTCAGGACAGGAACGTAACAAAGGGACTGTGGTTGTGAGGGGATGGGGGTGGAGAACGAAAAGTTTTCAACTCGGAAATTGAATTTTGACAATTGAGAAAAATGTACATTACATAAATTTAATTATGTCTCTGTCAGGGACGTATCAAGAATATCGCTCTGTGTGTGCGTGGGTGGGTGGGATTTGACACTACCCAAGATTTTGCAAATAAAATCCTTATTTTCACATCTTGCCTGTATTTTACCAAGTGGCTTCGAAATTTCCCACCTGCCCTAGATTTGACAAGTTGCCTTTATTTGGCCAACTCGCCATAATTTTACAGAAAAATAAATTCCCAATTTTTACATCTCACCTGAATTTTGCTAACTGACCAAGATTTGTCAAGTTGTTTCGATTTTGCTAACTCTCCTTAATTTCACAAGATCAACTCTAATTTTCGCAACTCATCTGTATTTTACCAAGAGGATTCGAATTCTTCCAAATACCCTAGATTTTGCCAAGTTGCCTGGATTTTGCCAAATCCACAAGATTTGCTAAGTTGCCTTGATTTTGCCAATTCTCCTTAATTTCACAAAACCAATCTGAATTTTCGCAACTCGTATGTATTTTACAAAGAGTATTCGAATTTTCCCAATTACCTTGATTTTGCCAACTCACCATAATTTTAGAGAAAAAAAAAATCAAAATTGTTACATCTTACCTGAATTTTGCCAACTCCCCAAGATTTTGGCAAGTTGTCTGGTTTTTGCTAACTCTCTTTAATTTCAGAAAATCAATCCAAATTTTCCCAACACATCTGTATTTTACTAAGTGGCTTCAAATTTTATCATATTGCCTCGATTTTGACAACTATACTAGATTTTACCAAGCTTTGGATTTTGGCAATTCCCCTTAATGTTATAAAAAAAAATCCCAATTTTCACAATTCACCTGTATTTTACAAAGTCGCTTGTCTATCATTCCCCTCTGAGACGTCAAAATTCCCAGCCAATGAAAGTCAAGAAACGTTCTCTCACACAGTGGCATACCATGATCTTGATGTTATTTATAATAACGAGTGATTTTGTAACGATTTTAATTTCTGGAAAAGAAATGAAAGTTTTTCAGAAGTAGAGGATTTGTGATATTCATTTTCGACAACCTAGCCTGAATTAATGAGCTGTAACTGCAAACAGTTTGTAAACACTTTCAAAATCCGTAACTGTAGTCGTAAGTTATAGTAAGATAGTAATGGAGAAGGAGTTGTAGATTGTAAGATGTAAGTAGGTTATTTTTTAAATTTTTAAAGTTTCCAATGTCTTGAGCATTTTCCATATGTAGATTTGTATATGCTTAGCAGTGCACTTAAAAAATTTCTAAATTCTGTAAGTGACAATAAATACCTAAGCTTCTTTTAACAATATAACAGATCTGACGATTAGAAAATACCAAATGGTTGTAATGTAAAATTTACTTTGAATCAAATATACTGCTTTAAATAAAATAACTTTTCGCCAAATATATTTTTTTAATTCAAAATTGTAAGTCATCCTTTTTTTAAGTTATTGAGGAAATATTCAAAGTTTAAATTTATTGTTTTTCAGAAGCTGTTTAAAAAAATAGTTTCTTAATTAAGTGATATTTGCTGTTTACTCCAGTTTAGGGCTCACAGCTTTTCCGAAAGGAAAAACCATGACTTTGAAACATCTCAGGAGGAGAGAAAACAATCTGGGATGTGTTTGCCAAAGAAATGTTTTTTAAGGCACGCTTTGTTTTAAACTAGGTGACAGTATCCAGCACTTTTCTCATATTTTAGATTGGATTAATAGAAAAATATTGAAGGTAATTGCATTGTATGCTGCAAACTCTTGTTTCCAAATGTTTTAGAATGTTTCATATTGTATCAGGTTTTTTTAATAACTATTACTTGGCAGAAAGTTTCAGTTGGCATTGAAATAATTTTGTTAAGAATTTAACAGTCATTTTGTAAATGCTAAACCAGAAGCCCTCTGTGATTTCTGATAATTTGTATTGCAGTAAAAAGCTATGTGATATTCTAGTAGGATACTGTTAGGGTTCTCAACTAAAAAAAAAAAAAGAAAAAAGGCCAAGTTGATTAAGGCCAGTTTTTTAATTATTTTCCAGAAACTGTCTTAAATCCTGAAATTTGAAATTAACAAAATATCATCAGTTTTCAAAATCTTTTGAAGTAATGTAATGATACAATATTTGAATCGCACATTTTTTAACTGTGTTATAGAGTGATGTGTGGGTCAACAGCCAGTCAGTGTTGCAATAAATTTTTACCTTTGAGCTGCTTTTCTTAAAAATTCAGTTCCTCTTTGTCATTTGAATACTCTTCTTTGGAGTAGAGGGTCCTACTGCTGATTCATCACTAATGGTCATTTATCTATTTTATTTTTACCATTAAATAAAAACTAAGGATTACACAGTGAACTTTGAAAGTTGCAAACTACTTAAGCTACAGAAAAGAAGTTCCAAATGGTATCTGAGCTGCAACAATTAGCCATGCTGAAAGGAGCCCACTGGTCACCTGATCACTTAGCACGTTATGCAAAAGTCATACGAATGAAGAATATGGGCAATGGTTACTGCTGTTAAAATATAGTGACACAACCAATAATGTTTAGGTACACAAAAAAAAAACTAAACCAAAATAAAATTGCTCTATACAGGATATTTCCAAAAGGTCTAGTCAAACTTTGGGAATCTTTTCTACTGCACATAGCAATGAAAAAAAAGCTCCTATGAATATTGGGCCAGAAACGCTTCTCTTCCGAGTTATAGCATATTTTAAGAATGCAAGTAAGAAAGCCTGTGAAGTAAATTAGTTTTTATTCCAGTTATTATAGCACACTGTAAGCAATCAATGAAAACAATTATGTCTGTATCAGATCAAATGTGAAATGGCCTCCCTGGGCAGCAATATGTGCCCCACAGCATTTTCTCATCGACTATCAAAAAGCCCCAGAGTGTTCTGAATTCTTTGACAACTATCCACAGTCCATTCATGAAGAGCTTGTGCATTAGTAACTGGGCTAGCATAGATATCAGCCTTAACATGTCCTCATAAGAAGAAATCCAGTTAATTCAAATTGGGAAAGCATGCAGGCCACGCAGTTAGCCTATCTCTACCAATCCAATAAGAAGGATACGTATGATTGAGATCCCCCAAGAGTAGTGGGATTTTGTCCAACATTTGCATACATTTACTATGTCATCAGACATGAAAATTTACTTAGCAGTGTACCTTTCGACAGGCTTCCTTACTTGCACTCTTAAAATGTGCAATAACTCGGAAGAAAATCATTTTGGCCCAATGTTCATACGAACTTTTTTTCATCACTATGCTCATTAGAATATGTTTCTAAAGTTTGACTAGACCTTTTAGAAACATCCCGTATTTTATTATCTAATATTTTGCATTTTCTTGGGGAATCATAAAAACACTTGCTCAATAGGTCCTTACTAGCTTCTGTGATAAAATATCGTCCAATTGGCAATCCTAGATATTGCATAATGCACTATCTGATCAAAAGTATCTGGACACCCCTTCTGATTCACCAATATATGCCACAGCCATGGCCCAAACGGGTATAAAAGGATGCATGAGACCTGGCAAACCTTATAGACATGCAAGAATAAGAGAATGGGCCATACGGCAGAGCTCAGTGACTTTCAACGTGACACGGTCATAGGATATCACCTTAGCAACAAGTCTGGGACATTTTGGCCCTACTGCAGCTGCCCCAATCAACTAAATTATGTTATTGTGAAGTGGGAAATGCCTAGGAGCAACAACAGCACAATTGCAACCTGGTAGGCCATGTAAAATGATAGAGCGGGACCTGTTGCCTGTCCTTGATTGCAACATTTACCACTGAAAATGGTTCTAAAATGCCTCTGGAAACAACCCCAGCTGCAGGAAATGGGTTTTTGTGACTGAGCAGCCGCACACAAACTTAACATCAACAAGATTAATGCCAAGCATTGGTTGGAGTGGTGTTAAAGGATGGTGCCAGTAGGCTCTTGAGCAGTGGAACCGTGTTCTCTGGAGTGATGAATCACACTTCACCATCAGCAGTGTGATGGAGCCAGGTGAACACTACCTGCCTGACTGTGTTGTGCTAACTATGAAGTTTGGTGGAGGAGGCATCATACTCTGGGGCTGTATTTCATGGTTTGGGCTGGACCCCTAGTTTCAGTGGATGGGACTCTGAATGCCATGGCCTATAATGACATTCTTGACAATTCTGTGCTCCCAAATTTATGCCAACAGTTTGGTGAAGGCACTTTTCTGTACCAACATGACAATGCCCCCATCCGCAAAGCAAGGATCGTGTAGGAATGGTTAATGAGATGGGTGTGGAAGAACTTGACTGGGCTGCACAGAGCCCTGATCAAAATCCCATGGAACACCTTTGGGAAGAATTGGAATGCCGAATGTGAGCGGGTCAAACCACTAGACATCAGTGACACTAATGCTCTTGTAGCTGAATGGCAGATAATTCCCACAGCAACGTACCAAAATCTAGTGGAAAGTCTTCCCTGCAGAGTGGAGGCTGTGATAGCAGCAAAAAGGTGAACTAACGCAATATTAATTCCTTTCCTATTACTGGGAGATTGTGAATGAGTGAGTGTCCAGATATTTTTGATCATATAGTGTAGTTCACATGCATCCATCTGCATTGCTAAATACATGGCTTTGTTGATAGTGTTCCTTTTTTTGGCTTAATGACTAGGGTGTAATGTTCACTCTTTAAATATAAGCTTATTCTTTTCACACTGCACAGCCATAGAGGTAGCAGTGTAATATGATATCCATTTGTGTATTGCACTAGTTCCCTTAGTATTTTTCCTCCAATCTAGTTTTCGTAATTCATTTTTAAGTGCAGAGCCAAATTCCCATTTTAGCACTTATCATAGATATAGGGAAAAGTGAAGAATATAGGTGAAATACACTCCTCACAGCATCTTTTCTGTTCAGAAATATTTACCCTGTCCAGAGGAAATGGATGTGTCTGCATGTAGCACACATAAAGGTGCAATAGTTTCAGAACAAAAGAATGGCATTTAATGCTAGAAAACCAGATAGACACGGTATGAGGTTATAATCTCTGTAGCCATTGACATGTTGCATTATCATCTTTATTCTGGATGCCATCTTGGAATATAGTCCGATGCTTCCAAAAAAAAAGTCTTGTAATGCCTGGTAGGAAGCCAGCAACCATCTTATTATATTTCAAGCATGTTCAATAGGGGATAAATCTGGGGACTCAAACTAGGGAAGAATGGTGTGGTATATTTTTATAATGTGGATGGACATTGTAACAAAAGAACATACCATTGAAGAACAGGAGAGTAATGAGTACCATTGAGCATTTAGACTGCTTTCAATGATTACTATGGGAT